>JAPXFY010000012.1:77926955-77964455 GCA_030674185.1 Monoplex corrugatus | reverse complement strand
TGAATCCCTTGCAAAACGGCTGGCAGAAACCAACGTAGAAAATATTGACATATGATCAGTAAACGGCTTTGAGATTGTGACAAAACTATCAAGTCAGCAGAAAAATAGTTATGCCAGTAAAAGCTTTGATCAATCAAAGAATTAAAAAAATACTCCACCAGAAAAGAAATTCGTTTGGCAGAAGAAATATTCTGTTCGAGTGATAAAGTGTTTGCGCCAGAAAAAGAAATGAGCAGAAAAGAAAATGAATAGACTTGACGTTTGTAATGCGAAATGGTAATCCAAATACGAAAACGTAATCCATATTCTTGCGGGTAGAAATGAACATGAAATCGGTTTACATACATACATACATACATACATACATACATACATTCATACATACATACATACATACATACATATACATACATACATACAATACATATATTTCATACATACATACATACGTACATACATACATACATACATTCGCAGTATTCGTGGACACAATAGCACTGAGACACAATGGCACATGGACACAATACGTGGACACAATGGCACATGGACACAAGGTACGTCGACACAATGGCACGTGGACACAATGGTACGTGGACACAATGGCACGTGGACACAATGGCATGACACCGCTGGCACAGTGACAGAGGATTTGCTTTCTATACTGACTGCACGATCTGCACGGATACGAATCTCGCTCGATCAAAACTTTATGTAGGGTCCCCAATGTACCCAGATGTGAATGGGTGCCTGACTATCTTCAAAGTGAGGAAAGCAGCGAGAGAGAAGAGATGGGTATCATCTTCATGATACTGATCTCTTCCATCTCAGTCCCCGACGGTATCTGAGTTAGGGATGGTGCTTACTTTTACTTTCACTTGAAATTGCAAATTGTCTATGTAGGCTATTGAGACGATAATGAGTTAATGTTAAAGTGACGAATGTTACAAACATTGATTGTTGAGAGTCAACAGTTTTCTGTTTGGTTATTTACTTCAGTCGGTTGCCACGTGTACCATGTGTTAAAAATCTGCATTCGTATATTGCATTAATCATACACTTTTTCTGTTTTGTTTGCAGGCAACCCGTGTGACCCTTCTACTCCATTTTTATGTCGAGACTCCCCTACCTGTATCCGCCTCAACGACATCTGTGATGGAAAGTTGGACTGTGAAGGGGGCTTTGATGAGGACCCTGCTGTCTGCTTTGGAGGTAAGATGCATTCACATATAAACAAGCGCACACACACACATGCACGCACGTGCGCACGCACACACTCAAGTATTTTTTCTGTTCCAGACATATTCATTCACTCATTCGTGCATGCATATTTAAGTGTGTGAAGACAGAAAAGATCCTACACTTTTGTAGAGGTCTGTGGAGTAGGCCTAAGTTGTCTCTTTCAATCATACATCACCGTCTCTCATTTTAGGTGATGAAAGACGTTCTAGAAATTATTCCAAATATGGAAAGGTCACACAAAATCTTGTAAACATGATAGAAAAGAAGGCAGAAATCAAGGGCTAGAACTAAATGGCAAGAGGACTGAAGTCATGGTTATCAGAAAAGAACAAGAAATCCCCTGATGTAAATTAATAGCAATTGGTACAACACTGAGACAAATTGATCTAATTGATCAAGGAACATTCACCTCACCAGACGGCAGATGCATATTACAAATATACAGCAGAATTGGCAATAAAAATGGAAAGTGTTCTTATCAACAAATGCCTGTCAAATAACATCAGGAAGAGAGTTCTTCAGTGTTATATAGAACCACTATTGTGCGGATGCGATTCGCGGACAGTCATAACGCAAAGTCAGGAAAAGATTGTGTCAGCTGAAATGTAGTTTCTGAGAATAATGTTAAGAGTTCCATGGACAGCAAAGAAAACAAACAGACATTCTTGAATGTGGCAGACACACAAAGAAAATTAATGAAAAAGATTAGGAAAAGGCAAGTGATAGTTTTAAGGGCATTTAATAAGGCGAGAGAAATTTGAGCATCTAGTCATAACAGGGAAGATGGAGGGGGAAAGAGTACCAGTTAGACCCATGGAGAAAATATTGGACGAATTTAAGGAGTGGGTGAAGACAGAATGGGTTGGGTGTGTAATTGCAGCGACAAAAGATATATTGTGTGGAGAGTAATGATCGCCAACGCCATGCGACAGTGCACGTGATGATGATAATGATGAAATAGTCTCAACACGTCAGTTAGTTGGTTTTGCTATTGTTCGCCAATTGTAACAATACCCCATACCCAGCATCAGCTCTACTCTAGCACATTGTGTGTGTAGCCTTCATGACCGTCATTTCGATACATACCTTCTTTGTCCATTAAGAAAGACAGTTCATCATCATCATCATCATCATCATCATCATCATCATCATCAAGTGCCTTGCCACATGGCGTTGGCAATCATGGCCTTCCATCTGTTTTTATCCCTTGTTGCCTTGAGCGCCTCTTCCACCCTCTTTGTCTTCAGCCACTCTTCAAGTCCGTCTGATATTTTCTCCCTGGGTCTACCTGGTGCTCTCTTTCCCTCCAGCTTTTCTGTTGTGACTAGATGCTCCAATTCCCCTTTCCTCATAAAATGGCCTACAAATGTTGCCTGTCTTTTCCTAATCTTCCTTAGGAATGATTTTCTTGTGTCTGCCTCCATAAAGACTGTCTCGTTTGTTTTCTTTGCTGCCCATGGAACTCTCAACATTCTTTTTAGAAACCACATCTAGGCTGCCTCAATCTTGTTCTGGCTTTGCTTGTTGACTGTCCACGCCTCACAACCGTATAACATTATTGGTTCTATATAACATTCAAGAACTCTCTTCCTGACATTAATTGATAAGCATTTGTTCGTAAGAATGCTTTTCATTTTCTTGAATGCTGTTTTGGCTCGGCCGATTCTGCTGGCTATTTCCGATGTGCACCTGCCGTCTGGTGAAATGATCGTTCCCAGGTATTTAAACTTATCAACCTGTCTCAAGGTTGTGTCGTTTGCTGTTATTTTGTATGATGGGATTTTGCTTTTCTATCTGTTTTAGGGATTTCTTCACAAGCTTCATTTATCGAATTTCTCAACTTTGTCCATTGTTCCTCACTGTCACCAATGTTTTCCAGACACTGAATTTGTTTTGAACATGTACGTTAATTTTTTTTACATATCACTTCATCTGTCTTTAAGAGTCCAAGATTTAATTTGATGTTGCTTTTGGTCTGTTTCCCTTTCCTTAATTTCAGCCTAAATCTTCTCACTACAGGATTGTGATCACTGTTGTAGTCTGCGCCTGGTAATGGTTTTGCTGACAGTAAAGAATTTCTAAATCTTTTATTGATCAGGAAGTAGTCAATCTGATTTTTGGTATTATCTCCTGGACTCATCCAAGTCCATTTTCTTGTATTAGGCTGCTCAAACCAGGTGTTTCCTACTATGAACTCATTCATCTGTGCCCATTCTACAAGTTTCCCTCCTCTTTCATTTTGTGTACCAAGGCCATGAGGTCCAACTATATCCTCCACCTTATCCTGTCCCACGTTAGCATTAAAATCTCCCATTATTATTGTAACTTCTTGTGATTTACATTGGGCCTTGGCCATCTCTAATACCTCGTAGAAGTTGTCAATGTCTTCCTGAGTACTTGCGGATGTTGGTGCATACACCTGAATGATGTTGATATCAAATGGCCTGCCACCCAATTTAATCAGCAAAACTCTGTCGGACACAGCCCAGTACTCCCATAACTGCTTTTGATTTGTCCCTGTCCATTACGATGCCTACTCCCCTTTCATGTGAGTTTCCACCAGAATATATTACTGTATGCTCTCCAGATGTTATCACGCCTGCCCCCTTCCATCTCACTTCCCCTAGTCCTAAAATACTAATGTTAAACTTTTCCATTTCCATTTTGATATTGTCTAATTTACCATTTTGCAACAATGTTCTAACGTTCTATGTTGCGATTTTGGTATTCTTCCTGAGGTTGAGGTTGGACGCAGTAGCTTGCTGACGGTCTGGCGTCACCTGTGCAGCATGACAGTCCCTACCGGACGAAGGTCCTCCATAGGAGCCCATATTTACGTTGTTACACTTACTTTCAGTGGATTATCTGGCCATGAAGACAGTAGATCTTTAAAACACATTTTCAGCAAAGTTGGACGACTTGATGAATAACCATTGGCCATCTGCAATCGATGTCACTTTTCTTCACAAATCAGACAACCCCCAAAGCGAGCAACTGTTAGAGGGGTAATATTCTCACATCTCTTACAACTAGACACATCATTGCTTAGCGCCAGCGCTAAAACAATTGAAGCCACCGCGCTTCCATCTTGTGTAGGCTTGCCTGCCGTGTGCTAAATAGACTGACTTGATCAGTGTGAACTATTGTGGTGTAACCAAGCTGGTCTGCGTTTGTGTGTACATGTACTTCTTATCTGCTCTCTCTTGTATGAATTGTACTAATACACACATGCGCGCGCGCGCGTGCGTGCACACGCACTCACACATACACACAAACACACACAAACACACTAACACACACACGTACATACACAAACACACACTAACACACATACACATATAGGGTACTTGTATGATTATCGTCATCATGTGCCCAGCCGCATGGCGTTGGCGATCATGACCCTCCATACGAATGTTTCTTTTGTCGCTGCAAGTGCATCTCCCACTTTCTCTGTCTTCACCCACTATGTAAGTCCGTCCAGTATCATCTCCCTGGGTCTACCTGGTGCTCTTTTTCCTCCAGCTCCCCTGTTGTGACTAGGTGTTGTAATGTCTCTTGCCTCATAAAATATCCTACAAAATTTGCTTGTCTTTTTCTCATCTTCATTAATGTTCTTTTTGTATTTGCCTCTTTCAAGATTGTCTCTTTTTGTTTTCTTTCCTGTCCATGGAAACTTCTTCCTAGAAACCATATCTCAGCTGACTGAATTTTGTTCCGACTTTGTGTGTTGACTGTCCACGCTTTACAACCGTATGACAGTATTGGTTCTATATAACACTGAAGAAGTCTCATTCTGATGTTAATTGATAGACATTGGTAAGAACGCTTTTCATTTTCTTGAATACTGTTTTAGCTTGGCCGATTCTGCTGGCTATTTCTAATGTGCATCTGCCGTCTGGTGAGATGATTGTTCCCAGATATTTAAACTTATCAACTTGTCTCAATGTTGTGCCATTTGCTGTTATTTTTCATGAGGGGATTTTATTTTTACTGATTACCATGACTTCAGTCTTCTTGCTATTTAACTCCTGCCTTTATTTCTGCTTTCTATTCCTATTACATCCACAAGATTCTGTACGTATTTTTCATCTTTTGCAATTATAGCGGTGTGATCTACGTAACAAAAATTGTTTAACATTTTTCCTCCAACGTTTATCCCAGGGCGTTTCTCTAGGTTTCTCACGATGGTTCGCTGTGAAGTGAAAACAAATCTGGCGACAGAACACGTCCCTGCCTAACGTTTGTTTAGAAAGAGCTTATATATTTTTCTACGCTCATCGTTGCTGTTTGTTCCCAATTGTATCCTTAGATCCTTTCCACAAATTGAGCCTTTCTAGTTGGTTGACCAATTTCCATGTCTTACCTGGTCAAAAGCCTCTGTGTGATCAACAAAATATAAATATAAATCCTTATTCAAATCTATTGATCTTTCTATGAGAGTTTTTAGGATGTATATGGCATTGTTTCTTTCTTTTCAAGAAATCCGCATTGTTCTTCTATTTCTCTTTTGATTCTGTTCCTGTCCTCATCACGATTGTTCTTAATAGAATCTTTGTCACATTTTCTGGGATGTATGAGAGACATGTATTCTCAGATATCGGACCATACAGAGGCAAACAAGTTCAGCGTGTAGTGCAGGCTGTGGCGAGAGCGGCCGTTGGGGCAACCACGAGATGGTTGACCGATGGCTTCAGCAGCAAGACTGCGTGGTGTGTCTATTTTAAGATGTCTGTGGTAGTGTCCTTTAGTTCAGCTCCGGAGACATGTAATATCATGTGCATGATACAGTCTACACACTGTCCATAGTTTTAGAGAACAGACAAGCAGGCAGCAGTTTTCAATCTCCCTTAAAAATAAACAAAACAAACAATGAGAGGTAGTTTTATATCAACTGGAGAGAGGTGTGTACCGGTTTGTCTGTTTTTCTGTAATCCTCTGTTGCAGTTTACATGGAAGAAAATTATAATCTTGCTTTTCTTCCATTATATTTGACTGTTCCGTTTCTGCACAATATTTAATCATACCAGGTCGTTTTGATTTAAAATAGTGTATCCAAACCAGGCTGACAGAAAAAAATGGTCATGGCATTGAACAATGTCCATTTTTATAGACGAAGTATTTACTATTACAGAAAATCTAAATTTTCTATTTCTTAAGGTCTCTGTGATCTGAAAAACTGAAGAAGTATTGGAAGAAATAAACGTGTCGTGAATCGAGGACAATGGTAAACTGTCATTAAAAAAGTAAACGCTTGGAAGAATAATGACGTCGGAGCAGTCTGAAGAAAAAAACGATGGGCTGAGAGGCATTTTAGGAAGACTAGTTTGACAGTGCACACATTTCTGTTAAAACATGGGCTGCTGCCACGTTATATAAAGGTTAATGAAAGTGAAATATTCATGTGCAATGATAGATTTCAGACCTTTCTGCAGGAAGTATATGTCTGTGGCTCGTGAGCTTGTAGATAATCTCTATTACATCTTTCCAAACTATTTTACCTTCCTCATGTGTTACCCAAGTGTATTAATGAATTTTTCACAGTAAAGACCAAACGTATAAGACGCGATGTGGATTGATGTGCACGTGTCTTCCAAGTTGTTCTGTGTATTAAGGTTCAGTGCTTTCCTTTTTAAGCAATGAATGAAATAGCTGCATGCGACATTATCATAAAATCGCCTAGAAAAAGATGCATTCTTGATCCTATTTCTAGCCAATGCCTTACTTATTTAGTTTGATTATCGCTGTAATGAATACTTTTCTCCCTACAGGTGCAGTTCCTAGGAGTCTAAAAAAACAGTTTTAACTCTATTCTTGAGAAAACCTGGACTTGACCAAAATGAAATGAAAATGTTTCAAAGTTGCCTTTCATTTAAAAATACTTGAGAAAATTGTATTGTCATAACCACTGAGTATCTCTTTGACAGCGGTTTATTTGAGATCTGCCAGTAGCGTACAGGAATGGTTACACCACTGAAACTGCTATTTTCAGTGTCTTGGTTTGTCGATTACAAACGCAGATCAGAAACACGTCTCTCTTATTGATCTGCTCAACCTTTGTGTAGTATTTAATACGTTTTATCATGTCATTTTGATGAAGAGACTCGAACCTTACATTTGGCATATGTCAATGAGTGCTTAAACTCTAACACTTCTTGTATGTGATGTACCACAAGGGTCTTTGCTGAGTCCTGCTTTGTTTACATTTTATTCACAGTCCCTGCCTGGTGCATTTGCTCTAATGGTTGTGATCGCCATAGGTAAGAAGATAGTCAGCAAGGAAAAATAGGATTAGAAGTAGGATGTTCACGGCGTCACACAATACTTCACAAACTAGACATACCTGTTTCGTTGTCTTGGAACATTTTTGTTACCAGTTGGACCTGGCTGTGGCGAACATAAGAAAGTTACGCCATAACGCTTAAACTGCTGGTGAAGGGGTTGTTAAACACAACGTAAAGTTCGTGGTTATAATTCGGGCAAAACAGTCGTCATAACACTCAAAGCTGAATCAAAATTACTGCCAATGTTCAACCAAATAGGAACCAGAAAAAACACAAAAGGTAGATTGCGTATTTCATACAACAAAACAAAACTGGCCTTTGACAAGTGTATACAAAAGACGAAAAAGTGCGCAACACTTCGCACAAAAAAACAATAGACAACTTCCCAAACGTAGCGTCCCGGCAGCAGCTGCCATTTTGTCCAGCCAGGACGCTACGTTTGGAAAGTGGTCAACGTTTTCGTGTTAAGCGTTGTGCATTTATTCTATTTCGTCTTTTGCGTACGCTTGATAAAGGCCTGTTGGCCAAACATTTGCGCCTGTCTTGTTTTGCTATCATCAAATACAGTTCTATTTCTATTTTTGTTTTTCTGGTTTCGACTGATTTCTTTGTAAGTTGATTAGTCAGTCAGTTAGATAGTTGATTAGTTAGATGGTTGTAAATGGACTATACACAGTTTTGTTCCTTTCCTTGATTAATTCAGTTTTAGCAGTTAAAGTATTGTAACTGTGGCATGTTGGGGATGAGGTTGTTGTTTTGTTGTTGTCGTCGTCGTCACCATCATCATCATAACCCATTTTTGTTGTTGTTCTGTTGCTGATGATGCAGCTGCTTTTGCGTCTGTTAAACGGACAACAACAAGAAATTTTATGAGAAAATAAAACGGATACTTTACAGGAAATGTGTATTTAGCAGTTTGACAATATTTTATCCCTACAAACGTCGCAAAAGAAAGGTTCAGGGTCAAGGGAAAGCAAAAGCTAGACCAATATAAAATGTTTATTGATATTGTCTATCCAATAGTAAAATGGACAAAAATGGATAGGGAGGAGGAAAGGGAAGCAATATGAAAAAGTCAAGCAGTCTCTTTGCCATGGCAACTGTATTCTCAGTTGGCCGTTGAAGATGGCATAAAGAGTGATCGTGATGAAGATACAAAATATTCATTGCAGACGCCATCAGCCCACACATAAACCCAACGCGTCGGCGAGAAGACCATCAATAGAAACAATAAACGACACGATAAAAGGAAGGCACCTTGAAACCAGCGGAATATCGGCCATTCATAGAAATCTATTCAATGCCGCGCAAACGGAGACAAACAGAGGATGGACGAGGACGGAAAGAATGAAAACCATTTTCGGTGTATCCACGGATCTCATCATCAATATTTTTTTTTCATCATCAACATTTCATAAACCCCAGAAGACGGGGGGAGAGGAAACTTACAGCACAGAGTGACACCCACCGTCACACATTATCAACAGAGCATGGTTCATTTCCCACCGCCATCCAAACCGTGGAGGCTAATCAAGTTACGCCATGAAGATTGCAAGGTTCGTGCTTGGGACAAGGTATCTATAGAGAAACTAACCAAAGTATAGAAGAAGCAGTTGATTTATTGAATTCCAGCCATCACAACGCTCGGCCAGTGATCGGTTCCGACAGATGTGATATGAAATTAGGATATATACAAACGTACCCCTCTTTCCTAGCGCGGAAGAAAGTAATGGAGGGGAAAACTTATCAAAGACTGGGTAACTTCCAGACTGTTTACATGAAATGAGACAGCAGTACTGAATACGGCTGGGTAACCCCTTCAGATGGCTCACTGAATCCTTGGGACTGCTGTCGTTGGTGTCATAATGAAATAGACCAATTACAGCTCGCTACAATGACACAGTGCTAAACTGTCTGTCCTTCTTACTGTCATAACATCGTTGTAAATCTCTCTCTCTCTCTCTCTCTCTCTCTCTCTCTCTCTCTCTCTGTCTTCTCTCTCTCTCTCTTTCTTTCTTTTCTTTCTTTCTCTCTCTGTCCCCTTTCCCCTTTTACACACGTACACAATCGCACGCGCTCGCACGTGTCCTCACACGCTAACACACGCACTAGGAGAGAGACAGAGACAGACAGACAGACAGACAGACAGACAGACAGAGACAGAGACAGAGAGAGAGACTGGGTTTTCTGAGCTATTAACTGTGATTTGTTTTAATTAAATTTAATTTACCGTATTACAGTATTACTGCATTCGCTTAGCTAAGAAAACATACCAACGTCCGAAAGTACTGAGCAAAAAATTGACAATTTCTATGAAGAATTAGAGACAGGCAATGCTAAGTGCAAATCACCAGACATTACAATTATTGTGGGAGATTTTAATGCTAAAGTGGGACAGGCAAAAGTATATGACATAGTTGGATATCATGAATTTGGCACAAGAAATGAAAGGGGAGGGAAACGTGTTGGGCGGGCACAAGTGAATGAATTCATAATAGGAAACGCTTGGTTTGAGCAAGCTAACAGAAGAAAATGGACATGGATGAATCCAGGAGATAGTTCGAGAAATCAAACTAAATTTCATTTTGATGACTAAAAGATCCAGAGATTCTTTAGAGATAGCAAAAACATCAGATGCAGACTGCAACAGTGACTATAATCCTACAACTTAAAGATTTAGGTTGAAACTAAATAATGAAAACAAACCAAAAGTAACATCAAATACATCTTGGAATCTTAAAGACAGACGAATCGACTCCTGCAAAATTTAACGTACATGTTCAAACAAATTCAGTGGTCTGTGGGACATTGATGTCTTCGAGGAACAATGGACAAAGCTAAACTCGATAAATGAAACTTTTGAAAAATCCCTAGAGTTGAAAGAAAAGCAAAGGAGAACAGGGTGACAAAAGGAATGTTAGACTTGATGAAAGAATGAAGGAGGGCAAAGGGAAATGAGAAAGAATATGAAAAGATAAACAACGAAATCAGGCATAGGTCAGTGAAGCTAGGGAAGCTTGGTTAGAAACAAAGTGCAAAATAGGAATAGAAAGCAGAAATAAATGGCTAGAGCTAAATAGCGAGAAGACTGAAATCATGGTAATCATTAAAAAAAATGAAATCCCCTCATCCAAAATAACGGCAACTGACACAACGTTGAGATAAGTTGATACGTTTAAATATCAGGGAAAAGTCACTCACCAGATGGCAGATGCACATTAGAAGTAGCAAACAGAATCGGCCAGGCTAAAACAGGATTCAAGAAAATAAAAAGCGTTCTTACGAACAAATACCTAAGAATTAACATCAGGAAGAGAGTTCTTCAGTGTTGTATAGAATCGATATTGTTGTACGGATGTGAAACGTGGACAGTCAGCACGCAAAGTCAGAACAAGATTGAGACAGCTGAAATGTGGTTTCTAAGAAGAATGATAAGGGTTCCATGGACAGCAAAGAAAGCAAACGAGACAGTATTGAAGGAGGCATTAATGAAGACGATTAAGGAAAACATTGTGAATATAATAGAAATAGAAAGCAAAAGTAAAGGGTTGAAGCTAAATAGCAAGAAGACTTAAGTCATGGTAATCAATAAAAAACATGAAATCCCATCACGCAATATAACAGCAAACGGCACAACATTGAGACAGGTTCATAAGTTTAAATATCTGGGAACGATCATCTCACCAGACGGCAGACGCACATCAGAAATAGCCAGCAGAATCGGCCGAGCCAAAACATCATTCAATAAGATGAAAAGCATTCTTACCAATAAATGCCTATCAATTAACATCAGCAAGAGAGCTCTTGAATGTTGTATAGAACTGTAATGTTATACGGTTGTGAGGTGTGGACAGTCAACAAGCAAAGCCAGAACAAGATTGAGAAAGCCGAGATATGGTATCTAAGAAGAATGTTGAGAGTTCCATGGGCAGCAAAGAAAACAAACGAGACAGTCTCGATGAAGGCAGACACGAGGAGATCATTCGTAAGGAAGATTAGGAAAAGACAGGCAATATTTAGAAGCCGTTTTATGAGGAAATGGGAATTAGAGCACCTGGTCACAACGGGAAAGCTGGAGGGAAAGAGAGCACCAGGTAGACCCAGGGAAAAAATATTGGACAGACTTGTGGAATGGCTAAGGACAGAGAGGGTGGAAGATGTGCTTGCGACAACAAGCGATAGATAATAATAATTATAATAATAATTACAATATTTATATAGCGCAAAATCTTGATAAAATCAAATCTAAGCGCTGAAACAGACACACACGCACGCAAGCACGCACGCACGTACGCACGCACTCACACGCACGCACACACACACACACACACACACACACACACACGCATGGCTATAAATGGGGAGAAAGAATAAAAGCAATAAAAGCAAAAATAAAAGCAATGGAAAATTATAGAGAGCATATCATATACAATTATGTATTATAACAATGTGATTCCCCTCCGAGCGGAGACAGGCTGCAGAGGGAGGTTGAGTGAGGTTAGGATTTTATGCAGAGGAGAAAAGGTGAGTTTTGAGAGCGGACTTGAAGGAGACAAAAGTAGGTTGCTGACGGACTGAGAGAGGAAGTTTGTTCCAGGAGAGTGGACCAGAAACAGAGAAGGCTCGTGGACCAGGTATTGAGCTTAGTGCGTGGAAAGCGAAAAGTCAGAGGATCGGAGGCAGAGCGGAGGGTACGTGAGGGAACATAGATCTCAAGTAGGCTTGACAGGTAATCGGGGGCTGCGTTATTGAGGCTTTTGTAGCACATGGTGTCTAGTTTGTACTGTATGCGCTTTGATACAGGGAGCCAGTGAAGTTGTGCCAGGAGAGGAGATATGTGGTCAGCTTTTTTCTTTTTGAGTACAAGGCGTACAGCATTGTTTTGAATGCGCTGTAGGATGTGAATGGTGGAGGCAGGAAGACCAGACAGGAGTGAATTGCAATAGTCAATGCGAGACATTATGAAGGAGAGAACGAGTTTTGCAGTTGTTTCGACAGAGAGATACTTCCTGATCAGGCTTATACGATGGAGGTGATAGTAGCAAGATCTGGCAGTTTGAGAAACAAAGTTGTTCATGAGAGGGTAGAGTCAATGCAGACACCAAGGTTTTTAGCTGAATCAGAAATTGGGACTGATGTGTTACATAATGGGAGAGAAAGAGGAGGCAGCTGAAAAGTTTCTGACGGGTGCCAATGAGGATAGCTTCTGTCTTGTCGTCATTAAGCTGAAGTTTGTTGAACGTCATCAGTTCTTAATGTCCGAGTAACACTCAGTGGTGCGAGTCAACAGGCGCTGTATATTATCAGGTGAATCACTGTCTTGAAGTTGGGTGTCATCAGCATAGAAGTGGTGTTTTATAGAGTGGGAGTTGATGATGGTGGACAGGGGGGAGGTATAAAGAGTGAAAAGAACAGGGCCAAGGACAGATCCTTCTGGAACACCACAGGTCAGGTATGCAGGTTGAGAGTAAGTGCCATTGATACATATGAAGGGCCATGATCGCCAACGCCATGCGGCAGGGCACTTGAAGAAGATGATGATGATGATGATTAGGGAAAGACAAGCTACAGTTATAGGACATTTTATGAGGCAAGAGAAATTAGAGCACTTGGTCACAACAGGTAAGCTGGAGGGATAAAGAACAGCCTATAGGTCCAGGGAGAAAACATTGGATGGACTTGCGGAGTGGACGAAGACAGACAGGGTGGGAGAAGTCCTTGCAGCAACAAAGGATAGATTCATATGGAATGACATGATCGCCAACGCCATGCGGCAAGGCACATGATGATAAAGAAAACATACCTTTAAATCGAACTGACCAGTGTATCAAATCATGAAAGCCCTTCTTGCCTCCAAATGAAAACAAAAATTTAAAAGATATAATCAGAATGTAACGATCTTTTACATATGTTATCTTAAAAAAAACTTTTATCTAAACAACTGGCCTGCCTTAACCTCGATTGTCATTTTTCAAATGGTGTAATGGCCCCAAAACAGCCTACATGGGAAAGTAAAGGAATGGACCGATTGTCCCCAACACGTAACGTTCTATGTATTGTCTCCAATTCCCTTCTCCTTCATCTTCTTTTCTTGAATCATTTATTTTATTTCTCCTGATCATCTTATTTTCTGTGGTCTCTTCGGTTCATCTGCCCAAAAGCACACACAGACACACACAGACACACACACAGACACACACACACACACACACACACACACACACACACACACACACACACACACACAACACACAACACACACACACACACAAACAAACAAACAAACAAACACACGCACACACACAAACAAACACAAGCAAACACAAACACACACGCACGCACACCACACACACACACACACCACACACACACACACACACACACACACACACACACACACACACACACTCACACACACACTCATCACCACAACGACACTCCTTCGTTTCATTTATTTAACTTTTCTTGGTCAACCTACTTTCCAAAGTGGGGCTCAGAAGGCTGGGAGTGGGTATTAAGGTCAGTCTTTCAGGTCAATTATTGAAAAGTTTTCTGTGTGTGCGCGTGCGTTCGTGCATGTGTGCGTGGGCACGTGTTTGTGTGTATGCAGAAAATCAGGCAGCAAAATGTCCTCAGTCGTGAGGCGGACTTGGCGGGAGGCTGTTTCATACATCGTTAACTGAGAGAGGGTTTGACAGATGCTTCTGAATGAAAGTTTACCACTTTGGAACTGCATATTCAATGGACAAAAAAAAAGGCGCAAATGTTTGCGTATTGACATTTGTTAATATACTTCCTTGAAACACGCCACCCTACATTAAGCATATGGAATTGCCTGTGTGCGATGATTCTCTCTCTAAGAAAGTCGGAAAACAAATCCAGATAACTAACTATGATCTGCTATCGTTTTGTCCGACACTTGGTGTGTGTGTGTGTGTGTGTGTGTGTGTGTGTGTGTGTGTGTGTGTGTGTGTGTGTGTGTGTGTGTGTGTGTGTGTGTGTGTGTGTGTGTGTGTGTGTGTGTGTGTGTGTGTGTGTGTGGTGGCATAATGAGCAATACCTTGTCCAGCATCTCTTGTCAAATTAATTGATGTTGTGATGATAGGCAGTAAGTTCCTTGCAACATCCATTCGATTACAGGAAGCAGAACTGATTGGAGTGCATATGGAATTGCCTGTGTGCGATGATTCTCTCTCTAAGAAAGTCGGAAAACAAATCCAGATAACTATGATCTGCTATCGTTTTGTCCGACACTTGGTGTGTGTGTGTGTGTGTGTGTGTGTGTGTGTGTGTGTGTGTGTGTGTGTTGTGTGTGTGTGTGTGTGTGTGTGTGTGTGTGTGTGTGTGTGTGTGTTTTGGTGTGTGTGTGGTGTGTGTGTGTGTGTGTGTGTGTGTGCGTGTGTGTGTGTGTGTGTGAATTACATAGTCGTGACAGCCTGTCTTGTTTGGTCAAATGAATACGCGCTTGTACTCACTATCCATGTTTCTTGCTATTATTTCTCTAAGCATCGGCTGTTCCTTTGATTCAGGTTTAGGATACAGTGTCCCAGTTGATCGAAACTCCCAAAACGCTTATGGCTGTACGTACAATTTTCCCCGATGGGGAGCCTAGGGGAGTTAGGAAAGACATGATGGAAATAATGGGGAGAGTGAGTGAGGTGGGGGGGGGGTTAAAGAGTTAGGTACGTATTCAAAGGTTTGTTGACTGACCATGACATTATTTAAACACCACCTGCATCATAATTGGGAGACAGTGAAATGTGAAGTACTGTAAAAATAGTTCCTGTTTTTTCTTCCGTTTTGGGTAACTACTACGCGGATAAACAAATAAACGAACGAACGAATAAAACAAATGACTAAAATATCAGTGAAATTAAAAAACAAACAATTAAGTCATACGACGTCAGTCAGCAAAAAGATGTTTCTCAGAATGCTTGTTTGTATGTTTGCTTCTGCTGTTTCTTTGACAATTTGCTTCACCACGTAAACACAATAGAGGTCTTCACTTTTACCAAGCTGATTTTGTGTGCTCCTTATCCACGAAACACGGCACGGTGCGTTTTATAGTTATCGTGTAGCTGGGCCCGAAGAGAACTCAATCCACTTCTTCTTCCCTTTCACATGCGAAAGGGAGTTCATTCATTATCTGCTCTTAGAGCACCGAGGCACAGCGAGTTTTAGGGCCTACAGGGACCTCATCACTGTTGACCTAACGACATGCAGTGACGTCAAGATCTCGCAAACATGCTTCTGGATATTGAAAAAGAAAGAACATTAAGCCTTACAATATTGTTCTGTTCTTTAATTTTTCTAGCTACGCAAAAATAGCGGCTAATCCAAAAGTCTTGTCATCTACTTGACAAACAGAAAATGGGAAGTCCAACATGAATGAACTTTTCAGAGTCCTTCTAAGTACTCTCCTTCTCTCTCCACACACAGTTTCAGTCTCCCCTTTGGAGAGTCGTGTTCCTTTTGATAGTCTGCTCGAGATACATTAACAAGCTACCATTTCACTGTTTTTACCAAGTCCTGGATTCTTGAAAACTTCTTGCCAGGTAAGTTTTGCTTCAGAAGGGGAAACACCCAGAAGTCGCATGGGATAAAGTCAGGACTGTAGTGTGGGTGTGGCACAACTTGAATGGACGGTTTTTGTAGACTGGCTACAGTGACCTTGGCTTTATGGGATCTGGCGTTGTCATGTACAGGGAGTGTTTTGCTGGATACTGCTCACATATGTATTGTACAACTTTGGGCAAAGATGTTTTGCATAATATCTAGCAGTAAGGGTACATTTTTGAGAAAAAATGTATCGACTTTTGTTTGATTGTTTGTTGTTGTTTTTGTTGTTGTTGTTGTTGCTTTTTTTGTTTTCTGGTTGTTGTTTTTTGTTTTGTTTTTTGGAGGGAGGGAGTTGTTTTCTCTCTCTCGCTCTGTCTTTCTCTCTGTCTCTATGTCTGTCTGCTAGTCTGTCTGTCTGTCTGTTTGTCTCAATCTCTATTTCTCTCTCTGTAGAATAGAAGAATTAGCTGTAAGATATCCAGTAGACACTATCCTTGACATGAAATGTTTTCAATTCTTCCTCTCTGTCTCTGTCTCTGTTTTGTCTCTTCTCTCTCTGTCTCTGTCTCTGTCTCTGTCTCTGTCTCTCTCTCTCTCTCTCTCTCTCTCTCTCTCTCTCTCTCTCTCTCTCTCTCTCCATGGCAGTGGAGCGAAGCCAGTAAAGAGAGAAGACATGTTGTCTTGAGCTCTTGACATCAGTTCAGTCACATTGTCACTCGTACATGTATACTACATCATGCCAAGTTTAGAATTGCCTAAAAACCCGGAAAATTGATAGCACCTCTGGTCGATTCGGGTATGTCATCATAGAAGACATGTGGACAGGGTTTATCAACGACAGTTATAATGATTCATGGCCTACTGGACAAAATACAGCCCAGCCCACTGCAGAAGGAAAGGGAAATGTACAGATACAAGCATGACCATGACAGTAAACAATGGATCATCGAGCAACCACGTGCTGAACAGCTTGAATCCTCCAGTGTTCCCCCATCTACTGTCAGCCGTCCTCAAGCTTTTATCTGTGTAGATATTTCTAAGAAGTGATCGACAGCGTTCATAACCAATAGGGAAGAGTATTTTCTCTACCTGTTTACTTCAGCCCGATGTAAAACCCGAAGCCAGGAGTTTGCCTCCAGTCGGTGAAAATAGCGGTAGAAACACTGAATGAATTCCGCGATTGAGACATTGAGAAGAGTATTTCTCTCTCATACACATTTCACTGTGACTCCGTTACCACACGTAAATCTACCGCTTAGACCGCTGCTACAAAATTGGTTCGGACCTTGACAGAATACAGACGACATGGACAGATCAGTACAATGAAAATGAAGACAGTTTTAGACTTGCTCCGTTCACGATCAACAAATGGAGGCTTCGGTAAAATTGTGACAGATGCCAAGAGCTACAGAGGGAATAATTGTTGTGTTTGGGAGACTATACAACTGTGACTGTGAATACCTTAAGCGTTGTTCATCATCAGTTGGTTTTCTCCCGTTAAGCATTATACAATCATTTACCTATCAACCTCGTGAAACCCACTCTCGTACAGACAAAGAGCAACAAGTGTCCTTAAACATTCTTTCGATGTTATTAGACTGTGCCTTGACTGACATGTTTTAGAAACGGACTGGTGTTGATGAGGACACTTCGGTGATATTGTTATGTGATGTATGGCCTGTGTGGCAACCATGTGCTAGCCATTCACAGACTATTATGAAGAAGCACTGACGCGATTATCTGATCACGTGACTGAATTTCGAAATTTGGAATTCGACTTTATTGTCCCACATTAATTTGTATTGAAAATCGAACAATTTGAAACACACTCACCACATGCTCGGCCTAACGCTTTCAACTACTCATTCGGTCTTTTTCTATGTGTGCGTGCGCGCGTCTGTGTGTTTGGAACCTTTCTTAGAAAACACTAGTCTTCTCCTAAACTGGAAATACATGCTCAAGCTGACAGCACGATTCCCAGTTTGTAATGAATTAAGACACGATTCTGATTCACTGAAGCCTTGTAAATAAGAACGCCCCTCCTTAGATTCCATCCTCCCCCATCCTTCTCTTTCTGTCTCCAACCCCATGCCTTCTTAAAAAGATTACAAATGGCGCCCTCTCTGCTTGAATATAAGGCACCCACTGTAGCTTGTAAACGGGCATCCTTGTTTGATAGCATTTTTAAGCTAGAAAGATTACATTTTGGAATGAAGTTTGAAGAAAGTTGATTGTATGCCCTTCGTGTTTGCAGCTTCCCGCCCTTCCCTGGAGGCTATCTTCGAATTCCTGGAGCGAGAGAGGCAATGGATGATCCCCAAGCTCTTCAATGGTGCCGACCCTGAGATGGTAGCACACGAACTTACATGTGAGTTTTTCTCTGTCTGTTTGTGTCTTTGTCACTGTGTCTGTCTCCCTCCATCTGTAAGCATGTGCCTGTCCGTCTGTTTGTATTCAATTAGGCCTATATATGTCTGTCTGTCCGTCGGCCAGTCTTTCTGATCCGGAATTTCATGAACACTGATTTACAAGTACGGTTTCTCCTTCCGTCCATATCTTTTCTTGTGTCTGTGCCAATGTCTTATGTTTCTGTTTTAATACACGCATCAAGAGAGAGAGGTGTTAGCGGTTATAGAGAGACAGATAGACGACAGACAGACAGAATGAACGAAATGAAAGAAAAACGAACGTGGAGAAAGTAAGGAAGAAGGAGGAGGAGAAGAAGGGCAGAAGAAGGGGGATGAGGGAGGGAGAGAGATAGACAGACAGAGACAGATAGATAGATAGATAGATAGACAGACATACAGATAGATAGATAGATAGAAAGATAGATAGATAGATAGAAAGATAGATAGATAGTAGATAGACAGACAGACAGACAGACAGATAGACAGATAGATAGATAGACAGACAGATAGATAGATAAATAGACAGACAGACAGATAGATAGATAGATAGACAGACAGATAGATAGACAGACAAACAGATAGACAGACAGACAGATAGATAGATAGATAGATAAATAGACAGACAGATAGATAGATAGATAGATAGAGACAGACAGACAGACAGACAGACAGATAGATAGATAGATAGAGTGAGTGAGTGAGTGGGTGAGTGAGTGAGTGAGTGAGTGAGTGGGTGAGTGATTGAGTGAGTGAGAGACAGTAGGTGAGTGAGTGAGTGAGTGAGTGAGTGAGAGAGTGAGTGTGAGAGAGAGAGAGAGGAGAGAGAGAGAGAGAGAGAGAGAGAGAAACCGTGTTTGGGGCAACGCGTCAAAATTGATGCGGTGGGGAATGTTTATGTGCTTGTGAGCTCCCTTCATGGAAATAACACTCATGCCTTTAAAAATTGCAGTTTGATGTATTGGGCTTTGTTAATTAAATTTGGCCCGAGATGTTGGATCACGTTTTATTATGATTACTATTGTTGTCTCGTGAATAATAAATTGTGATGGGGAGGAGTTGGTTAAGGTTGGAGGGAGGATGGATTATCGGTGTGCAAAGCCAGAGGCAGATGGAGGACTCTTTCACTCGGGCACACATAAAGCCAGAATAGTAGTTTCCAAACTGTATTTACACGTGCACGAATTTCACCAGACGAAGACAAAAACATTTTCATAAGAAAGTAGAAGATAGTCTTCATAGGAGAAGAAGACAGTACATGACCTTTCTAAGAAAAAGAAGATGGTAGATCTTCATAAGAAGAAGACGAAAGAAGACAGTGCCTGTAAGACACAAAACAAATTTCATAAATACAATGACAAAGTACACATTTTGTGAACTAATATTGTCAATGTACAAAAAATTATTTCTTAGATTGTAAACAAAACGCCAAAAATTATTGGAATATTACAGTTGTACGTAGTGTCCCAGTCTACATCCAGAATTATGAATGATTATAAACACTGGACGAATAACTAACAGCACAAGCATGCGATAACCCTCCAATAAAATGAGGGCAAAAGAACGCACGGTAATGTTGTGCTGTTTGCTATTATGATCTGTGTAAGCAATAAAGTTACAGCCACTAAATGAACAGCATTTGAATGAACAGCTATTGGCCAGTTATGGCAGTGAGTAGTTCATGGTGATGACAGATAGCATAGTAGCTGACTATGTGAACTATATCGTCACAAGCAAATACCTATCAAATAATAGTACTGAGAGGAGGATGACACACTGAGTCGTCTATTGGACACGTTCCATGTAGTTATGTGCGTATCATTGTCATGAATGAAATGAAATGATGTTAGACTGCATAATAATTCCTTGTAGTTATAGATCTACAATAGTAATAACGACATTGAAACATTACAAATCTTGTGAAGTGGCTCATTAGCAGTCATAACAGTAATAGAAACGGGATAAATATCATCAGCACAGTTCAAGCTACGGGCTGTGTGCAGATGACCTCACTCTGGGCCAAGAGGAGTTACCTTTTCTTCCCTACAGTACGGGTCGGGTTGTGCCTGCGAGTCCACGGAATGGTCCGTGTTGGCAATGTTGGTTTCACGCTTTTATACACCAGACGGAAAAATCAATGAAAGAAACAAGGAAACAAGACGTTAGAGATGGAATTGTTGTGTGAAGGATGTCACATCAAACAGCTGAGAAAAAGACAAAGACTACAGATCACCATGTGTGAACGAGGGGAAAAGACATGGAGGGGGCTGACATAGCAGAGATGGAGAGAATGGCTGGCACAGTTTCAGCTCTAAGGCCTTGTATCTGATTCAGATACAACCTACAGAATTATTTGTGTTGAACACCCCCCACCCCCACCCCTGCATCGTCTGTCATACACGGCAATGGGCATAACGTTTGAGAAGTGAGTGTATTTGTGTATTCGAGTTACATTTTGCTTTCAGTCACTGATGAATGAACAGGGCGTGTAAATCGCTGATGCAAACAAATATTTTGATTGGTAAACGTACACTTCCTTTTAGCTTACAGTCTGTATGAACTGATGCTGTCTGTTACAGTGAATACTGAACTGCTTTGTTTCAAATTCAAGTGTATGTCCATTCCTCTGAGTGTGTGTGTGTGTGTGTGTTGTGTGTGTGTGTGTGTGTGTGTGTGTTGTGTAGTGTGTATGTGGTGTATGTGTGTGTGTGTGTATGTGTGTGATGTATGTGTGTGTTGTATGTGTGTGTGTGTGTGTGTGTGTGTGTGGTGTGTGTGTGTGTGGTATGTGTGTGTGTATGTGTGTGTGTATGTGTGTGTGTGTGTGTGTGTGTGTATGTGTGTGTGTATGTGTGTGTGTATGTGTGTGTGTGTATGTGTGTGTGTTGTGTGTGTGTGTATGTGTGTGTGTATGTGTGTGTGTGTGTGTGTGTGTGTGTGTGTGTGTATGTGTGTGTGTGTGTGTGTGTGTGTATGTGTGTGTGTATGTGTGTATGTGTGTGTGTGTGTGTGTGTGTGTATGTGTGTGTGTATGTGTGTGTGTGTGTGTGTGTGTGTTGTGTGTGTTATGTATGTGTGTGTGTTGTGTGTGTGTGTGTGGTGTGTGTGTGTGTGTGTGTGTTGTGTTGTGGTGTGTGTGTGTGTGTGTGTGTGTGTGTGTGTGTGTGTGTGTGTGGTGTGTGTGTGTGTGTGCGTGTGTGTGTGAGTCCGGTACATTTTGTCAGATGATTCACAAATGAGCAACGTTACAACAGAGGAAGAACAATTAATGACAGATAAACTGAACAGACCAGCTCAGGAAAATCTGCAAGTGAGACAGGCACTTGCTTGTGAATCTTAGAACCTTTGCATGATCGGGATGACACAATGAAGTATTTCACAGGTCTTTACAGCACTGTCAGTTTTGTTTGGTTTTCTTGTTTTTCAGCTACCTCGGATAAACAGAAGAGCACTCATTTTCAAGCTTAGATATCGTCTGTGATCCAGGCTTTGGTTAGATAGAGCCAGTATTTGTACGGGTTCACTAGTTCAGTTCAAGGGATATCCATGGCAATGGCGCATTAATAATTGACTGTTTTGAAATATTCTCTCACAGTCTTCTAGTTCAGACACAAGTGCACTGACATAGTCTCATTAGAATCATTACACAGTCAAATAACTCATCAGTTACATCACAGGAATATATTTCTTTTACATCCAGCTGATAGGGTAGTAGGTTAGTGACAAAAAATATGTGAACAGTGGGGATATTTAAACCATTTCCTCCCAAGTGATATTGTTCTGGCAGACGTGTTTTGATATATTTAAACTAGTTGCCATGCAAAGGAGTGAAGTGAAATTTTCTGCTTTCTCAAGAGGTCAGATTCTACTGAGTGCATTACAAATTGAATCGACAAGGAATCTAGTGCGCTTGCAGTTTCATGTTGAAAATGTGATTGGAATGGTTTGTGGGAAAATGCACAGTTCCTGGCGGCTAGAATTACTGTTTAATCATGCTGAGAAACAAGTAACAGCGCTTGATTGTGATAGTGTCATGTGCTGATGTTAACATGTGTCACAGTTTCATAAAAGGAAATGACACCAATATTACTTTTTCAGTTGTAAGCATGTTTCCGCACATGTCTGTTGTAAGACCAAAACAATCTTCAATCACAAAATACCACTGAATTGTCTGTCACTGACAGCTGTGAAACCAAATGTAAACACACAGACACAGACACACACACAGAGAGAGAGAGAGAGAGAGAGAGAGAGAGAGAGAGAGAGAGAGAAGGGGAGGGAGAGAGTGTTTATATAAAACATCTAACTCACATATACATACACACACCGCGCGCGCGCGCGCACACACACACACACACACACACTTCTGTATATATGTATATATATATGTATATATATATATATGCATATATAGCATCATCATCATCATCAAGTGTCCTGCCACATAGCGTTCGCGATCATGGCCCTCCAAATGTATCATCTATCCCTTGTTGCTGCAAGCACATCTTCCACTCTCTTTGTCTTCAGCCTCCCTGCAAGTCCGTCCAATATTTTCTCCCTGGGTCTTGTGGTGTTCTCTTTCCCTCCAGCTTTCCTGTTATGACCAGGTGCTCCAATTCCTATTTCCGCATAAAAATGCCTTTAAATGTTGCCTGTCTTTTCTAATCTTCCTAATGAATGATCTTCTTGTGTCTGTCTCGTTTGTTTTCTTTGCTGGCTATGGAACTCTCAACATTCTTCTTAGAAACCACATCCACATCTGGGCTGCCTCAATCTTGTTCTGGCTTTGCTTGTTGACTGTCCACGCCTCACAACCTTATAACATCATCGGTTCTACATGAAATTCAAAAACTCTCTTCCTGATGTTAATTGATAGGTATTTGTTGGTAAGAATGCTTTTCATCTTCTTGAATGCTGTTTTGGCTTGGCCGATTCTGCTGGCTATTTCTGATGTGCATCTGCCGTCTGGTGAGATGATCGTTCCCAGATATTTAAACTTATCTACCTGTCTCAAGGTTGTACCGTTTGCTGTTATTTTGCTTGAGGGGATTTCGTGTTTTTTACTGATTACTATAAGTTCAGTCTTCTTGCTACTTATCTCCAATCCTTTATTTTTTCTTTCTATTTCTATTATATTCACAAGATTTTGTAGGTCCCTTTCATTTTCTGCAATTAGCGCAGTGTCATCCGCGCACCGAATATTGTTTATCATTTTTCTCCAACCTTTAATCCAGGGTATTCTTCTATGTATCTCATGATGGTTTTGCTGTAAAGTGAAAACAGATCTGGTGACAGAACACAACTTTGCCTGACTCCTGTTTTGATATTTTGGAAAGAGCTTATATTGTTTTCTATTCTCATTGCAGCTTTTTGTTCCAAATACATATTTCTGATTATTCGTAGATCTTTTCCATCAATATTGAGTCTTTCTAGTTGGTTGATCAATTCTTCGTGTCTTACCCGATCGAAATCCTTGGTATAATCAACAAAGCATAAGTAAATCCTTATTCAACCCGATTGACTTCTCTATGGTAGTTCTTAGCATATATATGGCATTAATAGTTCCTTTCCCCATCATGATTATTCTTAATAGGATTTTTGTTACATGACTCATCAAACTGATTGTGGGATGGAGTTACATACATACATACATACATACATACATACATACATACATACATACATACATACATACATACATACATACATACATACATATACTTGCATGCATACATACATATATCTACACACATGCATGCACATGGATACACATATGTCCCCACATAAATATGAAAACAAGAAAATATAATCATATGATGGACTGAATGGAACTTATAAAATCAAGAGGTATGACTGATGTAAATGGATTGTGCCTGGTGCAACCAATCCAGAAATGGATTGTGCCTAATGCAATCAATCCAGCAGATTGTACATGGTTTTGTGGTTACATTGATAACATTGATCGTCTATTGACTTTAGTCAATATCATACTGACCAAATATGCTTATTTATGACCTTGTTTTGTGAACTCCAACAGCTGTGCAGATTGCATAATTTATTATTTATTGCAATGAAATGATTGTCACAGGCAAATTTTCTATCAATGATTAGAACTTCTGATATTTAAAAGAAAGAAGATGACTTCCAGCTTGCATGAAATCTTGAAGCAGAGCTGTACAAGCCATTCAGTGAGTAACAGACAATGGAACCTTTTCAGCTGCACACAACAAATTACTCCTTCATATCCATAATTTTCCAGTAGTATCTTTGTTTCTCCTTTCGATTAAGCTTTTGCACATACATGTATTTTAATGCCAGCGATCGTGACAATGTTGCGTTTACATTGTGGTCTCCTTACTTATGGCCGGCGTGTTCCATACCCAAGGACAGCAACTGGCCAGTACTTGTCCATCTGCATACAGCTCATAAAACATCAATCAGGATAAATCTCAATTGCTAATATCAATGAATTAAACCCTAAGGCTTTAAATATGCATACAAGCTAAATGGATATTAGTAGGCATAATAACATGTGTTCGCCTTTATTAACCTCATTGTGGCTTGGATATAGCGCGTGTGACGTCGTGGCTATCACCATATCAGTGAATTGGGGAGACCCTTTGTTTGACAGTTTTGCAGTCTTTTAGATTAAATTAACACGAATACCCCAAATACGTGCAGTCAATAAGAAATGCGATAAAATTGTGCTAGGTGCTTATACCATTTAGTCAGGTAAATGGCAAGCCATGATTAGAGCGATGGTTAGATTATCTTTGGTATCATTAAACATTCAGGCGCGAAACCAGATAAGAGCGAAAGTACTGTGCAGTTCAGTAAATTGAGCCGGATCAGATTTAATTGCACATTGGTTGCAATATATAGAATATAGCTGATAATAAATCCTCGTGAGCTTTAAAAGAGCTAGGGTGTTGTTAGTATCTTACGATTAATACTGTTAAGTTACAAAGTTAGTGCAGCGCAGTAAATATCAAGCTACACATGGCTCATACCGTAACACGGCACTTAGATCAAAACGGTCTTACTTTTACGCTGCGTGAATACCGGTGTTTGTGGACTTCACAAATCTAGCATAATATTCATAAACATGAGGTAGAACAAAATAAATGAATAAATAAAAGACTCCTAAGCTTATTGCGATGACAATTGATAATAAACTAAAAAAATCCAGAACTTACTGCAGTGAAGCAGTGAAAGACAGCGGGAGGCTAATCGCTTCTGGTGAGAACGGCGGGCAAGAGATGATGTGCCATGGCACGCCTTGTCAATTTATGTTCATTTAAAAACAAAACGCGATGGTCATATTTTCAAATAACTATACTAAATAAGTGAACGTGGTTGGTCCTGTTTTGAGACAGCTAAACCTCACTGGTGTGAGGGAACACACAGTCAGTACTTGATGTGTGTTGGAAGTTCAAGTTGACAGAAAAAGAACAAAAATAACAATACGCCTTCTCCATACATATGAATCTATTACATATTAACCATTAGACATTTACTGGCAATTACTATATATTAAAAAAAATAATAGATAAATTCAAATTGACGTGTGGTCTCGGCTCGGAATGTTCTCGAAGATAATGTGGTCATTGTTGTTCCTAATTATCATCATCATCATTATCATGTGCCCTGCCGCATGGCGTTGGCGATCATGACCCTCCATATGCATCTATCCCTTGTCGCCACAAACACATCTTCCATCCTCTCTGTCCTCAGCCACCCTGCAAGTCCGTCCATTATTTTCTCCCTGAGTCTACCTGGTGTTCTCTGTTTCTTTAGTTTCCTGTTGTGATCAGGTGCTCTAATTCGCCTTTCCTAAAAAAAATGGCCTCTAAATGTTGCTTGTCTTTTCCTAATCTTCCTTATGAATGATCGTCGTGTGTCTGCCTCCATCAAGACAGTCTCGTTTGTTTTCTTCGCTGGCCATGGAACTCTCAGCATTCTTCTTAGAACCGCATTTCGGCTGCCTCAGTCTTGTTCTGGTTTTGCCTGTTGACTGTCCACACCTCACAACCCTATAACATTATTGGTTCTATATAACATTCAAAGAATTCTCTTCATGGTGCTAATTGATAGGTATTTGTTGGTAAGAATGCTTTTCATCTTCTTGAATGCTGTTTTGGCTTGGCCGATTCTGCTGGCTATTTCTGATGAGCATCTACCGTCTGGTGAGATGACCGATCCCAGGTATTTAAACTTATCAACCTGTCTCAAGGTTGTGCCATTTGCTGTTATTTTGCATGAGGAAATTTCATGTTTTTTACTGATTACCATGACTTCAGTCGTTTTGCTATTTATCTCCAAGCCTTTGTTTTTGCTTTCTATTTCTATTAGATTCACAAGGTTTTGTAGGTCTCTTTAATTTTCTGCAATTAGCACGGTGTCATCTGCGTACCGAACGTTGGTTACTATTTTTCCTCCAAACTTTAATCCGGGGCATTCTTCTAGGTTTCTCATGGTGGTTTCACTGCAAAGTGGAAACAAATGTGGTGACAGAACACAACCTTGCCTGACTCCTGTTTTGATATTTTGGAAAGAGCTTATATCGTTTTCTATTCTCATTGCTTCTGTTTGTTCCCAATACATAATTCTGATTATTTGTAGATTTTTTCCATCACTACTGAGTCTTTCTAGTTGGTTGATCAATTCTTCATGACTTACCCGATCGAAAGCCTTGATATAATCAACAAAGCATAAATAAATCCTTATTCAGCTCGATTGACCTCTCTATGATAGTTCTTCCACAAATCCACACTGTTCTTCAGCTATTTCTCTTTTGATTCTCTTCCTTGTCCTCAACATGATTATTCTTAATAGGATTTTTGTTACATGACTTATCAAACTGATTGTGCGATGGAGTTCGCATTCTATAGCCCCTGTTTTCTTTGGAAATGCAATGAAAACTGATTTTGACATTTCTTTTGAGATTTTTCCATTGTCATAAATTTTATTTAGGAGGACTGTTATTTTTTCAATACCGAATTCCGCCAGGGCTTCAATCGTCTCTGCGGTAATATTGTCTGGTCCTGGGGCTTTTCCTGGTTTCATCTTTTTCAATGCTACTCTAACTTCATCTTTCATTATGGGTAGTCCTTCAACTTTCATTCTTATAGTGTGTTCTTCATTTCTGTCATCGTCAAAAAGGGCTCTAATGTACTCTCCCCATCTGTCTAATAGTTTGTCTTTTTCCATAATAAGCGTGCCATTTTTCGATTTTAAGCAACCAACTGATGTGCATATCTTTTTCCTGTGGGCAATTTCTTCAATCCCTCTGTGCATACCCCAAGGATCCGTTTTATGTTGGTCTTCTATTTCTTTGCACTTTGTTTTCAGCCAAGCTTCCTTAGCTTCATTGCACGTATTCCTGATTTCTTTGTTTATTTTTCTGTATTTTTCCTCTTTTCCCTTTGCCTTCCTCCATTCTTCCATCAAGCCTAAAATTTCTTTTGTCATCCAGTTCTTTTTTGGTTTTCTGTCTACTATAGGGTTTTCTTCACAAGCTTCATTCGTCGAGTTTCTCAACTTTGTCCATTGTTCTTCACTGTCACCAGCGTCTTCCAGAGCACTGAATTTGCTTTGAACATGTACGTTAATTTTTTTACGTGTCGCTTCATCTGTATTTAAGAGTCCAAGTTTTAGTTTGGTGTTACTTTTGATCTGTTTTCTTTTCTTTAGTTTCAGTCTAAATATTCCCATTGCAGGATTGTGGTCACTGTTGCAGACTGGGCCTGGTAGTGTTTTTGCTATCAGCAAAGAATTTTTTAATCTTTTATTGATCAGGATGCAGTCAATCTGATTATTGGTATTATCTCCTGGACTCATCCATGTCCATTTTCTTCTGTTAAGCTGCTCAAACCAGGTGTTTCCTACTATGCACTCATTCATCTATGCCTATTCCACAAGTTTCTCTCCCCTTTTATTTTGTTTACCAAGGCCATGAGGTCCAACTATATCTTCCTCCCTCTCCTGTCTCATTTTAGCATTAAAATATCGCCTTATTATTGTAACTTCCTCTGATTTACATTGAGCCTTGGCCATCTCTAATACTTCATAGAAGTTGTCAACTTTGTCCAGAGTACTTGCGGATGTTGGTGCATACACCTGGATGATGTTGATATCAAATGGCTTGCCATCCAGTTTAACCAGCAAAACTCGGTCTGATACAGCCCAGTAACTCTTAACTGCTTTTGAAGTGTCCTTTCTATTATGATGCCTACTCTTCTTTCATGTGTGTTTCCACCAGAATATATCATTGTATGCTCGCCTGATGTTATCATGCCTGCTCCCTTCCATCTCATTTCCCCTAGTCCTAAAATATTAATGTTAAGCCTTTGCATCTCAATCTTCACATTTTCTAGTTTTCCCTTTTGCAGCAATGTCCTCAAATTCCACGTTGCATTTTTTATAGTGTGATCGCAGTAGCTTGCTGATGGTCTGGTGTCACTTGCGCAGCATGACGATCCATTCCGGACGAAGGTGCTCCATAGGAACCCCTATTTACGTCGTTATCCTCATTTTTCTTGTTTTGTCTGGCCATGATTTTTCTTGGGAAAATACGATGATGATTTCCCGTTGCCTTCCATCGGTTTGTGTTCGGACTCTCTGCCAGCCTTTGTCGTTCCCATGACAACCTACATGGCAGTAGGGGTGATCTTTCTTTCAGAGTTTACTCCCTTACCCTTATTCTCTCCCGAGATAACCACAAGGCAGTGGAGCTATTTACCTATAGCTGTTCGTGGGCACCAGGGCATGTCCACACACTAGTGGGCCTGCGTGCCGCACGTCTAGGGGCCAGGCCTCCTCCAAGTCCCTCGAGTATTAGCCTGAGTCCGTGAGGTGCTCAGTCACCACAGTCGCCACGAGGAGGCACAACGTAGGGCTTGCTGATGGAAAGGCTATGTACTGACAGAGAGAGACTTACGCATTCTGCTCTCTTTTTCGCATAGCTGCAAGCAGCAGTGCTAGCCAGCGGTGCAGGCAGAAAGCGAGAGGTGACAAGCACGCAGTCACTAGCCAACACACTAGAGGCATCACATCGATCCTAATTATATAGCCTAACCTAATGTCTTGCTATCGGACGGTCGAGTAGTTGCGCAACACTCGACACATATCGTACAAGCCATTGTTTGGGAGTTCAGCTGGCTGCTACATACTGGCTATTTATACAGTATTCGTTTGTCCATGTACTGTAAACGTTGTGGAACAGTTTCATCCAAGTCCTCCTATACGACTACAATGCAATACCATGTGTGATATCAGTTTGAAGATTGGGGATGTAGGAAAGTGCCATAATGACTACAAAGTTCATAGGCCCAACTTCAGAACACATGTACTCATTGTAGGTCTGCTCATTCTTTTAACAAACATGGCGAAAGGGTCCTTAATGCACAATGTATTATTTGGGTTTTTTGTATGCTCAGTGCACAGCGATGGATGGACAGAGACTGTAAAATAGTAGTACAACTTGGTTGAGAAAACGCATGCCGTTTTTGATCTAGACACTGCACTGTGTTGCCTTTGTGCGCCGTAGTAAGTAAATGGGAAAGAGATGGTAAGAAAGCAAAGCACCCCGTTACAAAATGAAACAACCAAACGATTAAACCATACTTAGATGTTATAGGTTTCTATACTCTTTCCGCAATCTATCGTAATAAAGGCCGTGTTTTTTGTCGATTTGTTGTATCATGTATGTACGTTTGGATCTGTTGCATGATGTTGGTGATCATTGTCCTCCATACAAATCCATCTTTTGTCGCTGCGAGTGCATCTCCCACCCTTTCTGTCTTCATCCACTCCACCGATCTGTCCAATATTTTCTCCCTGGGTCTACCTGGTACTCATTTCCCCCAGCTTTCCTGTTGTGACTAGGCACTCTTATTTCTCTTCCCCCATGAAATGTCCTGTCAATGTTGCTTGTCTTTTCTTTTTCATTAGTGTTCTTTTCGTGTTTGTCTCTTTCAATGCTGCCTCATTTGTTTTCTTTGCTGTCCATGGAGCTGTTAACATTCTTCCTAGAAGCTTCATTTTAGCTGCCTCAATCTTGTTCCGACTTTGTGTATTGACTGTCCACGCTTCCCGTCCGTACAACAGTATTGGTTAAATATAACATTGAAGAACTCTCTTCCTGATGTTAATTGATAGGCATTTATAGGTAAGAATGCTTTTCATTTCCAATTCTGCTAGCTGTTTCTCATGTGCATCTGCCATCTGGTGAGAAGACTGTTCCCAAATATTTAAACTGATCAATTTGTCTCAATGTTGTGCCATTTGCTGTAATTTCAGATGGTGGGTTTTCTTGTTTTTTGCCGATTGCCATTACTTCAGTCTTCTTGCTATTTATTTCTTTCCTTCATTTCTGCTTTCTACTTATGTTTTATTTATAAGATTTTGTAGGTCTTTTTCATTTTCTACATTAGAACGGCGTCGATTGTTTATCACTTTTCCTCCAGCCTTTATCCCAGGGCATTCTTCTGGGTTTCTCATGATGGTTTCACTGTAAATTGAAAACAAATCTGCTGACAGAACACAGTCATGCATGAACCCTCTTTTGATATAATGGAAAAACAACTAATATTTTCTACTCTCATTGCTGCTGTTTTTCCCCCAATACATATTCATTATTATTCTCACATCTTTTCCATCAGTATTTAGCTTTTCCGGTTGGTTAATCAAATTTTCGTATCTTACCAAATCAAAACCCGCAAGAAGATGTAATGTATATGTATATATATCATCATCATCATCAGGTGCCCTGCCGCATGGCATTGGCGATCATGGACTTCCATCTGTCTCTATCTCTTGTTGTCTCAAGCATCTCCTCCAACCTCCTTGCCTTCAGCCACTCTGCAAGTTCGTCTAGTGTTTTCTCCCTGGGTCTACCTGGAGCTCTCCTTCCCTCCAGATTTCCCGTTGTGACCAAATCCCCTTTCCTCATAAAATGGCCTATAAATGTTGCCTGTCTTTTCCTAATCTTCCTTATGAATGATCTACTTGTGTCTGCCTCCATCAAGACTGTCTCGTTTGTTTTCTTTGCCGTCCATGAAACTCTCAACATTCTTCTTAGAAACCACATCCACATCTGGACTGCCTCAATCTTGTTCTGGCTTTGCTTGTTGACTGTCCACGCCTCACAACCGTAGCACAGTATTGGTTCTATACAACATTCAAGAACTCTCTTCCTGATGTTAATTGATAGGCATTTGTTGATAAGAATGCTTGTCATCTTCTTGAATGCTGTTTTGGCTTGGCCGATTCTGCTGGCTATTTCTGATGCGCATCTACCGTCTGATTAAATGATCGTTCCCAGGTATTTAAACTTATCAACCTGTCTCAAGGGTGTGCCATTTGCTGTTATTTTGCATGAGGGGATTTCATGTTTTTTACTGATCACCATGACTTCAGTCTTCCTGCTGTTTAGTTCCAACCCCTTACCTTTGCTTTCTATTTCTAGTATATTCACAAGGTTTTGTAGGTCCATTTCATTTTCTGCAATTAGCACGGTGTCATCTGCGTATCGAATGTTGTTTTATCATTTTTCCTCCAACCTTTAATCCAGGGTCTTCTTCTAGGTTTCTCATGATGTTTTCGCCGTAAAGTGAAAACAGATCTGGTGACAAAACACAACCCTGTCTGACTCCTCTTTTGTGTTTTGGAAAGAGCTTATATTGTTTTCTATTCTCATTGTAGCTGTTTGTTCCCAGTACATATTCCTGATTATTCGTAGATCTTTTCCATCAACATTGAGTCTCTCCAGCTGGTTGATCAATTCTTCATGTCTTACCCGATCGAAAGCCTTGATATATAAACACAAATCCTTATTCATCTCGATTGACCTCTATGATATTTCTTAGGATGTATATGGCATTAATAGTTCCTTTCCCTTCCACAAATCCACACCGTTCTTCTGCTGTTTCTCTTTTGATTCTATTCCTTGTCCTCATCATGATTATTCTTAACAGGATTTGTGTTACATGACTCATCAAACTGATTGTGCGATAGAGTTCGCATTCTATAGCCCCTGTCTTCTTTGGAAGTGCAATGAAATTAATTTTGACACATCTTGGGGGATCTTTCCAGTGTCGTAAATTTCATTTAGGAGGTCTGTTATTTTTTCTATACCAAACTCTTCCAGGAATTCAATCATCTCTGTAGTAATATTGTCTGGTCCTGGGCTTTTCCTGGTTTCGTCGTTTTCAGTTCTGCTCTAACTTCATCTTTCATTATGGGTGGTCCTTCAAAGTTCTTTTTTATAATGTGTTCTTCGTTTCTGTCATCCTCAAAAAGGTCTTTAATGTACTGTCCCCATCTGTCTAATATTTTGTCTTTTTCCATGATAAAAGCGTGCCATCTTTCGATTTTAAGCAACCAGTTGATGTGTATATATTTTTCCTGTGGACAATTTCTTCAATTCGTCTGTACATACCCTGAGGATCCGTTTTGTGTCGGTCTTCTATGTCCTTGCATTTTGTTTTCAGCCAAGTTTCCTTAACTTCTTTGCATCTATTCCTGATTTCTTTGTTTATCTTCCTGTATGTCTCCTCGTTTCTCTTTGCCTTCCTCCTTTCCTCCATCAAGCCCAAAATTTCTTTAGTCATCCAGTTCTTCTTTGCTTTTCTATCTGCCTCAGGGATTACTTCACAAGCTTCATTTATCGAATTTCTCAACTGTGTCCATTGTTCCTCGCCGTCACCAACGTCTTCCAGAGCACTGAATTTGTTTTGAACATGTACATTAAATTTTTTACGTATCACTTCATCTGTCTTTAATCAATAGTCCAAGATTTAGTTTGATGTTGCTTTTGGTCTGTTTCTTTTTCTATAATTTCAGCCTAAATCTTCCCACTATAGGATTATCACTGTTACAGTCTGCGCCTGGTAGTGTTTTTGCTGACAGTAAAGAATTTCTAAATGAAGATGATGATAATGGTGTGTGTGTGTGTGTGTGTGTGTGTGTGTGTGTGTGTGTGTGTGTGTGTGTGTGTGTGTGTGTGTGTTGTGTGTGTGTGTGTGTGTGTGTATGTGTGTGTGTGTGTGTGTTGTTAACCGCAATTTTAGGCCTTCAAGGTTGTATATGTGTCTGTGTATGTGAACACAATTTGTTTTGCAACGAATTCTAATCTGCTTATCAGTAAATCTACACATCTACGCTAAATGGTGCTCAGATATTTAGTCTAATGGAAGTGGCAAACGCGGAGGTTTAACTGGGCTAGAAAAGTTAACGAACATGAACCTTTTTTTCATGCACCGTAATTAGAAATGTGAGCAATTGTTAACAGTTTTCTGAGTGGATATCAGCACGGTTTGCTGATAAATCAGAAGACTGAGCCACTGGTTCGCTTAGTTGGTTTGAGTGGCCATGCTGATAAAGCAGGGGGCGTAAATTCAACCGTCGGACGGGTCATAGTGCTTTGGGTTTTTATTCAATCTGTTTAAATAGCACACTTACATAACTATACACGTTGTTATGTATATGGAGACCACAAGTCAGGTACAACCTGAAGACATGAACTTGTTGGATGTCTGCGCACATTTATAGCTTACTGTCTTCTCCCTTTGAATGGCATCTGCTGTGTTGGTGCGCATGGAATTGTGTCTGTCTCTGTCTGTGTGTCTGTGTTGGTCTGTGTGTCTTGTCTCTCTCTCTCTCTCTCTCTCTCTCTCTCTTGTGTTGTGTGTGTGTGTTTGTGTGTGTGTGTGTGCATGTGTGTGTGTGTGTGTGTGGTGTGTGTTTGTGACAGTTACTAAACACACACACACACACACACACACACACACACACACACATACACACACGGAACACCACGCACATACGTATGCAAACAAACACGCATATGTAATTCGTTGTTTGGTTGGTTGGTTTTAGTTTTTGATTCCAGTGTATTAAAATTCATCCCAATGGCAATGTCTGTCTGACGACACCTTTATCATTCGTGCTCTTATACTAATCAGATAACACATTAACGGAACAACAAGAACTACATTTGTGTGTTGATAAATTACCTTCTAAAGGGCAATGTATCATCTGGATTGAAACGGACTGTTTTGGGGTGGGTTTTGTTTTAGTTTGTTGTCGTTGTTGTTGTTGTAATTGTTGTTGTTGCTGCTGCTGCTGCTGCTGCTGCTGCTGCTGCTGCTGCTGCTGCTGCTGCTGCTGCTGCTGTTGTTGCTGTTGTTTGTGTTGTTGTCGTTGTTGTTTTATCAGAACGGAATGTTTCGGTGCAAAATGTGGGATACTGTAGCAGGAGAAGGTATGATGCCACCTAATTTTTCTTATTTTTGATTTGTTTTGTTTGTCTGTTTCTTTGATTATTTGTTGGGTATGCGTGCATTTCTATTTACCTTCAGAAGTGGATATTTCTAAAATATTTTTATAGGGACAAGTCTTTTGTTGCCGTGGAATGTTTAACATGTGTGAAGTGGTTACTGATTACGGGAATATGACTTATCATCTGAAAGACGAGCACTCAGACCGCCTCTTAAAGTCCAGTCAGAGGGGAAAAAAGAACTTGTCTGGTTCGTAATTCCAACCTAGTTTCTGACGTGCTCATTCATGTGTGGTTTGTTACACGTGTCCTTCTTGATACCATCATCCTTTGTAGAATCTTACTCATAATGACTGTGATAATGACGATGTTGAGAACGAGAAAGGAACAAAGAGCGAATGAAGAACAGAAACAAAAGAAGGGGAAAAAAAGAAGAGAATGAAAAGGATTTTAAAAAATGTAAGAAGGAAAAGACAGAATGAAAACAAAGAAGGAAGGGAAAAATAAAAAGAAAGACAGAGAAAACAATGAAAATAAAAGACAGCAAGAAAAAAACAATAAAAAAGATATAAATAAAACAAAGAAGGAAAGGAATGGAAAGAACGGAAAAGAAAACCAAAAACAACTAAAACAACAAAAAAGAAAAACAGAAAAAAATCAAAATAAAGACACAAGAAAAAGAAAGAATGAAAAAAGAATAAAAAGACAGAATGGAAAGGAAAGACATAAAGAAAAAAAAGACAAGAAGAAACAGAAAGAATGGAAAAGAAAGACAGGAAGAGAAAGAAAGACCACAAAAGAAATACAGACAAAAAAGGAAAAGGAAAAGGAAATACAGGACGAAAGTAAAGACTGAAACAGAAAGACAGGAAGAAGCAGAAGGAACGAAAAAATACTAGAAAGAAAAAGACAGTTTGAAAACAAAGAAGGAAAGGAATATAATATTATGAAAGAGAAAAATGAGAAACTGAGAAAGAAATAAAGGAAAGAAAGAAAAGAAGCAAGACAGTAAGGAAAAAAGAAATGGTCCCTACAATAACACCATTACCTTTCCTGTCCATCGGTAGGCGCTTCTTTTCGGGTCACGTCACTTTAGTTACTCACACACGCACGCAGCTCGCACACAGCTCGCATACACACACGCACACACAAACACACACACACACACACACAAACACACACACACACACACACACACACACACACACACACACACACACACACACACACACACACACAACACACACACACACACATACGGCCTGTCTTTGCTCAGAAAAAAAAAAAACAGAAACGATCTCCATAATTATAATGTAAACCACCACTACCCTTTAAAGAATTTGAAATAGTCGAACCGTTATAACAATTGCCCTTTTTGTATAAAAAAAATTATAGAAAATTCAGATTTGTACTTCTGATGGTTACTGTGACATTGCATCAGTTGAAATGAGGTGTCATGCACATTAGGACAATGGCAAACTGTTACAATTGTGTAATCATCATTATCATCAAGTGCCCTGACGCGTGGCGTTGGCGATCATGGCCCTCCATATGCATCTATCCCTTGTTACCGCAAGCACATCTTCCACCCTCTCTGTCCTCAGCCACTCTGCAAGTTCGTCCAGCATTTTCTCCCTGGGTCTACCTGGTGCTCTCTTTCCTCCCAGCTTTCCTGTTGTGATCAGGTGCTCTAATTCATCTTTCCTCATAAAATGGCCTACAGATGTTGTCTGTCCTTTCCTAATCTTCCTTATGAATGATCTTCTTGTGTCTGCCTCCGTCAAGACTGTCTCGTTTGTTTTCTTTGCTGTCCATGGAACTCTCAACATTCTTCTTAGAAACCACAACTCTTGGTCTGGCTTTGCTTGTTGACTGTCCACGCCTCACAGCCGTATAACATTAGATTCAAGAACTCTCTTCCTGATGTTAATTAATAGGCATTTGTTGGTAAGAATGCTTTTTATCTTATTGAATGTTGTTTTGGCTTGGCCGATTCTGCTGGCTATTTATGAGAAGATCGTTCCCCTGTCTCAAGGTTGTGCCATTTACTGTTAGTTTGCTTGAGGGGATTTCATTTTTTTTAACTGATTACTATGACTTCAGCTTTCTTGCTATTTAGCTCCATCCCTTTACTTTTACTTTCTATTTCTATTACATTCGCAAGGTTTTGTAGGTCCCTTTCATTTTCTGCAATTAGCACGGTGTCATCTGCGTACCCAATGTTGTTTATCATTTTTCCTCCAACCTTTAATCCAGGGTATTCTTCTATGTTTCTCATGATGTTTTCGCTGTAAACTGACAAACCACAACTTTGCTTGACTCCTGTTTTGACATTTTGGAAAGAGCTTATATCGTTTTCTATTCTCATTGCAGCTGTTCCCAATACATATTTCTAATTATTTGTAGATCTTTTCCATCAAAACTGAGTCTTTCTAGTTGGTTGATCAATTCTTCATGTCTTACCCGATCAAAAGCCTTAGTATAATCAACAAAGCATAAATATATATCCTTTGACCTCTCTATGATAGTTCTTAGGATGTATATGGCATTAATAGTTTCTTTCCCTTCCACAAATCCACACTGTTCTTCTGCTTTTTCTCTTCTGATACTATTCCTTGTCCTCATCATGATTATTCTTAATAGGATTTTTGTTACCTTACTCATCAAGCTAACTGTGCGATGGAGTTCGCATTCTATAGCCCTGTTTTCTTTGGAAGTGTAATAAACATTTTAAATA
>JAPXFY010000012.1:77891955-77921955 GCA_030674185.1 Monoplex corrugatus | reverse complement strand
ATAACTTGCTGTATCAAAAACAGACATGAACCTGGTGGATAGGCTGTTAAGACTGATGGATAGGCTGTAAAGTTTTGGGTTAAGACTGATGGATAAGTTACAAGGATTGAAGTTAAGACTGGTGGGTAGGCTGTAAGGATTTGAGTTAAGACTGATGGATAGGCTTTAAGGTTTTGGGTTCAGATTGATGGATAGGCCGTAAGGTTTTTGGGTTAAGACTGATGGATAGGCTGTAAGGTTTTGGGTTAAGACATGGTGGTTAATCTGTAAGGATTTGGGTTAAGACATGGATAGGCTGTAAGGGTTTGGGTTAAGACTGATGGATAGGCTACAATGTGGTGGTTAGTCAAGAACCTTGTGGATAAGGTGTAAACTTGTAGATAAAAATATAAGCTAGTGGATAGGTTGTAAGCTGGTGGATAGGATATAAATCTACGTATAAATTGTAAGCTGGTGGATAGAGTATAATCTTGTAGATAGAGTTAATGGGTAGATTGTAAGCTAGAGTACAGAGTGTAAGCTAGTGGATAGGATGTAAGCTACTGGATAGGCTGTAAGCTAGTGGATAGGCTGTAAGCTAGTGGATAGGCTGTAAGCTGATGGATAGGGTGTTAGCTAGTGGATAGGGTGTAAGCTATTGGATAGGGTGTAAGCTGGTGGATAGGGTGTAAGCTAGTGGATAGGGTGTAAGCTGGTGGATAGGATGTAAGCTGATGGATAGGGTGTAAGCTAGTGGATAGGGTGTAAGCTGGTGGATAGGGTGTAAGCCAGTGGATAGGGTGTAAGCTGGTGGATAGGCTGTAAGCTAGTGGATAGGCTGTAAGCTGATGGATAGGGTGTAAGCTAGTGGATAGGGTGTAAGCTAGTGGATAGGGTGTAAGCTGATGGATAGGGTGTAAGCTGGTGGATAGGCTGTAAGCTGGTGGATAGGGTGTAAGCTAGTGGATAGGGTGTAAGCTGGTGGATAGGCTGTAAGCTAGTGGATAGGCTGTCAGCTAGTGGATAGGCTGTAACCTAGTGGATAGGCTGTAAGCTGGTGGATAGGCTGTAAGCTAGTGGATAGGCTGTCAGCTGGTGGATAGGATGTAAGCTGGGGATAGGATGTATGCTGGTGGATAGCATGTAAGCTGGTGGATAGGATGTAAACTGGTGGATAGGGTGTAAGCTAGTGGATAGGGCGTAAGCTGGTGGATAGGATGTAAGCTGGTGGATAGGATGTAAGCTAGTGGATAGGGTGTAAGCTAGTGGATAGGGCGTAAGCTGGTGGATAGGGTGTAAGCTGGTGGATAGGGTGTAAGCTAGTTGATAGGGCGTAAGCTGGTGGATAGGATGTAAGCTGGTGGATAGGATGTAAGCTGGGGATAGGATGTATGCTGGTGGATAGCATGTAAGCTGGTGGATAGGATGTAAACTGGTGGATAGGGTGTAAGCTAGTGGATAGGGCGTAAGCTGGTGGATAGGATGTAAGCTGGTGAATAGGATGTAAGCTAGTGGATAGGGCATAAGCTGTTGGATAGGATGTAAGCTGGTGGATAGGATGTAAGCTGGTGGATAGGATGTAAGCTGGTGGATAGGATGTAAGCTGGTGGATAGGGTGTAAGCTAGTGGATAAGGTGTAAGCTAGTGGATAGGGCGTAAGCTGGTGGATAGGGTGTAATCTGATGGATAGGATGTAAGCTAGTGGATAGGATGAAAGCTAGTGGATAGGGTGTAAGCTAGTGGATAGGATGTAAGCTAGTGGATAGGATGTAAGCTGGGGATAGGATGTATGCTGGTGGATAGCATGTAAGCTGGTGGATAGGATGTAAACTGGTGGATAGGGTGTAAGCTAGTGGATAGGGCGTAAGCTGGTGGATAGGATGTAAGCTGGTGGATAGGATGTAAGCTGGTGGATAGGATGTAAGCTAGTGGATAGGGCATAAGCTGTTGGATAGGATGTAAGCTGGTGGATAGGATGTAAGCTGGTGGATAGGATGTAAGCTGGTGGATAGGATGTAAGCTGGTGGATAGGGTGTAAGCTAGTGGATAAGGTGTAAGCTAGTGGATAGGGCGTAAGCTGGTGGATAGGGTGTAATCTGATGGATAGGATGTAAGCTAGTGGATAGGGCGTAAGCTAGTGGATAGGCTGTAAGCTGGTGGATAGGATGTAAGCTGGTGGATAGGGTGTAAGCTGGTGGATAGGATGTAAGCTGTGGATAGGGCGTAAGCTGGTGGATAGGATGTAAGCTGGTGGATAGGGTGTAAGCTGATGGATAGGATGTAAACTGGTGGATAGGGCGTGAGCTGGTGGATAGGATGTAAGCTGGTGGATAGGATGTAAGCTGGTGGATAGGATGTAAGCTGGTGGATAGAACGTCAGCTGGTGGATAGGGTGTAAGGTGTTGGATAGGCTGTAAGCTGGTGGATAGGTGTAAGCTGGTGAATAGGGCGTAAGCTGGTGGATAGGGTGTAAGCTGGTGGATAGGGTGTAAGCTGGTGGATAGGATGTAAGCTGGTGGATAGGATGTAAGCTGGTGGATAGGATGTAAGGTGGTGGATAGGATGTAAGCTGGTGGATAGGGTGTAAGCTGGTGGATAGGATGTAAGCTGGTGGATAGGATGTAAGCTGGTGGATAGGATGTAAGCTGGTGGATAGGATGTAAGGTGGTGGATAGGATGTAAGCTGGTGGATAGGGTGTAAGCTGGTGGATAGGATGTAAGCTAGTGGATAGGGCATAATCTGGTGGATAGGATGTAAGCTGGTTGATAGGATGTAAGCTGGTGGATAGGATGTAAGCTTGTGGATATGGTGTAAGCTGGTGGATAGGATGTGAACTGGTGGATAGGATGTAAGCTGGTGGATAGGGTTTAAACTGGTGGATAGGATGTAAGCTGGTGGATAGGGTTTAAACTGGTGGATAGGATGTAAGCTGGTGGATAGGCTGTAAGCTGGTGGATAAGGCGTAAGCTGGTGGATAGGATGTAAGTTGGTCGATAGGGTGTAAACTGATGGATAGGATGTAAACTGGTGGATAGGCTGCAAGCTGGTGGATAGGGTGTAAGCTGGTGGATAGGATGTAAGCTGGTGGATAGGGTGTAAGCTGGTGGATAGGGCGTAAGCTGGTGGATAGGATGTAAGCTGATGGATAGGATGTAAGCTGGTGGATAGGCTGTAAGCTGGTGGATAAGGCGTAAGCTGATGGATAGGATGTAATTTGGTCGATAGGGTGTAAACTGATGGATAGGATGTAAACTGGTGGATAGGCTGCAAGCTGGTGGATAGGGTGTAAGCTGGTGGATAGGGTGTAAGCTGGTGGATAGGGCGTAAGCTGGTGGATAGGGTGTAACCTGGTGGATAGGGTGTAAGCTGGTGGATAGGGTGTAAGCTGGTGGATAGGGTGTAAGCTGGTGGATAGGGTGTAAGCTTGTGGATCGGGTGTAAGCTCGTGGATAGGGCGTAAGCTGGTGGATAGGGTGTAAGCTGGTGGATAGGGTGTAAGCTGGTGGATAGGGTGTAATCTGGTGGATAGGGCGTAAGCTGGTGGATAGGGCGTAAGCTAGTGGATAGGGTGTAAGCTAGTGGATAGGGTGTAAGCTCGTGGATAGGATGTAAGCTAGTGGATAGGTTGTAAGCTAGTGGATAGGGTGTAAGCTAGTGGGTAGGGTGTAAGCTAGTGGATAGGGTGTAAGCTAGTGGATAGGTTGTAAACTAGTGGATAGGGTGTAAGCTAGTGGATAGGGTGTAAGCATGGTGGATAGGATGTAAGCTAGTGGATAGGTTGTAAGCTAGTGGATAGGGTGTAAGCTAGTGGGTAGGGTGTAACTAGTGGATAGGGTGTAAGCTAGTGGATAGGTTGTAAGCTAGTGGATAGGGTGTAAGCTAGTGGATAGGGTGTAAGCTGGTGGATAGGGTGTAAGCTAGTGGATAGGGTGTAAGCTATTGGATAGGGTGTAAGCTAGTGGATAGGGCGTAAGCTGGTGGATAGGGTGTAAGCTATTGGATAGGGTGTAAGCTAGTGGATAGGGTTTAAGCTAGTGGATAGGGTGTAAGCTAGTGGATAGGGCGTAAGCTGGTGTATAGGGTGTAAGCTAGTGGATAGGGTGTAAGCTAGTGGATAGGGTGTAAGCTGGTGGATAGGCTGTAAGCTGGTGGATAGGGCGTAAGCTGGTGGATAGGATGTAAGCTGGCTGCTCAGTTCAGTAAGCTTGTGGATAGTGAATACGCTGTAAATAATGGATTCGATGTAAGGTGTTGGATTGGCTTCAAGCTGCTAGATAGGCTGTAAGCTGATGAATAGGTTGTAGGCTATAAGTTAGTAGATAGGCAGTACGGTTGTGGATAGACAGAAAAGCTGATTAGTGTACAGGAAGGTTGTAGACAGGTTACAGGCTGAGCTGGTGGGTAGGTCGTAAGCTGGTGGTTAGGAAGGATTAGGAAGTGAAAAGTTTACCGTACGTATATCGAGGCAGGAAAATAAACCTGTCAACAGTCAAGGGACATAACTATGTGGATGACTGTCTCAGTATTGTTTTTTATTCTACTGTTACGTTTTATTCTTGTTTTCTCTCTGGGAACTGTGAGCATGGCTTTACCATCTTACTGCGTCTGTCTTTCAATTGTGAATATATTGTATCGTTGACTTACTTGTCATTGAACTCTAACAGCTACATGCCCAACTCCCCTCTTCCCAGTCTGAAAATCTCTGCTCTCTATCCTTTATCCTTCAATGTTCAGCAGTTCCCTTCCTTTACCCCGAACAACTCTCTATCACTCAGTCGCCATTCCCATTGATTAACCGTTCTTTCCACACATAACCGGTCTTTCCCCTTGTCTTTATAGTCTTCGCTGTCCTTTTATTGCCACTAAATAACCACTACCTCTCCCCTTATTCGTTCCTAGTATGATCTTTCCTTCTCCCTCTCCATTTCTCTTTTGGCCAGGGGGAGGGGGAGGGGCACGTATGTGTGTGAGGGGTGCGGGTGAATCAGACTTACACGTATTGTCAAGAAAATCAATACCGTTCATTAGACTGGCAAAAACAAAGGAAATTGGTCGTTGTCAATCAAAAGTACGTAGCCTTGTCATTACGCCAAAATATGAAGTTAAAATGAACCTATACATGACATCAGTAGGATGTACGTTACGAGACGGCCACCAGAAAAGAAAACCACTTGTACAGATGTACACAATATCTGTTATGCTGATATTTGAAAATAGCGACTATATATTTTGGTTGAACAGGCGTGTATCTCAGTAATAATTTGAACTTTTGATCGACACAAAATGACAGAACGTTGACAAACAGACGAGGTATTCCTGCTTAATCTTTTCACTTTACTTTGATCACATCGACAGATGAACATACAGATATTATAAACGGAAAGGTGGTGCCCATATAAATTTATGCACTGAGCCCTTCCGTTGATCCGGACTTATCTCAGTTTCCTAAGGATACATTATAACAACTGATGCATCTTTGTTGATATAACACAACACACACACACACACACACACACACACACACACACACACACACACACACACACACACACACACACACACACACACACACACACATATCGACAAATCACTCCACCTACTACATACACTCGCTGTAGTCAACATGAAACAAACTCAGTTTAAAAAGGGAAAAAAAGCTTGAGGTTATGGCTATTTGTTGGAGGGGGAGGGGAGGGGGTACCGAAAAATGTTCCCAGCCGACCCAGAGGCGGGTCCAGCGTTTGTGAGTCCCGTGAGACAATCTGTCTTGTCATAAGTTGATTGTCTTTTGTTTTAATCTTTGGTCCTGCGCACTGCTCCCTGCATGATGAACTGGCGGCCTCTGTCCCGGCCATAATGTCATTACGTAAGCCCATGAGTGAAGGAATCAATATTACCACCGTCTCCACCACACCCCCTTCTCTCTAGTTGCCATCAAGCGTCAGAGCATTTTTGTTGTTGTTGTTGTCGTTGTGTTTTTTGAGAGGGGGGTTAGTCCTCACGTACTGCCCAGCACACAGAGGGAAAGACAATGTGGCGAGAATGGCGATAAAAGGGAGGGAGGGAGACGGGTGGAGGAAAGCAGAGAGAGAGAGAACGGGGAAGGAAGGGGTTTGCATATGCATATGTTCAAGCAAACAAGCAAACAACAGAGCAAACAAGCAAACTACAGAGAATATTCGACATTTTTTTACCTTGTATATAAAAAAAAAATTTTGAAATGCCTGTGTTACTTAGAGCCTACATTGTTTCCAAATGGAAGTTGTTTTTGTTTATCTTGTCCGGAATATTCTTAAAAATAGTAAAGACAAAATCAGACAAACTTTAAAGAGAAACAGACAGAATACGGACCACCACACACACACACCACACACACACACACACACACACACACACACACACACACACACACACACACCACACACGCACACACACACAACCTACATATATGTATGTTGTGTGTGTGTGTGCGTGTGTGTGTGTGTGTGTGTGTGTGTGTGTATGTATGTGTGTGTGTGTGTGCGTTGTGTGTGTGTGTGTGTGTGTGTGTGTGTGTGTGTGTGTGTGTGTGTGTGTGTGTGCACAGACAGACAGACAGGCAGAGACAGACAGAGAGGGAAGGGAAACTCATTAAGGCCGAAGTAGAAAGTGTATTAAAAGATTCTGACCGAAAAGTAGTACTCGACAGTGGTGGGCAATGAGTATCACGTTTCCATCAGTAGCTATCGTTTGCAGACAGTGGCCAGACACTGAGGATGAGGACTCAGCCCACAATCCAATCCATTCCCCCATACAAACACAACTGCATGGAAACATGAACAGCAGCTCCTTGTGTTTTAGTAGGGACAAAAGCTGTCTGATCGACGAGGTCAGTGTGTTTACGACTGTAACAGAACTCGTATCCATCAACCGGATGGACTTTGATTCTCTGACGCCGGGCAGACCTTATTTTTTCGCCAGACATTGGAGAAAGAATAAAATGTACGGTTAGGGTTAAGGTAAGGCTCCAAGAGCTTTAACATTCATTCCGTGCCTAATCCTTACCTTATTCTCAATCATGCATAATACTTGTCTTCATTTTACGTCCATCATAAAAACAAGAACAGCATGAGATCACTGTGGGTATTTCCGCTTCTGTAAGCCCCTAAACCCAGACGCTGTAGGTGGAAGGTTTAACGTGTCCATTATTATGTTGATTCTGGAGATTAATGAACACAGTCTGGTGATTAAGACATAGAAGAATTACTTTATCCAAAACCTTATCGGTTTGTGCACCTTTTTTCCTTTCTCAAATTTTAAAGTTGACTGAATCCAAAACACAAGCGTATTCTTTTTTTTTTTTTTCTAAGTAGGAAACGGTCTGTTTGAAAATAGTCGTCATCAGGCACAAACGGTGCCATAGTGGGGTAATACTGATAGTAGTTTTAGGGCAATAAAGGGGACTCCCTCTAAACCATCAAAATGACGGTTTGAATCATGGCTTCGCTCGAACGTAAAGGGAATATTGTACTCCTTCATTCCAAACTCTCATGATAATAGACAGACAGACAGATATATAGATATACATTTATGTGAGTGTGTGCACATGCGCGTGCGATGTTAGTACATCTGAATGCATAAGTAACATGATGTTTTTTTAAAATATGTCATTCACAGTGAGTCCAAATGAGTTTCGAAAATAGCGCTACACTAAACTGATTTATTGTCATTATCATTTCCAAGCCATGGATGGTAGGAAGGAAACCTTATGGTCTGTAGGTAATGTGCTCTGTGAGGGATGCTGTCCACTTGATTCAATTAACATGTTTGCTATCAAGTGGTTCCTTGTCTGTGTGGATTGAGTATTAGCCTACAGGCCTTCCTCCACAGGCCAATCATTGCATACTCCGAACAGTTTCACACAATCAATTCTCAAGACCCATATTTTTCAACTGTCATATGCGTGTGTGTGCGCGCGCGCGTGTGTGTATGTATGTGTCTGTCCGTGTTTATCTGTGTTTTTGTGTTAGTTGAGTGTATGTACATGCGCGTGCAAGCGCGCGTGCGTGCGTGCGCGCTTGTGTGTGTGTGCTCTGTGTGTGTGTGTGTGTGTGTGTGTCTGTGAAAATGAACGAGTGTTTGGGTGCATTTGTTTATTAACATGTTTTTATGTGAATGTTTGGATGTGTATGTGCGCGCGTGTGCATGTGTGTGCGCATGTGTATGTGCATGTTCGTGAGTATGTTTGTGTGTATGAGAGAGAAGAGAAAGAGAGAGAGGGGGAGAGAAAGAAAGAGAAAGAATGTGTGTGTGAGAGAGTGAGAGAGAGAGAGAGGAGAGAGAGGAGAGAGGGAGAGAGGGAGAGAGAGAGAGAGAGAGAGAGAGAGAGAGAGAGAGAGGTATAATCACTGCTTTACATTTTGAAAGCCATGTGATTTATATACTTTTTCCCTTGTCGACCATCGTCGTTTGGCGTAGTGATTGACATGTAGTTGTTTTTTTAACGTGATTGATTTTGTGATTCGTCCTATCAATTCGTTCTGTACATGTATGGGTTGGCATACATTTGGTGTGCCTGTATTTGCCTCAGTCACGCTATGCTTTTATTAATCAGTTAGGGATTTTGCAGGGTGAGGCGCTATACAAGTCATAAATGACTACTTTTTATTAGTATAGTTTGGTGTCTACTACAGCCAAATTATGAAGTTTCGACAGAATATGAATATTGCGAAATATTTCAGGGCCTTCTTTTCCTTGCCTTCCTATGTATTCTTAGTTTGTCAGTCTCAACAGCCAATCAGCACTGATCACACCTGAAGGTCAAACAAGGATGAGAATGACAAGGATCACTGATTACCACAATTTCTGTGCCAGTTGAAACCTTCAGTAGGAGTAACATCTCGTAAGACTTTTCATGGCGAGGCTTGGCACGTACATGTAAGCTTCTCGCCGGGTGTAAGAGTGCGGTAATGAACTGTTGTTGGCACTTCACAGTGTACAAACAATAACAGGACGGACAACAGGCCTACTCCCTGGTTCTTCTGTTAAGGGGACTGCTTGAATACAAAACGAGAAACACACGAAAAAAGCATAAGAATGTGTAACACTAAGCTGTGGAAACACGACAGGTGCTCTGTTGACTGACACAGAAGTAGCTATCATCAGGCTGTTGACAAGACAACGTTGCTGTGCGTCCTTGTCCTGCATGTGTCTCCTTTTGGAAGAAGACAACGCTCGCTGTTTCCTATCGGCTGAACATACATCATGACGCTTCATGTTTTATACAGCAAAATATTAATTCTGTTGCTTACAGTAGAAAGGTTTCTATTGTTTGTTGTTTACATGCCAAGGCCTTTATCGTATCATGCTTACTTAGTCGGCAGTCTTGTATGGAGAGCATGGAGGAACTCTAGCAAATATTCTCATTGATGAGACTCTTTTTGATGTCAGTGAATTGATGATTGATTGATTGATTGATTGATTGATTGATTGATTGGTTGATTGATTGGTTGGTTGGTCGGTCGGTCGGTCGGTCGGTCGGTCGATCGATTGATTGATTGATTGATTGGTTGGTTGGTTGGTTGATTGATCGATCGATCGATCGATTGATTTATTGATAGTTCTGTGAGGTGTGGTTGGCATAGAGGTAAAGCTCCTGCATTCCAGTCTCATTGCACAAGTTCGAACATGACTTGATAGACTGTGTGCAGCCTTCAGTCCACGCTGCTGAAAATGTGCACCTAACTTTGTTTAAAATTGTGAAAGGTAAAGCACTGTAGGTGAAGAATAAGACCCATCCTCAAAATACTGATTTGATAGGAGAGAAGTATCTATCACATCACTTCACTGTGACCCATACTTATATCTATCAATTTTCAGGCCCTGGAGCATCAGTTTATTAGACTCTGACAACGGCAAAACATTTCTGTAGAAGTGAATTCCGAGGCTGCTGTAAAAATGGACCGATCATTTAAAGCATTTCTTATGTAAACCAACTGTTGCTGTTATTCTCCTGAGCTAGGTATCTCCAGATCCCATAGACCGACATCAGAGTCCAGCTCTCAGTGGCAAAGGAATATTTATTTGACCAAAGCCCAAAGATATTAGCGTTCTTTTCAGAAATTGATGTTGCTACTCCTGTCAAAGGACTCTGAGAATAGTCTGCAAGCCAGCAGTGTAGAAATGAGATGTTTTATAGTGGATCAGTTGGTGGTAGACTTTATTCAGAGAAGCTCGTCCTGTTGGGGGGGGTGTTAGACGGCAGTGACAAATTTCCTGACAAGTCAATCTAGAAAGTGTTTCCCGTGGGCATTTCCATAGGCCAGACAGCACAAGTAAACTCTTAAAAAGCAGTTTAACTTCCAGCACAATAGTCTGACCATCGCTTAACTGCTGTAATAAAACTGACTATGTTGATAGGCATTTCTGGTTCTAAGTAAAGAATAACAGATCTATAAACTACGTAACCATAAAACCAAATATTTTGCCCTATCTTATCATTTTTCGTTGCCTACGGCTCTTCCATCTCTTCATCTTTTACTGTTGTCTTTTCTCATTTTCTCTGCCCAAACACTGCTTTTCTTACAACTAGAGCGGCTACTACTGCTGATTTGCTAGTCATATTACTACAGGGGTAAGTTATGGCAATACTTATTCGTTTGTTCTGTTTCATTGTGTTTTTCATATGACAAGTCAGTCTATAAGCAAGATCTTGGACTAATTCCTTCTCATGTCATAAAAATGTCACAACTTTGGATTGAAACCATCATAAGTATTTGCAAACTGAGAAGATAATACGCAGGTTGATGGTTCAGTCCAGCACTACCGTCTTTCTCCATGTTTTTATTCACACTGTTCACACACTGAAGAATTCATTTTTTGTGCATAGGCATGCTTTGATAATAATTTTGAAGCTGAGTACATTTAAATGAGATTGCTGCTTTCCGCTTGTCTATGTTTCTAATCAAATCAAAGCCAGCGAGTTTTGCTCTCTCTAAGATAGCGATAACAACAGAACAGCAGCAGGAGAACAAGTAACAGTTGAAAAACAAAACAAGGTACAATAACAGCATCAACAGTTATAAAAAGAAAAGAAAACAAATCAGCACGCAGTATCAACAGCCGTTGAAACAGCAGTAACCAAAAAGAAATAAGCAAGAAGCAAGGGAACATTGTCTGGACCAGTTTCTATGCTGACATCCGTCACATCCACTTTCCCACACTGACGCTGCCGGCAATTCCCATGTGATCTTACGACTTTGCGGGTGTTGTTGGTCCCTGAGGGAAAGGGAGACGTGTCAGGCAGAGCTGACGAACAGTCGTTAGGTGCTGGAGCTGCCTTCCACCTTTCTTTAGTATCTCATTCAGCACTGATCGGAAAAGAAGGCTAAGTCCAGACAGGTGCTCAATGCAATGAGTACAATGGCGTTACTTGCACTGGTTAATAGTCTGTCAGGAAAAACAAGACGTCAAAACATCCTGGAATCAATCGATATACTACATAGGCAATCTAATCACATGACTTCTATGTGGAAAAATGTCTAGGGAGTCCTTACATCCAATGTGTTAGTGTTGCAGGCAAAATATTGAAGTGGGTGAGGCATCAGACCAGTAGTCAGAAGGCCTAGGGTTGGTCCTGCCTAGCTACCTCTGGCCTGGTGGGAGAAGGTCAGAGAATGTTCCCATCTCCCAAGTCAACATGTCTTCAGACGTGTTAGTTCCTAGACCCACTTTGTGAGTAGGCGCAGGCACAACATCGATCTTGCACGTCAACGATCCAGCAAGCCATGTCAGTAACCAAGGACTATGGAAACACGAAACCACCCAGCATGCATGTCTGCTGAAGACAGACTATGCAGATTGCCCAACAACATACTGCCTACACTGTTTGGGTAAAATAACGTGCACACGCGTATCTGAGAAAAAATGAAACGTTCAAAATAATTTCTTTTGCATACAGTCTGAACTCGCACATGCTCAGTGCATGTCTGTATTGAAAAGTAGAAAACATTCTTGAAAGTGTATTATACAAAAACAGAACAAATATTAGGGCTTGTAAGTGAAATCAGTTTGTTTGCTCTATGGATTTTGTTTTGTTGTTGTTTCAGGTCAAACCACGATAAATACAAGTTCTGCTACTAATAGAAAAAGAAAGAATGAATAAGTCAGATAAAACAAGAAAGCTAGAAAGAAAGATATAAGATAGTCAGAACAAAAATATATCTAACTGATATTAAAATTATTTCTTTGTGTTGACCTTTTTCCTGAAATTTTGATCAAGGAAGAAAAAAATTACACCCCCAAATTTGTCTGCATACTAATTGCTTGGAAAAGTGACAGTTTCCCGAGAAGCATAATTTTAATTAGAATAGGTAATCAAAAAATAACAACAACAAAAACTGATTGAAATAATATTTCAAAAGAGTTTACGTTCACTTTTGTTGTGTTCTGAGTATCAACAAAGATGAACAAGAAGAACACACACAAAAAGACAAAAAGATGATGTGTGATCAAGACTACTTTTCAACAAACCAAACACCGCAGACAGATTTCGCAAGTCGCAGGGCCTATTTCCATGTCATATGTTTACATATTTGGCAAAGAGGCTGCTTGCCCAGTATTGATACGTTGGCTTCATTCAATACCATTTCTTACGCAAAACTTTTGTATCTCTATCTCGTTGTTCCTTCTTTCAATGATCTTTATTCCTTTTGTTCGCTTTTGTTATTTGGTTTCCTTTTGTGCAATAGATTTCAATAAAGCAGTCATTGGATTCGTGCTGGTTTTGTGCACACACAGACATAACTTCTCTCTACCTTCCAAATACTGACCTGAGAATAGAGAGCTCTCTGCCACTTCATTCCATGTGTCCCAGTTTAAAGTTACAGAATTACCTTTATCTGTGTTTAACGTATTTATATCTATCTGTTTTTAACATAGTCATATCTATCTGTGTTTAACATATTTATATCTATCTGTGTTTAACATTCTTATATCTATCTGTGTTTAACGTATTTATATCTATCTGTTTTTAACATAGTCATATCTATCTGTGTTTAACATATTTATATCTATCTGTGTTTAACATTCTTATATCTATCTGTTTTTAACATATTTATATCTATCTGTTTTTAACATATTTATATCTATCTGTGTTTAACATTCTATATCTATCTGTTTTTAACATATTTATATCTATCTGTGTTAACATTCTTATATCTATCTGTTTTTAACATATTTATATCTATCTGTGTTTAACATATTTATATCTATCTGTTTTTAACATATTTATATCTATCTGTGTTTAACATTCTTATATCTATCTGTGTTTAACATATTTATATCTATCTGTGTTTAACATATTTATATCTATCTGTTTTTAACATATTTATATCTATCTGTTTTTAACATATTTATATCTATCTGTGTTTAACATATTATATCTATCTGTGTTTAACATATTTATATCTATCTGTGTTTAACATTCTTATATCTATCTGTGTTTAACATATTTATATCTATCTGTGTTTAACATATTTATATCTATCTGTTTTTAACATATTTATATCTATCTGTGTTTAACATTCTTATATCTATCTGTTTTTAACATAGTCATATCTATCTGTTTTTAACATATTTATATCTATCTGTGTTTAACATATTTATATCTATCTGTGTTTAACATATTTATATCTATCTGTGTTTAACATATTTATATCTATCTGTGTTTAACATATTTATATCTATCTGTTTTTAACATATTTATATCTATCTGTGTTTAACATATTTATATCTTCTGTGTTTAACATATATTTATATCTATCTGTTTTTAACATATTTATATCTATCTGTTTTTAACATATTTATATCTATCTGTGTTTAACATTCTTATATCTATCTGTTTTTAACATAGTCATATCTATCTGTTTTTAACATAGTCATATCTATCTGTGTTTAACATATTTATATCTATCTGTGTTTAACATATTTATATCTATCTGTGTTTAACATATTTATATCTATCTGTTTTTAACATATTTATATCTATCTGTGTTTAACATATTTATATCTATCTGTGTTTAACATATTTATATCTATCTGTGTTTAACATATTTATATCTATCTGTTTTGGGGTACAGGGCACGTCAGTTTATGAAACATAGCAGTGGTAAACATTTTTTGTAAGACTGAATTCACAGATTGTGCTAAGGTTTTGGGAATTTATCGATAATCCTATGCAGATTTTTTTCTCAAATGCTTAGTAGTCTCTGAACAAATATTTTGTGTAGCTCAAGCCAACTGTAACTGTTACTTTCAAACTGTTGTATTTTTAGATCCCTTCTCTATATCTTTCATAATGGTCTGCAGGCCAACATCCAACGACTCTACAGGCCAATAGACAGCAGCAAACAAATGTTTATATGTATTTTTTAAATAAAAAATGATAATAACAATAATGATGATGATGATAAAAAGAAGTAGAGAAGTAGAAGAAGAAGAGGATGAAAAAGAGCAACAACAATAACAACAAAAACAACAATGACATGTACTTATATTGCGCCTTACCTTACAGATTCGCTTACACATAATTTTATTATCACAGACCCATTCACAGAACATTAAAAAGATTCTGGACATGGAAATATTATCTGGAGAGGTAAGTTTTGAGGTGGGATTTGAAAGGTGAAACAGAAATGGAATGTCTGATATTTTTGTAAGGGAATTCCAGAACTGGGGACCATACACATAGAAGGAACGGAGGTCATGTTATTCACGTTTGAAGCGGTTTTGCTGAAGAAGTCGTGAGTTAGAGGAAGAATGGAGAGAGTGTGTGGTAGTGTACAGAGTAATCACATCTGGAGATAAGCAGAAACGGTGGGAAACAGATGTTGTAATCTGTCTCAAGACTCCTAAAACAACTTGTAAGCTAACAGACAAGAACCTTGCTGAAGGAAAACCTTCAATTTTGAGAGTATCCAGATGTGATGTCAGCGACGGATTTCCTGATAGTATTGGCCCCAAAGTTCTTCGCCTGGGTATGTCTATGGCCCAAACAGTTTAACTTTCAGCCAAATGATTTGACCATTGCTTAAGCACAGTATTCACAGTTATACATATTTTTAATTCTAAGTAAAGGATAGCAGATTGAAAAACTACTTAATTCACACAACACACACACACCACACACACACACACACACACACACACACACACACACACACACACACACACACACACACACACACACACACACACACACACACACACACAAACGTTTCCTTCTCCTCCTTTTTTACTCTTTGCGTCTCTCTCTCTCTCTCTCTCTCTCTCTCTCTCTCCCTCTTTCTCTCTCCCCCCTCTCTCTCTCTCTCTTTCTCCTTCTCTCCCCTCCTCCTCTATTCCCTTTTCTTTTCCTGTTTCTCTTTATATCACCATCATCATCATCAGCATCATCATCATCAGCATCAGCATCATCACGTGCCCTGCTGTATGACATTGGCACTGCAGGTACATCTCCCACCCTGTCTGCCTTCATCCATTCTGCAAATCTGTCCAGTATTTCCCCCTGGGTCTACCTTGTGCTTTTTTCCCTCCAGCTTTCCTATTGTGACTAGGTACTATAATTTCTCTTGCCCTATAAATGTCGTCTTGTCATAATCTTCATTAATTTTCTTTTGTGTTTACCTTTTTCAAGGCTGCCGCGTTCGTTTTCATTGCTGTCCTTAGAAATGTTAACATTTTTCTTAGAATCCGCATTTTAGCTGCCTCGGCCTTACCTTGCTCTGACTTTGCGTATTGACTGGCCACGCTTGGCTTTCGTACAACAATATTAGTTCGACATAACATTCAAGAACTCTCTTCCTGATGTTAACTGATAGCCATTTGTTGGTAAGAACGCTTTTCATCTTCTTGAATGCTGTTTTAGCTTGGTCAATTCAGCTGGATATTTCTAATGTGCATCTGCCATCTGGTGAGATGACTCTTCCCAGATATTTAAACTTATCAACTTGTCTCAGTGTTGACCCATTTGCTCTCATTTTATTTAAGACGATTTCTTGTTTTTACTGATTGCCATGACTTAGTCTTCTTGCTATTTAGTTCTATCCCTTTATTTCTGCTTTCTGTGTCTATTGTATTCACACAATTTGTTGGTCTTTTTTCGTTTTCTGCATTAGAACGGTGTCATCTGCACTACGAAGATTATTTATCATTTTTCCTCCAATCTTTATCCCAGGGCATTCTTCTAGGTTTCTCATGATGGTTTCGCTGTTAAGTGAAAAAAAGCTTGTGACAGAACAAATCCCTGCCTAACCCCTCTTTTGATCAGATGGAAAGAGCTTACATGTATATCATTTCTACGCTCATTGCTACTGTTTGTTCATCAATATTTAGCTTTTCCAGTTGATTGATTAATTATTTGTTTCTCTTACCCAATCAAAACCTTAGTTTAATCAACAAAACATAAATACAAATCCTTAAACAACTCACTGAGCTTTCTATGAGAGTTCTTAGAGTATATGAAATTATTGATAGTTCCTTTCCTTCCAAAAAATGCACATTGTTCTTCTGCTATTTCTCTTTTGAAACTGTTCCTTGTCCTCATCATGGTTGTTTTTAATAGAATCTTGAACATGTGACTCATCAAGCTGGTTGTATGATGTAGTTCACATTTTATAGCCCTGCTTCCTTTTGAAGTGCAATAAAATTGATTATAAGATAAATTTGGGCGTTTTTTCCGATGTCGTAAACTTCAGTTAGGAGAACTGTTACTTTTTCAGTATCAAATTCATGTAGATCCTCATTCATTTCTATACTATTATTGTCTGGTCCTGGGGCTTTTCCTGTTTCATCTTTTTCAACTCTGGTCTAACTTCATCTTTCATCACTGGTGGTCCTTTAACGTTCTTTCTCATGTGTTCCTCATAATCTCATTATGTCGCCGTCAAAAAGGTCTTAAATGTGCTCTTTCCATCTAACTAATGTTTTGTCTTTTTCCATAATAAGTGTTCCATCTGTAGATTTAAGCAACCATTTGATGTGCACGTCTTTTTCCTGTAGGCAACGTCTTCAATATGTCTGTACATAAACTTAGGGTATATTTTGTTTCTAGCCAAGCTTCCTTAGCTTCATCACACCAATTCCTTATTTCTTTTCCTACCATGTATTATTGACTGCTGTTGCTAGAAAAATATCACTACTAGTATAATAAGTGACAGCACTGTGAGGTGTGAGGTGTGAGGTGTGAGGTGGGGACATGGACATGGTATGTTAATCTTTCAGACTTGTTTACTACCTACCATGTTGTGTGACTTTCAAAACCTTCGAGTATAAATTTGATGTGATTAATCATGTCCTGTGATCACGTTATGTTGGTTTGTGATACAGTTGGACACTCCCATCTTTCCTTGCATTTCCATTCTCAGACTGAAGGGATTACTTTCTCTCGACAAGCATGTTTAAAACAATAACGTTGAAGCATGGGACATTTCATTGACCTTCTTCTCACACATTATTCCAATCAAAACAACGCCAAGGACTCTTGATCCATCTTACTGTCCAAGATGGCAACAAAAAAGTAGCAACAACAACAACAGCAACAGGAACAAAAGCACTGACTCAAGAAGAAGACAAGGCACATTAACAACATCAGTGACAAAAGCAACAAAGAGCAAAGGAAATAAAATGGCAAACAATAACAGTATTAACAGCAGCAGGAACAGACACGACAGAACACAAACAAGAAACAAGGGAACAGCATCTTTCAACCCTTTTCATAGTGCCGTGCTCTCATCCGCCACATCGACTTTCCTGCATTGGCGGAGCTGACAGCTGTTGTGTGACGTCACAGGAGAGCTGGAGGTTTGTCTCCAGGGGAAAAGGAGAAGTGACATGTAAAGCTGACGAACAGTCGATAGGTGCCGGAGCTGCCCTCCACACATCTTTAGGAATTCAGTCAGCATTGGTAGGAAGAAAGGCTAAACCCAGAAGGACGCTCAATATACAATGGCTACAGTGGCGTTGCTGGCATTTGTCTGGAAAACAAGACGTCAAACAATCCTGGAATCAATCCACACCATGTTTGTAATCTGCGTCACATAGATTTGCACGTTGTGCCTTTCCTCTATGGACATCTTGCAAGCGTTCACATCCCACTGCATTTTTCTGTGTATAAACTGACATGAGAATGTTATATATGTATTCTCAAAATAAGAAAGCGTTCATCGCGTGCCTTCAGACCAGTTAAATACAAATAACAGATTATGTTTATGTAAAACCTTAATCAAATTTCCAAATATGATACATTTAAACTGTTTTGACTTGAAGTGAATAGACATTTGCTGCAAGATGTTTTTCCATCATTATTTGGAAATTGGTATAATCAACACACGTCCAAATAAAACGAAACAAGAAAAAAGACAGGAAAAACGAAAAAAACAAAACAAAAAACAAAAAACGGAAAGACATATGTGTGTGTGTATGAGTGTGTGTGTGTGTGTGTGTGTGTGTGTGTGTGTGTGTGTGTGTGTGTGTGTGTGTGTGGTGTGTGTGTGTGTGTGTGTGTGTAGGCGTGTGTGTGAGTGAGTGAGTGAGTGTGTGTGTGTGTGTGTGTGTGTGTGTGTGTGTGTGTGTGTGTGTGTGTGTGTGTGTGTGTGTGTGTGTGTGCGTGTGTGTGTGTGTATGTGTAGAGAATGAGAGTCTATAACACTGTGGACTCCTTCCTTCCGTCCTTCTCTTTCTCCCTTTTCCCCTTCAGTCCATGTCCCCACCTCATTTCCATCTGTCTCTCTGTGATGATTTTAGTGTAACCCAAAACGACTGTATGACTAACAGCAGTGGTAGAGAAGGACAAAAAGTCACTGAGACAGGCAGAATATGATTCATGTTTTGGGAGGAGGTTGGGAGGAGTGTGGAGGTTGGGATGGAAGCCAGTCGGTCTCTATATAATTAATAAGTGTGCTGTGTCAAGGACGCTCTTCCATTGATTAAGTTCAGCATGTGGTCGACACGTGTGCCATCAACTGATTCCTTGCCTGCATAGAATCGCTATTCGCCTACAAGGCTACCACCGCTTCCTAATCACTCATTTCTTGGACTGTTTTCACACATGCGTTTAGATTGGTTTATACAACAGCCACAGTTGAAATCTATGGCAGATTGGGAAGAATTCGAGAATTGTGACTCTTTTGCCAGCCAATTTGCAATAGATATAGTCTTTCCTCGTTGCAGTTTGCCAGTGTTGCCAAGTGTTGCCGGGTTACAAATCAGCGGTAACCCCGTATGAATCTAGAAGAAGACAGAGATGGTAAGGAGCGCTAACACCATCATTTCCCATTGAATTAAGTTTTCTGAAGAAGTAAACTCTAGTGAGATGTTTTACTGACAAAGTTTGAGGTATCAGGTCCTCTGACAGCAAACGACCAACCACTTGTTATTAACTTGTCACGTGCGAGCTATGGCAGCGTTGGTGGCAGGCCGTATGGTTTGCTTACTTCTCAGCACAGTCTCAGATTGGATGATACCAGTCACTGTGCTGTATTACAGCATTCGTCTCCCATCAGAAGACGGTAGCCGAGCGGTTTTTATTTTCCAACAGTTTGTATTCTATGGCTAACATTTCTTATGTCATTTGTAAAGTAAAATGCTTAGTGTTCTTTTGTTTGGTTTTAGTAGGTCAGCAGATTGTCCATAGTTAATATTAAGGGAAATCGAACCAATACGGTCCTTGATAGACATCAGACTCTTTTACTGCCTTATTTCTTTATTTGTTTATTATTTATTTATTTATTGTTTATTTATCTATTTGTTTAACTGTTTATTTATTCATTCATTTGTTGTTTGTTTATTTCTTATTTGCTTATTCATTCTTGAATGTTTATCCGTATGTTGTTTTGGGTGAGAGGACGTATCCCTTTGTCAAACTCTGTTAGCGTCAAACCATTTGTTACGGGACAGAGAAGTGGATTCTGTTATCCCTGTCAGTCGTTTTTCGAAAAAGCCTGCAGGCAGCACTTAATGGCAAACTGTTTTGTGTAGCTAAAGTAAATTGTCGGTATTTCGATTTTTAGGCGGGGTGGTGGGTGGGGAAAATCCCAGCTTTATTTCTCTCCCAAAAGAATGAACTTTAGGCCAGAAATCAGGAACATTTTGGGACCAAAGCAAAAGATGTAGTTATTTTGATAGGTGAGAGTGAGTGCCTCTGTCTAAAAACTCCTCGAAGAGCTTGCAGAAAGCAGTCTAGAGCTGAGAACAAGTCTTATGACAGATGAATCATAGGGATCGTTTATTCAGAAAACTCCATATTTGAAGAATTCAGATCGCTGCGATAAACTGCCTGACAATGTTGGTCTGTAATGTCTTACTGTGTGTATGGGCTTAGACAGTCAATACAAATTCTTTACAAACGCTTTAACTTCGATCTGTCATAAAATTGTTTTCGCATTCATGGACTTTTCCCGTTGTAAAGGAAGGACGACAGATCGGTAAAGTATGTAACGTTACACAATAAGAAAACCAAAAGCTCACCACTCTTCCTCCCCCTCTCTTTCTGTTTCTCTCTTTTCTTCATCTCCTCTTGTTCTTTTGCTTTTCGTCTTCTTCCTCTGCCTTCTTCGGTTTTCAAAACACTCGCTACTATTCATGAAAACTATAACCAGGAGTTTGTACTACTATTACTGATGTTTCTGTTGCCACTATGCATAGTACTACGGTGTTTCTTCTGTCCTTAAACGTTCATCTGATAATCAATGTCACTCACGTATGTAGAACATAGGGCGTTAAACTGACCCTGAGTAGTGAACTCCTTGCTCTTTGTCATTAATCACAAAACTCGAATGGAAATGAAACATAATTTACTGACCAGTGACAATTGTTTAGTATGTAGGTTAGTGGCCCAATTGATCATTCCCATTTGCTGTAAGTTTGTATTTACAGAATTAGGGGCACCTTTCTGTTTACAAGGTATACATTAAAACATTCACCTGGAAGCCCAGCACATATTCCATTCAAAACAGCGATGGTAACAGCAGCAGGAGGACAAGCACCAGTTCAAAAAACAGACAAGGCACGATAAAATCAGCAGTAAAAGCAACAAAGAAAACAAAACGGCACACAGTAACAACATCAACAACAGCTAAAACAAAAGCCTCAGTAAAAAGCAAAAGCGAGGGAACAGTTTTCCGACCCTTTTTAGAGTGCTATTCTGTCAAGGGCCTTCATCCACTTTTCCCGCGTTGGCACTGTGAATAACAACGGTCATGTGATGTGACGAGGGGGTCTGAGGGCTGGTCCCTGGAGGAAAGGAAGATCTGACAAACAGTCGATAGGTGCTGGTGCTGTCTTCCACACTTTTTCAGCACCTCAGTCAACACTGATAGGAGGAGAAAGTTAAATTCAGCAACTAGCAATGACCATATGTGAATCAAAGATGTGGACAAAAATGGTAATGATCTTTGACTGCCACTATTTTCTGTCTGTTGAAGTTCTTGACAGTATTATCGTTTCCAGACATGCTTCATTAATAAACATTGGTAAGCACACTTTTTGCAAGTGTGGCAGCAGACTATCTGTCATGTGTTGGAAACTTGTCATGTACACAGTATAGCAGTGTGAATGATAGGCTTAATGACTGATGACAGCTTGTTAACATTGAACAGAACGTAGCTTTTCAAACTGCAGCAGAGAGAACACCAGTCGTTGTGGTAGTGCCCTGTCCTGGTAGTGCATTTTCCCTCATTGGAAGATGACGGTCTTAATTTTTCTTGTTGGTTGGAGACACAAGTTTAGCTTGGCGTATTGTATAAAATGTTATTTTCTGCAACAATTGTTGAGAACATTAGTGTCTGATGTCACTATGATTTTATGTGTATGGCTAAAAGGAACTGGAATCCGTATTGTCCTTGTTAAGATTCTGTCTTTTCAATGTTGAGTGGACGTAGTAGTTGTATTTATACGTGTGTTTGCTTTTGGGTATGTTGTTTTCTTACTCATTTATTTGTATGCAGTTCTTCAGCCCAACAACTGGGAGTCTGCAGGCCAGAAGGCGATGACAAAGGAATGTGTATGTGACCGAAGCCAAAAGATACTGTTACTCTCCTGGGAAACGGATGCTACTATTCCTGTCTAAAGATTCTTAGACTGTTACCGGAACTGAGAATAAGTTTCATGGCTGATGATTTGGTGGTACGGTTTAATGAGAGGAACTCTTCTCTTTGAGATCTCGGACGGCAGCAACGAACATTCTGACACGTCGTCCGAGAAAGCAGTTCCCTGGGTATCTCTGTAGGTCAGACAGTCAAAATAAACTCTTTAGGTGAGTTTAACTTACAACGCAACAGTCTGACTATCGCTAACCACAGCTATAAAACTGTGGACATTTCCAGTTCTAAGTGGAGAAAGACATATCGATAAACTACGCCATTTCACACAACGAGAAAACCACAACTTTTTGTTTCTCTCCGTCTGTCTGTCTCTGTCTGTCTCTGTCTCTGCCTGTTTCTGTCTGTCTGTCTGCTCTGTCTGTCTGTCTGTCTGTCTCTGTCTGTCTCTGTCTCTGTCTGTCTTCTGTCTCTCTCTCACTCACACTTCTCTCTCTTCTCTCTCCCCTCTCTGTGGATCGCTCGCTCTCTGTCATTGTCTTCTCTTCATATCCCTGCGTCTGTCCCTGTCTTTCTCTCTTCTCTCTTTCTCTCTCTCTCTCTCTCTCTCTCTCTCTCTTTCTCTCTTTCTCTGTCTCTCTTTCTCTCTCTCTCTCTCTCTCTCTTTCTCTGTCTCTCTTTCTCTCTCTCTCCTCTCTCTCTCTTTTTTTTTCTTAATGATTCCTTTACTTTTTTGTTTCCTCTACCTCTTCCTACTCTATTTTTTTCTTGATTTCTACTTTCCCTTATCTCTTTGCACACACTGACATCTTTGATCGTTTAATTGCGACTACTCCTGCAGTTACTACTACTGATCCAAGTTTACTACAACAAACACAAGTGGTGATTGTACTACTTCCGTCCGTCTGATCCCCATTGTTATCTGATATGAGTACTTACTGCCTCGCATTCCTATATAGAACTCAGGCTGTTGAAGAAAGAATGTTTACCTGACCCCTTCCCTATTTCATTGTTACTTTCAAGCACACGAATGGAAAGAAAACTTGGCGACTCAGCTGATTAATCCTGTCTTTCTCTGTGTTTTTATTCATATACTGAAGGTTGTCTTTTTATCTGTTCACATGCACAGGCATGAATAAAATCGTAATCTTGACGCTTCGCACATTTCGTCAACTTGTCGCTCACGTATTCTTCCCGTCAAAACAACAATGACTCATAATCCATCATTTTGTTCAAACAACAACACACACAAACGCGGTAAGATGAACAGAAGCAACTGTTCAAAAACAATACAAGGCACACAAACAAATGTAGCAGGCAAAAACAGCAAAGAAAATAAAACAGCGCACGACATAAACAGCAGCTGAAACAGAAGCGACAGAAAGCAAATAAACAAGAAGCAATGGAATAGTCTTTCCATCCTTTTCAGTGTGCTGTGCCCTCATCCGCCACATCCATTTTCTCTGCATTGGCACCGCCGACAGCAGTTGTGTGACGTCGTAAGGGGGTTGAGGGTTGGTCCCTTGGGGAAAAAAAAAAGAAGTGTCGGGTAGAGCTGACAAACATTTGATAGATGCTGGAGCTGCCTTCCACACTTCTTCACAAACTCAGTTTTGATAGGTAGTGAAGGGTAAATCTACAAGGGCATTCAGTGCACACACTGGCCACAAGTGACATTACCCGCCTTGGTAAACCGTCTATCAGGTACAGATGTCAAACTACACTGGAATCAAGTCACACCATGTTAGCAATCTACATCAACTACACTGGAATCAAGTCACACCATGTTAGCAATCTACATCAACTACACTGGAATCAAGTCACACCATGTTAGCATCTACATCAACTACACTGGAATCAAGTCACACCATGTTAGCAATGTACATCAACTACACTGGAATCAAGTCACACCATGTTAGCAATGTACATCAACTACACTGGAATCAAGTCACACCATGTTAGCAATCTACATCAACTACACTGGAATCAAGTCACACCATGTTAGCAATCTACATCAACTACACTGGAATCAAGTCACACCATGTTAGCAATCTACATCAACTACACTGGAATCAAGTCACACCATGTTAGCAATGTACATCAACTACACTGGAATCAAGTCACACCATGTTAGCAATGTACATCAACTACACTGGAATCAAGTCACACCATGTTAGCAATGTACATCAACTACACTGGAATCAAGTCACACCATGTTAGCAATCTACATCAACTACACTGGAATCAAGTCACACCATGTTAGCAATCTACATCAACTACACTGGAATCAAGTCACACCATGTTAGCAATGTACATCAACTACACTGGAATCAAGTCACACCATGTTAGCAATGTACATCAACTACACTGGAATCAAGTCACACCATGTTAGCAATCTACATCAACTACACTGGAATCAAGTCACACCATGTTAGCAATCTACATCAACTACACTGGAATCAAGTCACACCATGTTAGCAATGTACATCAACTACACTGGAATCAAGTCACACCATGTTAGCAATCTACATCAACTACACTGGAATCAAGTCACACCATGTTAGCAATCTACATCAACTACACTGGAATCAAGTCACACCATGTTAGCAATCTACATCGCTTATATTTTCATAGTATCAGTTTTTTTAAATGAACGTGTCCATGCAAAACACATGATGTGATTTCGGGTTTACTGTATGGTTTTCATTTTGTCATTATTGAGAGGTTGATATCAACACATTATCCAGCTGTTACAACATCAAAAAGGTAAAAAAGACAGAAAGAGGGAAAAAGCAACATGGAAAGAAGGAAAGACAGAGTTTTACTAACTGCCAAAAAAAAAAAAAAGGAGCATTCCATGTGTGGACATTTCCAAAGTTCCAATCAAAGAAGAAAGTACAGTTACCATTAAGAGTGATTATTTTGTCATTATGTCTGTTTGGAAAAAACAGTTTTGTCAACAACTTTCATCTGGAAGATTTTGTGTAAATAATGAATAATTACTTGTTAAGCACCCACTTTTGATTTTATATTCAGAGTGTTGAATGGCAGAAAACGAGGATGCTGGTGCCCTTGATAATGGTGATGATGGCACTGATGTTGATGGTGATGTTTTAAGAAAACTGACGAACCAAAACATTACAGATTTCGAGAGTAAGTAGGCCTATTTTTATGTCACATGTGTACACATAAATTAAAGATGATATTCGCAGAGCACTGATGTGAAAGTCTTTGATTCTTTCTTTGTTTTTGTTTGTTTGTTTGTTTGTTTGTCTTGTAGTGTGTCTTGTCTCCTTACTTCAGACTTTGTTTCTTTGGTTTTAAAGTTGTTTTTCTTTTCTTTACAATAGGTGTGAAGAAAAGACGCCTTCACTCTGCTCATGCAGTTTGTGCGTGCGCACTGGCACAGTAGTGGTGTGTGTGTGTGTATGTGTGCGTGTGCGTGAGTGCTTGTGTGCGTACGTGCGCGCGTGCTTGCGTGTGTGTGTGTGTGTGTGTGTGTGTGTGTGTGTGTGTGTGTGTGTGTGTGTGTGTGTGTGTGTGTGTGTGTGTGTATGTATGTGTGTGTAGAGACAGAAAGCGATAAAGAGATTAGGACAAGAGAGGGAAAGAGATGCAGAAAAACTGAGACGGGAAGTACAAAAGTTAGAATTACCCAACACTCTCCATATCTTACTCCTTAATCTCTCCTGCCACAAGAAACATGGATCATTGTTTCTTTCCCCTCCTCTCTTGACCCATCCTCTCTATCTAGCTACCTGTCTATATGTCTGCTGTCTACCTCCGTCTTTCCCCCCTCCCTCCCTCTCTCTCTCTCTCTCTCTCTCTCTCTCTCTTCTCTCTCTCTCTCTCTCTTCTGTGTTTTCCGATGTTTTCCTAGAGAGGAAATGCGAAAAGAACCACCGCCTACATGCTCTAATGTCGAGATATCTCCAAGTTTAGATTCAGTATCGGTCGGTCTTTTCAACTCCGTGTGTTTTTGTCCATGAAGATCCATAGTAATTGGCTGAGACCTTTGGGCTATGTTTTAGTATTGACTGCAAGGCTAGGAAGTCATCGTGGATGATGGCTGCTTGGCTTCCTCGTTGCCTCTATTCTAAACATAAAAATAAATCTTAAGTAAATGGCATTTTTACGAGGAGATGTAAAGGTGACAAAAGTTAATATGACAGAGTCTATGCGGTGGGAATGACAATGGTGACTTGAAAAAGATGACAAAGAATAAAAGATGGATAAACCATGCCAACTTGATTTTTCTAATTCAGGATGGCTATTAATGGTGAATAAAGAGGTCATCTAACAATGTTACCGGTGTCTCGTTTTTGTTTGTTTGTTTGCTTGCTTGCTCGTTCTGTATTTCTCTGTTTCTCCGGAATCCAGATACTTTTGTAGTTACTGGCCCTCGTAGTACCAATAAAAGACAGTCACACTGTATTGATTCACTGGTCATATGCTTTAACTGTATTAACAACGTTTTGATTCACTGGTCATATGCTTTGTTTTGCTGTCGCCAGCTGACTGATTGATTTGCACATTTATTACATACTTATGGGGGATATTGAACAACTTAGGATCGAAAAAAGAACGGGCATATATGTATCACCACACTACAACATCAGTCGATGGATTGACTGACCACTGGTAGTTTGACGATTCCAGGCTTGAGTTCAGTCTTTCAGGACAGAAAGTCCATTCGAAACATAATGAACACATTACCCACAAACCGCTTTGGAATCAGAAAACAATCGTCCAAACAGAAAATTTTCATTGATTCATTCATTTTTCTATTTTGTAGAACAACATGTAGTGTAGTCTCTTTATATTAGCACATATAGATAAAGAATTGTGCGTGGAACATAATTAAGTCGAACAGAAAACGGTGATTTTGTCTTTATCTGTGCCTGTGTCTGTCTCTCTGTCGCTGTCACCCTCTCTGTCTGTTTTTGTCTCTGTTTCTGTTTGTTTCTCTCTCCCCACTTATCGTTTAGTCTGTGCCCTGACAAGTGGAAGAAATCTGCTTCATTGTCATATTATGAGGTTTTGGGTGCTACATGTCTACACCAACTAAATATCCTGTTATTTTATAACCTTTCAATGTCGTGATAAACCTGCTAACCGTTATTGTGTGTGTGTGTGTGCGTGTGTGTGTGTGTGTGTGTGTGTGTGTGTGTGTGTGTGTGTGTGTGTGTGTGTGTGTGTGGGGGTGTGTGTTGTGTGTGTATGTGTATTTTCGGTGATCTACTCAATCAACTGACAGTCATTTTTTATTTCAGTGGCCGGCAGCGTGGAAGATCTTCGACACAACTTGGGATTGACTGATGCCAACGTGAATAACATTCGGAAAGCCTTTGAAGGAACGATTGAAGGTGACGAGCGTCCTCTCCTGGCTCTAGGCATGCCCGAACGATCATGGCCGGAAGTGAAATTCCTGCTGGAAAGCTTGCTCAAGAGCGGCTTCCACGTCTAGGGATCGTCAGCGGGCCCGTGACACGTGTCAGCAGCTGATTGGTGCAATTTCCCGGCAGGCAACGGACCACAAGCCAGCACATAATGAACCTGGTGCATGCGCATTCTGCCTGTTCTTTGCGTTGTGTTTTTCACAGCTCTGTACTCATTTCTTTCGTAGACGACGTAGTGAAATATTCTAGTATCAGGAGGACACTGTCCCACATCATTCAGAGGTTAATGGCAACACTTGCCTTAAAGTATCTGGAAAACTGTAGAGAAGGATTATGAATAGGAATCGAATCAACATCATATAATACCTGATGCCTCTTCCATTCATTTGTCAGTCATTCCCCATTCATTTTATTGATTTGATAATAAATCCAAATACAAAAAAGTACTCTAGTTCAGAAGTGGGTAACACTGTTGCTTTTATCAAAGTCGATCTCGTTCAAACGGTTACGAAAGATTTGCTATACAAACGTGACATTGGTTCATAGCATTCTATGCCATCTTTTAACAACACCATCACCTCCTTTACGTTATTTGGTTGCTGGTTGTTTCCCGTCCCGTGTCCTGCCGAACTTTACTGTTCCCCTTGTAATGCTTCAGTTGGACAGTCTGTCGCCCTCCGTGTCAACTGTCTGTGTTTTGTCCTATTATTTGCACATGGCTCCTTCCTGGTAATATGATCCTGAACCACTCAATCCAAGAACTGTTGTTCAAAGTGTTTACAGTTGGAGTTAGAAATAACATAGCTGAAATAAATATAAACAATGGGAATAGTAAACCAGAAACATGATTACGATACATGTAAAACAGATTATAAAGGTATAACTGAAACAGACGACAAAGAACAAAATTTCTTGTATACATGTATTGCCGAAAAAAATATTATTTCACAGAGCTCTGCTACACAGTTACACAGCATACAACCTGGCGTTATGCAAGAGACAGAAACCAGTTATATGCCATCACAGGCCGGCTCGTCACATCCCCATGCTAAGAACGTCAAACACTTTGCTTTTTTTTGTCCACAAAGCTCCTTTAACCCAGCATGTGGCTTTCATTGGGTTGTGTGTGTGTGCATGTTTTTGTTCACTGTCACCCACTCCTCCTGTTCTCTAGCCTGTCACCCACTCCTCCTGTTCTCTAGCCTGTCACCCACTCCTCCTGTTCTCTAGCCTGTCACCCACTCCTCCTGTTCTCTAGCCTGTCATCATACAGTGAGCTGTGTTGTGCTGCTATTTCTGCCTGTTGTATCGTGCCGTGCTGTGCCGCGTTATGCTGTGCTGTGCCGTGCTGTGCCGCGTTATGCTGTGCTGTGCCGTGCTGTGCCGCGTTATGCTGTGCTGTGCTGTGCTGCAACTCACCATTGTGGTGCAACCAGCTGGAATCCCTCACTTGTCTAAGAGACTCTTGAAATGCTTGTTATCGCTTCTTTCCACCCGCCTCGTATTCTCTCACAAAATCCGCCTGGTTTTCAACAATTCTAAGTCCTTTTTTCATCATTATTATTATTTCATCCTTTGCAAAACTCTTATTAACTTTAAGCCCAAGAATACAGCTATACCACTGTAAAGTTGGATCATGGTTTAATTAACTATGTAAACATCAGATTTCAATTCATCCTCGTCATGTTCCTGCGACAATATCTGTATCCCGGACCCGTCCGCTCCCCCTCATCTTCACGGATTTACTGGTCATCGTGTCATCGTCATTTTTGTCATCGACATCACCATCATGCATTTTTTTCCTTAGTGAAGCAGATAGTGCTGTTTTGTTATGTTTTTCTGCAAAATTTGTTTGAATTTTCCGTTCAGTGCAATCGTAGTGTTTACTGTGATTTGGCTATCATGAAGGCTTGTGATACTGCATACAGCAGTCAGAAGCATCTCTCTGTCTCGCCTCTCTTTCTCTCTGTCTCTGTGTCTCTGTCTCTGTGTCTCTGTCTGCCTCTCTCTATACATGTATATGTATATATATATATATATATATATATATATATATATATATATATATATATGTACATATATACATACATACATATATATGTGTGTGTGTAGATATGTATATATATATATATATATATATATACATATATACATATACATGTTTGTCTCTCTCTGTCTCCGCGTTCTGTTTATTTCTTCATGCCTCTCTCAGACTCCTACACACTACCAAAGTACTGTTAACTGATTATGGTTTCACACATATACGAAGGAAAGGCTCGAATGCTCTACTGCGCACATATGAGTAACGGGCAAAGTTTACAATAGAATAAAGTCATGCCAATGAAAAGAAAAGTTATTGTAATTCTCCTTTGTTGAATATGCGTATAATGGACACATAAAATTCATAGCGCATCAGCGCGTATCTATGATTTAAAAACATTCTACATCTACAAAGAAAAGTGAATGTCAGTTCTAATCAAGTGACTGTATGCTTAGATGTGCTACTAAGTTTATCACAAAGAGAATTAGTGTCTTGTTTTCTATGACT
>JAPXFY010000012.1:77876955-77886955 GCA_030674185.1 Monoplex corrugatus | reverse complement strand
TGATACTCTGCCTCGCAAGGACAATAATGTTTGGGACAATCATGCTGTACGCTCTATTCGCTGTGTCGGCATGGCATACTTATCCGCACATGCTAAATGTACAGGAAAACAATTGAAAGCCAAGAGTCTGAACACATCATCACTTTTTCAAGGTTGATGTTCATTTCTATTTGAATATCTTTGCACATATTAGCTTGGCTAGTATCTATAATCCTAACTTCAATCATTACGCCAAATCTATTGTCAAAGAAACTAAATGAGAACAGCAGCATTTCCATCTAACAGTATCCTGACGTCATCCAGTGATATGGGGTGATGCATTGCACCGTTATTAGATAGTAAGCGTCAGTTTGCCGCTACTCCCAACAGGTGCTGTTTCCTTTTGGAGTTTGGAGTTTGTTCAAGAGAAATTCATCACTCTTGAACAAGTTCCAGGACCAGATAATATTACTACAGAAATGATTGAGGCATTAGAAAAAAATAACTGTCCTCCTAAGTGAGACTTATGACACCGGAAAAATCCCCAAAGATCTGTCAAAATCAATTTTCATTGCATTATCAAAGAAAACAGGGGCTATAGAATGCGAACTCCATCGTACAATCAGCTTGATGAGTCATGTAACAAACATTTTGTTGAGAATAATCATGATGAGGACAAGGAACAGAATCATAAGAGAAATAGCTGAAGAACAGTGTGGATTTGTTGAAATGAAAGGAATTATTAATTCACATAATCCTAAGAACTATCATAGAGAGGTCAGTCGAGTTGAATAAGGATTTATATTCATGCTTTGTTGATTATGCCAAGGCTTTCAATTGTGTAAGACACGAAGAATTGATCAACCAACTAGAAAGGCTCAATATTAATGGGAAAGATCTAAAAAATAATCAGAAATATGTATTGGAAACAAACAGCAGCAATGAGAATAGAAAACGATAAAAGCTCTTTCCAAAATATCAAAAGAGGGGTTAGGCAGGGTTGTGTTCTGTCGCCGGATATGTTTTCGCTTTACAGCGAAACCATCATGACAAACCTAGAAGAACGCCCTGGGATAAAGTTTGGAGGAAAAGTGATAAACAGTATTCGTTACGCAGATAATACCGTGCTAATTGCAAAAAAACTGAAAAAGACCTACAAAACCTTGTGAATCTAAGAGAAATAGAAAGCAAAAATAACGGGCTGGAGCTGAACAGCAAGAAGACTGATGTCATGGTATTCAGTAAAACGCAAGAAATCCCCTCATGCAAAAAAATATCAGCAGTTGGCACAACATTGAGACAGGCTGAGGAAGTCCGGAACCGTGTCCACGTAGCCATAGGACGTCACGACGACCTCCTTACCATCGTTAAGAAACGGAAGCTGAAGTGGTACGGCCACATAACAAGAACCCATGGCCTGGCAAAGACCATCATGCAGGGCACCGTACCAGGACAGCGGAGACGAATCAGACAGAAGAAAAGATGGGAAGATAACATCAAAGAATGGACCAGCCTCCCCCTCACTACCACCCTGAGGAAAGCGGAAGACCGAAAGGCATGGAGGGAGGTTGTCAAGTCGTCTGTGGTGCCCCTACAGCCACCCACCGGCTACGGGACCTGACCTGACCTGACCTGATAAGTTTATATATGTGGGAACGGTTATCTCACCAGACGGCAGATGCACATCAGAAATAGCCGGCAGAACTGGCCAAGCAAAAACTGCATTCAAGAAAAGATGAAAAGCGTTCTTACTAACAAATGCCTATCAATTAAGGTCAGGAAGAGAGTTCTTGAGTGCTACATAGAACCGATACTGTTGTACAGTTGTAAGGGTGGACAGTCAACACGCAAAGTCAGAACAATATTAAGGCATCTGAAATGTGGTTTCTAAGGAGAATGTTGAGAATTCCATGGACAGCAAAGAAAACAAACGAGACAGTCTTGAAGAAGGCAGATACAAGAAGAACATTAACACAGAAGATTAGGAAAAGACAAGCAACATTTACATGACATTTTATGAGGAAAGAGGAATTGTAGCACTTAGTCACAAAAAGAAACCAGGAGGAAAAGTAGACCCAAGGAGAAAATATTACATGGACTTGCAGGGTGGCTGAGGACAGAGAAGGTGAGAGATGTACTTGCAGAGACAAGGGATAGATTCATATAGAGGGCCATGATCGCCAATGCCACGTGGCAGGGCACATGATGATGATAACGATGAATCATCGCCACGAGTCAAGTTTATTTTTGGTACCTACAAGGGGTTTATCATCGCCCCACCTTGCCATTCAGTTTGTAAACAAGGTAACTGATGACTGGGTCCGAATGGGTCATGCGACGAATGGACAGCTTGATCAAGTGACTATCGAGAGTGGCGTCGGGAGCTTGGGGGTGATTGTCGGGAAAGTGGCGATGTATTGGTGCTCCAAGTCCGCACCCTGGCGGTGTTCATTTTAATGAAGAAAGGAGGTGTTGCCAAAAGAATCCAGAAGGCAATGGCAGAAGCAGCCGAAAAGAATTCCAGTTGGATCTGGTCGTAGAAGACAAAACTGAACTTCATAGGGCTTAAAACTTATTCCCCTATGTGCAACAGGTGTCCGATAGCTAAGTAGCTAAGATATCCAGCACACGGATGACTGCCTTGAAAAGCCTCACCGCCTCAGATGCACAGATTCAAACCCAGGGTGAGGAAAAAATTCACGTGTTTCTGGATGGCTCTTAAAATAAAAGCAACAGCAAAGGGGCATCCAGAGGTCATGACGAAGACGCGCCCCAGTCCCCTTTGAGCATAAGCACAGGGCTGAAACACTGGCTTGAGGAGAACATTTCCTCTGAGAACCTTCTGCTGTGCAGCTCCCCAGAGAGTTTTGCTGCTATCTAGGACAACAAAACAGTGCTGATAATAGAAAAAAAAAGCTCTGGGAAGAGCCGGACAGCAGAAGTCCTCAGAGGAGAAACCCCCGTCAAGCAAGTGTTTCGGCCCTTAACTCCTGACACTCTAAAGAGGCCGGGCCACATCCAGGTCATGACTCCTTTATGTCCCTCTGTTGTCACTTTTTTTTAATTTTGTCCTCCTCTGGGAATTGAACCCGTGCATCCTAGGTGGTCAGGTTCTCCAGGGCCACTTGAATCATCTTGCTCGGGACTGATATAAACGCATTTGCCAGATCGAGCCACACCACGTCGAGGTCTTTCATTCTCTGTTTTAACTCTTTGGGTTATTTCCCAAATTATCGTGGCATACTCTACACAGCCTGACACTCCTGGGATGCCTCCTTTTAGGACAGACAAATCCAGGTACTCGTTTCCCATTACTTTGCGGCCATGATGGAGAAGAATATTTTTCCTTCGACGTTTACAAGTGATATTGGCCTGAACTGGCTGTTATCGCTTGAGTTCTGCTCTTTTGAAATGTACACTCCATCAGCTATAGTCCATTGGTTGATGATCTTCATGTTCCTTTGTGCTGATCTTATCAGTTTGTGTCCCACTGGAGGGCACTTCTTGTACAGTAGATAAGGTATTCCATCAGGCCCAGATGCTGATTTGGCACTGGTATTCCCCACCCCTTTCTTTACGTCATCCAGTGTTGATGGCATTGTAGGCCAAACCAGACCTTGGATTTCAAACAGTGCTTCGCTCTGAGGGTGGGAATATTTTTCCTGAGGTGCTGTTCCAGAGCTTCTCTTTCCACTGTGTATGACCCAGATTTGGACTGCTCAAATAGCTTCCTCGCGAATTGGAAGGGGTCTTTGAAGAAGCGATCTTGGGTCTTCTTCTTGCTCCTTCTCCTCCTCGCTGATTCTGCTTTGCTAAGGGCGCTACGTTTCGCTTTGAGGTCTTACCATAGTTTCTCTTACCCTTGCTTCTCAAATTCTGAAGCAGCCTTTATTTGTTTGTTCATAATTCTTTTCTTCCTTTTGATCTCCTCCATTTGACGCTGACGTCTGGATTTCTGGGCAGTTTTCACTTTTGATCGCTTTAGTCCATAGGCATCCTTACATGTTGCATATACAATATCTCAAAAAGAGGTCAGTTTGTGTTCCAGGGTGATTCTTCTTAGTAGCGCATCTACTTTTTGGACAATTTCTCTATCCAGCCGTTTCCATTCCTGTTTTGCACTTGCAAGTGGCAAGTTCAGTTTCTGGCACTTAGCAACAAGAGCCTGTCCACGTTTCTCGCCTGAGCCATTATAGAGTGGATGTCCTGGGCACTGTGGTTTGCTTTCCTGGTCTTGGTTTTCCGACGTCTTATCCACTGGTGCAGTGCGCTGCTGTTTGTTCAGAGTGTGTGCTCTGCCCTTTTTTATTCTGTGGATCTTCATACCGCGCTTGGTGGAGAATCTCTTTCCACAGACACACGGGAATTCCATTTGTCCCATACTCGTTGCCTGTTGTGCATTTCCAGTCGTGTTTGGTTAGCGCCGATAAATAACATTTCAGCACACAAAGCTTGTCCCCATCCCGGTATCAACACCATCGCTGGCAAGGCTTCAGGTTAGAGCAATCTAGCAGACCTTTCACAACGGGAATAGAAGGTAGCTGATGTCTGTTTTGTCGGAAAGTGTTTTTTCACTTCTCATTATTGTGCACAACCAAATGTGTATATCTCTTCCCGATCTCCTCTTTCTTCTTCTTTTCTCTGTCCATCTCGTATATCGCAGGGAGATAGAAATGATGGTCAACAGAGCGTTGGAAAGCCTGGAATGGAGAACTGCCAAGAAATATCAAAATCTATTTCAAATCATGTATCCAGGTCTTCCTTGGTCTCGCTTTAGATTCACATGTATGTTTTTTGAGCCAGTTGCTGGACAGCATTCTGGTCAGATGACCTAACCCATTTATTCTTTGCTGATGAGTATCCTGTTGTTGTTCCCAGCATTTCTCTGATTTTGGTGTTTCTGATCATGTCACGTCAGGTCTTGTTGATAGCTTTTCTCAGACAACGCATTTGAAAGGTACGAAGTTCGTGCTCCAGAGGCTTGGTCAGAGTCCAGGTCTGGCGCTGGCATGTCAGGATGTGGATGGAAATGGAACTGATGAGTAGAAATGTGGGAGTGTCATAATGGCTGACGTGACGCATCTAGTGTGTTGGCTAGTGTTTGTGTGCTTTTCACCATTTTCAGCGTGCACCACTGGCTAGCACTGCTGCTTGCGGCTCTGCGAAATGGAGAGCAGAGTGCGTAAGTCTTTATCTGTCAGTACATAGCCTTTCCATTAGCAAGCTCTCCACATATCGGTACACGGTAAATGAGCACGTCACGGACTCGGGATAAATCCTCGAGGGATTCGGAAAAGGTCTGACCCCCAGACGTGCGGCACGCAGACCCACCAGCGTGTGGACATGCCCTGGTGCCCATGAACCAGACCCCAGCTATGAAGAATATAACACCACTGCTTTGTGGGTGTCTCAAGACAGGCTAAGAAAAAGAAAATTACCTCTGCCATGTGGTTATCTCGGGAGAAACCAAGACTAGGGGAGCAAACCCTGGCAGAAAATCACCCCCACTGCCTTGTGGGTAGTCGTGAGAATGACAAAGGCTAGCAGAGCCCGTGCAAAAACCGATGGAAGGCAACGGGAAACCACCATCGTATTTTTCCGTGTATCATGACCAGCCGAAAGAAAAACAAAGGAAACGACGTTAATAGGGGTTCCTTTGGAACACCTTTGTCCGGTAGAGAATGTCATGCTATGTATGTGACACGCGATCATCAATCAAGCTACTGTGATCAGATTAAAAAACATAAAAATTGTAGGCTGCAATGTAAGAACATTACTGCAAAAAGGAAAATATGAGGTGGCATGAAAGGGGGCAGGCATGATAACATCAGGCAAGCATGAAATTATATATATTGGTGGAGACACATGAAAGAGGAGTGGGCATCATAATGGACAGTGATAAATCAAAGACAATCAGAGGATAATGGGCTATATAAAACCAAGTTTTATAAGTTAGATTGGATGGCAAATGATTTGATATCAGTATCATCCAACTATATGCACCAATGTCCGCAAGTACTGAGGAAGAAATTGACAACATCTATGAAGAATTATAAACAGCAGAGGTTCATTGTAAATGACAGAACATTACAATAATAGTGGGAACTAGAGTAGGACATGAAAAAGTAGATGACATAGTTGGATGTCATGGCCTTGGCACACAAAATGAAAGGGGAAAGAAACTTGTTGAGTGAGCACAAGTAAATGATTTCATAATAGGAAACACTTGGTTGGTCTCAGCAACCTAACAGAAGAACATAGACATCAGTGAAATCAGGAGACAGTACAAGAAAAAGAATTGATTACATCCGGATAAATAAAAAGATTTAGAAAATCTTTACTGATAGCAACACCATTACCAGGAGCAGACTACAATAGTGACTACAATCCTGTAATGGGCAGATTTAGGCTGAAACTAAGAGAAGAAAACAAATCAAAAGAAACTTCAAACTAAATCTTGGACTCTTAAAGAGAGATGAGTCGACTCGTGCAAATGTTAACGTATATGTTCAAAATGAATTCAGTGCTGTGGAGGGCGTTGGTGACAATGAGAAACAATGGACAAAGTTGAGAAACTCGGCAAATGAAGCTTAAGAAGAAATCCTTAGATTTGAAAGAAAATCAAAGAAGAATTGGGTGACAAAAGAAATTTTAGGTTTCATGGAAGAATTGAAGAAGGCAAAAGACAGGAGGAATACAAAAAGATACACAGAAAAATCAGGAATAGGTGTAATGAAGCTAAGGAAGCTTGGCGAAAAGCAAAGTGCAAGGATATAGAAGACTGGCATAAAATAGATCCTACAATTTTGTAAAGAAACATCGAAGAAATTGCCCACAGAAAAGAGACGTGCGCATCACCTGGTTGCTTAAAAATAAATACATGGTATGATTATCATGGAAAAAAGACAAAATATTAGATAGAGGGGGACAGTATATTAATTAAAGATGTTTTTGACGATGACAGAAAGGAAGAGCTCATCATAAGAAAGAACGTTGAGGGACCTCCAAAAATGAAGGATGAAGTCAGAGCCTCAAGACCAGATAAGATTACTTAAGAAATTGAGGCTCTAGGTGAATTTGGTATTGAAAAAGTAACAGTCCTCCTAAATTAAACTTAGGACACCGGAAAAATCCCTAAAGATATGTCAAAATCAATTTTCATTGCACTTCGAAAGAAAGCAGGGGCTATAGAATGAGAATTCCATTGTACAATCAGCTCGATGCATCATTAACAATGATTCTATTAAGAATAACCATGATGAGGACAACGAACAAAATCAAAACAGAAATATAAAAACAATGTAAATTTGTTTAAGGAAAAGGAACTATTAATGCCATATACATCCTAAAAACTCTCATAGAAAGATCAACTTAATTGAATAAGGATTTACATGTCTGCTTTATTGATTTTACGAAGACGTCTGATAGGGTAAGACACGAAGAATTGATCAACTAACTAGAAAGACTCAATGTTAATGGAAAGGATCTAAGAATGATAAGGAATGTGTACTGGGAACAAACAGCAGCAATGACAGTAGAAAATTATATGTGCTCTTTCTAAAATAGCAAAAGAGGGGTTGGACAGGGATGTGTTCTGCACCAGATTTGTTTTCACTTTACAATGAAACCATCATGAGAAACCTAAAAGAATAAAGACTGGATAAAGATTGGAAAGAAAATAATGAACGATCTTCGTTATGCAGATGACACCGTTCTTATGGCAGAAAATGAAAAAGATCTAACAACATCTAGTGAATTTAGAAATAGAAAGCAAAATTAAAGGACTACAGCTAAATAGCAAGAAGACTGAAGTCATGGTAATCAGTAAAAAAAAAAAAAAAAAAAAAAAAAAAAAATCCCATCATGCAAAACAATGGCAAATGGCATCACACTGAGACAAGTTGATAAGTTTAAATATCTGAGAGCAGTAATCTCACCAGACGGCAAATCACATTGGAAATACCCGGCAGAATTGGCCAAGCTAAAACAGCAATCAAGAAATTGAAAAGCGCCCTTACCAATATTGTTGTACGGATTAAAGCGTGGACAGTCAACACGTAAAATCAGAACAAGATTGAGGCAGCTGAAATGTGATTTCTAAGAAGAATGCTAAGGGTTTCATGGACGGCAAAGAAAACAAACGAGACACGAGACAGTTGTGAAGGAGGCAGACACAAAAAGAACATCAATGAAGAAGATTAGGAAAAGACAAGCAACCTTTAAGGGAGATTTCATGAGGCAAGATAAATTAGAGCACTTAGTCAGAACAAGACAGTTGGAGGGAAAGAGCGCTAGGTAGATCCAGTGAGAAAATATTGGACATACTTGCGCAGTGGATCAAGACAGACAGGTTAGATAAGTACTTGCAGCGACAAAGAATAGATTCATATGGAGGGCCATGATCGCCAACGCCGTGCAGCAGGGCACATGATGATGATGATGATGATGATGATGATGATGATGAGATGATGATGATGATGATGATGATGATGATGATAATAATGAGAAATGTTGGAATGTTTCCGGGTATAGAACAAATTGATAACTGACAATGTTCTCTCCACCTGTAGTCTTTAAACGACAACTTAGAGAGAACTTTTGTTTCTGGAAAACCACAAGTTCATTTAGAATACAGAATTAAACGTTATCTAATCGAATTCTGTAAACACTAAGACTATTAAGGTATTCATTATAAGAGAAGTGCCCTTGAAACGAAGGCGCAGGCAATACCACTGTGACTCAGCACAAGACAGAAATTTCAGAATTTCCGATATGGGAACTGTTGCACTTACTTGTGATACGAGAAAGTAAGAGCAAACCAGTCAGGGTTTCAATGAGGAAAAGCCTAATAAAGCATGTTCTTCGGGTCAAGCACCGTTGATGTCTGCCTCACGAACCTGATCCCTGGGTGAGAATCGAATTAGGAACACAAGGATAGTGGGAATGAAATCCCAGTCATTTCCCCTGCAAGTACTAATCTTTTGCTGCATACAGATTTCATTTCCTATGGCTGACCACTGGCTATCATACAAAGCATAGTGATAAGCCTACGAAGCCTACAAAGTCTTCACAAGACAGATTGTAGACAGGCCAAGGCTGACCGTCTGAAAAAGTAACTTACATATCTGATTAAGTGCCACCGTGCCTTATTGGTGAGAGCTCCTAAGACGTGAAAGGTTTCAGTTCTGACCCCAAGTTTAGGTAAGGATTTTCCCCATCCCTCTCCTTCTCTCCCTTACAACCCGATCAGATCCCAGCTTTCTTACCACTAAGTCTTTACTGGCGGTCTGGGTGTTGTTCTGAAACAAAGCCCTGAGAGCAGAATGCCTTTAGCACGTATAAGAAGAGTCTACAGCAATAAAGGAATTATTTCCGGAAAATTCTTAATGGTTCAAAAACGACTAAACAAGCAATCAGTCACACAAACAAAACAAGCATATAATAGAAAACAGAGAAAAATGAGGTGTGCTGCACTTGTGGAATGTGTCCTTTCCGTACAGATCAACGGTGACCTTCAGATGAAACATAGTCTTTGAACCGTTTGAATTGTCTATATGGATTTCTGTGTACATAATCTTTTGACTCTCTACGGGATCAGATAGATCGGTACAACTCTAATTATTTGATGGTATAGACCCATGCAAATGGTGTACGTATCTGATCAAAGTCAATACAGATACATTTTCAGAGGAATGGTAATTCTGTGGTTGGCTCACTTATATGAGAAACGAGAAAAGCTTTGAGTTTAATGATCCTTTCGACAGAGATTTTTCCCTCTTCAATGGACCTTGAACAGTTTTTCGGCTGCTTGGTTCTGCTGATGGAGATGTGAAGTCAGGATCTAATACCTTGAGTTCAGTTCCAGCCTTCAACAATAAATATTGGCCTCTTCGCTGCCCATTTTAAAGTTTCCATCATACTGGTTGTGTCAGCTTAGTGTTTCAAAGATCTTCCCCCCTCCCCTTTCTGCTCCACAGGTCAAGTCCTTGCCAGTGCATGGGGTTTTGCGCAGGCTCAGGGA
>JAPXFY010000012.1:77846955-77874455 GCA_030674185.1 Monoplex corrugatus | reverse complement strand
TATATTTATGACTAGTTCTGTTTCATGTTTTGTAGTTCGCTTTTTCTGCATTGATTTATTTTCATTACTTTAAGATAACTTCTTCCACTTTTTGTGTGTCTTTAATATTTTGTTGATTCCTTCTCTTAGTTCTATCCTTCACTTTCAGATTATGTACTTATTGGTTGTATTCCATCTGTGGCAGTTTTCCTTGTATTGGATTGTTTGTGCAAAGTGTTCTTAGCTCGACATAGTATTATTTTATCACTGAGTTAATTTCAACAATGTGTACTACAAATCTCATGGACTTCAAGACTGGACATTTACATTCCTTCACCTCAACAGTAAGATTACTGAAATGAATATCTTTCCACAACAGTTTGAAGCGTGTCATGTTTGATAACTGAAGCAAGACTTCCATCCGGTGTGAGTGATGATGTGCTAGCTATTCCACACTTCTCAGTGCTTAGAGAGAATTCAACATTTCTACGATAGACAAGAAATGCAGGAGTGTATATGATAGTATAACACAGTAGACTGAAACCCAATGCGGTCTAGAGTCATACCGTGCAGAAACTGTCTGGCATCAAGTAAAGATAGAAAAATGCCCAATAGTTTTAGATTTCATATGTCGTAATCTAGCAGGTAGTTTTTGTTTGCATGACGACTTTTTAATTAAATTATGATGGACACAGGAAGGCATGCTGAATGTGATCAAAACAATGTGATGTTAGCTGATTTGAATTACTCCATCCCCAAACAGTATGGGCTTCTACAATTTCTCTGTGTAACTGACACCAACTCATAAAGTCTTCAACTAGAACAAAGGCCACACGCACTAGCAAAACACTTTAAGACCATACCTATATTTGATCAAATGCATCACTTGGATGACCTAGACTTAGTGATGATATACTTTTACGTGATGTTGTAAAACGTTTGTAAAAACACACACCACTTCGTAGAAACATACGAAATATGCAACCTGTCCTACATGGCTTCGTGTCCACGTTCATAAAGATATTACATGAAGAGATCGGTTCAAAAGAGAGAAAAAGCTATCTTGCATCTAAACAAAGAAAGAATGCTGAATACCTGATTTGTAAGGTAATAAAAAACTATATGATAACATGGTGACATCTAAAAATGAGAACACTTCAAACACAAGAAAACTACACAATTTTGAAGTCATTTTCTGGGCATCAAAACCTGGACATGATTATCAGAATCTTTTCTTTTTCACCATTACTGCAATATAGTCAAACTATTCGTGCACTGCAAGCAAAATCAGTAACATTTTAGAATAAAAAACATTCTGCTGACTCTGGATCATTGTATACCTACACACTGAAAGAGACAGATACACACATATTCAAAAAGGAAAGCAAATGTGCAGTTTATCCTGTATTTGAAAAGAATCTTCAGTTCCGAGCTACTTGTACTAGAGGTCTTTCCATGTGTGCGTGTGTGTGTGTGTGTGTGTGTGTGTGTGTGTGTGTGTGTGTGTGTGTGTGTGTGTGTGTGTGTGTGTGTGTGTGTAGAGAGAGAGAGAGAGAGACAGACAGACAGACAGACAGACAGACAGATACAGAGAGAGAGAGAAACACACACACGCACACTCACAGACACAGACACACAGACACAGACACAGACACAGACACAGACACAGACACACACATCCGTCTAATATCACTTATAGTGAAAAGACGTTAAATCAAAGAACGAACGAACGAACAGACAGACACACACACACACACACACACACACACACACACACACACACACACACACACACACACACACACACACACACACACACACACACACATTCCCCTGAAACTCTCTCTTCTGTCAATCTTCCCACCATTGCTAAACGATCAAAAATAGCAAACATAGATGCAAACGCGTTATTCAGTTTGTTTTCCCATCCCGTTGTCTCCTATCACCATCTCCTCCTTATCATCGTTCCCCTCCCCACTTTCCCAACCTTTGGCTGAGCAGAAGGAGCTGAGATTTCACAAAAGTGATTTCCCTTGAATAACAAGTACGAAGTCTACGGTTTGTGAAAAGGAAATTATCATCATTATATTCAGCTTTTGTCCATGTGACATAAATGTGGGGCTGGATGAGGTATTCAACATGACTATCATCATGTGCCCTGCCGCATGGCGTTGGCAATCATGGCCCTCCATATGAATATTGCTTTTGTGTATCTCCCATCTTTTCTGTCCTGATCTATTTCACGAATCCATCCAATACTTTCTCCATGGGTCTACCTGGTGCTCATTTTCTCTCAGCTTTCCTGTTGTGACTAGGTGCTCTAATTTCTCTTGCCTCATAAAATGTCCTATATGTTTTGCCTGTCTTTTCCTAATCTTCTTTATCGATGTTCTTTTTGTGTTTACCTCTTTGAAGACTTTCTGATTTCTTTGTTTTGCTGTCCATGAAATTTAAGCATTCTTCTTATAAACCATATTTCAGCCGACTCAATCTTGTTCTGACTTTTTGTGTGCTGACTGGCCATGCTTAACATTGGTACAAAAGTATTGGTTCTATATAACACTGAAGAACACTCTTCCGGGTGTTAACTGAAGGGCATTTGTTGATAAGAACTATTTCAGTTTCTTGATTGCTGTTTTAGCTTGGCCAATGGTGCTGGGTATTTCTAATGTGCATCTACCGTCTGGTGAGATGACTGTTCTCAGAAATGTAAGCTTATTAACTTGTCTCAGTGTTATGCCATTTGCTGTTATTTTACATGATAGGATTTCTTGTTTTTTACCGATTACCATGACTTCAGTCTTCTTGCCATTCAATTCTACCCCTTCATTTCTGCTTTCTATTTCTATTATACTCACACGATTGTGTACGATCTTTTTTATTTCTGCATTTAGAACGGTGTCATCTGCATAATGAAGATTGTTTATCATTTTTTCTCCTAACTTTATCCCAGGGCATTCTTCGAGGTTTCTCATGACGGTTTCGCTGTAAAATGAAAACAAATCTGGTGAGAGAACACATCTGTACCTAACCCATCCTTTGCTATTTTGAAAAGAGCTAATATAATGTTTTACTCTTTGGATGTTAAAACAATGGTCCAAAACGCTAAATTAGAAAATGTCAAGACAGAAATGGAAACACTGAATATCAATTTTAGCACTACGAGAGATGAGATGGAAGGGAGCAGGCACGATAACATCCAGCAAGCATAAAATTATACATTCTGGTGGAGACACACATGAAAGAGGAGTAGGCATCATAATGGGAAATGAAAAATCAAAGTCTATCAAAGAATACTGGGCTATATCAGATCTGGTTGTGTGTGTCAGATTGGACGACAAGCCATCTGATATCAACATCATTCAAGTACATACACCGACATCCGCAAGAACTGAGAAAGAAATTGACAACTTCCTTGAAGAATTCGAGATGACCAAAATCAATGTAAATGACAGAACATTACAATAATAGTGGGAACTAATGTGGGACAGGAAAACGTAGATGACATGGTTGGGCGTCATGGCCTTGGCACGCAAAATGAAAGGGGAGAGAAACTTGTTAAGTGCGTACAAGTAAATGAATTCATAATGGGAAATACTTGGTCTGAGCAGCCTATCAGAAGAAAATGAACATCAATGAATCCAGGAGAAATCACATTAATTACATTTTGATAACTGAAAGATTTAGAAATTCTTTAGTTATAGCAAAAACGTTACTAGGCGCAGGCTCCAACAGTACCACATCTTGTAATGGGAAGTTTTAGGCTAAAACTAAAGAGAAGAAAACAAACTAAACCAAAAATAATATCAAACTAAATCTTGGATTCTTAAAGACAAATGAATCGGTAAATGAAGTTTGTGAAAAAAAAGTTGAAAGAAAAACAAAGAAGAACAGGATGACAGAAAAAAATAGGCTTGATGAATGAATGGAGAAGGTAAAGGGAAAAGAGGAGGAATACAAAAAGAAACATAAAGAAATCAGGAAAAGAAAGCTTGGCTAGAAGCAAAATGCAAAGAAACAGAAGACTGGCACAAAACTGCCCCTAAGGTTATGTACAGAAAAACTGAGGAAATTGCTCACAGGAATAAGACGTGCACACCAACTGGTTGCTTAAAATCTGAAGATGACACCAGTATTCTGGAAAAAGACAAAATATTAGATAGACATGGACAGTACTTGAAGATCTTATTGACGATGACAAAAAGGAGGAACACATCACAAGAAAGAACGTTGAAGGACTACTAATAATGAGAGATGAAGTTAAACCAGCGTCGAAAAAGATGAAATCCGGAAAAGCCCCAGGACCAGACAAGATTACTTCTGAAAGATTGAGGCCCCAGACGAATTTGGTATTGAAAAAGTAAGAGTCCTCCTAAATGAAATTTCTGACACCGGAAAAATCCCCAAAGATATGTCAAAATCAATTTTCATTGCACTTCCAAAGAAAGCAGGGACCATAGAATGAGAATTCCATCAAACAATTAGTTTGATGAGTCATGTAACAAAAATTATCTCAAGAATAACCGTGATGGGAACAACGAACACAATCAAAACAGAAAAAGCAGAAGAACAATGTAAATTTATTGAAAGGAAAAGAACTATTCATGCCATATACATCCTAAGAATTCTCAAAAAAAAAATCAACTGAATTGAATGAAGGTTTATATTTATGATTCGTTGATTATACCAAGGCGTTTGATGGGGTAAAACACAAAAAATTGTTTAACCAACAGGGAAAAAATTCAATGTTGATGGAAAAGACCTAAGAATTATAAGGAATGTGTATTGGGAACAAACAGCAGCAGTGAGAGTAGAAAATGATGTAACCTCTTCCCAGAATATCACATGAGGGAATGATGTATCAAGCAGTCGAAATATACGTAAACATTTATTTCTTCCTATTCTAGTTTTGAAAGAAACAAAAGTATGCTTTTGATTATGAGCATGTACACACAGAACATAGACACAAACAGACACAGACACACACATAAATACAGATGCACAGACACACACAGACAGACACACACACACACACACACACACACACACCACACACACACTCACACACACACACACACACACACACACACACACACACACACACACACACACACACACACACACACACACACACACACACAGACGCGAACTAAAATTTAAGCTCCAAATGACTATACAGTAGATGTTGATTATTAACTAATAACAACTTATCATCAAACAAAACTGTGCCCATCAGATGAAAACACAATAGAAACAAAATGATCAGAACATACTGATAATTCATATTTTGTCTCCCACTTAACATGTTTCACACAGTTTCTAACTCAAAAATCAGTTGATCTGATTTTAGTCTAAATGTCCCAATAATACCGAGAATACTACTCAAACTGGATTCAGATTGCTTCAGAAAAAAACAACAACAACAACCCTGAGATGTAAGCAGTTTGTTTGTGCTTTTTTTTACATCTTTTCACTTGATTTATGTTTGAATGATCGTTTGAATGATGATTGATAAGAAATCAAAGTTGAAATGCTTACAAAACATTTTTGGCAACAATTACCCATCCCTAAACGATGTACACCCATTATAATTTATGCGTTCATGGATAATGATTGAAGAACATTAGTGATAAGAGCTGAGTAACTAAAATAAAAATCCCAGATTTGTGCAAAAGATACATTGGTGATGATGTTGGTGTGATATCCGTCAGTCATGACCGTCTCCAGGGATTTATACACCACGTTCAGACCAGTCATCTATCACCCAGTTTAAGTATGAAATTTCAGACACATCTATGTGCTTTCTAGACATTTAATTTTTCTTCAACCTTAAAACTGGTGACTGCAGGCCACAAACCTACAGACTCGCATTCTTATTTGGAATATCATTTGTCTCACACTTCCAATACCAAAAAATATTCCTTATTGTCAACACTTACGTTTGTGATGCTTTTGCTCAGACAAGGATGATTTTCATGACGAAGTAGATAAAATGACCGATTATTTTAACAAATGCATTGCCCTTCCAGTATTATTTATGAAGTGCGTAAAAATGTCAATTCTGACTCTCAGTCACATGCCGTCCATTCTGAGGCTACAACTGCAACAGAAAGTGGAGACATTCTCAGTTTACTCTATCACCTTTCTGTACACTGTGTAAGAAAGATCTTCTTGTCCAGTTGGGACATTCTATATTCTGGTCTCATCGTAGTTGAAATCTTTGACCAGCCACCCTTAACTGTCTACAGAACAGAGACGAACCTCTGTTGCTGATTCATCGTTCGGAAAACCAGCTACTTACCCTCAAGGAACAACATCATGCAACAAACCTAAGTGTAAGTCAAGCCTTTCGTGTGCTCTACCACTGCCATGAAAGGCTCCAAACTCATATGAAAACAACAAAACATTTCAGCTATCAAATCCACAGCACTGTCTACATGATCAGTTGCTTTAAATGTCTTTAATTTTACACTGGTGAAAGACATAGTCTTGACTAATGTTTCAAAGAAATTTGGCTGATATTCGCCATTAAAGAGACAAACTATCTCAATTAATTCAACCAGCTCGAGCAAAAACATCCTTGAGAAAGGTCTGTGGTTCTTGTACATTAAAGACATCACAGAAAAGACGTGGATTCTCATCTCATAGAAAAACTTGGAACACCCAAGCCATTATGATCTTAAACAGAATCCATAACGACGTCTACCACTAAAGCTGTACAATTGCTTTGTTTCCATATACATCAACAACTCAACATTTCTTTACAGGCATTTGAGTGCTGATATGCATGCATGTATGCATGTCAAGGTGTGTGTGTGTATGTATGTAGTGTGAGTGTGTGTGTGTGTGTGTGTGTGTGTGTGTGTGTGTGTGTGTGTGGTGTGTGTGTGTGTGTGTTCGAATATAAAGTAGTTGTTCCTTTGTCCGTACATGTATGTCTATGATTAGTGTAGTTTTGATTACTTTATGCAACACCTTCTTAACATTAGTGCTGCCAACTGATACACTTTCATTCTAACCTTTAATGACCCATGCCATCGAAATTGACCAAGTTATACTTGGAGTTGTCTTTAACATGGCGTTAGCCCTGCTATGGCTCTGTTAGTTGGCTGGGTTATAAGCAATATGATCTTGAACTTGAAATTGACCATTTCAGTTTTCTTTGACTGCCCACCCCCACCCCCCACTCCCCGCTTCCCATCAGGTCATGGCAGACAGACGGAGAGAGAGAGAGACAGAGAGATAGAGAGAGGGGGGGGGAAGAAGAGAGAGGGAGAAACAGACAGACCTGGTTACTTTTAAACGGGCGTGAAACAATTGCCTTAAAAGTGGAAATTGTACAAACAAATTGGTTTCGCTATGTTAATGATTCATCCACCTTACTAGCACCTCTTAGTTTGTCTTTGTTTTCGTTTTGTGGTTTTCCATTTTATGGCTGTTTTGTTTTTGTTGGGGGGGGGGGGGGGTTCGTGCAAACAAACAAACAAGATCATAACAAATCAGGAAAAAGTGAATTCTTCCAAATGTTAATACTTCCCTTTATGTTAATACTTCCGTGGTCTTCCTTCAAAAAAGATTATTTCCTTTGCTTCATTATTTCCTTTAATCCACTCATGTTGGTTTTTCAGTACATTACCAACCAACTTCATTCTGTCACAGATACAATGTCAAGAATTCAGAAGGATATCAAGTCAACATAAGGTCACCTGTCGATGGAGACCCTGCACTGCTGCTGATTCCCTTAGGTAAAGTTCACTAGAGTCTGTTGTGACTCAGTGTGCTTTAAGCCACTTCTAATAATAGTAATCGCTCAACGACAGAATCAGATTGAGTGATGGTTCATCCGTCCTTGTAATAAGGCAGTTACGACATCTCTCCAACAACTGCACCCATGAACTGCCAATACTACAGATCTCAACATGAAATTAACACCTGGCATGGAAGAGACTTTAAAAAATTAAATTTGTTTGGTCACCATGAAAGCAAGTCATACAGAATATTGGACAATGTCGACAAAGGCATGATAATTCTCGCCAGTGGTGTTGATGTCATGGACTTCCATCATGGAGTGTTTGTGACAGACGTGCACTTTACCCTTTATCGATACATCCTGGCATCAACCAAGAGATACAGGCACCAGCAGTGTGGATCGATAACTTTCAGCAAAGCCCTTAATGATAACACATACATACACACGAATGCACACACATACACACACACACACACACACACACACACACACACACACACACACACACACACACACACACACACACACACACACACACACATGCACACACATAATCTGTGCACACGCATACACCCTTCCACGAAGTCTAAAACTTTGCAAGCTCACTGCAATTTTCTGGAAGGCGGGTGCTAATCTTCCTGTCTAAATACAACATTGTATCGAGCGGTGTAACCAAGTTTATCGCGGAAAGGTCTTCTGTCACTAAATGAGAAGACATTGCCCGCAACAGAATAATCTGTTGACAAAACTGCACGGAGGGCGCGATCGCATTTGAACAGCGCACAACAGCTGCTATTCAATAGAACAGGGACTGGTGGAAATAGAACCCAAGGCCGAAAGTGGAAGGAAGCTTGCCTCTAGGATTGATCTTTATTCCCACACGATTACCCATACCATACCAAGCCATTAAGGACCAGTATGCCTACTCGTCAGTCAGATGGACGGTAGACTCCATCATCATCGTCACCGTGTGTACACACGACATGAAGTCACTGCATGATGGCCAATGTGCAGTGTGAACCGAAGGTTTCCAGCTCAACAGCGATCCTTACCTCTCCATTTTATTGACAGAGAAAGCCGACATGTTCTCACGCTGGACTGAGAGCACTTTGACGTACCGCTGAATAGGAGTCGTCATTATCTGGAACACCATTGCAGCACTCCCCCAAATGCTAGTCAAGGAATCCTTGGCATACCAATTCTCCAGTGCTGAGATTATTAAAGCCATGAAGAAACACAGTGCCTGGGAATGCGCCAGGGATGTGATGGTAATTCTATGCATGTCTGTTGGAACAGGTCCAGATGCTCCAGGAGAAGCAGTGACGCCATACCCGTCTATATGGCAAATGGAAGAGGTTGCTCAATACTGTAAAGATGCTATGCAAGTTTATGCGATAAACATCGCGGGATATCCCTCCTTGTATACTGCGGGGTGGTCTTTGCCACAATCATCCTTAATAAAGTCATCATTCATGTAGGATCTATCAATCCTGAGTCTTAGTGGCTTTTGTGATGGAAGAAGTACTAGTGACATGGTGTTTGCCATACCCCAATTGCCAGAGAAGTGTCGCCAGCTGACATCAGGAGCCCGGCATAGTGTTTGTACATCTGACCAAAACTTTCAATACTGTTAAATGGAAGACCCTGTGAGAAATACTGCAAACGTTTGGTTGCCCTCACTGGCTTGACTCGCTGATAGCTTCCTTCCACAACGGCATGCTGTTCAGGGAGCAAGAAAATGGGAAGGCATCCAAACCCTTTTCAGCGCAGAATTGAGTGAAAGAGGATGTGTTCTGGCGTCTACATTCTTCGCCATCTTCTTTGAGCAATGCTGGTTGATGCATTTAAAACTTTGTCATTAACAATCTGGAGATGAAGGTTGCAGATAAATTGTGCCAGCAGGGAGCAGTAACGGATATCTTGATGCTGAGGTGGCGATGCGCATGGCCAAGTTTAGTTCTGCCTTTGGAAGGTTAACAAAGATATTGTGGCAAGTCCTTGCCATCAGTCTTTGCCATAAAGATTGCTGTATACACTGCAGTAGTTTTGAGCGTCCTGCTATACTGCTGTAAGACCTTGATTACCTACCGACGGCACACTCAACAGCTACAACGGTTCTCAAAGTATTCGCCCAAGATGTGCAACATCACACGGCAATTCAACTATCCAGCCTCCAAGTTGTGAAAAAGTGTATCTTGTCCTGTATAATGTTTGTATTCTTCACGTGTCTGTTTCGTTGGAGAGTATACGTTGTCTTATGAAAGACAACCGCATTCCAAGACGCTTCTGTATGGAGAGTTAAAGCAAGGATATCATGACCACAGAAGACCACTAAATCGATACAAGGAAAGTCTGAAGGCCAGTCTCATGAGTTGTGGTATTAACACCACCACGGGGAAAACATCGCCCGCAACAGAATAATATGGCGACAGCAGTGCATGCAGGGTGCAATTACATTTGAACAGCGCACAACAGTTGCTCTTCAATAGAAGAGGGACTGGGGGAAGTTAGTACCCTTAGCTGTGGGACCCCTTCCCATGCAGCCCATGTGTAAGAACATAAGCCTCCAGTATAAATCTTGTATTCTACTTGAGGACCCACACCAAGCGATAAAAGATAACTGTGCCTATTCGTCCGTTGGATCGACGAGAGCGTTCATCACCGAATACACCGAACAATGCAGTCAACAACTGACCCAGTTGTAAGAGCACTTTGATCCCCTGCCTGACCTTGATGTTTACTGATGATTGTTTTAATGACTTTCTGATCTTCAGCTAGATGTAAATAAAAACAAAATAATCATATCAATGATCAAGTGCGAATATATTTGTTTGATATACATAGGGAATTTATGAACAAAACTGAGCGACACTTTTTAGGGCCTTCGTCTTCCTATCTCTCCATTTTCTTCTTCTTTTCTTCTCCTTTGTGTGGAGCCTTCAACTTCCTATTTTTTCTCACAATTTTCTTCCATGTTTTTATCTTTTTAAATGGACACACTCCAAAACAGTATACCAATAGCAATTCAAATACAGTTGTCACGCACATAATATGCTCAAAATTAAAAAATATCTACAAAATCTACACACAAACAATGGACACATATTTCAAAAAACAACCATAGCCAGTTTGAACATGCACATTTCTGACATATGAACAATGGCGAACCAAATGAATCAAGTTTGACAAACAACATTCACATGTGCAGGCATCACTGACAAATAATAGATAAAAAAAAACCGAATAAAACTGCAACCCAAGGTCGTAAGAAACAAAACTTAATAATGCCGCCACTAGGCAGAAAACTGCACAAAATCAAGATTAAGTTTTGCGTTAAACTTTTTCCTACGAACCTTGAGTGTACTTGTGTTTTAAATGCACTTATATTTAGCTGATAATATTTTATCATCATGTGTACACATAGTGCTTAGAAAACATCATAATAAAGTCAAGTACAACATCAGTGTGAACATTTTCTTCACTGCCAAAAAGAACTATAATCTCAGTAGTTGTTAAATTTGAAGCTGTTTCACACTCAGTGATAAACATGTTTTCGATCATCTGCCAAAGTGTGTGGCTGATTTCATATTTAAAAAACAATGTGTTCAATACTTTCTTTACAAGATTACGGAAACTGCATACAGTGGTACTTATTAACCCCATTTCTCCAAGAATGACATTTGTTCCTATAATTCTGTGTATGATTTTTATTTGAAATCATTTCTTGGAATTTAAAAGAATAAAACACAATTTCCAGATAACATTTCTACCCATTTATCACAAGTGTTGGTTTGCTTCATCCTTAATTCGTATATCATAACACAGCCTTATACCTTTGATAATACAGAACACGTTTTGTAAGGCAATATTATATTGTTATATATAGTAATGTTGGTCTTCAGTGTCAGTCTTTAACTTCACGCTTATAACCTGAAACATGTGTGGTCAAATCTACACGTATGTTGTTTTTCTTCAGTTCTTCCTGTGATAGGAAGTTCTCATTGTCCGATATACGGTCTGTAACACGATAGAAGCCCTTGGTTATCCACAGTCTATTTCTTATTTTTCTTATTAAAGTTCTTATGAGAGTTCTTGAATGTTATATAGAACCAATACTGTTACACGGTTGTGAGGCGTGGACAGTCAACAAGCAAAGCCAGAACAAGATTGAGGCAGCCGAGATGTGGTTTCTAAGAAGAATGTTGAGAGTTCAATGGACAGCAAAGAAAACAAACGAGACAGTCTTGATGGAGGCAGACACAAGAAGATCATTCATAAGGAAGATTAGGAAAAGACAGGCAACATTTGTAGGAGGGGGTAATTGGAGCACCTGGTCACCATGGGAAAGCTGGAGGGAAAGAGAGCACCAGGTAGACCCAGGGAGAAGATACTAGACGGACTTGCAGAATGGCTAAGGACAAAGAGGGTGGAAGAGATGCTTAAGGCAACAAGAGATAGAGACAGATGGAAGTCCATGATCGCCAACGCCATGCGGCAAGGCACCTGATGATGATGATGATGATTTCTTATTAGACATTTTCCGATATGTATTCATTCGTTATATTATAAAGGTTCTGCAAGAATTTTATCTGCAGTGCTAAGCTTTACTTTATAACAGACAGTATTAAGTGCATCAGAAACTAATGACCAGAAAATGTTTTTCTTGTCAAAATGCATACCAACATTTGGTCCATATTGCTCAAGTTTTTCTAAAATGGATATCCTGTACATGCCACATTTTCCCGCTTACTTCTTACTGTCCTTAACCAAGAAAGTTTAAAAGCTGAAACATACTTCTTCAGATCTGGTAGGCCTAAGCACCCTTTATTCATACTTTTTACCAGTTTTCCTGTTGGTTCTGTTTTCCTTGCCTTCGGGTTATTGATTTGTTTATAAGTATGTTAGTTACGAGATGAATCGATGGCAAGGCGAAAGTCTTCAGAAACTATAGTGTTAGCGCAGTGCAGTTTAGTCAAACAGTTCTTAATGCAAAAATAGAATTCAGGCTTATCTCTAATAGGGGGATGCAAATTTAGCAGCAGAAAGTTCTCTTCTGGAATCTGAACTGAAATCATGATATGATTTCCAAGATCTCCTTTATAATCTTTGTTAATCTTAAATTTAAAATTGTTATTGAATAAAATAGCTACACCTCTTGCATTTGAATTATTGGAAGAAAAACAGCACGTATATCTCCATTTAGCAGGTACATAGGGTTATAATCTGGAATAAAATGAATATCATGAAAAATGTCTAGAATAGTTCTTGTTTTTTCTGTAAATGATTTAGAACATCGTGCCTTTTCTGTGCATTGTGAAAGCCCTGACAATCCGTTGACAAAATGGTCATGAACTAAACATTTTTAAACTGAGCTTTCAGTACAGTAATAGCTTTTTTTTAATATAAAAGCATTTGCATGTTCTTAAAAACAATATGTGTTCTGATGTGGGTGACCAAAGATGTGTCCTTATCTTTTATATACAAAAGACACACAAACAAAACATCACAGATGTTGAAAAGTGTCTCAGAAATATGTAACATGGATATATACACAATATGTCAACTACCCTTCATAGTAATACATCTCACTCTGACTTCGATCGATGAAAACTCTTACCTCACATACATGATACATCAAACAACTGATAACACATACACAGGCACACACGCCCACGCGCACGCATGCACGCTCACAAAACAAACAAATACACCAAAACGGGATAAAAACTTACAGTCGACATTACAAACACTTAACATACAATCGGATAATATTCAGTGAGCACCAGCCAGGTATCAGTGCGAAAGACAAACAGAATCAATACAAGAATGCAGAAATCAAACAGAGCAGAACAAAGTATTACATATAGATATTGTATGTAATATATAGGTTGATGTTTACATCTTTCGCGCAAAAAAAATTTCCCATCACACACACTGGCAAGGAGACATGTGCCCCAAAACAGCGGGGATTACAGATCATACATTCTATCAAAAAAGAAAGGAGACCGACCGAAAGTGATGTAAGGAAGATAAGAATTCGTGTCCACCACGTGATTCACTGTTTCTAAACAGCCGTAACAAACTGATATTGCCAACATCGTAGTACTTTTCACAATAAACATGAACATGTACTTGTTATACTCCAGTCACGGACAAGTAGAGGTAGGGCAATACTACAAACCCAGTGTGAGGTAAGGGAAGTGAGGTGGTCAATGTTTCAGTAACCACGGGTCAGTCGTCTGAGGATTGTTCCCACTCCACTCCTTCGTCAGGACACTCTCCCCAACATGGACAGGGTCAAGCATCTACCCACAGCTGGGTGTACCACACAAAGCTTCCCCACCTAGACTCGAACCCACAGGATCAGATTGGAAGCAGGGCCTCCACCTCATGCCCATCAGATCAATCAGGCCAGGTGTGGGAAAAATTATGAAGACAACTGATATCTGAATATCTGTATCATACATAAACGATGAGATCATCTTTTTACAGATCAGATCGTTTGCTGACTAACCGTTATCAATACGTTAACCAGGGTACCAATCAATCACGAGATCAGTCAATCAATTAACACGCAATGATTAAGTCAGACACATCGACCAAACAACTGATCAGCGGTCAATCATATTGGTCAGCTGGTCAACCAAGCAAACACCTTTTTAGGGCCACGCAGAGTTGGCCGACAGCTGTTAACAACATGCCATGCTCTTTACCTAAGCACTCGACAGTTGATCTTGTCCGAAAGACTAGCACCGACAGTTGATCTTGTCCGAAAGACTAGCACCGACAGTTGATCTTGTCCGAAAGACTAGCACCGACAGTTAATCTTGTCCGAAAGACTAGCACCGACAGTTGATCTTGTCCGAAAGACTAGCACCGACAGTTGATCTTGTCCGAAAGACTAGCACCGACAGTTGATCTTGTCCGAAAGACTAGCACCGACAGTTGATCTTGTCCGAAAGACTAGCACCGACAGTTGATCTTGTCCGAAAGACTAGCACCGACACATCTCAGGCTAAAATCAAAGAGATAAAGTCCTATCCGATCTAGAATCAAATCTCTGACTTCCCGATTGCCATGTGGGTGTTGTAACCAAATGGGCCACACACCATAATTTTTCTATTTGACGTACAAAGGAGGACCTTTACATATCGCGTATCATCAAATTTTTAGGGACAAAATATCACCACAGAGTATCAAACAAACCAGAAAAGGCAGGGACTGGGGAAGATGGAGCACATCATGTTCACTGCCGTCACATAGACGCTAGGCAGGTGCTTAAATAGATTTAAACAGATAGGTACATCTTTCATGTTTTGCTCTCTAGTCTGAGCTACATTTTTAAACAATTGTTACTGGTTTCGCTGCTTATCATCCTTGTGCTCACAGTATACCAGTACGCCATCCCCGTCCAGTCATCCCTTACAAAATGTCTCCGGGCTTACTTCTCCCCATCAACAGCCCAACAGAACGCTACTTGCCGGCACCTTTATGTATCAGAGGGTCACAGCTGATTTATGCAGCACTTCAAATGAAATGGGAAATTACTACATGTTATTAAGAAATTATATATACAAATAATCAATATATCAGAAGAACAACGTAAAACATGAGAAAAACAACATGGTAAAGGTATAACAGTGGTAGTGATGCCATGTTAACATTAATTTAATGATTCATAATAACATTAATATATCTTCTGATCCGCCACCGCCCATCAGAATGCCGACTCGATATTTGGTACGTCCAACTTCAGTGTTTTGCCAGTTTTCAATTTGCGACGAAATTGCCGTTGGACGTCCAGACAGACAAAATGGCCGTTGGATGTCCAGACAGACAAAATGGCCGTTGGATGTCCAGACAGACAAAATGGCCGTTGGATGTCCAGACAGACAAAATGGCCGTTGGACGTCCAGACAGACAAAATGGCCGTTGGATGTCCAGACAGACAAAATGGCCGTTGGATGTCCAGACAGACAAAATGGCCGAGTGTTGAAGGACATGTCTGAACACTTTATACAATGTCGGGAAGACCCCCCACAACGATCCCTTACCTTTTACATGTCTCCGGTTAGCAGGACAGTGTTTCTTTTCTGTCAAAAAATCTCATAACAATAAGTCTTGACTTTGAGCCGCTGGGCTGACCTGTTCGGTGAGCAATTTCTGCAATTTCGTCGAGCAGTGCTACCATATGCGGTTTTTGTTTTGTTTTGTTGTTGTTTAGATTTTTTTCTCGCTTTGAAGTGGTCTTTTTGGTCTTTTTTAGGGGGAGGTGTGGGTTGGGGAGGTTCAATGTCCAAAGATCCTGATAAGTGGGGGCGTTTACGATTAGTTTAGGAAAAATAGTGCGAAACAAAGGACGACATCGTCTATACCACATATAATGTTTATACTAACAATATAGAATGGTCAGCCTGGTATACTTTTTATTCAAACTTGTTTTTAATTCATTTTTTGACAAAACACAAATAACGACAATGATTGCTGATATCATTACAATATCATAGACAAAACTGAACAAGATGTATGTACAATGGATCCAGCAAAACTCATACATATGTCATATCTACTAGTCTGTTGTATGCACCGCCTGGGTACTTTGCTAGTCACTATATACACGAGCCAACACTGCATACATAATTAATCCCTAAACACAGGACAAGTCTTTTAGCGATGATCCCCGGTGATCGCAGGGCGAAAAGGTAACAAGTTTGACACTGCAAAGCCATCTTATCGTATAAACTTCACTGAAATGACTCAATGCCTAATTAACTAATTCCTAGTCACGACGTGAAACAAGACTGTCGTCATCTGCCATGAATGATCGCTCACCCCGACACTTTTCTTCTTAACGTTTTCCTCATTTTGAATAGTACCTGCATTATTTCTGTCAAACGCAAAATTTCATTTTCTAATGGCAAAGGTCTGCAAAATGTTGCTTCACTGAGTGATAAAAAACAACATTAATATGAAGATATGTGTACGAAAGCGCGCGTGCGTGCGTGTGTGCGTGAGAGAGAAAGAAGAGAGGTTTTTCCCCTTTGTATTGTTTGATAACTAACGATATCTCCCATTCACAACACTTGACATCCACCACTTTCTTGAGAAACACACGAAGAAAAGGCCCCTTACAACGTTACAGCTTGGCTGTCTACTCTGTAAAAGACTAGATATATTTGGCTACCATCACGTTGTACGTAACAGTTCTTTTTCCCTTGTCTACGTTTTTCTTTCTCTGAGCCGTTTCGGATGATGGCTTCTCTTGGAATCTTGCTGAGTGGCTTGGCTTCCTCAAAACATGGCCTAGCTGTACTGCCTCTTCAATACTGTATCGTCTGCCCTTCCCTCATTTTCTCACGTAATGCATTGCTCCTTTTTAAGCCAACACACCTATGTCTTTGTAAATGATATATTTATACAAATGTCTTATCACATTTAAATTATTGACCATTCCAATTCATAGCAAAAAACATTTTTTTCTATGTGTTACGATTTACAAATACAGCACCTTTTTGAACATGTCTTCTGGTATTTTTCAGAATCTGCCTATGTGACCACAACATAATTATTTATGTGGTCAATATTGTCATTCTCATCAGGAAAGAAAATACAGTTCGAACTCTTGATAATTCCAGTTTCTTTCAAAACAATATTAGCTTCAAAAAGCCACAGCACAGCGCAATATATTTTCACTCTATGTTTTAACACGTGAAAGAGCATAAAGGTAAAATATCTGCTGTTGCTATTTTTTGTACAAATTCGAAGCTTCAATACAGGACTGATGAAAGGAAAGAAAGACATCTTCATAGCTACTCTCAATGCCCGTACACTTCAGAAGGAAGGACAGATACCTGAAGTAATTGCGTCAGCAGAATCTACAAACCAAAACATCATTTGCCTGCAAGAACATAGATTCTTTCATGAAGACATTGCAACAAAAGAACACAATTTCGGAAGTTGGAAGCTGATTACATGTTCAGCCTGGAAAAACAGCGTGAATGCTGCAACTGGCGGAATTGGAATGTTTCTCCAAGAATAATGATAGCTACTTTCAACGGAAATCCTCGAACCTCGATAGTCTCCTGTTACAGTCCCACTAATTTAAGTGATGAAGTGGAAGTCGAAAGATTTTATCAGGACTTAACATCAGTCACCAGAAGCACAACATCCTCATTATTGGTGGCGACATCAGTGCACAACTTGGAAACCTTGATGGCTTCAAATATGCATATCACTCTCAGACTAACAGAAACGGCTCTATGCTAAAAGACTATCACAATGAAAACAATCTCTTATGCCTCAACACTCTATACCAAAAAAGACCAGGTCAGCTATGGACTCACAAATCTCAAAATGGGAGCAGAGCACAACTCGACTATATTATCATCAATAAGAAATGGAAAAATAGTGTAAAAAATTGCAGGGCATTCAACTCATTTGTCAGTGTTGCATCAGACCACAGCATCGTTTCTGCTCGACTTCGATTGAGCCTTCGAGCAAATAAAAAGAAATCTTGCAATACTACCCCATACGACTGGTCAAATCTAAACGACAACCCTGAAATTCGTAACATCTTCATTACAATGGTGAGAAATAGATTTGCTGCCTTACAAGATACAGCCTCAGCAAAGACTGCTAACATGACATACAACCACTTTGAAATGGCATGTAAAGAAACAGCTGCAGACACTATCCCGCTGAAACCCAAAGTAAAAAAAAACAAACTCCATGGGTGAATGAGGAAATCTGTCAAAAACGCAAGCAACTAAAAGAAGCTGCACAAACTAAAAGACTCAACCATCCCCTGAGAACATCTTTTACTTCAATAATGCTCGTGCTGCTCTCATAGAGGCCTATGAAGCAGAGCAAACGAACTACCTACAAAGCAAGATCGACCAGATCACAAATGCTGTCAGCAACAAAAAGTCTGCTGTTGCCTGGAAGACCGTGAACAAAATAAGTGGTAGAAAAAGCTGCAACAGAGCTAAACTAAAAGCATCTAGCCAAGAAGAGCGAGTAAAACTGTGGCAACACTTCCAAGACCTACTTGGGAAACCTCCAGACATCTCTGAAGAAGACATAACTCCAGTCTTCACGGAGGAGCTGAATATCAAGAAAGGGCCGTTTACGTTGGACGAACTACTGATAGCAGTGAAAAGCATTCAGTGTGGAAAAGCATGTGGACTCGATGAGATACCAGCGGAAGTATGGAAAATAGAGGAATTTCACCAGATACTGCTGGAATGCTGCAACAACGTTTATAACCAAGGCCCAATAAACAAATGGACTGAAGGATGCCTGCTTCCTTTCCCCAAGAAAGGTGACCTCGGAATCACAAAGAACTACCGCGGAATCACATTAACTGCAACTTCTGCAATGATCTACAACCTAATGCTCCTAAATAGGATAAGGCCGGAGATAGATCCAGTTCTGAGGAATAACCAAAACGGGTTTCGCCAAAACAGATCGACATCTGGACAAATACTCACCATCAGACGCATATTGAAAGGCATAAAAACCAAAAACCTCCCAGCTGTTCTGCTATTTATCGACTTTTCCAAGCTTTTGATTCGATCCACCGAGGAAAGATGAAGGAGATTCTAACTGCATATGGACTACCCAAGGAAACAGTAGACGGCATCATAATGCTGTATCAGAATACCCGCTGTATGGTTCGCTCTCCCGACGGAGACACAGACTTCTTCGACATCGCTGCTGGAGTCCTTCAAGGAGATATGCTTGTCCCCTACATTTTCATCATCTGTCTCGATCATGTGCTGAGGAAAGCAGTGGATAAGAACAAAAAACTCGGCTTTACCCTCACAGAACAGAAGAACAGACGCAACCCTGCGGTAAAGATAACAGATGCAGATTACGCTGATGACATGGCTGTTCTCGCAGACCTCCTAAAGGATGCAACATCTCTCCTTCACAATGTCGAAAGAACAACAATGGAGATCGGGCTCCACCTCAATGCGAACAAAACAGAGTTCATCTGTCTAAACCAAGACGCATCAGAAGATATGAGAAGTCTCAATGGAGATACGATCAAACAAGTTCAAGACTTTAAATACCTGGGCAGCTATATTGACTCCACAGAACAAGACGTCAACACCAGACTCGGAAATGCCTGGGGCGCACTAAATCAACTGGACAACATCTGGAAATCCAATATACCAGACAACCTGAAAAGGAACTTCTTTCGAGCAGCAGTAGAGTCCGTTCTTACATATGGCTCAATCTCTCGGACCCTAACAACGACATTGGAGAAGAAGATTGATGAAGCATACACACGAATGCTGCGTGCAGCCCTGAACAAATCCTGGACAGAACATCCAACTAACAAAGAGTTATATGGTAAGATCCCACCAATCAGTAAATCAATGCGTCAACAAAGACTGCACTTCGCGAGACACTGCTGGCGTAGCAAAGAAGAACTGGTGGGGGATGTTCTACTATGGAGACCCAGCCACGGCAAGCAAAGACCAGGACGTCCAAAGAAGACCTTCATCGACCAACTGATCGATGATACGGGCTGCCAGTATGATGAACTACCTACTGCAATGTCTGACAGAGAAGGATGGAAGAAACATGTCATGGATAGCCGAGCTAACTCGACATGATGATGATGAGTCCTCCAAGTGGGTTCGAATCCGCGTATACAAAATGGTCAGGCCAAGTCACCCTGGTGACCGATGTCTTAATCATTTGGCTACCACACACCGGCAGCATAGAGAGGAATGTCCATGCTTTGCAAAGTTTACTTTTGATCTTCCTCGACCAGTTCCAGTTGGAACTTTTGTTTTTGGCTGCTTCTCCCATTGCCTTTAGGGCTCTGGTCTTTTCCTTGCTAAAAATGGAGAGCTGTTTCATGAGGCCATAAGCATATGTGCCTGTCAATCCTCTTGCTCCATTTTTTATGGCAAGGACTCTGGCTTGAAAGCCAGAGTTCCTCAAATTGCTGGCTAGACACGCATCGTTTTCAGTCTTATAGATATAGGCTTCTTCCATTCTACTTTCATACAACACAGTGAGTTCGATCAGAGTCATGTGTTTTGATAAATGAGAGTGGAGAACTATATCCAGTCTCCTCTGCTCTTGCTGATGATTTCTGGATGTCCCTTTTTCCATTCTGAAAGATCTACTGTGGACTCCCAGTCGTCCACCCAATCCAGCAGATCTGGCTTCCGTGTTCCGAATTCCACAGCTTTTTCTGGTGACAGTATGCTACCTCCTGCCATGTAGAAGGTTGTTGGGGCTTCTGGAGGCATGTTTTTATTCTTCAGAGTACCGATTGCTAATGCGACCTCGTAAACATTTGATTGTGCCTTCATGTGTACTTTCCTTGGATTGAACGACACTTTGCATGAACTCAGGACACGTTTCACTGTTTGTTTGCCTTGGCAGAGCGGGCACGTAGGTAATCTGATTCCTCCCGTTTCACCAGATGTACTTTTGAAGGCAGGTTATACAGATCTGAAGATAAAAATAATCCTGAGAAGGCAATACGCCACCTTTGCTTCAAGCTTAGAATTGTATTGAGTGTACTTCCCAACGCTGTCCATTGCCCATGTTGAACTTGCTGGACTGTCTTCTGGAATCTTTTGGCATTACCTCATTTCGTATCTGTTGTATGACTGTATCCCTTTTTTCTGTTTCTTTGACCTCTGACACAGTCCATGTTTGATTATCCCAGTCCCTGCTTAATGGTTTGTATGTGACATACTATTTTTCTGACCACGAGATTTTTCTTGCTCCGTCCGCTGCCTCCTGGACTTTCTGTTTCCTGCCAGTAGCTTGGATGAATTGATCTCACAAGCGTATCCCCCGTGTCCTCAAGTATGCTCAAAACCTAACTTTTCCCACTATGCACTCCTTGCCAGTGGGTTCAAGTGGTAGCTTTATTTTGCCTGGCGAGAGCGCAATGTTAGTCTGACCAGGCCATATCCTTGTGTACTCGTTGATACTAGCTTCCATCAAATTCCAGTATCGTGGTGCTGATATCGCACAATGAACTACAGCCACCAGACTTTGTATTTGCCAAAGAGGCAATACTGGTCGATTACTTGCAGGCTTTCTTCTGCCATTTTCCTTTGTTGTATCTTTGAGGTTGTCAGCATACCATCTCTGAAGGTTCTTGACAGGTTTTTCTGTCACATTTGGAATGACTTGGTTAGCTACACAAAATGCTATTATATCGGTTACTTTACCTTTTCTCGTGAGAGGCTCCGTGATTTGTTTCGTGTGAAACTCATCCTGACTGAAGCCACTAACTCGTCTAATTGCTCCAAGATCTTGATCGTTTCCTCTTCTTTTATGGAAAGCACTATAATGTCATTCATGAAGGCTTTAAGAGGGGGCATTCAGTATCCATTTCCGATGATAGTTGGACCTGAACTGATCACTGCTGCTTTCAAGGTGGCCTCTAATGTCAGCACTTGTAGTACTGGCAAAACTTTCGAGCCCATTGCCATGCCACTTCCAGATCGATCCAGTCTGTCGTATATCTCTTTGTGGACAACTGCATTAAGAAGCCATGACAATACTTCTTCAGCGTTTCTCCAAAGTTTCTTGGGGCATGATACATCTTGATAGCCATTTGAGTCATCTAATGCGAGACTGATCCATACGCATTTGCCATGTCGACCCATACCACATCGAGGTCAATCTTCTCTGCTTTAGGTCTTTGAACTGCTTCCCAATTTATCGTGACATGCTCTATAAGCCAGACACACCCGGGATATCTCCTTTCTGGGCTGACACATCACGGCACTCATTTTCTTTCAAGTACTTTATCACCCTTGCTGCCATGGCAGAGAAGATTTTCCCTTCGATATTCAGAAGCCACACTGGTCTGAACTGGCTGATGTCACTCGAATGTTGTTCTTTTGGAATGTATATGCCATCAGCTATCAACCATTGGTTGCTGCTCTTCAGGTTCCTCCATGCTGATCATATTAGTTTGTGGTATGGTATTCTTTCAGTCCCAGGTGGTGATTTGGTCCGATTCTTAACTTTACTTCATCCAGAGTTGGTGCCTTCTTATTAATTAAACATTTTCTCTGGCATTCTGGTCCGCATCAGACCCTGGATTTTAAGTGGTGCCTCGCTCTGGTGGTCAAAATGTGTTTTCCTGAGATGCTGTTCCAACGTTTCTTTGTCAACTATGTCCCGGATACGGGCTGCTCCAGTAGTTTCCAGGGGAACTGAGAGGGGTCTTGAAAAAGCAGTTCGGGATTTTCTCTTTTTGCTCCTTCTCCCTGCTGATTCTGCTTTGCTGATGGCACTGTGTTTCGCTTTCGGGTCTTTCTATTGTTTCTGTAATCCTTGCATCTCAATTTCTGAACTAGCTCTCATTTCTTTCTTCAGAATCCTTTTTCTCCCTGGATATCCTCCCACCTGATGTTGGCATCTCGATTTCTGAGGAAGTGTTTTCCCCTTTGACTGTTTAACTGTGTAGGCATCCCTAAAGGTTGCATGTATACAGTATATCTTATTGTGGCTAGTTTGTGTTCTAGGGTGCTCTTTTCTATCACCGCATTTACTTTGTGGACTATTTCCTTCTCCAGCCTCAACCATTCCTCTTTTCCACTTGCTGGGGGTAAATTCAGCTTCTGGCGCTTAGCATCAAGGCATGGTACAAATTACAGGTCTGAACCATCAGCGTGGATGTCCTTGCCTCTGTGGTTTCATTCCTGGTCTTGGTTTTGCCGACATTTTCCCTGCTGGGCAGTGCGCTGCCGTTCCTTTATCAGTCTTTGCACATTCCTCTTTCGTCATATGGGTCACGCCACGCTTGATAGAATCTCCTTCCACAGATACATAGGAATTCCATTTGTTTCATACTCATGGTCAGTCATAGTCCATAATTTGGTGGCGCCAATCGATTCATCATTCATTTCCCCCTTTTGGTAAATCCCGGGAGAGTCAAAAACTATGAAACTATTTACAAAATAAATCAAACATGAACAAAAATGCTTTTTGCAACAACATATTTTGCAAACTGTTCAACCACATTGTCGCACAATCCTCCTGAAATGTCACGCTCATTGTATTCTCTCTCTCTCTCTCTCTCTCTCTCTCTCTCTCTCTCTCTCTCTCTCTCTCTCTCTCTCTCTCTCTCTCTCACTCACTCTCTCTATATATATATATATATATATCTTTCTCATCCCCCTCTCTTTCTCACGCACTCATGCACACACAAACTGCTCATCTTTGCTACAATAAAGTTGTTGCTGACCTGCAATCGGAATCAATAATGGTCGGAGACAGAACTCTCTGCTTTACCAGTGGGGCCCACAGGCGCAAAGGTGGGTAATGAAAGCATGTCCTGTTGTCATCAATGGATTGAGCATTTTCTCTGCATCTATTGTTCTGCTGCAGTGTTCGTACCCATGATATGTATACATGCCTACTTGCATACACAGAGACGTGTAAATGCATGCGCGTGCACACATACACACACACACACACGCGCGCGCGCGCACATACACATACACACACACACGCACACACACACACGCACGCACGCACGCACGCACGCACACACACACACACACACACACACACACACACGTCATACATATAGCTCTTGAACGTGCAAAAGTCGTTATAATTGTAGAAGCCTTTCTAACCTTACTCGCTCCGACCACGCATTCATCTCCCACCCCTCATTGCACGATCAAAAGTGCAAGTGCCAGCACATTAATCCTCATGCTTATCCCCCTTCCATCGTTCCATCCCACCTCCCACCTCCTTCTCCTTACCACCATTCCCTGTCCACTTCCAAGCCGTCAAATGAGCTGAAATTTCAGAAGAGTGATTTCCCTTGAGAAATAATTTCAATGGCTCTGATGTATCTAAAAGGAAATTATCGTCATTATTTTCGTTTTTATTATGGTGACGTAAACGTAGTACTATATGAGGTATCAATGTTTTGATATTTGTCATCTCTGCCCCCCCCCCCCTCTTCCATTTTGTTAATGTGCGTTAAAATGTAAGATTAAACAAGCACTGGCATACTGTTCATAAAGCAATCCGGTCATTGACAACGAGAATTCTTGCAAGTTTCCTGTAATAACGATTTCCACGCATGACGCTTCTTCAGTCTCACCACCGTCCCTCCTCTCCCCCTAACCTCCCACTCCTCCAATTTGTAAACACATGATTTTAAAAAAATTAAAAACTATGCAAATAGCTGGGTCCTGAAAAGGAATATTTTACTGAACTCTCTCTCTCTCTCTCTCTCTTCTCTCTCTCTCTCTCTCTCTCTCTCTCTCTCTCTCTCTCTCTCTGTGCGTGTCTCTGTCTCTGTCTCTGTCTCTGTCTCTCCGTATCCCTCTCCCTATCTTCTTCTGCATCCCTCTTTTCTCTTTCTCGTACTCCACATTTTACTGTAGCTGATTTGCAGCAGAATCAATACTGTTGTAGGACAGAACTTTCTACTTAATGATCCAAAAGTGACTCAGGAAATCATGTTCCATTCCTCTTTTAGTGCTTTGGGGGGGGGGGGGGGTTCTTTGCACCTAATGTCCAGCTGTAATTTCCGCTCTTGTGGTATGCATATACACGCACCCACACATGCACACAGAGGTATACACACGCATGGGTGGCCTAGTGGTCAGTTTACCTGCCTAGGACATAAGAAACTTGGGTTCGAATCAAGAATCGGACAGGGATTTTCCTTTCCCCTCAACTAGATTATAAGTGGTGGTCTAGATGATAGTCTATCGGTTGAGACGATAAACCGAGATCCCATCTGCAGAGCGCAGCAGCAAAAGTTAAAAACCCCCATGGTAACAAAACAACGGTCCTTGACCAACTTCTCGGGCAAAATCCACTTCCATGGGTAAACAGAAATACATGTATACAGGAAATAGGGGGAAGTGGGTGAAGTTGCACGACTGAAATGCCCGAATTTATCATGATAAATCTGTTTGACGAAGAAAAAGAACTAATACAACAAATATACAATGAAATGAATACGCACACGCACATGCACGTATGAAAGCATACTTGTATACACGTGAAGTGAACCCACACGCACGCACGCACACGCACACATACACTCATTTACACAAGCACGGCCTGACATGTAAATCTGGAGCGTGAACAAGTTGTTATAACTGCTGAAGCCTTTCTTACCTAGTCCCCCTCTCCTTGTTCACTCCCCTCCCCCACCATCACCATCATTCAACGATTAAAAGTAACAAATACAAGTATGCACCCATTATTCTACGTCGTCATCCCCTTCGTGAACTGAGATGTAAACACTACTTAGTTTTTACATTGTGATCCAAGCAGTCTAGACAATGGATCCCAATGCCTCTGAGACTACGCCCTACACTTCTTACATGGTTCAAATTTGGCCAAAATTCGTCCACAAACGACAGAGAAACGTGAATCTTTTTGAAAGCAATGTTGAACATTGTCATGATACCCATAAAGAAGTGTATATCCATCAGATATACGCATGACCGACAAATTGGTTGAAGACAAAAATCACTAGCAGAAATAGGGTATTTAAAAATTAAATCATAAAACAGGCAAGAAATTCTATTTTCTATTATTCATCATCATCAGCTGCCTTGCCGCATGGCGTTGGCGATCATAACTTCCATTTGTCTCTATCTCTTCTTGCCTCAAGCATCTCTTCCACCCTCCTTGTCTTCAGCCACTCTGCAAGTCCGTCTAGTATCTTCGCCCTGGGTCTACCTGGTGCTCTCTTTCCCTTCAGCTTTCCCGTTGTGACCAGGTAGTCCAATTCCCTTTCCTCATAAAATGACCTATAAATGTCTTTTCCTAATCTTCCTTATGAATGATCTTCTAGTGTCTGCCTCCATCAAGACTGTCTCGTTTGTTTTCTTTGCTGTCCATTGAACTTTCAACATTCTTCTTAGAAACCACATCTCGGCTGCCTCAATCTTGTTCTGGCTTTGCTTGTTGACTGTCCACGCCTCACAACCGTATAACAGTATTGGTTCTATATAACATTCAAGAACTATCTTCCTGATGTTAATTGATAGGCATTTGTTGGTAAGAATGTTTTTCATCTTCTTGAATGCTTTTTTTTTTTTTTTTTTTTTTTTGCTTGGCTGATTCTGCTGGCTATTTCTGATGTGCATCTGCCGTCTGCCAGGTATTTAAACTTATCAACCTGTCTCAAGGTTGTGCCGTTTGCTGTTATTTTGCATGAGGGGATTTCATGTTTTTTACTGATCATCATGACTTCAGTCTTCCTGCTGTTTAGTTCCAACCCCTTACCTTTGCTTTCTATTTCTAGTATATTCACAAGGTTCTGTAGGTCCCTTTCATTTTCTGCAATTAGCACGGTGTCATCTGCGTATCGAATGTTGTTTATCATTTTTCCTCCAACCTTTAATCAAGGGTCTTCTTCTAGGTTTCTCATGTTTTCGCTGTAAAGTGAAAACAGACCTGGTGACAAAACACAACCCTGTTTGACTCCTCTTTTGATGTTTTGGAAAGAGATTATACCGTTTTCTATTCTCGTTGCAGCTGTTTGTTCCCAATACATATTTCTGATTATTCGTAGATCTTTTCCATCAATAGTGAGTCTTTCTAGTTGGTTGATCAATTCTTCATGTCTTACCCGATCGAAAGCCTTGGTATAATCAACAAAGCATAAATATAAATCCTTATTCATCTCGATTGACCTCTCTATGATAGTTCTTAGGATGTATATGGCATTAATAGTTCCTTTCTTTTCCAAAAATCCACACTGTTCATCTGCTATTTCTAGTTTGATTCTATT
>JAPXFY010000012.1:77831955-77841955 GCA_030674185.1 Monoplex corrugatus | reverse complement strand
ATCAGCCGTATACTCTTTTATGACATTAGAACATTCTTGATTTACTTTCTTTTTTTTTTTTTGTATTGTTCGTCCTTTAAAAGAGACTGATTAAATTTCTAAAATCATTTCGTCTTTCAGGTTTTGTGAAATATCGAGTAAAGTGTTACTATTGAATGACCCCAATGGTGACCTTGAGAGAACAGACGTATTTTTAAAATACCAGTATCGATAATCTAACATTAGAAAATAATCGTGTCGGTTTTGTTTTAAATTAATGGTGTCTGCTTTCTCCATATATGACGTCTACAGTCGGGATTATTTTGTTCCCAGACATCAGTCAAATTAGGTTCTTTTGTCATATTTTCTAATTGTTTTCTGGCTTTGGGGTTGTTACTGTACACATATCATTAACTGTCCAGATTTTTATACATAGCAATGTTCCAATCACCTAGAGCATATGATATTGCCATTTCTAGAACTTTGAATTGTTTCTTTAAATGTAATATAAAACATTGGGTCATCTTTCATGCAGCCATGAACATTAACTAAGAGCAATTTATTTTCCATTGAAGAAAACTATGGAATCATGAAGTTACTATTTTGGACTCGTTTAATATTTGTTGTTTTACATACAAAGTTGTTCAAAAATAAAACAGCAACACCTGTGGGATTAGACTTTTATGAAGTAAATAATTATGATAAAGCTCAATTCAATGTTAAAAATATCTCCATAAAACAACAGTGTTTCATAGCACGCGTGCGTGCGCACACACACACACACACACACACACACACACACGCACGCACGCACGCACGCACCACACACACACACACGCACACACACACACACACACACACGCACGCACACACTCATACATTCAAACGCACACGCTCACATAAATTACATTATCATTAATTAAGAAAACACATAGGCACACGCTCAGAGAGAGAGAGAGACAGACAGAGAGACAGACAGAGAGACAGACAGACAGACAGACAGACACAGAGAGAGACAGACAGACAGAGAGACACAGACAGAGTGTTTGACAAATCATTTTAAAGCCTTCAGCCCAAACAAGAGAAGACACAGGGAGCTGATTTTAAAATAGACAATAACAATATTGAAAATAACAAACTTTGTCACAGAAACGTAAACTATCACATGACTAATCACACCATAACAAAAGTCACACATAATCATTAGCTCGTTAAATATGTTGTCTATTCCAAAGCAACCAAACAAGCTTGTAGTTTACTTACAGATATAAAATAGTGTGAGCACTTTCTCTCTCTCTCTCTCTCTCTCTCTCTCTCTCTCTCTCTCTCTCTCTCTCTCTCTCTCTCTCTCTCTCTCTCTCTCTTTACGTGCGCGCACACACACACACACACACACGCACACACACACACACACACACACACACACACACACACACACACACACACACACGCACACACACACACACACACACACACACACACCACCTACAGGCAACGACATGAAATATGTTTTCAATATTTGTACAATGTCAAATCATTAAAACATGGTTCTGCCGAGATATGTGAATAACAATTTACCGTTTGTAACAAATATTCAACATTTGTCATCAAGAAAACAACAAAGCTATTGTTGATCGAGTTTGAATTTTGTATGTTTCAAACCATAAAGACAAATCTTGCCAGGGGAAGAACAATATTCTCATCAACTGCTCTCAATAATGAAAAGACGATGTTCAAATGTATTTGGTGAGATTATGTAGTGAGAATATTACAAGACTATGTTATACTCGGAACCAGTACCAATTCTTCCAGCAATTCATCATCATGTACACTGCCACATGCCGCTGGCGACCACGGCCCTCCATACGAATCTATCTTTTGTCGCTGCAAGCCCATCTCCCACACTCTCTGTCTTCATCCACTCCACAAGTCCGTCCAATATTTTCTCCCTGGGTCTACCTGGTGTTCTTTTTCCCTCCAGCTTTCCTGTTGTGACTAGGTGCTTTAATTTCTCTTGCCTCATAAAATGACCAATAAATGTTGCTTGTCTTTTCCCAATCTTCTTTATTAATGTTCTTCTTGTGTCTGCCTCCTTAAAGACTGTCTAGTTTGTTTCTTTTGCTGTCCATGGAACTCTCAATATTCTTCTTGCAAAGCACATTTCAGTTGCCTCAACCTTGTTCTGACTTTGCGTGTCATCGTGATTATTCTTAATAGAATCTTTGTTTCATGACTTATCAAGCTGATTAACGATGGAGCTCATGTTCTATAGCCCCTGCTTTCTTTGGAAATGCAATGAAATTGATTTTGACATATCTTCGGGAATTTTTCCTGTGTCATAAACTTCATTTAGGAGGACTGTTATTTTCTTAGTGCCATATTCATCCAAAGCCTCAATCATCTCTGTATAATATTGTCTGGTCCTGGGGCTTTTCCCGCTCTCACATTTTTCACAGCAGCTCTAACTTCATCTTTCATTATTGTTGGTCCTTTAAGTTTCTGTCTTATGATGCGTTCTTCCTTTCTGTCATCGTAAAAGGTCTTTAATGTATTCTCCCCATCTGTCTAATAGTTTGTCTTTTTCTATAATTATCGTACTGTCTTTAGATTTTAAGCAACGAGTTGATATGTACATCTTTTTCCTGTGAGCAATTTCTTCAATGTTGCATTACATAACCTGCCGATCTGTGTTGTGTCAGTCTTCCATTTTCTTGGCACTTTGTTTGCAGCCAAGCTTCCTTAGCTTCACTGCACCTATTCTTGATTTCCTTATGTATCTTTTAGTATTCCTCCTCTTTTCCTTTGTTCTTTTCCGTTGTTCCATCAAGCCTGAAATTTCTTTAGTCGTCCAGTTTTTCTTTGCTTTTCTTTCAGATCTGGAGATTTCTTCCCAAGTTTTATTTATTGAGTTTCTCAGCTTTGTTCATTGTTCTTCACTGTCACCAACGTCCTCCACAGCACCAGATTTGTTTTGAATATATACATTACATTTTTCACGAGTCGATTCACCTGTGTTTAAGAGTCCAAGATTTAGTTTGATGTCACTTTTGGTCTGTTTTCTTCTCTTTAGCTTCAGTCTTAATCTTTCCAATACAGGATTGTGGTCACTATTGCAGTCTGCGCCGGTAATGCTTTTGCTATCAGTAAAGATTTTATCGGGATGTGATCAATCTAATTTCTCCGGGATCCATCCATGTCCATTTTTCTCTTGTCGGTTTACATTTAAAATGCACAACAAGAATCCTTAAATTTAATACCCAAGTTGTCTGCAGGAATTCAACAAAATAACTGTCACAAGTGTGAGTAGGTAACTTCACTAGGTACAACTGTCACAAGTGTCAGTAGGTAACTTCACTAGGTACAACTGTCACAAGTGTCAGTAGGTAACTTCACTAGGTACAACTGTCACAAGTGTCAGTAGGTAACTTCACTAGGTACAACTGTCACAAGTGTCAGTAGGTAACTTCACTAGGTACAACTGTCACAAGTGTCAGTAGGTAACGTCACTAGGTACAACTGTCACAAGTGTCAGTAGGTAACTTCACTAGGTACAACTGTCACAAGTGTCAGTAGGTAACTTCACTAGGTACAACTGTCACAAGTGTCAGTAGGTAACTTCACTAGGTACAACTGTCACAAGTGTCAGTAGGTAACTTCACTAGGTATTTTCACCATTCAGGAACACAGCACCCAATCATCACTGTGAATTTTTTGCTGCCTGTCATAACTCGGGTGACAATGTGTGTGTGTGTGTGTGTTTGTGTGTGTGTGTGTGTGTGTGTGTGTGTGTGTGTTGTGTGTGTGTGTGTGTGTTGTGTTGTGTGTTGTGTTGTGTGTTGTGTGTGTGTGTGTGTATGTGTGTGTGTGTGTATGTGTGTGTGTGTGTGGATGGGTGTGGGTGTGTGTCTGTGTGTCTGTCTGTGTGTATGTGTGTAAGTGAGTGTGTGTGTGAGTGTGTGTGTGTGTATGTGGAGAGAAAGAGGAAAAAAGAAAGAGAGAGAGAGAACGAGAGAGAGAGAGAAAAACAGAGACAGAGACAGAGATAATTGTGAAGCAGAACCAACTACTTTATGAAGAATGAAGGCTGTTCAAGACATGAGGATAAAAAGCATTTTTACACCGGAAAATATGCTAAGTGCACACATAAATAACAGCAAAGGTGTCCAACGTCTTCCTCTACTAGAGTCTATTCATTCCAACACATATATACACACATGCACACATGCACGCGACACGCTCGCTAGCACATGCACACGCACGCACATACACACACAGACACATATACACACGCACACGGATACTACTATCCTCAGCAATGTACATATTCAGCAACTTAAGACTGTATGCATATGTAATCGTTATGGCGGATGGAAAACGATTTCACGCACACAAAGGTGCGAGTGCGCGCGCACGCCCCCCCCCCCCCCCCCCCCACCACACACACACAAAGGACGTCTTTCCAAATATGTAACTGGCATCATTCCACGAGAGATGTTCCTGGTCGGGAGCCCTATCATCCAATGGGGAATATGGCCATACCAGATCTCAAAGTCAAACACAGCGTGGACGGACAGAGAATGGATAAGCCAATTAGCGGCCTTTTCCAGTGCTGGACCAAGCCCTCTGAAATCTATTTACCACTTCACTGCATGTGTGATTTAGCTGGGCAAAGAACGCATGCGGTACAAGAGTGTTTCAGCTTGCCTTTCAGTTCAATTCAGTTCTAGAACCGTTCATCAGACTAACTTTTTGTTGTGCTTACAAACTGGTTTTTAGCTACGTTTATTCACCTCTGATGTTTTGACTTTCTTCAGCTATGTGTCGTTTGACAAGCTGATTATGGTAATGACACCAGCAGCGCCACCAAGAGTAGTAAATAACAACAGAAAGAGTTATGGCTTCTCGTAAATGCAAAGGAAATCATTGTTGTATGGCTTCGAAGCAAACGGAATTGTCCAGCTGTATGTATGCCTGCATGTGGAGTAGACTCGTCTACATCTACATTAAGATATTGAAATCTGGACATAAAAGACTGTGAAATAATAATTATTTATGAAATATTTTCGGAAATTAAAGCACTATATAAAGCATGGATCAAGGAAGAAATCATATCACTTGGAAGAGTGGCAGAATTTAAATCACTTGCATTGACCAAAATTATTCATCTGCGCATCTTGTTACCAAAACCGTCAAACTGCCTGATAGATGTCATGCAAAAAGAAGTATATGTATATCCGTATTTGTGTGGAACAGGAGAAGTTCAAAAGAGAACTAGCTCTAAAAAGTTGAATATACAGGCTTTAAGATATCTTATTTAGTTTGCATACATATATATGTTATATATATATATATATACATATATACATATATATATGTATAGATAGATAGACAGATACATACATACATACATATATACATACATATATACATACATATATGTATAATTATGTATATATATGGGTGGGAGAGGGAGGGCTGAGACAAATATCTCGTGTAGCTGAAAAGACTGGATTACTCTCTGAACAGTTTTAATTTGAAAAATGTTTGATTTGTGTGTTCATTCCTGAATAAATTGTCCCCTGAGGAAGGCCACACACAGGCCGAAGTACCGGGCTCAAAATTCTAGTTTGTTGTCTTGTTTTTGGTTCATCTGCAATATATATATATGTATGTTCTCTGTCTAGTATCTTCTCCCTGGGTCTGCCGGGTAAACCCAGGGAGAAGATACTAGACGGACTTGCAAGTGGCTGGGGACAAAGAGGGTGGAAGAGATGCTTGAGGCAACAAGTGATAGAGACAGATGGAAGTCCATAATCGTCAAAGCCATGCGGCAAGGCACCTGATGATGATGATGATGATGTTATATATATATATATATATATATATATATATATATATATATTGATGATGTATAGATTTATATATTGAAAATGAGACACCTGTAGAGGATTCAGAAACAATAAAGTAGATTTGCTCTGTGGAGAAGTTCTTCCGTGGTGACTCTCTCAATGGGTAGAGTAGCCTGAGTTTCATATAGTAAAATCCATTGTGACTAAAATTAACATGAATATAAATATGAAAGTGAATATCAATATAAATGTGAATTCTTAAAAATTGTCCCCTATGTAAATAGATTTATGTCCCAGATGGATTTTTCGCTGATGAAAGTAAGACCAAGAACTATAGCATAGAGAACGATGACAAAAACGGAAGCAACAGAGAAAGAAAAAGATTTGGGCAGAGAAATGAACAATCGGAAGAAATAGAAAATTAGACAGAACAAGATGTTAAACTACTACAAGAAAAAAATCAAGTACTAATTAAATTAAGAGAAAATAAAATACAAGCATTTATATTAAGATCTGAAGCAAACTAGGCAGAAGATGGGTACAAGAAAAAGGACGCTGTGTGAATAAAAGTTGGACTTGACTGATTTTTCAGAATGGAACATTGACAAATAAATCTCAAAAGATACAAAGGAAGTAAATACATTCTACAAAATCTGTATGCAAAGAAAAAAACCAGAAGCGTGTGAAAAAACGGATTTAAAAGAAAATGCTCAAAGTTCTCAAATAAAGAGGGAGACTCCCTAGGGTTCAGAAATGAAGTTGGAAGAAGCAGGGTTTGCATTAAAATACATAAAAAATAAAAACGTCGGGGCACGTGTTTTACACTGAATTTTATAAAGCTTTTTGGTTTTGGTGCGCGTCGTGCACGAGCCTTAAACCAATTGCTCAGAGATGGCGAACTTTCCTCTGCTTAGCAGGACGGACTTATAGCCTGCATCCTGAAACTTCAAAAACCAAGAGAGTATATAAAACGATTGGGACAGATTGTATCGCAAATAGAATAAAGACAATACTTTCAAACTTACATTGTGAAATAGACGAGGCTTGTTGTAAGGAGGTATGCTGGAGATAACGTAAGACTTGTTTATGAAGTGATCAGTTACTTTGTGCGCGAGAAAAGGCAACCTGGATTCTTGTTGTGCCTTGATTGTGAGAAAGCTTTTGACTCGTTAGATTGGCATGTGTTTAAGTTTTAAAAGCATATCGGTTTGGCAAAATTGTATGTAAATGGATAGGAATCTTCTGAAAAACATACAATTACCAATTATTGTAAATGATTGGATGTTTAACTGGCTTCAACTGGAAAGAGAATATGGACAAGATGACCCACGTTCTCCTTATTTATTCATATTGTGTCAAACAATTGGCAAGTGTGATAGGAGAAGACATAAAAGGCATTATGATTGATAGTAAAGAACACAAAATCTCCCAATCTGCAGATGATACTCAGCTATTGAATCACGGAGATCAAATCTCTTTCGAGAAATCCATTCATACCGTCTTCAAATTTGGAAAATTGTCAGGCTCTTTGGCTTTTAATGTTGACAAAACACAAAGAGTTTGGTTGGGAAGCAAAACGGCACAAAAGTGAAACTTGTGCAGCATCTGAAAATGAATTGGAATCTGCATTGAATCAAAATTTTGGGTGTATGGTTCACACATTTTGTAGAAGGAAGAGTTACCGCACTAAAAGCATTAATTTTATTCAATTTGATATATCTCTATAACCTGCTTTCAGATCCCTCTGATGATTTTGTCAACTATCATCAGAAAATATGTTTTTCGTTTGTTTGGAAGGTTTACCAAGACCAAATTAACCGAAAGAACACCAAACAGTGCACACAAAACAGAGTTTAAATATTTTCACCACCACCACCACAGCAGCATCACCATTGTCGTCGTCGTCGTCGTCGTCGTCATCATCATCATCATCATCATCATCATCATCATCATCATCATCATCATCATCATCATCATATTTTAACAATGTTGCTTGTCTTTTCCTAATTTTTTTTTCTTAATGTTCTATTTGTGTTTGCTTCTCCCAATATTGATTTATTTGTTTCCTCTGTTGTCAATGGAACTCTTAACGTTCTTCTTAGAAACCACATTTCTGCTGCCTAACTTAATTTTGATTTTGTTTGTTGATTTCCAGGCATCGCATCCATACAACAGTTCTGATTCTATATAACACACAAGAACTCTCTTCCCGACATTAACCAAGCAAAGCCAGGCATTAAAACATGTATTCAGGCTTTGAAGCTTTGCTGGCTGAGAAAATATAAAATCACTACAAAGCACAAATGGCAAATATGTCCTATGACATCTATCCCTTTTTAAAAGGGATTTTGAAAAATAGGGCGTAGTTATACTTAAAGCGAAGTAAATGCTTATTACAGAAACACATTTATCGGGCATATAATCTTTTTTTTCAGTCATATAAACCAACATCGCCTACTGATTTGCTTTCAGAACCAGTCCTATGTATTGACAAAATCACTAATGGAAACTGTGATAAAACATGCAAAGTACATGGGTTCAAATCTGACTTTATTGTGTTGCACACTTTCTGAAGGAAGACGGTTCGTTTTGGCTCGTTTTTGATGGATGGAGAATTCAGTAGAACCTACGAAATGAATGTAAATTTCTTGGATTTCAATGGATTTAAACAGGCTATTAGGAAATACATTCATTACATGGAGCTGAACATATCAAATAAGAGTGTGTATAATACTCTTACAACACTCAAAGCAATTTGCTCTGCATGAAAAGGAACATGGTTATATTATAAATTATTAGTAAGACATAATACATTACAAAATTCGTGATCTAAATGGATGCAAAAATTGGGAATTGATGTTCCATGGATAGTGGTATTTAAAATAAATAATAAAATACAAGACGTTAAACCAAACTGGATACAAGTACGTATTGTACACAGTATATTTGGAATTAATGTCATCCTAGAATAAATGGGACTTGTAATCAGTTTCTGTTGTGACTATTGTATGAATCGAAAGATAGCATTGACTATGTATCCAGGAAATGTTTGCATATTAAGCGATTAGAAAAGAATTGAAGAATGCCTGAAATCACAGTGTGTTACTTGTACAAATCTTCTATTAACTGAAAACATGGTTCTGTTTGGCATTGATACAAAATATGCGAGCAGACTCTATCCTTGATTTGAATAGCTTTCTTGGGAAGATGTACATCTGTAAATGCAAATTTGACAACACTTGCAAATATAGCCGCATTCAAGAACTTTCTGGCCTCTAAGTACTACATAGACGAATGAAACTGCAAAATTGGTGTGAAATTTACATGCTTTTAAAAAGATGGCTGTCATATTTATCATTAATCACAGCCGAAAATTGACACCAGTTCCTTTTCAGTAGCAATATGCACATTGATAAAATACACCAGATGAAATTCACTGTGTCTGAATTTATGAATGATCTATCCGGAGTATGCTTTTATTTATCTTTTGATGCTTTGTGACTGTTAATTATACTTTGTTCAAATGTGTATACTATAAGTATGTGATAATAGATACGTTTGAATAAAGCTTAATAACAATCACAAAGCATGAAAGATAAGTAAATGCATACATCGGATAGATCATAATTCAGGCACAGTTAATTTTTATGGTGTATTTTATTAATGTGTATATGTTATAAGTATGTGATTTCTTTTGCAGGTGTATACAATTTCACACTGTACGTCGTAATTGCAACTATGCTTTGTTGTTATTGTAATATACTTAACTGTACGTTTGTAATTGTACTTTTTCAAAAATAAATAAATTAAAAAGTTCGAAAAAAGATATTTACTTTTCTGTACTCCATCTGGACTTATCGTATTTTTAATCCATTCTTCTATCATGTACTCTCTAACTAGTAACAGAAGCGACCACAGTGGTGGAGAACTGGGCTGATCAAGATCGGTCCACTCAACGGTGTTTTTCCACATGGACACTCACTGCATTAATCACTGTCATTGGCACTGGCACTTGAGACTGGACAGCGCTTATTAGTGCCTGCACGCGCGCATGACTTTACTGCCTTCCTACCTTTCAAGCTTACCGCGAAGGAAATTCTATGAATATGACCATATATAGGTTTCCCAAAGGAGAATAAATGATTTGCAGCTTTGTCCTTTACCAGCCCTAT
>JAPXFY010000012.1:77796955-77829455 GCA_030674185.1 Monoplex corrugatus | reverse complement strand
CCTTTATACATCCACATATGAAAATTAAAATATACATACACTTGACTCGCACCACACGTAGATTATTATCACAGCTACTCGAAACCACAATCACAAATCAATGACAGAACATAATAAAATAAAACACGCTTCAACAGTTCAAAGCAACCACAAAATAAAGCAGCCAATAATCTTGGCATATGCCATAACTCTGCACATGATACGCTCCCAACCTCCAAGCCTGTCTCTCCCCCCATTCCCATTTTCCATGCACACAACACACACACACACACACACACACACACACACCACACACACACACACACACACACACACACACACACACACACACACGTACAGAAGAAACACACCATTATGAAGTCACAAAATGACAGGTGCGGTAATCAAGCAGGTAAATGTCAGACTTGTAATAAGAATGTCTGGGTTTGGTCCCTTCTGAGTACCTCCTTCCTGGTGAAAAAGGGTGGAGAACTTGTTCAGTTTTCTGGTCAGCATGTGTGCAGACCTACCAGTGTCTCAAACCCCTTTGTGTGCATGTTCATGAGGAAAATCAAATATGCACCATAAAAATCCTGTAAGTCATGTCTTGTGTGTTTGGTGGCTTATGGAAGCTTGGCCCAACAAGCATATCCACCAAATCGGAGTATGCAGACTGCGCCAGTATACTGCCTGCACAGTGTGGAAAAACTGCGCATATACACATCTGAGAAATTCTGAACGCTACAGAAAGATCATAAGGTTTTTCTTAAACACACACACACACACACACCACACACACACACACACACACACACACCACACACACACACACACACACACACACACACACACACACACACACACACACACACACACGCAAACTGAGCAGATCTGTGCCACTAAAAAGAAAAGAAAAATACCGTAAGCAAAGGTCAGGGAAAGGGAAATTCCTCATGATTGTTTTGTACACGTTACCTTTTTTTTCTTCTCTTTTTTTTTTTTTTTTCTTTTTTTAACTAATTAGTTGTTTTTATTTTTAATCTTTTACAACAGTATTCGAATTCATTTTGTCACAATAAAGGATTCATACACCCATATAGTGAATATTTTCGTCACATGGAAAGTGTGTTGCAAGTGCATGATTTGTGCGTGCAGCGGGCGCATGCATGTGTGTGTGTACACAAAGACTGAGTTATTAAGTATAGTGCAAAGTATGTACTTAATTGATTTAATTATAATCTGAATTTATAAACAATTCCTGTTCTTCCTTGCCAGCATTAAATAAAAGTACAGGAAGTATATATCTATAAAAACAAAATTTGAGCCATGATTTATTGACACAGATGAAGCATGGGGCACACACACACACACACACACAACACACACACACACACACACACACACACACACACACACACACACACACACACACACACCACACACACACACACACACACACACACAACATCAATGGCGTTAATTGCCAATGATGTCATTATATTGGATGTCACAATATTGGAGCAACCAAGTTGCTAGGAAAAATAAAAAGTAATTGCTAAATCTATTTTCCTTTAAAAATCCGAGTAAACAATTTAATTCGTCGTCACATTGGTAGTATCCATGAAAAACAAATAGCTACATATGTTTATAATGTCACACGTCGTAAACTACAGGAAAGGCTGTGGTTACGTTCCTTACTTCGGGGGACGGGGGGGGGGGGGGGGGGGGGAGTAGTTCTGTTTCACGTATAATCTAAACCCAAATCGCTTTCACGTACGGGACACGTTGGGAGATACGTGACCTGTAATCTAAAGGTCTGTATTGTTTCCGTACGTAAACTTAGGGTCTGTTTATTATCGGTCTTCTGTTTTCTGTATTTTGTTTCTAGCCAAGCTTCTTCAGCTTCCTTGACCTATTCCTGATTTTCTACAACTTCTATTACTATTACTGCTACTACGACTACTATTCTACTACTGCTATTACACTACTATTGTCCAACTTCTGGTCAGGGTTTGAACCTGCTTTGACACCTTGCCCATGGTGGGTAAAGAGTTGACATTGTTCCAGTGCCCCAGGTCAACATGTGTGCAGATCTGTGTCTAAATCCCTTTCGAATGTGTACACACACAACATCACATAAGCACTGTAAAGATCGTGTAAGTCATGTCACTGCCTGGTGGCTTTTGAAAACATGAAAACAACAGGCATGCGCGCCCACCAAACAATGAGTATGTAGACTGTTCAGCAACATACTGCCTGCGTACTGTGGCAAAACAGTGTATATACAAGCATCCGATAAAATCATAACACTAAAACATATTACTGTAACCACCACTACCACACCATCACCACCACTATTACAACTGTCATTATTACACGTACTTACACCACCACCCTAACCAGCGTCATTACTACTACTATTATTGCTATTGATTTTGATTGTGTAAGTCTATTTGTCAGGATTGACTGTGAATGAGATATCTTAACTGTGACAGCTGATTATGCTGCTGCTGTTGATACTACTATTAAAGCTTCCAAAGGAAATAATACTACTTCTACTACTTTCTGAGGATTTTCGTCATTTTGTGTACCAGATGATTGTATCAGAAACACAACAGTCGGTTTTCCCAACTTTTAACCATGAACAAGTCATACAGCGGTTCCAGCATGCGGAGAAAAATCAACACCAAAATGGCCGATGAATGCAGCAATCCCAGCCTGCCACTGCTTGTCTCATGTAAAACTTACGAGAGCGGCACACGCGTCGCCCCAGGAGAAGGGAAAATGATATCTTGTTTTGATAAATGTCTGCTGTGCTGGGTGCGTTCGGGGTTTCGCCCCCGTCCCTGGTTCCCTCCCCAGGGTCTCCTGCCTCTGTCTCGTCTTTACCATGTGCACTGCACGGTATGGAAATCCGTGTTTGTAGATTAAACGTGACTGAGTAACGTGAAAACCAATTCTAGTCAAACCCCGTTCCTCTGTGGGTGTGAGGGTAGGGGGATAGGGAGGTGAAATTAAAGGTCAGGGACGTCGTCAAGTCAGGCCAACGATGGTTCTGATAGTTTCCGAATTTTAGCAAAGGATTGATGTTCATTGATAAAACTGTGTATGCCTTGTAACACTTAATAACCGTCAAGAACACCTTTTGTTCAAGAAGAGCCATGTTGGTAAATTGTTAACGTCTGATGTCTAGATAATGCGCTCAGCTATACTACGGTGCCTTTTTAACAAACCGTCCTCCATGTGTACATTTTGAGTATTTTTTAGGTCGATTTTAATTAACCCAAACTGTTTGGGGTTTTTTTGGTCTTGGGTCCACCTGATGTCAAATGTGTCACAGTACTTAAAGGAAACCTGTGATTCCCGGAAATGATGGGATCAATCAGTCAGATGTGGAAATACCTGAAAACTTTAAGCATTGTCCAAATTGATTGTTTTGCACTATTTCAGAAAATGGTTGAACTTATACATGTATGCAACAAACATGTTCATAAGCACATGAGTATGTGCAATGTAGATATATATACACACTTGGAACCTGCAATGCAAAATATTAGACAAAAGTACTACTTCATGATTTTTGAGAATTTCAGTATAACTACAAGGCTTTACCACATTTTAGAAACTATCAGATAAATGTTGGGGTTAGAAAGTATGAAAGCGGTTAATGTGATATACTTGCGTCTGTGAAGTTTATTAATAGTGGATAATCACGAAAGACTGCATGGTCACAGTTGTAATCTTTTAGAATTTCAGTCAAAAAAAGCAAAAATGATTAGTTTGTATGAATAAGTTTGAATTTTTCTCTCTTGTTTTCCTCTGTCTATTGTAAAAGACCTCATGTAATGAAAAACATGCTGCACCTTTTTCATTTTTATTTTTTGACTAAAATGCTTGTTGTTGTGTCAGTTTCTTCTGCCTTTTACAATAGAAGTGTGGCTGCTCACTTTGTGCATTGCCAATGTGTGTGCGCGTGAGTATGTTTATGGGTATGCGTGTGTATGTGTGTGTGTGTGTGCGTTCGTGTGTGTGTGTGTGTGCGTTCGTGCGTGCGTGTGTGTGTGTGTGTGTGTGTGTGTGTGTGTTGTGTGTGTGTGTGTGAATGTGAGTATGCGTGCGCGCGCACGTGCGTTGTGTGTGTATGTGTGTGTGTGTGCCTCTGTGTGTGTGTGTGTGTGAATGTGTGTGCGTGCGCGCGCACGTGCGTTGTGTGTGTATGTGTGTGTGTGTGCCTCTGTGTCTGCGTGTGTCTGTGTCTGTGTCTGTGGGTGTGTCTGTGTGGGTGTGTCTTTGTGGGTGTGTCTGTGTGTCTGTGTGGGTGTGTCTGTGTGGGTGTGTCTTTGTGGGTGTGTATTATGATTTGTTACGGTACAGACTATTTTGTAAAGCACAAACAGTACAAATACATGGTCACTTGTTAAACCTCCTACAGAAGCATATTCCTCGAAAACTTTCAACAAGAAATTAAAACAGGATTTATTCAGGTCCCAAATTAATTGACATGGGGATTCCCAAGGAAATGTTATTTCTCCAATCCTGTTCTCGAAAACGTTATACAGTATCAAAGAGATAGAACAAATAATGCAAAAAGAGCTAGAGAATTGTTACCTGTGACCCTACTTAAATAGGGGGGCAGTCATGCTGAGCAGTTGGCACAAGACTGTCTTCAGGTTTCTGCGATCAGATTAAAAGATGTAAAGATTGCAACATGGAATGTTGCAAGGACGCTCTAGAAGGGAAAACTAGAAAATGTTAAGATACAAATGGAAGACTGAACATGAATATTTTGGGACTAAGAAAGGTGAGATGGAAGGGTGCGGGCATGGTCACTTTGGGAAAGCATTATATCAAATGTTCTGGCAGGGACACACATAAAAGAGAGGTAGGCATCAAAATGGATATTAACAAATCAAAACCTCTCAAAGGAACTGGGAGATTTCAGACCGCGTTTTACTAGTTAGATTAGAGGGCAAGCCGTTTGATATCAAGATCATCCAAGTATATGCGCCAACATCCGCTAGTACTGAGGAAGAGACTGACAACTTCTATGCAGAATTGCAGACAGCCAAGGCTCAATGTAAATCACAGTACATTACAATCATAATGGGGCATATTAATGCTAAACTGGGACAGGAAAAAATAAATGCCATGACTGGACCTCATGGCCTTGGCATATGAAATGAAAGGGGAGAGAAACATGTTGAATGTGCACAAATAAATGAATTCATGGTAGGAAACACTTGGTTTGAGCAACCTAACAGGAAAATGTAATCCAGGAGACTGCACAAGAAATCAAATTGATTGCATCCTGATAAATAAGAGATTTAAAATTCTTGACTGGTGGCAAAAGCAACTATGTGCAGACTGCAACAGTGATCACAATCCTGTAATGGGAACATTTATACTGAAACTAAAGAGAACTACAGAGCAGAAAACAAACCAAACAATATCAAAATAACTCTTGGACTCTTAAAAACAGATGAATGAACTCAAGCAAAATTTAGCACATATATTCAAAACAAACTCAGTACTCTTGAAGACATTAAGTACAATCGGGAACAATGAATAAATTTGAAAAATTCGATGAATGAAGCTTGTGAAGAAACCAGTAGATCTGAAAGAAAAACAAGGAAGAACTGGAAGACAAAACAATTTTTAGGCTTATGGAGGAGCGAAAGAAGGTAAAGGGAAAAGAAGTAGAACACAAAAAGATAGATAAGGAAATCAGGAAGTAGTGGAATGAAGCGAAGAAACACAAGACTGACACAAAACAGACCTAAAGTTTATGAACAGAAACACTCAAGAAATGGCCCACAGGAAAAAGACATGCACATCAACTGGTTGTTTAAAATCGAAAGTTGGTGTGATTATTATGGAAAAGGACAAAATATTAGATAGATGGGGAGAGTACATTAAAAACCTAGATGACAGAAAGGAGGAACACTTAAGAAAGAACGTTAAAAGACAATGAAATTAAAGTAGTGTCAAAAAAGGTGAAAAAGGAAAAAGCCCCAGGACCAGATACTATTGCTATAGAAATAATTGAGACTCTAGATGAATTCGGTGTCGAAAATGCAACGGCCCTCCTAAATGAAATTTGTGACACCAGAAAAATCCCTAAAGGTATGTCAAAGTCAGTTGTCATTACACTCCCAAACAAAGCAGGCTATAAAATGCGAACTACATCTTACACTCGGTTTGATGAGTCATCTGGCAAAGAGTCTATGAAGAATAATTACAATGAGGACAAGGAACAGAATCAAAACAGAAATAGCAGAGCACAATGTGGATTTGTTGACGAAAAAGGAAATATTAATGCCAGACACATCCTAAGAATTCTCCTAGAAGGATAAATTTTGTTGAATAAGGATTCATGTTTATGTTTTGTTGAGTATACCAAGGCTTTTGATTGAATATGATACAAAAGACTGATCAACCGACTGAAAAGCTCAATATTGATGAAAAAGATCCAAGAACAATAAGGAATATGTACTGGGAACAAACAGCAGCAATGAGAGTAGAAAATGATACAAGCTCTTCTCAAAGTATCAAAAGAAGTTTTAGAGATGTGTTCTGTCATCCGATTTGTTTTCATTTTACAGTAAAACCATCATGAGAAACCCTGAAGAATGCCCTTGGATAAAGGTTTGAGGAAAAGGATAAACAATCTTCGTTATGCAGAAAATCAAAAAGACCTGCAAAATCTTGTGACTATAATAGAAAAAGAAAGCAGAAATGAAGGACTAAAGAAGACTGAAGTCATGATAATCAATATTAAAAAAAAAAAAAAGAAATCCTCTCATATGAAATAACAGCAAATGGCACAACATTGAGACAAGTTGATAAGTTTCAATATCTGGGAACAGTCACTTCACCAGATAGCAGATACACATTGGAAATACCCAGCAGAATTGGCCAAGCTAAAACAGCAATCAAGAAAACGAAAAGGGTCCTTACCAATAAATGCTTATCAAATAATATCAGGAAGAATGTTCTTCAGTGTTATATAGAACTGATACTGTAGTATGGATGTGAAGCGTGGACAGTCAACATGCGAAGTCAAAACAAGATTGAAGCAGCTGAAATGTGGGTTTTAAGAAAAATGTTAAGAGTTCCATGAGCAGCAAAAAGGAAAAAAAAAGATCAAACGAGACAATCTTGAAAGAAGCAAACACAAAAAGAACTTTGTTGAAGAAGATTAGGAGACAAGCAACATTTGTAAGATATGTTATGATGTAAAACCAATTAGAGCACCCAGTCTGAACAGGAAAGCTAGAGGAAAAAAAGAGCACCGGGTTGACCCAGAAAGAAAATATTAGAGATCGACAAAAGACATATTCGTGTGCAGGGCTATGACTGCCAAAGCCATGCAGAATGGCACATTATGATGATTATGAGTCTGGTATCAAACTTTGCCCACTCGAATTTTCACAGATTTATCCCTCTATTCTAATCTTGAGATAGATCTGTTAATAACACACACACAATAAAAACATTCTTAAGACCTGGAGCGTTATGACGCATATTTGGTCATTCGTCGTGTTTGTCATTTATATCTGTCGTTTTGCCATCGTTTTCCCTTTTTTCCCTTAATATTATTTCATTCATTTTTTATACTGGGTACTATTAATGAAACAGACTATTGTTGTGTTCATAATATTGTAAAACTTGGGATTTTAAATGTGCGCTGATTTAGTTTTGAAGCCACATGGTGTTTTGCGTGGAGAACACCGTGTTATAGATAAATTGTTGTTTTCTTCTGATACTTATTTGTATAAAATGGGTTATTGTTAGAATGGCTTGAACGTCTTTCTTCTTATTGATCAGTTTGTTGTTAATACTTGTTCTGATTTCAGAATATAACATTTTCTCGAATTTTACTTTCTGTCTCTGTCTCTCTTTCTCCTTTTCCCATTGTCTCTCTGTTTCCTTCCCCTCGTCATCATGAAGTTTTTAACAATAAATTACCACAATACTCATTCGTCTGTCCGCCTGAACTTCACATTAACCTGAAAACTTCCACTATACCACTCAGTCGTGCTTCGAACATTCCCTTTTGGCCAGTAAGGCTATTGCCCTTGTGAAGTAGGTTATACATCACATACGTTTGGGTGGTAATCAAGGTTTGCCGTCAGTTTGTGCCAGGAAATATGGGTGGTTAAGACTTCCAGCGTTCTTGTCTTTCTGATCCTTTGAGATCTACGTTGTTTATGTCTACTAACACTGTAGTTGACGATATTTCCTGGTGCAGGAAAGAGTTAACCTAATAGATTCATCGAAAGCAACGCAGTCAAGAAGTATCGAACCGCTGTACAGATCACACATATCTCCGTCAGTGTTTTTATCGTCATCTTCTTCAGTCATTACTAAACATCAATCTTCGTGAAACTTCTGTGGGTCTCTTAAGATCTGCAGACAGAGCCAAGTTGTTGTTCTGTTGTTGTCGTTGTTATTTCGGGAGAGGTGTCTTTTCTCTTGTTCGTTGTATCTACTTCTTGTTCTTCTTCCATATTGCTTCTTTTTCTTACTCTTTGTCTGCTTCTTCTCTTTTTTCCTTCTCTCTTTTCTCATTTTCTTCTTCATTATTTTTCATGCCCAAATCGTTGGTGTGTGTGTGTGTGTGTGTGTGTGTGTGTGTGTGTGTGTGTGTGTGTGTGTGTGTGTGTGTGTGTGTGTGTGTGTGTGTTGTACGTGTGTGTGTGTGTGTGTGTGTTTGCATGTGTGTGTTTGCATGTGTGTGTGTTTGCATGTGTGTGTTTGCATGTGTGTGTGTTTGCATGTGTGTGTGTATGAGTGTGTGTGAGAGTCTGAGTGTGAGTGTGTGTGTGTGTGTGTGTGTGTGTGTATGTGTGTGTGTGTGTGTGTGTGTGTGTGTGTGTGTGTTGTAAATATGTGTTTCTGGAATGTTTCTATGTTTTCTCTCTCTCTCTCTCTCTCTCTCTCTCTCTCTCTCTCTCTCTCTCTCTCTCTCTCTCTCTCTCTCTCTCCCGCTCTCTCTCTCTCTCTCGCTCTTTCTTCAATTTCTGTCTGTCTGTCTGCCTGTCTGCCTGTCTGTATGCCTCACTCTCTCTCTCTCTCTCGTTTTCGTTGTTCTAGATGTCATTATCCCACATTTTTCCTTTTAGCTGTTCTTGTTTCTTCCTCACCTTTATATTTTTCGTTTTCTTGTTTATTTTATTGTTTGCTTTTTTGTTTGTTTACTCTCTTGTTTGTATGTTTATTTGTTTCTTTCTTTGTTTGTTTAGTGCTATTTTCCAAACTCATTTTGGTTTCACTGCGCATCACACAAAACACAGAGTGTAATACGGAGAGAAGGACTGACATCCCACAGACACCCCCTCCCTCCCTCCACACACACACATCAGAGTACACTCATACACAAATAAATACGTACTAACAGAGTCTAAGCAATCATTCACATACCAGTGGTAATAATATACGCGTACACACGTATGTGAATGATAGCACAATGCCACATGATCAGTACTTATACATGACAATGCATACTGGTAGAGGACCAATTATGACATCAGCAATGTAAAACCTGAGAAAATTGTAAAAAAAAAAGTAGACATCTTATTTAGCCATTGACCAATTTAGGGAAGTATATCTTTAATTCGAGAAAATGTTCTCCAACGCAATTCTGGATGAATAAGTGTATAAAATAGATATATGAAATAAATAAGCAAATAATTAAACTAAAGCGTGTTATACTTAATTCGATAAAGAAGACATTTCAAACAAGCTACACAGAAAGGTTAGTCAGTATCTTTTGACCACGAATCTTTTGTTTGTGCCCTAACATCTTCAAGGTGATTAATGCGCTTGTTGGTCCAACTCTTCCTTTGGAATAGAATGGATGGAATGCGGATACTGTGAGAGGCAGCATATTGCTGAGGGGAGTGGATGGGGGAAAGATGGAGGTTGAGAATGGAGAAAGTGACGACAGTTGGGGGATTAGAATGCGGATGGAAATGAAGAGTGGGAGAGGATGGGGTGGGGTTTGGCCGATATTTATGACTGTAGTGTACTCATATTATCATCATCAGGTGCCCTGCCGCATGGCGTTGGCGATCATGGACTTCCATCTGTCTCTATCTCTCGTTGCCCCAACATCTCCCCCACCCTCCTCGTCTCCAGCCACTCTGCAAGTCCGTCCAGCATTTTCTCCCTGGGTCTACCTGATGCTCTCCTTCCCTCCAGCTGTGACCAGGTGCTCCAAATCCCCCTTCCTCATAAAATGGCCTATAAATGTTGCCTGTCTTTTCCTAATCTTCCTTATGAGTGATCTACTTGTGTCTGCCTCCATCAAGACTGTCTCGTTTGTTTTCTTTGCTGTCCATGGAACTCTCAACATTCTTCTTAGATACCACATCTCGGCTCCCTCAATCTTGTTCTGGCTTTGCTTGTTGACTGTCCACGCCTCACATCCGTACAACAGTATTGGTTCTATATAACATTCAAGATCTCTCTTCCTGATGTTAATTGATAGGCATTTGTTGGTAAGAATACTTGTCATCTTCTTGAGTGCTGTTTTGGCTTGGCCGATTCTGCCGGCTGTTTCTGGGGTGCATCTGCCGTCTGATGAAATGATCGTTCCCAGGTATTTAAATTTATCAACCTGTGTCAAGGTTGTGCCATTTGCTGTTATTTTGCATGAGGGGATTTCATGTTTTTACTGATCACCATGACTCTAGTCCTCCCGCTGTTTAGTTCCAGCCCCCCACCCTGCCCTCTACTTCTAGTATATTCACAAGGCTCCGTAGGTCGCCTCCTCTGCAATTAGCACGGTGTCATCTGCGTATCGAATGCCGCCCATCATTCTCCCTATTATACTGTATAACACATTCTCATATTATACATTCTGATTATATGTGTATAGAGATATAATGATAGTAATAATTACAGTATTTACATGACACAAAATCTTGATAATTCAAATCAAAGGGCACGTACGCACAAGGCATATGCGTGCGACCAAAGAAGACTTCATACAATATACAAGAAAGATCTACACAAACTGATGGAAAGAGAAAGTTGTAGAATCCATTGTGGGGAAAAGAGGTGGGGTTTTAAACTGGGTTTAAAAGCAGAAAGGATTGGATGGTGAGGGGACAGTGGAAGTGTATTCCAGGAAGACAGTCCTGAAACAGCAAAAGAACGTTAAATCTTGAAACCTGAAAGGAAAGAGTGCCTGAAACTGAGCGCAAGCTGCGACTTGGGGTATAAATATTGATGTTGTCACAAAGGTGATATGCAACAGATTGATGAATAGACCTGTAGCAAAGGATATCCAGCTTATGTTGAGCTCTGTTTGAAACAGGCAACCAGTGCGAAAGAGAGGACTAACTTGATCAAACTTTTTCTTTCTGAGGGCAAGACGACCAGTTGTGTTTTGTATGCCTTGCAGAGGAGAGAAAAAACTGGTTGGCCAGAAAGGAAAGCGTTACAGTAATCAAGGTGTGCATATTTATGGGTATATATGTAAGTTTCATTCTATTGATTTAATTAGCATGTTTTGGTAAATCAATGCAGGATTGAAGGGGGAGTGGGCGGAGGAGATATCCGGGCAAAGATGTGAATGAACATGATGTGAGTGTGAATGGAGTGAACGTGACGTCATCAAAAAATTCTTTGTTCTTTGAGCTTGACAAGATACTGTATTCTGCACTGTATTTTGTATTAACCTGAAAATTCTGTTGTTGTTTATTCGTGTTTCCACCAGTTCCTTTTGGAACACTTTCCAGTGAGGTTACTCCCCTTGATAAAGCAGGCCAGACACTCACAAACTATGGATACATAACGATTGTTAAGATTTTGGCATGACGTTGTCCCAGGAAAAGTATGTATGTGTGATGCACATACAGACGGACAGGGAGAATTTAATTTTTTTACCAGATAAGTCGAATAGTTCCCTCTTTGTAGCAACACAAAATCTGTTCGATGGCAAAGAGTATACAATCGGGAAGGAAATCAAGGTTTGAACAAGTGATAAAAAAAAAACGCGATTACACGTCTCTTTACAAAAAGAGACTAAGTGGACTCCTGTCCATGATAGCCAACTGTGTTGATTTACAAAGAAATAGGCTGACAGACTGTCTCTGTGGATCAACTTTATTTAGTTCCAACAGAAACTGAAACACGCAAAACAGACTTAACTATAATATCCATGAAGTGAGTAGATAAAAATCACCCCAACATTCCACCCCACCCCCCAGCCCCCACAGCTGACATCACCTGTATAAGTGATCGTCACACTTTTGTTTTAGGCATGGTGGCTCTTGACAAAATATAACGTTTTAACCATTTCCTCATCGGTCATTGTGAGCGAGGGGTTACAGATCCCAGCTTCACTTGAGGCCAGCATTGTAATGGTGGTGTTCATCTTCTTTCTTTCTTTGTTTGTTTTGCCTTCCCTAACGCATAATAGGAACAGTTACAGATGAGTGGATTAGGATGATGTTTTCAAATCAGGGCATGAACATGGTCATCCATCTATTTGGCAGCCGTGATTCATTGTACTTAAACTTGTCTTTCAACAGGGAATGCTATAACCTCTAATTCTAGACCGTCCCCCACAATGCTGTATGTTTTGATCAAGCAACGCGCTGCACAGCATTATTATTTATATTCAGGGTTATCCATTAATGGATTTGATTCCATGGTGACGCTTCCTTTCATTTCAAACATTTCCCCAAAGACCCTGTTGTCCTCAGAAGTCTTCGGTCGTTTTCACTTCAGCCCAAAATTCATGTTTGGATACATGACTCAAAATGGATATTGACTGAGCAGCTTCTTCTGTGGATTGATGCTTCGTCGCATACAAACATTTCCCCGAAGGCTTAAGCTGTCCTTCATGTTGTACACTTTAATTTAATCATCCTCAGCTGTTATCACTTTATACTTGTAGTACAACGGATCATATAAATATCTAAATAAAAGGGACTGCTAGAGTTCACGCATGTATAAATCAAAAACCTAAAACTAGAATGAAAACAGTATTTACGTATTAACGAAACAACAAAGCCTACTTTTTCGTCCAGCTGCCATTGTTAAGAGTACGTCAAAGAACACTTTGCGTCCGCCATCAACAAGATCTGGCCACATATAGCGGTGAATGTGGCTGGTTGTTTCTTTCTTTCTTTCCGTCTTTCTTTCCTTCTTTCTTTCTTTCCTTCTTTCTTTGTTTCTATTAGTTTCTGCAGTCTGCCATGGAGCGTGGTGTTCAGCGAAACTGCAGTCTGCCATGGAGCGTGGTGTTCAGCGAAACTGCAGTCTGCCATGGAGCGTGGTGTTCAGCGAAACTGCAGTCTGCCATGGAGCGTGGTGTTCAGCGAAACTGCAGTCTGCCATGGAGCGTGGTGTTCAGCGAAACTGCAGTCTGCCATGGAGCGTGGTGTTCAGCGAAACTGCAGTCTGCCATGGAGCGTGGTGTTCAGCGAAACTGCAGTCTGCCATGGAGCGTGGTGTTCAGCGAAACTGCAGTCTGCCATGAGCGTGGTGTCAGCGAAACTGCAGTCTGCCATGGAGCGTGGTGTTCATGCGGAAATTGCAGTCACCATGGAGCGTGGTGTTCAGCGAAATTGCAGTCAGCCATGCTTCCTGTCACTCCATTTTATCGCTGCGATATGTGTTCAGCTGATCGGTCTTCACTGCAGGAACAGGTTGGTGAGGTGTCAGTTTGAACTAGCCCCTGATACGTGCGTTGGGCAGGTTGTGATTAGTGCGTACCACCACCAGGACCACTTGCTGCTTTCTGGACAGAAGGTGCTATTCTTTCTTTTCTGTCTGTGTCTTAAGAAATAATTGATGATGCTCTTCTTATTTTGTAGCTGACATGTTGTAGTCGTGGTCCTCTTGGGCTGATCTTTTTGTCGGCTCTCTACCGTGACATTTTCTGGTTACCCTGCAGTGGGTAGCATTCACTGGAGGATTACTGTTTTGATTCTTCTGGCCTGCTGGAACTCCTTGGTTAGGTTGGGGAGCTTGTCATTCTCGTTCCACGGGGTCTGGAGAACAGACAGGGCATCTGAGAGGAAGACCACTTATGCGTCATTCATTGTCTGAAAAAAGGCTATAAAGAATTAAATTCACAAGATTTAGAACAAAAAGAACAGATCAGATAAAGTCGCTGATATTTCCTTGAGCTTGAGAAGTTCACTCTTTTTCAGTTTAACGAATATCGTAAAAGTTATTTGATCTGTTGTTCTTGTCTACAAGGGTTGTTTACATTATTACGGGCTTTATGGTGAAATGATGGCTTGATGGTTATAGCGCTGTTCACTAATAGAGATGGTAAGCGTTTGAATACCTGATTTGATAAAGATTGTTTGATAAAGATTGTTTTCTTTCTACATAATTTCTGTCTTCACTAATCTCTGAGAGATGAGACTGTGATAGATGGTCTGCCAGAAGATTAATTATCATTATTCAGGTCACTCACGAAAATCCATGGAATGCGTACATTCTGTAGAAAATGTATTCATATTGATATTCATATTTGTTTTTGATTTTTTGTGACATTGGATTTACCATGTGAAACTCGGGTTGCTCTCCTCTTTGAGAGCACTTGCCGCAGTATAGCACCATCCAACTTTTTATCAAGACTTTAACAAGGTAAGAAGGGTGATTGGACTTCAAAGGGAGCGACCAGGGAAATGAATTTATCACTCAAATGTTTCATACCAGGGCAGCCGGGAGAAAGCCCCGCTCTTCACAATTTTCAACTGCCGTGGGATCTTTAGAGTGTGCAGACCAGAAGGCATACGGATACGGCTTGTTTCTCATCTCCTTCCGAAGAACTAGACGTTCGGTTTGACTTTCCGTCAAACTGAGGAGAAAAGTCGAGGCCTCAACGGCAAACGAACCCTGGAACCTGGAGTTTAGTTTATTTGGCAGGCAAACGACTGAACCATTCTGCCACTCTTCTTCTTATGAAATAAAAACTTAACACACACACGCACGCACACACAACACAACACAACACACACACGCACACACACACAACACAACACACACACACACACACACACACACACACACACACACACACACACACACACACACACACACACGTACACAAACACACACACACACAAACACACACATACACACACACAAACACACACACATACACACACACGCACATGCACACACACACACACACACACACATACGTACACAAACACACGCGCATACACACACACAAACACACACACACGCACACGCACACACACACACGCGCGCGCGCGCGCGCGCGCACGCACACACTTACTGTCAGAAAAATGCAAATAATAAGTAGCATTTCATTAGTCCACGAGGCAACATGCTTTCTGTTGAGGGACCAGGCTAAATTTGTGCACGGAAATCATTGAGATAACATAATGCAATACATTATAAAACTGTGTAATACTTAACATAATTTCATTAGTTCTATTGTAAGAGTCTATATTTCACAAATATATACGAATACTTACGCCATAGGAGAACATCAGTCTCACTTTGAAACCATTGCAGATTTTGTAGTGAGCATTCCTGTTGCTTAACGTATCCTGGCAAGGGCTCTTGGTTGTTAGCCATTGTGTTCCCAGTGGATCGCCGTGATGTGTGTCAAGCTTCTTTCCATTGGGATTCTGCTCATTAATGCTATTTGTATTGCTGGTTATTAGTCTTGTTTTCCGTGCATTAATTTCCGTGTTATACGCTATTGACGAGATATTGAGGCGTTTAACAACACGGTTCCGCAGTGAACACACCAGTGTTGTTAGTAAAATGAAGATTAGTGATTATTTTGACCCCTGTACTGAATGCTACAGAGGCCTATGTCTTTTATACCAGCAGTCATTATACATTTGAGAAAGATGTTGAATGTGTAAGTGAAAGCAGACGTCCTGTCAGTTTATGACCGATGTTATGAAACAGGCACAAGTGAGTGAAGTTGTCGGATACTACACTGGTGGTCTTGTCATGCAGGTATTCAGTGACTTGGAAAAGGTTGGGATAAATGCACTTTTCATGGCTGCCCCTGAAGTCCACAAAGATGTAGTGAAAGTTATGTTTCAGATATTTCTCGTAAAGGATTCACAGACTGAACATCTGCTCTGTGAAAAAACGTAAGTACTTTTACTCAATGTATTTATCACAGTATTCTAAGTATTAATTGCTTTACATGTACATAGACTTGATCCGTCTGGGATCATACACTTTAATCAATACGGCAATAAACCTGTACACACTTAAACACATACCGATAAACGATTGAAACTTCTTGCTGACTCAGTTCGAGTCATTTAGAGTTTGATAGTTCACCAGTTATTACTGAAGCTTGCAAACAAAAATTTATCTAATAGCATACTTTTACCCAACATTTAATGAAAATAGAATTTCAACTAATCTCGGTGTCTTGAATTAATTGTGTTTATTCTTTGGATCAATTCAGCCAAAATATTGGACCAACTCAGCCACTCTCTCTCTCTCTCTCTCTCTCTCTCTCTCTTCTCACACACACACACACTCCTCACTCACACCACACCTGCACACACACCACACACACGCACACACGCACCACACACACACCACCGCACACACACACACACACACGCACCACACACACACACGCACACAGCACTACCACACACACACACACACAACACAACAGACAGAGACACACACACACACACACCACAACACACCACACACACACACACACACACACACACACACAACAGACAGAGACACACACACACACACACACACACACACACACACACACCCCACACACACACACACACACACACACACACACACACACACACACACACACACACACACACACACACACACACAACACACACACACACACACACACACACACACCACACACACACACACACAACACACAACACAACACACACATCCACACACACACAACCACACACACACACACACACACACACACACACACACACACACACACACACAACACACACAACACGAGCTCCAATCTGTTTGAATGGTCTCGTGGGGGTACCAGCAGAACGTGACAATCACAAACCTTGGCTCTTTGAAACTATTCCGTGATCGTTGATGGTGAAAATGTGATGAAAACATTGATGATTGCAGAGTCACTTGGGAACCATATTTTCATTTTGCCCTACATTGTGCAGCAGCCAATCTACAGATGGCAATTTCCATCAGGTCTTTATTTTTAAATCTGCGCCAACTCTTTATACGTCAGCATGCAAACTATCGTGTCTCTTCGTGTTCAAAGCCTAGGCACTTTCAAAGGATCCTTTAAAATAATTATAATTATCAAGTAAATGAAAGACTCAAGCCTAGGCACTTTCAAAGGATCCTTTAAAATAATTATAATTATCAAGTAAATGAAGACTCTTCGAATCTTAATGTGTGCAAAATGGCTTAAAAGTGCATCATAGATTGTAAGTCTCTGAGGCCCTGTAAAACTGTTTTAAAGCGGATCCTCTCTCTCTCTCTCTCTCTCTCTTTCTTTCTCTTCTGTCTGGGCTGTCTGTGTCTCTCTCACTCTCTCTCTCTCTCTCTCTCTTCTTTCTCTCTCTTTCTCTCTGTCTCTCTCTCTCTCTCACACACACACACGCACACAGACACGCGCACACACACACACACACTCACACACACACACACACACACACACACACACACACACACACACACACCTAACACACATTAGCGTCACCAACATCACCACCATCGTTGTCCTGTTCCTTCGCATTATTCTTTCCATCAGCATTGTCGTGTATCCCGCTTGCAACCGATATGAACTGGGGTGGTGGTGGTCAGTGTGAGATGACGGCAGGAACACAGAAGCATTGTCATTCGTTCAGTCTCTTTTTATAATGTAACCAGTATGATGGAGGGCAAGGGGGGGGGGGGGCAGTCTGTGAGGATTCAAGGGATGCAGAAGCAGACGAAATCCTCCATCTCAGGAACTGTCAGAAAACAGAAAGATCAGTGTATGGGTTGACACGTTGGTCTGTTTAGGGACAGTCTGTTCCCTCCCCGTCATGACCTAGTCTGAGAGAAAATGGCTGTGTTGATGTATACAGACATATCGTTATATGCACGATTATTGACTTTTCTCGAGTGTTAAATCGGTAAGGGGCGTAGTATGGGCAGTCAGCTGCTGGCAGTTATTTGAACAGGAAATGACTGATACAGATGTCTGCCATGAAAATGTCAAGAAGCCCACAATCATGTCTTCAGCTTCTCCTACGTCTTCTACTTACCTGCAAGCAGCCACGTCTGACTGTACAAGTAGCCTGTGCTCATGCTGATTTTTTTAATTCTTTTACAAAAGGGAAAGTTACTGACAGTCTCTTAAAAAACCCAAGTCTCACCAATAATCTCCTTTCTTTCCTACAGACACTGCACGCACACACAACACAACAAGAATTGTTTTAAGGCAGCTAGACTCTGCGTTATCAGGCAGCGTTTACTAAACAATGAGTTAAACTGTTTCTGGATGTCTTGATCTTTCCTGGATGTGGTGAACTTAAATATGATGAACGTGTGAACCAAATTTGCCAACAATTTGTTGACATCCAGCGAGAAATCGATGCTCAAAAGTTTCATCTATCACGTCCCTATGATTAAACTGTAAATATTCACATTCACATTCATTCCTTCATGTCACAATGGATTTACCATGTGAAACACGGGCTGCTCTTCCCGTTGAGAGCACATGGTTGTAGTGAAGCGCCACCCACGTTTTACACTTTAGAAGGGCAAGAACGCTAAGTGGCCTTCAAGTGGAGGGACCCGGGAAAAGAATCCATTTCTCCAATGTTTTATACCAGGGCAGCCAGGCAAAAGCCCTGCTCTTCACGATGTTCACCTGCCGTATCACCTTTTAGGTAGAAGGCCCATGAACCGATACGTTTGTGGTTGTCCATTCATTTAAACGTCTGACATAAATCTGATAAAAAAAAATCTATCCGTCAACGGCTGACGAATCTTCGTTGACAAATAATTTTACAGACACAAAGATAAAGAAACAAATGAACCAACGAACACACGCACACGTGCCGCCCCCCCCCCCCCTATACACACACACATAAGCACACATGCACACACACACACACACACACACACACACACTCTCTCTCTCTCTCTCTCATATACACCACACACACACACACACACACACACACCACACACACACACACACACACACACACACACACACACACACACATACACTCGCCGCACGCGAGCGCGCGCGTGTTAATTCTTGTCAATCCTACGCGAACCAAAGACAACGTCAGCGTCTATGCAGGTGTCACTACAGTCTAAATCATGATTCTTTTACACTTTCACCCACCAAGCTGACTGCAGCTGTAGCACGATTTTCTCTGTCTGTCTGTCTGTCTGTCTGTCTGTCTCTCTCTCTCTCTCTCTGTCTGTCTGTCTCTCCCCCTCTCTCTCTCCCCTCTCTCTCTCACGCGCGCGCATACACACAGACACACACACACACACACACACACACACACACACACACACACACACACACACACACACACACACACATACAGAACGGGATACTTCTACGTACATTTCATTTCTGCCATTACCTTTATTATATTGTGTTCCCTTTATTTTCCTGTCAATGTCTCCTAGCGAAGTGGAAGGAGTCTTAAAATTTTCACTTGGCTCTTGTTCTTTTTGCTCTTTTTCGTCCTGACTGATTGTGCATCACTAAGGGCACTGTGTTTTGCTTTCAGGTTTGCCCATAGTTTCCCTAACCCTCGCTTGTCAAATTCAGAGGCAGACTTCATTTGTTTCTTGAGATTCTTTTTCTTTTTCTTCCAGTGTTTGTTATCCATCTCTTTTACTTTTGGCTGTTTACTTTATAGACGTCCCTACAATATCTCCGAATGTGATCAGTTTGTGTTCCATGGTGTTTTTTCCCCATAAGAGCATCCAGTTTGTTGGCTATTTCTTCATCGATCCTCTCCTATTTCTCTTGTGCACTTGTGGGCACTAAGTTCAGTTTCTGACCTTGACATCAAAGAGCTGTACGAATTCCTCATCCGAATCTTTAGCGAGAATATCCTTCACACTGTGATTTTGATTCTAACCTTGGTTTTCCGACGTCTTATCTAATGGTATAATGCGCTGCTGATCATCCGCCAGTCTTCATACAGCCATATTGTGTCCTGCTGCTCTTCAAACCGCGTTCGCTAGATGATCTCCTTTCACAGACACACGGGAATTTCATTTCTTCTGTAGTCATTTCATTTCTATCGTGGATTGTCAATCATGATCCACTTTGCACCAATGGATTTATTATTTTGTCCGCCTTTCATCGAGGGTCAAAAGTATCTTTCGTGTACAGAAGTACAGGCAGGCTGGAGAACAGCAAGATGGGGAGCCAGTCCACACAGCCTGTGAATCTAGTCTGTCACAGACGTTATCACGACTGCTCCAAAAAGTCAATGGCCTAGCCATGTGTGAATAACAAGAAACCTGAATAAGTATAAATGTATGCATTTATAATGTACACGATTTTCTATTTATACGTATTCTTTGCCTTTCCGAAATGATGATCTCAATTAAGATAGAAAATGTGACTGAAAATAGAAAGAAGAGCAGGCGTAGCTAAATTCAAGGCAAGCACACACACATACACACACACATGCGCGCGCGCGCGCGCGCATACAGAGACAGAGAGAGAGAGAAACACAAAACACACACACACACACACACACACACGCGCGCGCGCGCGCGCGCGCGAGCGTGCATAATCACACACACACATACTTGAGCCACTATCATCACCGCCATTGACTTTTTGCTTCTCATCATCATTCTTTTCATCGGCATTTAGTCCACCTTTCTTTTCATTATGTAACAGATATGATTTGGGGGGTGGTCAGTACTTGAATGCTACAGGAACACAGAAGCATTGTCATACATTCAGTTTTTGTTTTAATCATGTAACTAATATGATAGGAAGGTGGAGGTGTTGTGAGCATTAAACGGATGAAGAAGCAGACGACGCATGCATAACGCCGACTGTGACATATGGAGCCGAAACATGGAACCTGTCGAAACGTCAGCTCCTAAAACTGCGAACCATGCAAAGGGCCCACGAACGGATCATGATGGGAATCACCTAAAAGGACCGGAAAACGGCGGCATGGGTAAGAGGAAAAATGAAGGTCCAAGAAATAACAGATACGGTTTGTGAACGAAAGTGGAACTGGGCTGGTCATGTCATCAGGAGATCTGACAACAGATGACCACCGAAGTGACGCACTGGATCCTTCTTAGCTAAAAAAAAAAAAAAAAGGAGCAGAGGTCGCCAGAGAACCAGATGGCGTGACGATCTAGAAAAGTTCGACAAACAATGGACCAGAACCAGCAGTTAACCAGCAACAGTGGCGTGCGATGAGGAAGGCTTATGTCCAACAACGGACCCAAACAAGCTGAAGTGAAGTGAAGTAAAGTGAAGTGAAGTGAAGTGAAATGAAGTGAAGTGAAGTGAAGTGAAGAGAACTGAAGAAGCAGACGAAATGCTCTATGTCAGGAAATGTCAAAAAACTGAAAGCTCAGCGTATGAGTGGACACGTTGGTCTGTTTACGGATAGTCTGTTCCCTCCCTATTATGGTAGAACGTGAGGGAAAATATCTATGTATTTATGTATATACAAATGTTGTAATATGCACGATTATTGACTCTTCTAGAGTGTTAACTTGATCAGATGGCCTAGTAGCGAAAGTCAGCTTCCGGCGGTTATTTGGGCAGGAGTAGAATGATGCTGATGTCTGCCATGAAAATGTCAAGACGCCCACAGTCATGCCTTCAGCGTCGAATTATGCCTACATTTTCTTATTATTTGCAAGCAGCCACATTTGACCCTAAATGCAGACTGCAGTGACGCTGATTTTTCAACTTTTTTTCTTAAAAAAAAGGTACTTACAGTTTTCTTAAAAAAATAAACCAAGGCACACCAACAGTTTTCTTAAAAAATAAACCAAAGCACACCAACAATCTCCTTTTTTCTGAAGGAAAATTTACACACAGGAACAAATGTTTTGAGACAGCTGTATACTCTGTGTTGTCAGACAGCATTTATATAACAGTGAGCTGTACTGTTGGTCGATGCCTTTGATTTCCATTGTAAATGGTGAACATAAATATAAATATGACCCAAATTTGCCAACAATTTATTGACAATAAGCCAAGAAATCGTCATCTCACCAGACGGCAGATGCACATTAGAAATAACCAGCAGAATTGGCCAAGCTAAAACATCATTTAAGAAAACGAAAAGCATTCTTACTAACAAATGCCTATCAATTAAGAGAGTTCTTGAATGTTATGTAGAACCGATATTGCTGTACGGATATGAAACGTGGACAGTCAACACGGAAAGTCTGAACAAGATTGAGGCAGCTGAACTGTGGTTTTTAAGAATAATGTCAAGAATTCCATGTACAGCAAAGAAGACAAATACGAAAAGAACATTAATGAAGAAGATTAGGAAAAGACAAGCAACATTTATAGGACATTTTATGAGGCGAGCAAAATTTGAGCATCTAGTAATAACAGGAAAAAGAGGGGAGGGGAAAAGAGCACCGGGTAGACCCATGGAGAAAATGTTTGATGGACTTGCGGGGTGGATGAAGACAGAGAGGGCGGGAGATGTAATTGCAGCGACAAGGGCCAGGCTGCCAACGCTTTGTGGCAGAGCACATGATGATGATGATGATGATGATGATGATGATGATGATGATGATGATGATGATGATGATGATGATGAAAGAAATCCATATAAGTTGAAGTACATATAGTTGTGAAGCACTTCATAGTATCAAGAGAAAGTTCATTCTGCTGAAATGCATCTGCCAGTCTTGCTTGTTTCAACGTAACTATTGATGTCATCATCAAACCCCAATGTTGTGTGCAGTTTACTCTTTGTGCAGTAAAGTTCGAGAAATAGTTATTTCTTGAGTTGGATCATTACTTTAAAAATATTTTGTTGTCATTTTATTGTCTTTGTTTAAGGGTGTGTTGTTATGTATATTATTCACATCCCCTTCATAAGTGGCTATGGCCTAAGTTATGCTAAACTATCTGAAGTTTGAACTCTGTTTCTGTCTCTCTCTCTCTTTCTCTCTTCCCTTCCTCTCTCTCTCTCTCTCTCTCTCTCTGTTGTCTGTCTGTCTGTCGTCTGTCTCTGTCTCTCTCTCTCTCTCTCTCTCTCTCTCTCTCGGGGGCCTACTTCCGGCATTGAAATGTTGCCAACGTGTGACGAGTCGTCTGACTTAAAACGCTTATTCCTGGTTCCAGAACCCTTACCTGTGTAAAAATACAGGGTGGACAGTAGCATGCCAGAGGTAACTGTGTTTCTGGGCCATTTGTGGTGCTTTTTTTTCTGTATTCCTGGCTTTTATGCACCAAAAGGTTCTAAAGAGAAAAGGTCTGTTCGTACGGACATCAAAAATGTGCAACATGCAAGCCGGTGTTGTGGTTGGGTTGATCTGATCTTTTTCTACTACGAACATTTATTACAACGCTGTGGAGATATCGAGACGAACCCCGGACCAAGATCTGCCGGCAAGACAAGCAGCACGAGGCAAACATTGCTGAGTTCCAGCGGAAGTCCTGCAGCCTCTGTATCTTCCCCTTCTAGGACACATGCGTCTTCTCTCACCACAGAACCAACGACCGCTGACGTCATCGCCATGCTTCAAGAAATGCAAAAACATGACAAGACCCTGAACTGTAATTTGGATGGCATAAAAAATGAGATGAGAGGCATGAATGACAAATTTAATTCATTACAGGAGGAAGTTTAGAAGCTTAGAGAAGAGACACAAGACTTGCTTAACAAGAATGCGGAACTTGAAAAAAACTAAATCTGAACTCATAGACAAATTAAACAATCTTGACAGAAAGTCTGATGATTTAGAGGGACGTTCAAAACGACAGAATGTCATATTTTTACAAATGGATTGAAAGGATAAAGAGACAAATGAAGACAGTGACAAATTAGTGCAAGATCTGGTTTGAAAGAAGATGGGGGTGGAAGGGGAGGTGGCTTTGGATAGAGTACACAGGTTAAGTGCAAAACGTGACTCTCCTATCGATGCACGATGCACCTGTTATAAAGACAAGATCCGTATTCTCAAAGCCAAAATGAAGTTGAAGGGCAATAAGATTTTTGTCGGAGAAGATTTCTCCAGCAGGGTGCTTGAGTTAAGGCGCAAATTGACTCCACATTTGAAAAATGCCAGGTCTGAAGGAAAGAGAGTGGCAATGGTGTTTGACCATCTAGTCGTTGATGGCAAAAAGTTCGGGCTTAATGCCACTCAACAGCTATTGGAACTGAGATAAGTCGTTGGCCAGCCCGTTCATAATAAAATGAATTCGTCCTTTTCCAAAGGGAATGACCAAAAAGTAACAGCGGTGCACATCTCCAAGCACGAGGAACATAGGCATTGGCAACTGTCACTCACGTGAAGTTCAAAATTCACGTGGTGAAGGTTTTGATTGAAAGCGTTAACTCCTGACTATCATGGTTTGCAGACGTGTTATTCGAATGATGTAGCATTAGAATCGAAAATAAATGAAAGTTTTCATATTTATGATAATCACCATGTGTATAATAAGGACTCAGATGTGTACCTGTGCTTGAGTAAAACATTCTCTTTTCTCTCATGGAACGTTACTGGGTGTTTTTCCAAAGTTACCGAGAAAGATTTTGTCTCATGTTTGTGAGTTTGAATTTTATATCATATGCTTTGGAGATACATTTTTTGAAAAGTGTCACACAGCTGCTTTGTTGGCTATACTGTATTTTGCAAACCAGCAGTAAAGTTTCGTCCTCAGGGAGACGATCCGGGGGATTGATTTGTTTAACAAAACCCAGTTGGGTCCTTTTGTAACATGATTTGATATTGAACAAACTAGTATATGTGCATTTGTTATCGATAAAAATATTTTTGGTACTTCAAAAGATGTTTTGTTTCTTTGTGCTTATGTTTAACCAGAAGGTTCACCTTACTATACATACATATTTTGAAATTGATAACGGAATCTCTGTTTTGGAAGAATGTCTCGTTGATTGTTTACTGTCATTAGGTGATGCTGAAATATTTACTTTGTGGAGATCTGAACAGGAGAACATAAAATTTTTCTCCAGAAATTTACGACTGTTTTAGTATTGACTCGCTGACGAATAGTCACCCATCATGTACAGATCGCAGATATGAAGATTCTGTTTTAAACAATTATGGTAGAATGTTGTTGAATTCGTGTGCTGCATTTGGTTTGTATATTTTGAAAGGGGTTTGTAATGGCGACCATCAGGGTCGCTATACCTACATACCTGATAACCGATGCACCGTGAATGATTATTTTCTTATTTCTAAAGATCTTGTTTCTCCTGTTTGTAATGACTGTACTTATATATATATAATATATAAGATATATATATAATATGTATATATTATAAGTACATATATAATATATGAAAGATGCTCCCAGGATTCACCGAAAGGGGGAGAGAATGATGAATCCATCGGCACTGACTCCATCACGACTGGAAACGCCCAACGGATCATGATTAATGACCAGATGGAATTTCCGTGTGCGTGTGGAAGGAGATTCACCATCAAACGCAGCATGAAGATCCACAGGACAAAAATGGGCTGTTTGAAGACTCATACGAAACAGCAGCAGCGCACTGCGATAGCAGGTGAGACGTTGGATGACCAAGGCCAGGATTTAAACCATAGTGCCAAGGACATCCACGCTGATGGTTCTGGTGCGGATTTTGCACAAGCTCTTAACGCCAAACGTGAAAAACTCAATTTTGCCGCCTGCCGCTGCAAAAGAACAATGGGAGAAATTAGATGAGGAACTTGTCCTCATGCTGAATGCGCTAATAGGGAACAGTACGCTGGAACACAAACTTGACACATACGGAGACATCATATACTCTATCTGCAGGGACACTTATGGAGTGAAGCAGCCAAAGACAAAAACGCCTCCCCAGAAATCCAGAAGACAGCAACAATGGAGAGCATCCGGGGGGAGAAAAGGAAGCTTAAAAAGCAATGAAAACTGCCTCAGAATTCGAGAAGCAAGGGCTCCTGGAACTCTGGAAAGATCTGAAAGCCAAACACAATGCTCTCAGCAAAGTGGAATCAGCAAGGCGAAGAAAGAGCAAAAAGAAGAAGACTCAAGATCGTTTCTTCAAAGATCCCTTTGACTTTGCAAGAAAGCTGTTTGAACAACCCAAATCAGGGACTCTCACAGTGGGCAAGGAAACCCTAGAGCAGCATCTCAAGGAAACATATTCCGATTCTCAGCGCGAGGCACCACTTGAAATCCAGAATCTGGTTTGGCCTGCAGCGCCAGAAGGAAAATTCAATAACAAACCACCAACACTGGATGAAGTGAAGAACGTAGTAAAGAAAGCCAGAGCCAAGTCAGCACCTGGACCAAACGGAATACCATACCTGCTCTACAAGAAATGCCCAAAAGTGCTCGAGTGGCTCCACAAGATGATTCGATCAGCATGGAGGAACCAGAAGATCAGCGACCAATGGATGAGAGCTGAAGGAGTGTACATTCCGAAGGAGCAGAACTCCAGCAGCATCAACCAGTTCAGGCCAATATCACTTCTGCGCGTCGAGGGGAAAATCTTCTTCTGTTATGGCAGCAAGATTGACAAAATACCTGACTGAAAACAAGTATCTGGATATGTCAATCCAAAAGGGAGGCATACCAGGAATGCCTGGATGCTTGGAACATGCCACGTTGATTTGGGATGCCATCCAAAAAGCAAGAACAGAGAAGAGAAACATTGACGTAGTTTGGCTTGATCTGGCGAATGCATATGGATCAGTTCCAAACGATATGATCCAGCTGGCTCTTGAAATGTATCACATCCCAGAAAACATCCGAACAATGCTGAGGAAGTATTTCCAAGGGTTCTCAATGCGGTTCTCTACCAAAGAATACACCACGGACTGGATAGACCTAGAGGTGGGCATTGCAATGGGCTGTGCAATCTCTCCCATACTGTTCGTGTTGGCAATGGAAGTCATCTTGAAAGCTGCAATGAAGAGTTCAGGTCCAGTGAATCTGGGAGATGGATACCAGATGCCTCCTCTGAAAGCTTTCATGGATGACACAACAGTCTTGTCCACGGACGAGGAAGAGACACACCAAATCTTAAAGCAGCTGGATGAGCTGGTGGCCTCTTCAAGAATGAGGTTCAAACCAAAGAAATCCCGAAGTCTCTCACTGCGAAAAGGAAAAGTGGCAGATTCAGTCAAATTCATGGTAGCCAACCAAGCCATCCCCACTGTCACAGAAGAGCCAGTAAAAAGTCTCGGAAGATGGTATGATGACTTCCTGAAAGACACACAAAGGGGATGTGAAACCAAGCAAAAGCAGAAGAAGGCTGAAGAAAATAGATAACTGCGGACTGCCAGGCAAATACAAAGTCTGGTGTCTACAGTTCATGCTGATACCAAAGCTGCTGTGGCCACTGCTAATCTATGACATTTGCACCAGCACAGTGGAAGCAATGAAGCCAAAATCAACAAATACACAAGAAAATGGCTCGGTGTCCCACCTGGTCTCACTGATGTTGCATTCTACTGTCGTCAAGCAATGCTGAAGCTACCTCTCAAATCCATAGTGGAGGAATACAAAGTTGGAAAAGCAAGACTGTTGAGCATGCTGGAGGAATCGGAAGACAATATCGTGAGATCAGTTCAGCCAAAGCTGAGAACTGGCAAAAACATGGAAAGTCCAAGAGGCTGTAAACAATGCCAAGAGAAACCTCAGCATCAAAGAAATAATTGCACACACGCAAACCAACAGACAGGGACTGGGAGCAACAAAAATGCAGTGGTGGTCCAAAGCCAAAAGGAAGGAAAAAAGAGACATGATCATACAGGAGTTGAAGAAAGAAGAAGATGTCAAAAGAGTGCAGAAGGCAGTCCAGCAAGGTCAACAGGGGCAATGGACAACATGGGACAGTGCACTCCAAAGAAGTCTCAGCTGGAACGATATGTGGCACATGGCTCCTCTAAGGATAAGCTTCCTCCTCAGATCTGTATATGACCTGCTCCCCTCGAATGCAAACTTGGTGAAATGGGGGAAATCAGATGACCCAGCATGTCCGCTCTGTCAGAAGAAACAAACAGTGGAACATGTCCTAAGCTCTTACAAAGTAGCGCTAGCCCAAGGAAGGTATACATGGAGGCACAACCAAGTTCTGAAAGTGATCACAGACGTGGTTAGCGAAAAAAAACCATGACCCCAAACGCACCAATTGCTATGACAACGTTCTACAAAGCAGGAGGGAAACAGGTCTGGCCCGAAATTGCTATGACAACCAGCACATTGCCAAAGGGTCTTCTGGATGGAGCAGTCGACTGGGAGTGTACAGCAGACCTCCCAGAGTGGAGAAATTACCCAGATGTCATCAGCAAGACAGGCATGAGACCAAACATCGCTCTCCACTCTGACTCCTCGAAACAAGTGATTCTGATAGAACTCACTGTGCCATACGAAAGCAGAATGGAAGAAGCACATATCTACAAGACCGAAAAATACGCCGGTCTTGCCAGCACCCTGAAGAAAGCAGGTCTGCGGGTCAAAATCTTCCCCAATAGAGGTCGGGGCAAGAGGGTTTGTGGGCACCTCCGCTTATGATCTCATGAAACAACTCGCCATTTCTGGGAAGAAGAGGACTAGAGCCCTTAAAGCAATGGCAGAGGCAGCAGAAAGGAGCTCAAGCTGGATCTGGGCAAGGAGGAACCAAAAGTGAACTTCATAAGGATTAAATCCCCTACAGATGATGTGTGCCCCGTTAGCACATTGGTAAAACCGCGTACCGCAGTTCTGAAGCACAGAATCACCCAGGTTCGCTACCCGGCGTAGGAAAAAAAAATAGACAACAGCAGAAGGGCATCCATGAGTCATGACCTGGATGTGGCCCGGCCCCCCGAGAGTGTAAGGAGTTCAGGGCCGAAACACTTGTCTAAAGGGGGTTACTTCTCTGAAGACCTTCTGTTGTCTAGCTCTCCTTAGAGTTTCTTTCTTCTACTTAACATATATATAATATATATATATATATATATATATATATTTTATTTAATATTATATCTGTTGATCGCATTGACTCAGACCACTTACCTGTTCAGTTATATATTACTTTCCCAAATCAAAATACATTTGGAGCAGAAGTTTGTGATAGTGACTCAATGATTGAAAAATCTGTGTAGAGCAATGAAAATGGTCATATTTATAGATCAAATTTACAGAAAGAGGAGACGCATTTGAAATGTCAGTCTGCTCTGAATTTGATGATGCAGATGTAAATGATGCTTTGAACGTATTCAACGACTGTATTAAAGATAATCTGAAATTATGAAGAGATACTTGCGTAGTAATAAGACAAACACAAACAGTGACTGGTTCGATTTTGAATGTTTAGCAGCCAAACGGAATGTCCGAAGATTGTTAAAAAGATTTAGAAAAACTTTAATCGATGAGGTCAGATGTATGTGTACTATTGCTCTAAGAGAATATAAAAAATCAGTTGAAAAGAGAGAAAAGGTCCTTTAATCAAGCATTGCTGAATAGCTTGGTGTCCACATTGAACAACCAACAGGCATTTTGGAAACCCGTTAAAAAGGCATCATTTAAAAGAAGTCAATCTAAACGTTGCATTACTGTTAACACGTGGTTTGAACATTTTTGTTCTCTGTTAGATAAGGATCTTGTGCAAGACGCTGAGTAAAACATGCAAGACAATGAGGAAATAGATGACCATCGTAATCGTCCAATTTCAGTGGATGAAGTTGTGCCCGCCATGCGTAAACTGAAGAACAATAAAACTGCAGGCCCTGATCTTATTATTGGTGAATTTTTGAAAAATGGGACAGAAGATACAATTCAGTTTTTCTTGAAATTATTTAATAAACTTTTTGATGATGGTATATTTCGAGAAAGTTGGTCAGAGTCAATAATTTACCATTATTTAAGAAAGGGGACGCCAGTAATCCTAATAATTATAGAGGAATTTCTTTCTGCAATATAAGCAGTAAATTACATAGCACCATTATAAATAAGAGATTACAGGAATAGGTTGCAATTAATGACATTACAGGAGACCACCAAGCTGGCTTTAAGAGGGGTATTCTACAATAGATCATATGTTTATTCTCCTTTTATTTATTCAGAAACAGTTTTCTTGTTATAGAAAATTGTATGTTGCTTTTATTGATTTTGAAAAAGCATTTGATTTTATTGATAGAAATTTGCTTTGGGCAATTTTGTTGAAGAATGGTGTAAATGGCAAATTCTTTCAATGTATAAAGGCAGTCAAATCCGCTGTGGGCTTCATTTTACAGATTATATTAAGTGTACAACTGGAGTTAAACAAGGAGATGTTTGCAGCCCTGTGTTATTTTGAATGTTTACTAACGAGCTTGCTCTGGAGTTTATCAGCAATGGGCGTCATGGAGCAAATTTCCACAAGATTTGTCAGAATTGTTTATTTTTTTGTTGGCAGACGATGTGCTGTTGTTATCTGAAACGGTTGTAGGTTTGCAGAGGCAGTTAAATACTTACACAGAGCAGCTACTTCTTTGCATCTTAAGGTAAATTTGAATAAAAGTAATTTTGTCGTGTTTAGAAAGGGAGGATATTTAGCTGCTAGAGAGAGATGGGTGTACGATGATATAGTTATGCCTGTTGTAAATGTGTATGAATACCTGGGAATTTATTTTTCTACACGTTTGAGTTTTGCTAGCAGGCAAAAAAAAATGCATTGTTATGTGTGATGAAAAGATTGAATACATTAAATAATAATTCATTTGATTTATTTGTCAAAATATTTTATTCACAAAAACAGCCAATTTTGCTGTATGGAGCAGAAATTTGGGGATTGGATAAGGCAGTTGTGCATTGTGAAGTTGAACACTTATTTGCTTTGAAAATATTTTTAGGACTGGATAAACGCACATCTAATGATTTAGTATATGGAGAAAAAACAGATACCCATACCCATTGTTTGTTCATTCAGTTGTACGATGTATTCAAAAGACTGCCGAAAAAATCTATAAGATGCTATTTGATCTAGAATTTAAAGGTAAGAAGAATTGGGTAACTAGTATATGTATGTGTCTGAATGAATATGGGTTTGGTGATATTTGGTTTTTCCAAGGAGCTGGCGATGAGAGACAGTTTATTCGTGATTTTTGGCAAATACTGATTGATTGTAGATGGCAAAAGTGGAATGACCATATACAGACAAGTGGAAGATATGATTTCTGCAGAACTGTCATAGATTCTCAGTGTTAAACCATACATACGCCTTGATCTGGATATTAATTTGAAAAAAAAACAATAGCAAAATTTAGACCTGGTTTATCAAATTTGAAAGTCCATCAACTGAGATACAACCAACACAGAGAGTCTCACATGCTCTGTCCCTTATGCATGCAAGCTGAAGAAGACGAAATACATTTTGTGCTGTGTTGTCCAGCTTTAGATGAAATCCGTTCAAGGTTTATCCCTCAGAAGTATTAGAGATACCCAAATAAGTTTAAATTGTGTTTGTTGATGTGTTCAACTCGTTTCGATTATATTAAGAACTTTGGTTTGTTCCTGCTTGAAGCAGCTAAAATCAGGAAATTTGCTTTATCGTAATGTATAGTTTATTTTGTTTTTGCTTATTAATAATGCATGGTATGCAATCTGATTATTCCATTATGCTTACAAGCACCCCTTCAGTGTTTTTAAAGAATAATGTTAAGAATTCCATGTACAGCAAAGAAGACAAATGAAACAGTCTTGAAAGAAGCAAACACGAAAAGAACATTAATGAAGAAGATTAGGAAAAGACAAGCAACATTTATAGGACATTTCATGAGGCGACAATTGAGCATCTAGTAATAACAGGAAAAAGAGGGGAAAAGAGCACTGGGTAGACCACGGAGAAAATGTTTGATGGACTTGCGGGGTAGATGAAGACAGAGAGGGTGGGAGATGTACTTGCAGCGACAAAAGATAGATTCAGATGGAGGGCCAGGTTGCCAACGCTTTGTGGCAGAGCACATCATGATAATGATGATGATGATTATGAAAGAAATCCATATAAGTTAAAGTACATATAGTTCTACATATAGTTCTACGTTGTGAAGCACTTCATAGTATCAGGAGAAAGTTCATACTGCTGAAATGCATCTGTCAGTCTTACTTGTTTAAACGTAACTATTGGTGTCATCATCAAACCCGAATGTTGTATGCAATTTACTCCTTGTGTAGTAAAGTTTGAGAAAATTTTTTTAAATATTTTGTTGTCATTTTTTTGGTTTTGTTTAAGGGTGTGTTGTTATGTAATTATTCACACCCCCTTCATAAGTGGCTATGGCCTAAGTTATGCTAAACTATCTGAAGTTTGAACTCTGTTTCTGCCCTCTCTCTCTCTCTCTCTCTCTCTCTCTC
>JAPXFY010000012.1:77774455-77794455 GCA_030674185.1 Monoplex corrugatus | reverse complement strand
AGGGAGTGTTTTGTAGTAGATATTTACTGCAGATAGTTCCTTTGTTGCCGAGGGATATTTTGCTGCAATGGATGCTTGTTGCCTGCACAGTCTCCATGTGTCGTCTCTTCCAGTCACCGTACTGCATGTTTCCTTGGGATGTGATAGAGAGTGGAGGGACAAAGGCAGGGGGGTTCTGTCTGATCCATGATTCAGGCCTTTTGTCAGAAGCAAGCAATTGTTGTTTGTTTCATTTGTGTGTGTGTGTGTTGTGTGTGTGTGTGTGTGTGTCTGTCTGTCTGTCTCTCTGTGTGTGTATGTGGTTGTCTGTCTGTCTGTGTAGTGTGTAGTGTAGTGTGTGTGTGTGTCTGTCTGTGTGTCTCTGTTGTGTATGTGTGTGTGTGTCTGTCTGTCTGTCTCTGTGTGTGTGTATGTGTGTGTGTCTGTGTCTGTGCTTTTATACGTGCCGATTTGGGATATTTGGAAGATGTGGATCATACTACCAGAGAAGCATATCCAGATGCAGAAGCGCTAAACGAGTTGTTATTCGCTGATGATCAGGCCATGATGGACAACAACAAAAGCCAACTCCAAGAATATAGCACGAGGATTAGCATTGGAAAGACAGAGGTCATGACTGTTTGCAGAAAACCAGGAAAGCTAGACATAAATGTAGATGGAACTCAATTAAAACAAACATTACAATTCAAATATATGGGTACTATTTTACTGAAAATGGAAAATTAGAAAGAGAAATCAAATCGAAACATGCTGCCAGAAAGCAAACGCTGTTATCTATCAAGTAACACCTCTTTTGCGGCATCCAAGCATTCCCTTGAGCACCAAAAGAAAACTAATCAATGTCACCTTCATCCCAACGCTCACATACCAGTGCCAGACATGGTCACTAACAAAATCGCTCAAAAGGAAATTAGTAGCATGCGAGATGAAATGTCTCAGGAGAGCAGCTCACAAGACGGAGAAACAGTCCGAGAAACGGTAGGGACAACACCCGTCCTGCAGCAATAGCAATAGCAATACAGCAAATAAAGTGATGTGGACATGTCACAAGGCTGACCCCTTACCTACCTGCCTAAAGCGCATACAACTCCAGATAATCCGACATCAGAGCCACAGGGAGACCACTCGCTGGAGCCACACGATAGAAGTAACATTGAGGGCGTACAGCATGTCGCTTACCAAAGCCCCCCGCCTGGCCACAGACAGACGCCTGTTATCTCCACGAAACAGCTCACGCTATGGGCGGACAGAAAGAAAAAAACGTCATTCAGAGGGAACTGAATGATTCTGAGAAGTCAGCGCGTGTTCCTGGCTTGTCTGTTTTGTGCAGTGCTGTTGATAAATCCTGCATCCATTTGGCAGTCATGGCGCTAGTTAATTGTTATTGCTTTAAAGAGTAAGGAGCTTCAGATGAGATTACTTAATCCATAGTACAGCAGAAACGCTCCTCAGCAAACCGCGAGTGAAAAAGAAGCCCTGGGTCACGGACAACATCCTAGATCTATGTGACAAACGAAGAGAGCTTAAGAAGAAGAAACATGAAAAAGAGGGTGCGAGACAATACAGAGAGTACAGTAAACCTGCAAGTGAAGAGAGGTATGAAAGCAGCTATGGAGACATGGATTGACAATCAGTGCGAAGAAATTGAAAGTAATTTACGGAGGAACAACAGTAAGAAGGCCTATCAAACTGTCAAAGACCTGACCAGCACCAGACAAGGACCAACGACCACCATCCAGAACAAAGAAGAGAAATGCCTCACAGAAGAAAAGATATATTAAACAGGTGGACCGAATATTGCTCCGAGCTGTACACTCACAGAAGTACAGGAGACCCTAGTGTGCTTAATGTCCCACCATCATCAAACGACGCAAAAGATAGCATTATGCGTGAGGAAATAGTGGCAGCAGTGGCACCCTTAAAGCCCGGAAAATCAGCGGGAGTAGACAACATCACAGCAGAGATGGTTCAAGCAGGAGACCCAGCGATTGACATGCTCATGATCGTTTGCAACAAGATATGGCAGACAGGCGAGTGGCCAAAACCATAGACTCAGTCCTTGATCATCACCCTCCCCAAGAAAGGCAATCTACAATTATGTCAAAATTATCGCACCATCAGCCTCATAAGTTACCCCAGTAAAGTCATGCTGTGACTAAAACCACAGGCAGAGAAAATCATCGCCGAAGAGCAAGTCGGTTTCAGGCCAGGTCGAGGCACAACGGAACAAATCTTCAACGTCAGAATCCTTATGGAAAAGTACCTCTAACACCAACAGGAGCTCTACCATGTGTCTGTCGATTTTAAGAAGGCATTCGACAGAGTCTGGCACGAAGCCTTGTGGGCAACCATGAAGCTGTACAACCTCAACGCCAACTTAATCAGAGTCATAGAGAACCTCTACAATAAAGCCAACAGCGCAGTCTTCTTCAACAAAAATATTGGAGAATGGTTCTGGACGACAGTCGGAGTACGCCAAGGCTGCCTACTCTCCCCTGCTCTCTTCAACATCTTCCTAGAAAGAATAATGACGGAGGCACTCGAGGAACATGAAGAAACAGTCAGCATTGGAGGTAGAAACATCACTAACCTACGTTTTGCAGATGACATTGACGGCCTTGCCGGAAAAGAACAAGAGTTAATCAACCTAGTGGACCGTCTTGGAAAGACCTCCTCTGATTATGGCATGGAGATCAGCGCCGAGAAAACGAAAATAATGACCAATCGCAATAACCACTTTACGGCTGATGTAATGGTCAATAACCAAAAACTCCAAAGTGTGCCCATTTTCAAATACCTGGGATCAGTCGCGTCAGATGAGGGATCCAAGCCCGAAATACTCTCCAGAATAGCCCAGACCACAGCCGCAATGACCAAACTCAGAACCATATGGAACAACAGTAACATCGCCACCAGCTCAAAGATCAGACTGATGCGTTCCCTGGTCATGTCAATATTTTTATACGCTTGCGAATCATGGACCTTAACAGCGGATACGGAAAGAAGAATCAGGGTGGTTGAAATGAGATGCTTTCGTAAACTTCTCGGCGTCACATACAGAGATCGCATCACGAATGACGAAGTCAAAAGAAGAATTCAAAATGAAATCGGGCCTTACACTGACCTCCTGACCTTAGTAAGACGACGCAAACTAACATGGTATGGACACATCACTCGATCATCCGGCCTTGCCAAGACAATCCTGCAAGGCACAGTCTCGGGAGGAAGGAAAAGAGGCAGACAAAAGAAGAGATGGGAAGATAATATTCGAGAGTGGACGGGCCTGGAGCTGAGGGATACCCTAAGGAAAGCGGAGAGCAGGGAGGAGTGAAGAAAGGTTGCTGTCAAGTCTTCGGAGGCGCCCCGACGGACGGCCAGTCTAAGGGATCGGTGACGGTGACGGATGAGGGATCCAAGCCCGAAATACTCTCCAGAATAGCCCAGACCACAGCCGCAATGACCAAACTCAGAACCATATGGAACAACAGTAACATCGCCACCAGCATGAAGAGGATACCGAGTACCAAAGGATTTTATAAGATGACTTAGAAGTTGAAGTGTTTGCAATATTGAAATCATGGCCAGAAGAGATTTGAAATAACTGAAACAGGATGTTGACGGACATAACTTTGTGACGTGGATGTGAAATTTATTATCGTGTTGGAAATAGTTTTGGTGCTTGTGCATTATGACAATGATGCTTTGAGATGCGAGTTTTTCTAGTGCGTGTTTTTTTTGTTTTTGTTTTTTTGTTTTTGTTTGTTTGTTTGTTTTTTGAGATCATGAGCGATTTATTTTGTTGAAAATCAACTGACTGATTTTGGGGATGAGTCCATTTATTTTTCCTTACTTTTTTAAATGCAAGAGGATATTTTCCGCTTGTCTGTTGTTTGAGAAATCGTTGCGGTTCGAAAGTCTTGACAACTACGATTCTCACAATCATGGCAGGCACTTTGGCCTATAGGCCACATATATTCCTCTGTGTATTTGCTATCCTTTTTTTTCCATTTCATTTCAGTGACATATTCCAGTCATGTCATCACTGTGTTCTTGTATCTAAAAATGTTGTGTGTGTGTGTGTGTGTGTGTGTGTGTGTGTGTGTGTGTGTGTGTGTGTGTGTGTGTGTGTGTGTGTGTGTGTGTGTGTGTGTGTGTGTGTGTGTGATATGAGTGAATCACCTGTCACCTGTTATTTCATCACGTACTAAGACAGTCACCGTGGCAGATGTCATGGCAACTTTCCTCCATTCATGCTGATCGTGATGTTCGTGATGTTGTTCATACAGGAGGTGGATGGTCTGTCCGGATTTCTTTTGGCCTCAACTTTCTATCCAAAACTGTTGTCATTAGGGTTGTGTTGGTGTTGACAATTGCAAGGCTGATGTATTTAATTGTCTATTGTTGATTCTGCCAGCAGTTGACGTAGGACTGTAAATACGTTCTAACTGTTTTCATGTGTTCTTTTATCGATCTGTTTGACTCTAGGCAGCTGCCCATAAAACCATATCTCTGCAGTTTGAATTTTATTTTCATCTATTTCTCTATGTGCAGGCTTCACAGCCATATAGCATTAATGGCCATATCAGACATTTTAGAATGTTGATCTTAACGGCTGTTGAGTTTAGTCCTTTTTTCCAGCTGGACGAAGCAGCAGGAAAGTTTCAGTCTTTTCTCCGAATTTTTGTGTTTGGTTTTTGTTTGTTTGTGATCTTACGCTCGACGAAGGTCAGATGGCCGAAAATGTGTGCCTGTCTTGTCTGGTTGTATTGAATACGCGTTCTGATTTTTTTTACGTGTTTCTTTTTCTGGTTCCTGTTTGCTTGAACGCGGACAGTCACATTTGTTTTGGCTGTTGGTATGAATGGATAATGAGTGTGTATTCTCATATCCTTGCGATCGTTTGGTTATCTCTTGAAATGGGTAGTCAGCGCAAGCTAGTGTTCGTGTGTGTAATTACGCACATGGGTGTAGGTCCATTTATAGAGTTCTGCTTGGGACATTAAGTTAAATTCTTTTCCACAGTTGTACATATTCTTGTCCTATTCGGAGTTTGTAAAAATCATTGACATATTCTCCTTTTCAAATTGTTACGAATAACGTAATTGTATTTGCATACTTGTAAAACTGTTGGCTGATAATCACAATAAAATAATCCCTGAGACAGACCAAGCGCCAAATTATTGCATGAAAATAGTTTACTTCTTTGTATTTTCTCTTCCTTGTTTTTACATGTGATCACACCCCCACCCCCCCCCCACATACACCCCCACATACACCCCCACATACACACATACACACACACACATAAACACACACACACATATATATATATAATATATATATATACTATATCACACACACACACACACACACACACACACACACACACACTTCACACACACACACATACACACCCACAACGACCTTGATTACAGTTGCCGTCCTCAAACAACACTGGGGAGACCGGAGGGACTCCATTACGGTCGCTGGGGCCTTCTTCAAACGGCAACAAGCCCTCACCGAAACATTGGGAAAATATGATGCAGCTGTACGACTCCTGTTCTCAAAGATGAACGCAGCCACCACTAACACACTGCCAGATGTCAATGGGATATATCTTGCCTCTCTTCGAAGAGACCCGAAACGTTATGTGAGAGAAAATCTGACTCCACTTTCATGGACGCCACCATAGAGGCACAACGGTGGATGAGGGAGGACAGCAGATGGACGCCACAGCTCAACAGACTACCGCCACAGACGCTAGCACCCTCCATCGTCTAGAAGAACGTATCAACGTCCTAACTTTACAGGTAGCTGCCCTAAAGCAGCAACCTAAAGTGCAACAATATGCCACTGTGTCCGCCATTCCACACAACACGCAGGGATGAACCAAAGCCCCTATGTAAGAAACCAACCCAAGCAAGAAACCGTCGGTTGACCAAGAGGCAGCACAAAATCATCTGTTGGTGCCAACGCCAGGGCCACAGAAAAAGAGAATGCAGAGCAAGACAACGGTACCAACAGAGCTTCACCAGACATCAACTTCACCAGAAGGTCAACACTAAGCGGCAGAAGCAGAACACCCAGCAGGCATCCTGTCAGCAGGTTGCTGTCTCCATCAACAGCCAGACAACAGAGGGCAGGAACAGAAGACGATGTCCTACGGTCCCCAAGAAACTCCACGCTAAAACCAAACATGGCCCTTCCTATGATCCAAAATCTTTGGCAGAACTTCAAATCCAGAAGCAAGACCCTGTCAAGAATCCTGTCCTGAACTACTACTTAGCGCACCGCCTCCATCTCCAACAGTCACACAAGAAGGCCTACAACCAGCCCAAGCAGTCAGCCACGAAGAGGGACATCGCCATGGACAAGCAGACATCCGACCGCGCCTTACAGGTTGTTTCAACCCCAAAGCAGGCAGCTCCCCCGGCATCAGTGCCTGAAGTATCTGACGCTGATCTCATGACTTCACAAAGGCCTGTCAGCAAATTAACACTGGTGCCAACCCCGAGATGCTCCTTGCGCCTGGCATCAAGGCCAAGGCAAGTTTATTCACTTAGGACTGTGATTGACTGAGTGTGCCTGCAGTGATTCCAATTGACACCTCGTGATGATTCAGAAACTGTCAATGTGACTAACTAACTGTTTGTGTTGTGCAACGATTTTGAATCACTGTGATGATACAGGGACAGTTTGCGTCATGGCATGCAGTACTTGATGGTATGTGCACAAACTTTTTGTCTTTTCTTACAGAGACCAAAGAACTTTTTTCATGTTATCCGGAAAGTTACACAAATTGTTTTCTAGAAATCCAGAGTAACTGTCATTTTGTAACGACGTTGAAACATTATTTGAGCACACTATTTTCTAATACGTATGTGTAGATTTTCTTTTTTTGTCTGTCCATGATTAGGAAAAGACGGGCAACATATATAGGTCATTTTATGAGGAAAGAGAAATTGGTGCACCTGGTCACAACGGGAAAGCTGGAGGGAAAGAGAGCACCAGGTAGACCCAGGGAGAAGATACTAGATGGACTTGCAGAAGTGGCTGAAGACGAAGAGGGTGGAAGAGATGCTTGAGGCAAGAAGAGATAGAGACAGATGGAAGTCCATGATCGCCAACGCCATGCGGCAAGGCACCTGATGACGGAGATGATGTGTAGATTATTTGCTAATGTGTGTTGTAGAGGCAAAGACAAGAGCCAGTGACTGGTTCCTTGGATATAGATGATCTTATGGTTTTAGAGGAACCCTATTTATACAACAAACTTCTATTATCAATGAGAGACTGATCAATCGGATTTTCTGTTTCTGAGGATTATGTTCAAATAACACTCCCCAAGAGTCATACCACCTTTTTGGTAGATCATGGCGCTTTGAGTATATCTGGCAAAGATCAGTGTAAGGTTCTGACTCTGAGTATTTGTGTTCAAATAACGCTCCTCACTAGGCTACCCCCTTTTTTTTTGATTGACCATGATGTCGGCATGGGATCAGTTGATAACGTTTTTGTCTTGGAGGACTGGCAAGGCACCACCTTCTATTTTGATTATTGCCTTATGTGGCTGATGTACTTGTTTTTTGTTTTTGTTTTTTTCATTTGGTTTTGCCTGAGAGGGTTTTGTTTAGATATCACTCCTTATGGGTCATCTGGCAATGTGTCACCTTTTGTGTTGATCATGTTTATGTGTATTATTACGCGCGACCCATGAAGAGCCACCTTGTGTAGCCTTGTGTAGTCTAGTCATGTATGTTTTACCAGCAAGGACGCTTGTTGTGACAGAGGAAAATTGGTCAATCTAGTCATGAATGTTTGTCCAGCGAGGACGCTGGTTGTGGTAGAGGAGAGGAAGATGTGGCCGTGCTCATCACCTAAGATGCATAGCAGACGCCTTTTTTTTTTCTCAAACGACCTTGATTACAGTTACGTCCCCTGGTTCAGCGATTCCTAAAATATTAGGAAATTCTAATGGAAGGAGTAATTCGTACATTCTACTTTAGCAGAAAAGCATGTATTTCTTATCAGAAATATCTTCGAGGTGAAATTTCCCTCGTCTTTTCTGAAATCAGTAATTTTATTGTTCGATCGTTCGGCACTGTTTAAATTTCCGGCCAGTGAGCTTTGAACGTAATCGGAAATTTGTAAAATAAATATATTATTGAAATTCTAAGATCATGATTAGAGTATTGGTATTCTAATCTTTCATTTGAACCACAGTACACCTATAATTTTTAGATATTAAGCTTACATCGATGCAAATTCATGCCAAGTCAAAGCGCAGCAAACCGCCATTTGTTGGGATGTAGAATCAAATTCTTAATGTTTAAAATCTGACTTAAAATACACAGTTCCATTTACATTCTTGTCCTTTTGTAAATAGAACTAATACTGCAATAAAATGTTGCCAAGTTACTAGTAAGATATTAGAAAAGGTTCCGGCACTCGGCACTGTGGTCGAACTGCGTGTGTCCAGATTAAAATCATTTGTGTTTTCTATTGCCTACTCATTGATCAATTTATGCACAGAAAGGTTGATTTAGCTATTTAAAATATGTTCACATAAACTTCTGAGATATCGTCTCTTTACTCATTTGTTTGATACATTTCATGGATTAATATTAATTGATTAAATATGTAAACAAAATGCAGCTACATCCCTTTCAGCAAGATTGATCCATTGACTTATATCACTCATAGTTTCCATCTAGGTAAATATTATGCAAAATGATGTCGACTACAACAATATGTGTGCCGTACAGATGTTTCTGATGTATAATATGTTGATATTTGTTAAATGAACCGCAAGGCAAACACCGCTGAACTTGCATGAATAAACACAAATCTGGCCTCTCAGGGGTTCCTGAGTCGATTCGCCTGCAGGCTCGCAGTGTCGTCATTGCGGTTCACATGTATGCGGATGAGTGTGAGTGCCATGCATGCCTTTCTCCTCTGGTCTAGTCTGGTCTGGTCGTGAACGGTTGGGACAGAATAAAACGAGAAACACCAGCCCTGCCTTCCCTGGGTCTTCTGCGTTCTTCTGCTCTTCTGCCTCCTGTCTTCACCCTTACCACTACACCATCACACACACACACACACAACCACACACACACACCACACACACACACACACACACACACACACACACACACACACACACACACACACACATGTATATATATATATATAATTATATATATATTACATATTTATATATATATATGTATGTATGTATGTATGTATATCACTTATTATCGCCTCATTTCGTTAAAATATGAGAAAGGTTTTTAGCTTAACGATAGTGTACATTTTTAAACCATGACATGAGATATGATGATGGACAATATGGCACAGTGTTACACAGTACAACGTCTAACTTGACATAACACTGCGCGATACATATAGCACTGCATGAAACAATGCAATACATTACAATATGGCAGATACAGCACGGTAAGTTGTGATAAAATACAATATAATATGATGCTAAACAATACAATTCAAAGAGCACGAACAACCTTTTGAGACCAGAAAATGAGCGCTGGTCTGAATAATTCTTCACATTTAACTTTATTTCATAATAGTCTATATTATCTAATTTAATAAGTTTATTTAATTTTAATCTATTTCACTTGAAAGTATAGAGAAAGGCTGTCATAAATGACATGACATATCTCTGTATCTTTTATGGGCTATCGATTCATCAGCACACTGTAACGCATTCCCATGTACACAGAAAATAAAATGGAAAATACCAAGCCAGGTCTTGCTCTTCCATACTGAACTGCAGGTTTGGAAGCTGGGTCAGACATACCATTAATCTAAATGTCACGAATATGTAGTTCACCACCAAAAACAAAAAACAGAAACAAAAAAAACCAACAACATCGAAGACCAACTGTTTATATTTTAGTCTGTGTGAGAGTGTCAGTGTGTCTATGCCTTGTTTTTAAATCTCTTAGAAAAAAATGTTAGTTTACCCAAACGGTGTGTGTGTGTGTGTGTGTGCGTGCGTGCGTGCGTGCGTGTGTGGTGTATGAGTGTGTGTGTATGTGTGTGAGTGTGTGTGAGTGTGTGTGTTAAGTGTGTGTGTGTGTGTGTGTGTGTGTGTGTGTGTGTGTGTGTGTGTGTGTGTGTGTGTGTGTGTGTGTGTGTGTGTGAGTGAGTGTTGCATGTCAGGATATCTCTGCTGTTTAGGAATGAGTTTTTACTCTAACTTTGGTGTACAAATCTGTTTCAGTTAGTAGTGCCAACACGCAGAAATAAATGTACACTAAAAGAGTACATATAGTCTAACAGCTCCAGTCTGCCACTGCTTATCTCACGTAAAATGTACGAGAGTAGCACACGCGTCGTCCATGGAGAAGGGAAAATGATATATCGTTTCGATAAATGTCTGCTGTTTGAGTACATTTGGGGTTTCAGCCCGCTCTAGGATCCTTTGCCTATGTTCTGGCTTCATCATATGCGTTGTACGGTATGGAAATCACCGTCTGTAAATTAAACGTGACTGAGTGGAGAGGAAGTTGTTTCTGGTTGAATCCGCTCAGTCCTGTGTGGGTGTGGAGGTAGAGGTTGGGGTGAAGTGAGGTAGGAACAGGGACATTATCAGACCAGAACAAAGATGATGTAAGTAGTATTCAGTCCGAAAACATTTGTAATTATTCATCAGTTAAACTTGCGTTGTGGTTTTGTGGTTAATATTTGGGTATGTCGTCTGTTCAACTAAAATCAGCTTAATGGACTACTCAATTCTGAATCTTACAACTGGGTTATGATAAATATAAAGTAACAGATTGTTGGCAACTCCATGCATCTAGCTAGTGAGTGAATAAGTGACAGAGTTATGGACCTAGTTATAACAGGACTACGCCACAGAGCCGAGTGTCAAGTACATGCGTATGAATAATATTCTGATCAGTTTATCCAACCAGCACAGCAGGTGTCAAGTGCTCCTGGGTCCAGCTGACACCAGCTGTAAATCACCGTAACTTAGGGAAACCAGTGATTTCTTGAGATGACTATTTTGATCACGAAACTTTGGAAATGCCTGAAAACTTTGGCCATTATCCAGAAATAAACGACAACTGGCCTCTAACATGTCAGGAACTGACTACATCTGATGTGTGAAATACACCATGTCCTCTTCATTAACGCATATGATTTTCTCTCGGCTCGACAAAACAACAAGGAAGTTTCGCTGTTTTCCCACAACTTTCGTATTTGTTGTCTCTTGTTTGTTATTTGTTGAGTTACATTAACCCTTGATAATGGCTAGTTGGCCAAAACTTTGCGCTTGTCTTGTCTTGTTATACTAAATATGCGTTCTGTTTCTATTTTCGTGTTTTTGTAGTTCCTATTTCTGTCTCGCTCTTAGTTGTTTTTTTCCACTCCTCTGCCCCCTCTTGCATGGTTGGAGGTCATGGCTTGCGTCACAGATGGAATCCAACCGACTGTTTACATAACAACATCACGGCAGCTGAGCAGAAAAGTACAGCTGTACTGAATCACAACTTGGGGTAGGAAAAGACCAACATTTTTCATACTTAACTGAAAATGTTGAGTACGTTCTTCCATCATATACGGAAATAATCCAGTGGCACAGGTCCGATCAACTATCCTTATCTAAAACACTGCTTAGTACAACAAATTGAAATCACTATATCTACAAACAATGCACACATAAATCAGAGACGATTTGATCTGTTGTTGGTCTCACACAGTGTCCCACTCCTTTCTGTTATCGTATCGTATCGTATCGTATCGTATCGTATCGTATCGTATCGTATCGTGTCGTATCATATCGTATCGTATCGTATCGTATCGTATCGCTTGATGTTGTGTTGTGCTGTGCTGTGTCGTGACATAACATGTCGTTTCCTGTTGTGTTGTGATGTGTCGTGCCTTGTGTTGTGTAATGTTTGTCGTATTCGATCAGGTCGTGTCGTGTCACATTACGTCGTGTTGCCATGGCCTGACGTGGCCTGACATGTCATGTCATGTCATTTCGTATTTTGTCGTGTTTGTTGGGTCGTTTTGCGTCTTGTCGTATCGTGGCGTGGCGTGGCCTGGCGTGGCGTGGCGTGGTGTGGTGTCGTGTGGTGTCGTGTGGTGTGGTGTCGGGTTGTGTCGTGTCGTGTCGTGTTGCACTGTCATGCCTCATCGTGTTGTGTTGTGTGGTGTCATGTCATGTTGTGTTGTGTTATGTAGTGTTGTATCGTGTCATGTCATGTGTTGTGCTGTTGTGTCATGTCATGTTGTGTCATGTTGTGTTGTGTGGTATCATGCCATGTCGTGTTGTGTTGCATTGTGTTATACGATTGTTATACGTATTGTGTTGTATCTTGTCATGTCAGGTCGTGTAGTGCTATGCCGTATTGTGTTATACCATGCCTTTGGATTTTCCGTGGGACATTAAGAGCTATTGTTGCACAGGGACAGCATTAGCGGAATGAAGCACAACTCTTTTCTCTCTATGTGCGTGTTTCAAGTGGCTCCTTCTGCAGAAATTTGCCTAGAACAACAAGGTCTTAATGGCTAGTTAAGCCAAGCTGGGACACAAAATCATGTTTCACCTTCTCGTGGAAATACTAGCACCCGACTGCCTTGCAAGGTGTGTGATAGGATGGCCAAGGGTGAAAAATCCCTATTCCAGTCCGTGTGTCGAACTTCAGACAGTTGGCCCGCTAATCGATTGCTGTAGCCACTGCTCGTGAGGGAAATCCTGGATAGCAGTCCTGTCAAGAATGTCAAGTCACAATAGATCACCCTGTAATTATCTCCTGTCATCGTCATCACTGTCCTCATCTGTCATTACTGAACGAACAACTCCGTGACCTCTGTGGAGACCTCAGATGCTTAGCATCCTCTGATAGCTGCCGGCTGGATTTCTTTGTTTTGTTTTGTTTTGTTTTTACTTTTTCGTTTATTTCTGTTTCGGAGGGGTTATGTTATCAACTTCATCATCAGGTGCCTTGAAGCATGGCGTTGGCGATCATGGACTTCCATCTGTCTCTATCTCTTCTTGCCTCAAGCATCTCTTCCACCCTCTTTGTCTTCAGCCACTCTGCAAGTCCGTTTAGTATCTTCGCCCTGGGTCTACCTGGTGCTCTCTTTCCCTCCAGCTTTCCCGTTGTGACCAGGTGCTCCAATTCCCCTTTCCTCATAAAATGGCCTATAAATGTTGCCTGTCTTTTCCTAAACTTCCTTATGAATGATCTACTTGTGTCTGCCTCCATCAAGACTGTCTCGTTTGTTTTCTTTGCTGTCCATGGAGCTCTCAACATTCTTCTTAGAAACCACATCTCGGCTGCCTCAATCTTGTTCCGGCTTTGCTTGTTGACTGTCCACGCCTCACAACCGTACAACAGTATTGGTTCTATCATCATCATCATCAGGTGCCCTGCCGCATCGCGTTGGCGACCATGGACTTCCATCCATCCCTGTCTCCCGTTGCCCCTAGCATCTCCCCCACCTTCCTCATCCTCAGCCACTCTGCAAGTCCGTCCAGCATTCTCACCCTGGGTCTACCTGGTGCTCTCTTTCCCTCCAGCTTTCCCGTTGTGACCAGGTGCTCCAAATCCCCCTTCCTCATAATATGGCCTATAAATGTTGCCTGTCTTTTCCTAATCTTCCTTCTGAGTGATCTACTTGTGTCTGCCTCCATCAAGACTGTCTCGTTTGTTTTCTTTGCTGTCCATGGAACTCTCAACATTCTTCTTAGAAACCACATCTCGGCTGCCTCAATCTTGTTCTGGCTTTGCTTGCTGACTGTCCACGCCTCGCATCCGTACAAAAGTATTGGTTCTATATAACATTCAAGGACTCTCTTTCTGATGTTAATTGATAGGCATTTGTTGGTAAGAATGCTTGTCATCTTCTTGAATGTTGTTTTGGCTTGGCCAATTCTGCCAGCTATTTCCGATGTGCATCTGCCGTCTGATAAAATGACCGTTCCCAGGTATTTGAACTTATTAACCTGTGTCAAGGTTGTGCCATTTGTTGTTATTTTGCATGAGGGGATTTCATGTTTTTTACTGATCACCATGTCTTCAGTCTTCCTGCTGTTTAGTTCCAACCCCTTACCTTTGCTTTCTATTTCTAGTATATTCACAAGATTTTGTAGGTCCCTTTTATTTTCTGCAATTAGCACGGTGTCATCTGCGTACCGAATGTTGTTTATCATTTTCCTCCAACCTTTATATTTGAAATGAACATAGCTCAAATACAATACCAACGATGACATTAACAACAGTAGCTACAATCACAATTAAGACCGTCACAGTAGGTAGAAAAAGGACAACAACAAAAAGCCGACCCATTGTTGATTTTAGTTATTATTGTCTTACCAGAATTGGACATTTTTATTTGGGTCTTCTACTCAAAAACATTCTCTCTCTGTTCTCTCTCTCTCTCTGTTCTCTGTCTTTTCTCTCTCTCTCTCACGCTCTTTCTGTCTGTCCCTCTCTGTCTCTGTCTCTCTCTTCTCTTTTCTCTCTCTCTCTCTCCTCCCTCTCTCTGTGTCTCTCTCTCCATCTCTCTCTCTCTTTCTCTGTGCCTCTCTTTCTCTCTGTGCCTCTCTCGCTCTCTCTTTCTGTCTGTCCCTCTTTCTCTCTCTCCGTCTATCTGTCTGTCTGTCCTCTCTCTCTCTCTCTCTCTCTCTCTCTCTCTCTCCCTCTCTCTCCCCCTCTTTCTTTCTCTCTCACTCTTCTGTCTGTCTCTCTCTGTGTCTCAGTCTCTGTCTGTCTGGCTGGCTGTCTTTCTTTCTCTATCTATCTCTCTCTGCCTCTGTCTGTCTATCTGTCTGTCTACCTGTCTGTCTGTCTGTTTGTCTGTCTGTCTGTCTGTCTGTCTGTCTCTCTCTCTCTCTAACGCTATCAGAAAACTTGAATGAACATTTCAGTTACACAATATGAGAAGTACTTAACACATCCTCTATTAACTAATACTGATATTATGATTAAAATGGTTACTGTATTGAATGTGGCAACCTAAATCTATTTTTCTGAATTTCAATGTTGCTGAATGTCTGCTACTATAGTGTTGAAATATTGATATCATTAATGAATAACTGATTTATTGTACATCCTGTACGGTGGAAGGCTGGATGTAAAGTAACAAAATCAATTTGCTTACTCCAAATTATTTTGTTTTTGTTCTTGTTCTACATATCTGTGTCTCTGTCTATCTCTGTCTCTCTTTGTTTGTTTCTCTCTGTATATTCTAGCTCTCTCTTGATTAATGTATCAATAACAAGAAAAACAGTAAACATTATTTACTATAGATCAAAGAAAATAAATGTTTTAACTTATCTCAACGTGACTTTATTCAATTCCTTTCTGTACATACTTAGATATTCCTTAAAGCAACTGAACAGTGGTTTCTAAGAGGAATGTTGAGAGTTTCATGGAGAGCAAAGAAAAACGAAACAGTCTTGAAGGAGGCAGACACAAGAAGAAATTAATAAAGAAAATTAGGAAATGACGAGCAACATTTATAGGACATTTTGTGAGACAAGAGAAATTAGATCACCCGGTCACAACAAGAAAGCTGGAGGGAAAGAGAACACCAGGTAGACCCAGGAAGAAAATATTGGACGGACTTTCAGAGCAGCTGAGGACAGAGAGGGTGAGAGATGTCCTTGCAGCGACAAGGGATAGATTCCTATGGAGGGCCATGATAGCCATCGTCATGCGGCAGGGCACATGATGATGACAGTATTCCTTCGGTGTATTCAGCTACAGCAATGACATCACATAGGATGATCAGATCTTATCTTTCTGTTGATTCTTACCATGTGTAGTGTGGTACTACTTTGAGCAAGGCTTCATGCATTGAAACGCGCAAATGCTTGTCTATTTCCCTCGTAAATAAAGTCATCTTCTCTTTATTGTCTCCTCGTGTCTCCTCTTCTCTTCTGTTCTCTTCACTTCTCTTCATTTCTTCCCCCCCCCCCCCTTCTCTTTTCTTATATCCGCTTCTCTTCTCTTGTATTCTCTCCCTGTCTCTCTCTCTCTCTCTTTGTGTCTGTGTCTGTGTCTCTGTGTGTCTGTTTGTCTCTTCTCTCTGTCTCTCTTATCTTTAAAAATACCACCAATTTATGTCAAAAACAAGTTGTCGAAGACGCCAATTTTCATAAACTCTTAGGCATAACAAGAAATAATAATAATCCTGGTCTAATCATACAAGCAAGGTATGTAAATATATTTCAATAAAACTACTTCAGTCATCTAATAAAACAAAACAAAAATTCTTGAATCTAAAATCAAGAAGATTATTTTTCGGCGCATGTATCCAATCATCAACAAGACTGCATTTACCCTTTGGGAATCAGCCAGCGGTAGTGTGCTCAAACCTCTCATAAGTCTCCATAAACGAGCTTTAAAATCTATTCTCTTGAAAAACACTAGTATAACAGATTCCAACTATAAGGTAGTAAGTATTTTACCATTAAAACGAAGACTTCAGTATCATCATCATCATCATCATGTGCCCTGCCGCATGACGATGGCGATCATGGCCCTTCATACGAATTTATCCCCCTGACGCTGAAAGTACATCTCTCACCCTTTCTGTCGTCACTAACCCTGTAAGTCCGTACAATATTTTCTCCCTGTGTCTACCTGGCGTTCTCTTTCCCTCCAGCTTTCCTGTTGTGACCAGGTGTTCTAATTCCCCTTTCCTCATAATATGTCATATAAATATTGCTTGTCTTATCCTAATCTTCCTTATCATGAACTTCTTGTGTCTGCCTCCTTCAAGGCAGTCTCGTTTGTTCTCTTTGCTGTCCATGGGACTCTCAACACTCTTCTTAGAAACCACATTTCAGTTGCCTCAATTTTGTTCTGACTTTGTGTGTTGACTGTCCACGCCTCACAACCGCACAACAGTATCGGTTCTATATAACATTCAAGAACTCTCTTTCCGATGTTAATTGATAGGCATTTGTTGGTAAGAACGCTTTTCGTTTTCTTGAATGCTGTTTTGGCTTGGCCAATTCTGCTGGCTATTTCTGATGTGCATCTACAGCCTGGTGAGATGACTGTTCCCAGATATCTAAACTTATCAACCTGTCTCAGAGTTGTGCCATTTGCTGAGGGGATTTCTTTTTTTTTTCCTGATTACCATGACTTCTGTCTCCTTGCTATTTAGCTCCAGCCCTTTAATTTTGCTTTCTTTTTCTATTATATTCACATGGTTTTGTAGGTCTTTTTCATTTTCTGCAATTAGCACGGTATTATTTGCGTAACGAATGTTGTTTATCATTATTCCTCCAACTTTTATCCCAGAGCATTCTTCTAGGTTCATCATGATTGTTTCTCTGTAAACTGAAATAGGTTCGACGATATCAAGCTCGTTGAAGTGGGAGGAAAACACCAACAACATTGTGTCAAAATCCCAACAAAGACTGTTCTTCCTCCGCCAACTCAAAAAGTTCGGTGTTGGTCAAAATATACTCGTGCAGTTCTACCGGGCGGTGATAGAGAGCGTACTGACCTTTTCGATCACTGCCTGGTACGGCGCCCTCCCCGAAGCCGAGAGGGAGAGGCTCAATAGAGTTGTCCGGACCGCCTCGAAAATTATTGGGACCACTTTGGAGCCCCTTGAGTCCATCTATGTCAAAAGAATGAAAAAGAAGGTCAAATCCATCGTGGCCGACGAGGGCCATCCGGCAAATATTTTCTTCTTCCCCCTCCCTTCCGGAAACGATTCAGGTCCTTTAAGACCAGGACAAGCCGGTTAAGCAACAGCTTCAATGTGAAGGCGGCCCGTGACACTGTCCCTACTTAGATTGTTCACGTGAGATGTGCCGGGGCTTTGGAGTTAATGATGAGCAGAGGAGAGAGCGTGCGGATGTGTACAATTGACTTATGTTGGAGCAAACATTGTGTGCATAGCATTGTGGGGTTGTATGTGAGAGAGGGTATGTGAGGGTATAGAGAGGGTGTGTGGGTGCGTGCGTGTGCATGTGTATGTGTATGTGTGTGTGTTGACTCCGCGCACATGCGTGTGTGCGCGCGTGCGGGTGTGGGTGTGTGTATGTGTGTGTATGTGTGTTGTGTGTGTGTGTGTGTGTGTGTGTGTGTGTGTGTGTGTGTGTGTGTGGGTGGGTGTGTGTGGGTGTGTGTGGGTGGGTGGGGGATCGGCTGTTGCTTGTATATGTGTTTCTGTCGGCTGACTCAAAAAGTTTAACGTTGTCCTCTTAGTCTACATACTCATTTTATTGTATTTAACTCATTTTGATTTTAATGTGCATATCGCATTGCATCTTTAATCAAATTTTCCTATACCTACCAATGTTGTTTTTCAATGAGTATTGTCCTTTTTGTCCATTGTTAAAAGTCCTAATCAAGGCATCTGACTCTTATAATGTGCTTTTTTAACCGTACATTTTTAGAATTAGTCATAATCTTTGATGTTGTTTGACAAAGAGTGAGGGGGAGAGAGATGAGGGGAGGAGAGAGGGTGAGAGAGGGATGAGAGAGAAAGTGAGAGAGAGTAAGAGCATGTGTGTACATTTGTTTATGCGTTCTTGTTCCTGTATGTATTTTAATGTGAATGCCAAAACAATTTCCCATTGTGATGATCTGGGCTAAATAGAATCTTGTATCTTGTATTTTAAGCCAGGCAGGTTTGACCAGAGTCCACCACTCAACAGCAGTGCTTTGTAACTGCTGCGATCTTTCGGGAGGGACTGAGTGTAGGAAGTGACTGATACTGGCACAGAGTAGGCCTAGTCGAATCTAGGTCAATCTGTAAGCCAATGCTTCAATGTGTGCCTGTGGCTCGCCACAGGATGGGTGAGGGTGGTGTGGAGAGGGGAAGGGGAAAGACAGATGCGCGCTGTTAAATTAATTAGCTGGTAGGGCAGAACCAACAATTAGTGGCCAGCTAAGGTGGCTTGGATATGGGCGCCTTGGCATTTTGTGTGTGTTGTGTGCGTGTGTTTCTTCGATTCCGTGGATGACCGACGAATTTGTCTTTTATGATGTTGAATATTGTAATTGTTGTGAGGCGTGAGTGTGATTGTATGCATAGCCAAAACTTTTTCCTTGTGTCTGTGCACTGGGCTAAAATAAAATCTTGTTCTTGTTCTTCTCTTGTTTAACCTTGTCCACTTAGTCTACATACTCATTTTATTGTATTTAACCCATTTTGATTTTAATGTGCATATCGCGTTGCATCTTTAATCAAATTTTTCTATACCTACCAAAGTTGTTTTTCAATGAGTATTGCTCTTTTTGTCAATTGTTAAAAGTCCTGACCGCTTTTTCAACCGTACATATTTAGAATTAGTCATTATCTTTGATATTGTTTCGACAAAGAGGGAGGGGGAGAGAGATGAGGGGAGGGAGAGGGTGAGAGAGGGGTGAAAGAGAGAGTGAGAGAGAGTAAGAGCATGTGTGTACATTTGTTTATGCGTTCTTGTTCCTGTATGTATTTTAATGCGAATGCCAAAACAATTTCCCATTGTGATGCTCTGGGCTAAATAAAATTCTTGTATCTTGTATCTTGAAAACAAATCTGGTGACAGAACACAACCATGCCTATCCCCTCTTTCGATATTTTGGAAAGAGCTTATATTGTTTTCTATTCTCATTGCTACCGTTTGTTCCCAGTATATATTTCTGATTATTCTTTGATCTTTCCCATCAATATTGAGCTTTTCTAGTTGGTTGATTAATTCTTTGTGTTTTACCGATCAAAAGCCTTGGTATAATCAATGAAGCATAAAAAGAAATCCTTATTCAAATCTGCTGACTTCTTTGTGATATTTCTTATGATGTACATGCTATTAACAGTTCCTTTACTCTTGACAAATCCACACTGTTTTCTGCTATTTCTCTTTTGATTCTATTTCTTGTCCTCATCGTGATTTTTCTTTATAGGATTTTTGCTACATGATCATGAAGCTTATCGTAGGATGGAGTTTGCATTCTATATTCCCTGCTTTCTTTGAAAGTACAATGAATAATGATTTTGACATATTTTTCCGG
>JAPXFY010000012.1:77764455-77769455 GCA_030674185.1 Monoplex corrugatus | reverse complement strand
TCCCTTTTTCCAAAAGTGAGACATGTCAGGACACAAAATACTCATTCTTTTGGCAACCATTCGCCTGTTTCGCTTTCCCTTTTGGAAGCCTATGCTGTAGCAACATCATTCCATCCCCTAATATGCAGTGTGTGTGTGTGTGTGTGTGTGTGTGTGTGTGTGTGTGTGTGTGTACGTGTGTGTGTGTATGTGTGTGTGTGTGTGTGTGTGTGTGTGTGTGTGTGTGTGTGTGTGTGTGTGTGTGTGTGTGTGTCTAGGAATTGTGTGTGCGTGCGGGTGCGTGTGTATGTGTGTGTGTGAATTTTTGTGTTTTGTTTTGTTGGTAATGCAACTCATTCTAAGGGTTTTATTCATTAATCGACTTAATTTAGTAATGACATTTCCTACCATTCGTTTTTGCCAAAGATTCTATTAGTTTTTGAACAGTCTTCAATCATTTTCACTCCTGTTAAAAAGTTAATCTTGGATATGCACGACATCAAAGAGTTATTGACTGACTAGCTTGTTCCGCGGAATGTTGTTTCCTTGCATCGGAAAATTTCCCCACAGACTCAATATGCACTCCATGCTATACACTCGAATTCATTGTTTTCGACCGGATATAACTATACACTCTCCCACAAGGGGTACTTACATTATTACGGGCCTCAGGGTGTTCAAGATGACGTGATGGCCTCGTTGTTATAGCACTGTTCAGAAGGAGAGATGTTTAGGGCTCGAATCTCTGGTCTTGATAGTGATTGTTTTCTTTTTCCCCATCGTCTCTTCCCAACACTATCCACTGAATGGTGAGAGATGGTCTGGGTGTTGGTCTGGTCATTGAGATGACAAACCCAAGACCCATGTAACTGAATCCATATCGGTTTTTTATGTTAAATTCTGTAGAGTTTTGTCATGGATAAAACAAAATAACAAGAACGTAAAACACTGACAAACAGAAGAAAACTAATGGATGGTGCGTCATCGACATGATATCCACTCAGCAGGAAGCACAATTTCCATGACACACGGATATCTACTGTGACAATGCAAGAAAAACATGACAATAACATACATTACAATGTAACACAACACAGCGCAATGCAGTATAGCACATTACAATTCAAAACGGTACAAGACAAGGTGACGTAACAGGGTGCAATACAATACAGTATCAATTCATCATATATGCGATCTCTTTCACCTTACACATTCTGACTTGCTTTCACTCAGACACAGGAAGAGATGGAGCACATATGGTTCAATATAGAGACCCACTACCAAAGTAAACAAAAACTCACCCAGTGAGGAATCAGAAATTAACCGTCAAGACTCAGGACTTTTATTTGTCCTTTACAAAACAGCAAGAAAATTTGGTCTGCAGTCATGTCGGAGTCATCATGTTACACACACATGTATTAACAGAATGTTTTGATATCAACGTCATAAAAGGCTTGACAACCCCCCACCAGCAGATCTCCCCCCCCCCCCCAAACGATAACATGGGCGCACATATGCACTCCCACACTCATAAACATGTGTGCAATCCAGCCGCTCATACACAGGCTTACAGAGATGTCGAATCATCCATCCATTTGGTCACACGCTTCTTATACATAAACCGAAATCCATCTATCCATTCTTTTATCCACCCCCATCTATCCTATACAAACTTACATACACATATGATTGCATTCAACATAATGACGTCCCCATCTATTGGTCCAAAGAAAAGTGTCGCAGTGCATTGGCATTAACTTGGCAGCAGGAGCTTTCGGAAGGTGGCGTAATACGCCATCCAACTGCCATAGGAGCTGCACTCCGGATTTGTGTAGTGTATTCGCTTTAGCCTTCTCTTTTTCTGAAGATGTCCCAAGGCAATAGGTTGTGATATTGGATGTTCATCTTCATCTGCCTTCACAATCGTTGAGAATTTGCCATCATCCGCTGGTTCATCGTTGGGATATCCAGTCCTCGTATTTGTCTATACATGGGGGCTGGTTCGTGAGTGCCAGGGCGTATCCACACGACAGTGGGCCATGCGTGCTGCACGTTTAGTGGTCCTGCATCATCCCTGTTTACCCAGTTCTACTGCCGTACTCGATGGTGCCATGACATAACACCATCTGTGAGATGTTGTTACGGGCACCGTAATACAGTACAGTTTGTATGTAAGTGATCCTGTGCCTGGCCAGCCAGACAGGGGTCCCGCGGCGATCACCGCATCTGGGTGAGCGTGACTTTACAACACCAGCAGGTCTCACCATCATCCACATGCACACAGACTGCTGCAGAACAGTGCAAACAACTGAGACCTCAGGACAACTACGCACACACACACGCGCGCGCACACTCTATTTTTGAATCAGCGTGAGCTAACCCTAATATAGCCCCACATATCCAGTACCATGGTTATCGCAATTTTATTGCTGTTTATTTCAGAAATTCAATTTGAGGCCTTTTAAAGAGCGTTATCCATGTGTGTCGTTATACAGTACAACTGCAAACAACAGGCCCGTGTGTTTGCCATATGTCTGGTTATACCATGATTGTGTGCAACTGTTCTGAACAGATACCTACACACTTGCTCATGCATCTGTCCATCCATCCATCCGTCACATACATACATAGATTCGCAATACAGGTATGAATTTGATATTAACTGATGTAAAACTCCTCGAAAGAGTTAGATTTTTAAGTAGAAGTCGCTATCTCGACGCCGACCATTATAGGAGGATGGAGGACAGTGTGTGGCTACAGCAGTGCTGCTTAGTGGGCGGACTACAGTTTAATTTAAAGTAACACGTCAGATACAGTCACGGAAGTGGATAAAATCTTTTATTACTTTGTTGCAAAGATTAAACAACAAACTGCCTCCACATAGTAGTGATTGGAAACTTCTCTGTACACAGAATAAAAGTTAAAACTTTCTGACACATTGAGGTGAACAAAGATAAGGGAAATAACTCTCCCACTCATCTCCCAACGAGGCGAAATCAACAGACAAGCTTGTTTAGACAAGTACAGATCTGGCATAAGCCATGGACAGCCACAGTCTTCCGGTGCACGCCTAGTGATCTGTCGTTATTCACCCAGTATCATGTATCATCAATCTTTCTGTTCATCCATATTCAATATCCTATTCTATGCACACTGGTTTCTGTATTATTTCACATAATGAATAATTATAATCGTTGAAATGTAATGAATAAGAATTACATTTACTCACGCCAAATAAGATAGACACAATCAAAACATACACAGTCAACACGTAATTGTACAGTGTATGTGTGCGTGTACTCAAATTCACACATGCGTATGCATAGACAGATACGCGTACGCATGTACATTTACATATGCCTATATATGTAACCTAGCTCAGCTCGCTCTCTCTCTCTCTCTCTCTCTCTCTCTCTCTCTCTCTCTCTCTCTCTCTGTCTGTCTGTCTGTATGTATTATGTGTGATAATGGCTGATGTGACGCGTCTAGTGTGTTGGCTTGTGACTGTGTGCTTTTCACCTGTCGCTTTCAGCCTGTACTACTGGCTAGCACTGCTGCTTGCAGTTATGCGAAAAGGGGGGCGGAATGCGTAAGTCTCTCTCTGTCAGTACATAGCCTCTCCTTCAATAAGCCCTACGTTATGCCTCCTCGTGGCGACCTCGGTAATTGAGCACCTCACATACTCAGGCCAAAACTCGAGGGATTTAAAGGAGGTCTGGCCCCCAAACGTGCGGCACACAGGCCCACCGGCGTGTGGTCATGCCCAGGTGCCCACGAACCAGACCCCCAGCTGTGGGTAAATACATCACTGCCTTGTGGGTGTCTTGGGAGAGACCAAGGCTGAGGGAGTAACCCTGACAGAAAGCTGATGGAAGGCAACGGGAAACCACCATCGCATATTCCCCAGTTACTCAGTCTAAATCTTCCCATTACAGGACCGTGGCCAGCCAAAAGAGAATGGAAGTAAATGACGTAAATAGGAACTCCCATGAAGCACCTTCGTCTGGTAGGGATCGTCATGCCACGCAGATGACACCCGACTGTCAGCAATCTACTGGGAGCAGACCAATAAAACATCAACATTGCAACCTGAATGTCAGATCATTGCTGCAAAAAAGAAAATTAGAAAATGTCAAGATGGAGATGGCAAGGCTTAACATCAATATTTTAGGACTAGGGGAACAAATTGCCACAGGAAAAAGACGTGCAGACCAACTGCTTGATTAATCTAAAGATTATTATGGAAAAACACATGATATTAGATAGATGGGGAGAGTACATTAAAGACCTTCTTGACGATGACAGAAATGAAGAACACATTATAAGAAAGAACGTTGAAGGACCACCCGTAATGAAAAAGATGAAACTGGGAAAAGCCCCAGGACCAGACACAATTACTACAGAAATGAGGTCTTAGATGAATCTGGTATTGAAAAGTAACCGTCCTCGTAAATGAAATTCATGACACCGGAAAAATCCCCAAAGATATGTCAAAATCAATCTGCATTGCACTTCCAAAGAAAGCAGGGGCTATAGAATGCGAATTCCATCCTACAATCAGCTTGATGAGTTATGCAACAAACATTCTATTAAGAATGATCATGATGAGGACAAGGAACAGAATCAAAAAAGAAATAGCAGAAGAACAATATGGATTTGTCGAAAGTTAAGGAAATATTAATGCCATATACATCCTAAGAACTATCACAGAGAGATCAGTCGAATTGACCAGGATTTATATTTATGCTTTGTTGATTTTACCAAGGCTAATTGGTCAACCAACTAGAAAGGATCATTGTTGGTAGAAAAGATTTAACAATAATCAGAGTATTATTGGGAACAAACCAGCAGCAATGAGAATGCAGAACGATATAAGCTCTTTCCGAAATATTAAAAGAGGGGTTAGCAGGGATGTGTTCACCTGATTTCTTTTCACTTTACAGCGAAATTATCACGATGAACCTAGAAGAATGCCCTGGAATAAAAGTTGGGGGAAAATACTAAACAATCTCGTTACGAAA
>JAPXFY010000012.1:77749455-77759455 GCA_030674185.1 Monoplex corrugatus | reverse complement strand
GATTGAGCGAGATCCCACAGGCAACTAGGCTTAATGCAAGTAAAACATGTTCCACGGAGCACAACACTTGTCCCTAGCAAAGTCTGTATAAAATCAACTTTCACAAGAAAGAAATGCAAGCATACAAAACGAAAACCAAAACAACAGAAAACAAAGTGGCGTCACATAATGCCGACGTGCTTTCTCTAGGGAGAACAACCAGCATTTCACATGAAAAATCTCCACTGTGATAAACAAGGAACAAACAAACAAGCAAACAAACAAACCAAAAAGAAGAGAACCTAATCTCGTCCAATACATGGGATATGGCTGCACAGTACAAGAAGAGACAACTCTAACAGCCTGAGTCATTGCACCTGCCATTTGTTTGTATTTGTACAGTCAGTGCCTGACGGTAAGTCCTGTACACGAGCTGAGTGTGTTCACAATTATGAATACTTTCTGAACTTCTTCATTTTGCTTTCTTGTATAACTCACAGGCAGTTAAAGCCTCCCCCCTCTCTCTTTCTTTCTCTCTCTCTCTCCCTCTCTCTCTCCTTCTGTCTCTCTCACTCACTCTCTCTCTCTCTCTCTCTCTCCACACACACACACACACACACACACACACACACACACACACACACACACACACACACACACACACACACACACGTCTAATATCACTCATAGTGAAAAGACATTAAATCAAAGAACGAACGAACACACACGCACACACACACATACACAACACACATACACAGCACACACACACACACACACACACACACACACACACACACAAACACACACACACACACACACACACTCACACACACACACACACAGCACACACACACACTCACACACAACACACAACACACTCACACACACACACACACACAACACACACACACACACACCACACTCACACACACACACAGAGTCTCATGCTCAGTCACCAACATACACACGCATGCTTTGACTCAATACGAAGAAGTTATTTTCGTCTTTTTTCCCCAAGAAGAGAAACTCGCAAAGAAAAGTATGTATGTGGTCGTAGGAAGCCCGAAGGTAGTCTAGTGGAGACCTTTCTGTGGTGTATGTAGTGTAGTGGAGACCTGTCTGTGTGGTGGGAGTGGAGTGTTGTGTAGTGTAGGACCTGTCTGTGGTGTCTGTAGTGTAGTGGAGACCTGTCTGTGGTGTCTGTAGTGTAGTGGAGACCTGTCTGTGCTGTCTGTAGTGGAGACCTGTCTGTGCTGTCTGTAGTGGAGACCTGTCTGTGGTGTATGTAGTGGAGACCTGTCTGTGGTGTATGTAGTGTAGTGGAGACCTGTCTGTGGTGTCTGTAGTGTATTGGAGACCTGTCTGTGGTGTATGTAGTGTAGTGGAGACCTGTCTGTGCTGTCTGTAGTGTATTGGAGACCTGTCTGTGGTGTCTGTAGTGTAGTGGAGACCTGTCTGTGGTGTCTGTAGTGGAGACCTGTCTGTGGTGTATGTAGTGTAGTGGAGACCTGTCTGTGCTGTCTGTAGTGTATTGGAGACCTGTCTGTGGCTGTCTGAGTGTAGTGGAGACCTGTCTGTGGTGTCTGTAGTGTATTGGAGACCTGTCTGTGGTGTCTGTAGTGTAGTGGAGACCTGTTCTGTGTGTGTCTGTAGTGTATGGAGACCTGTCTGTTGTGTTGTAGTGAGATGTGTATGTATGGAGACCTGTCTGTGGTGTATGTAGTGTAGTGGAGACCTGTCTGTGGAGTCTGTAGTGTATGTGAGACCTGTCTGTGGTGTATGTAGTGTAGTGGAGACCTGTCTGTGGTGTATGTAGTGTAGTGGAGACCTTGTCTTGTGGTGACCTGTTAGTGTAGTGGAGACCTGTCTGTGGTGTCTGTAGTGTAGTGGAGACCTGTCTGTGGTGTCTGTAGTGTAGTGGAGACCTGTCTGTGGTGTATGTAGTGTAGTGGAGACCTGTCATGGTGTATGTAGTGTAGTGGAGACCTGTCTGTTGTGTCTGTATGTGGAGACCTGTCTGTGGTGTATGTAGTGTAGTGGAGACCTGTCTGTGTGTCTGTAGTGTAGTGTAGAGACCTGTCTGTGTGATGTCTGTAGTGTAGTGGAGACCTGTCTGTGGTGTATGTAGTAGTAGAGACCTGTCTGTGGTGTTGTAGTGGAGACCTGTCTGTGATGTCTGTAGTGTAGTGGAGACCTGTCTGTGGTGTTGTAGTGTAGTGAGACCTGTCTGTGGTGTTGTAGTGTAGTGAGACCTGTCTGTGGTGTCTGTAGTGTAGTGGAGACCTGTCTGTGGTGTCTGTAGTGTAGTGGAGACCTGTCTGTGGTGTCTGTAGTGTAGTGGAGACCTGTCTGTGGTGTCTGTATGTAGGAGACCTGTCTGTGGTGTCTGTAGATGTAGTGGAGACCTGTCTGTGGTGTCTGTAGTGTAGTGGAGACCTGTCTGTGGTGTCTGTAGTGGAGACCTGTCTGTGGTGTTTGTAGTGAGACCTGTCTGTGGTGTATGTAGTTGGAGACCTGTCTGTGGTGTCTGTAGTGTTAGTGGAGATTGTCTGTGGTGTACTGTATGTAGTGGAGACCTGTCTGTGGTGTATGTAGTGTAGTGGAGACCTGTCTGTGGTCTGTAGTGTAGTGGAGACCTGTCTGTGGTGTATGTAGTGTAGTGGAGACCTGTCTGTGGTGTCTGTAGTGTAGTGGAGACCTGTCTGTGGTGTCTGTAGTGGAGACCTGTCTGTGTGTCTGTAGTGAGAGACCTGTCTGTGTGTCTGTATGTAGTGGAGACCTGTGTGTGGTGTCTGTATGTAGGAGACCTGTCTGTGGTGTCTGTGGTGTAGTGTAGTGTAGTGAGACCTGTCTTGGTGTATAGTGTAGTGGAGACCTGTCTGTGGTGTATGTAGTGTAGTGGAGACCTGTCTGTGGTGTCTGTAGTGTAGTGGAGACCTGTCTGTGGTGTATGTAGTGTAGTGGAGACCTGTCTGTGGTGTATGTGGTGTCTGTAGTGGAGATCTGTCTGTGGTGTATGTAGTGTAGTGGAGACCTGTCTGTGGTGTCTGTAGTGTAGTGGAGACCTGTCTGTGCTGTCTGTAGTGTAGTGGAGACCTGTCTGTGGTGTCTGTAGTGTAGTGGAGACCTGTCTGTGCTGTCTGTAGTGTAGTGGAGACCTGTCTGTGGTGTTTGTAGTGTAGTGGAGACCTGTCTGTGCTGTCTCTAGTGGAGACCTGTCTGTGCTGTCTGTAGTGGAGACCTGTCTGTCTGTTCACCTGTCTGTCTTGGAGTTTGTCAAATAAAACCGACTGAAACTGATCTGTGCTGTGCATGTCTTTCTGTTCATGTGTCTTTATATTCTGTCGCTCTAAAAAAGACTGACACAACTGGGTAACACTTACAACAAGAGGGTCAGATGATTTCACATGCACAGTACCACACATGCCGTGTGGCGGAGCTAAAACAAAATAATCGTTGTAAACGCTAGAAACCTGCACAAAACCCGTTACGTGCATTCATGTATAACCCCTCTCTGTCTCTGTCTCTGTCTCTCTCTCTTTCATCTCTCTCTCTCTCTCTCTCTCTCTCTTTCTTTCTCTCTCTCTCTACTGTCTCTGTGTCTGTCTCTGTCTGTCTCTGTCTCTCTCTCTCTGTATCTCTGTATCACTGTCTCTCTCTCTCTCTCTCTCTCTGTTGTCTCTGTCTCTCTGTCTGTTTGCTGTCTGTCTGTCTCTCTCTCTCTCTATCTGTATGTCTGTCTACTCTGTTTGTCTGTCTCTCTCTCTATGCCTCTGTGTTCTGTCTGTGTTTCTGTCTGTGTTTCCTGTCTGTGTTTCTGTCTCTCTCTCTCTCTCTCACTCTCTCTCTCTCTCTCCCTTTCTCTCTCTCTCTCTCTCACTCACTCTCTCTCTCTCTCTCTCTCTCTCTCTCTCTCTCTCTCTCTCTCTCTCTCTCGTTCGCTCTCTCACTGAATCATTCTTAATTTTTTTTTCTTTCGTTACAGACGTATACAAGCAAATGTTCAACTTTTTATAGTGGCGAAGGCAATACAATTTAAACATTTAGAGGAATCACTCTGTGTGTGTATGTGTATGTGTATGCGCGCGCGCGCGTGCGTGTGTGTATGTGTGTGTGTGTGTGTGCGCGCGCACATGCGCCCGTGCCCACGTCCCTGCGTGTCTGTGTGTGTGCACGTGTACATGTATGTTTGCATGCCCTCAGTAGTCTGTATCTTCTCTGTGTGTCTGTGGCTCATGAGACTATGTGATACGTGGTTGGTCTTCACTATTTGCCGATATCGATCAGGCGGGATTTCTCTGTGCTGCTATTGGCCAAATCAGAGATTTTACAGAGGACACCCTTATTAAGATCATGCGGCTCCCGCTTTACCTTCCGTCTTCAGTGTAGGAAGTTTCGTGTGGCTAGTTGAGAAAACTGTAGGAGTGAAGACCTGGTGTCTTGAGTTTAACTCCTATCGGCGTCATAAAAGTTGGACTGTTTGATGGCCAACTTTGTACAGGTCCCTCTCCGCTGTCGTTTCAAACCTTGCGAGCGTACAGCGTTTTGCGCAAGCTCAAGGAGTCTGCCAGTCATAATCATTGACTGATTAGGGGAGGAACACACATGGAATTGTCCGAGTGTAATGAAATCCTTTTGAACAAATTTAAATTCAAAGCAAGACTTAAAGCAAAGTAAAAGCGTACTGTTGAGCAGTCAATGAAACAAACTGGTCGAGCCATTCATTCTTCATATTTCGTATTCATATTCATATTCATATTCATATTCATATTCATATTCATATTCATATCCTGACAGTTTTTTTATGTTGTCCCATTTTCTACTACTTATGAGTTTCTATGTGTCCACAGAAGCTGGGACGGTTTTTACAATGCAATAATGATGACGACGATGAGGATGACGACGATGATGATGACGACGATGAGGATGATAAGCATGATACCATAAAGTTCCATCTACGGTCTGTACTCTACGCTTAGTGTCAAACATATTGTTCAACTCTGCCCAAGAGATACAGACACCTGTGGTGTTAGTCAGAAGATTTGAACAACATCCGAAGTAGATGAGATTTGACTGTGTGGTCCCAGTCTTCCCAAAAAGCCAACATCATGCTCATCTCTAGGCAGGACCTTGTTGTGGCCGAAAAATCCCACAATGATTTTGAAAGGACTGATGGGGATTCGAACGCACAATCTTCCAGTTGGTAGTCCGTTGCACTAAGCCTTTCACCGTGGCAACTGGTTTTCTAACAGTTTTCTAATCCCATACATAATTAATACAGAAAATCAATGTTTTATACCTGTCAAGATCACTGAGACTTTGAAGAAGCTTAAGTTAGAAAAAAAACTTCATGTACATGGAGGACAACGCGAACAAAAAGAAAAAAAATTATCAGAAATTCCTGGAAATACATGTAGTGTTGTTCACACACGGAAAATGAGTCGATCATTTAGATATTTCCACAAATGGCTGATCAGACCGGTTATTTCCAAAAACGTCTCAAAGTTTCAGTCATTTCCAGAAGTGACTGATTTCCCGATATGATTGTAACATAATATATTACCTCCAGCTTGATCCTGACAAATTAAGCTGGGAAAAACTATTTAATTCAATCTACAATACACGCAGCCCCAATCTTATATAACACATAACGAGTCAGTGGCAGTTTGTATATATTCTCTTTGTTTATGCGGTTTTGGTTTGTAGTTTATGAGTTTCTATTGTGTAGTTGCTTAAAACTATTCGCTGCTGAATAACTGGTAAACAAATGGATCAAGTTTTCCTTAAGAGAATTTTTACAATTTAGCCCCAATAGCATCCGTTCTTGGATTCTTTCCATTTTTTATATATTCAATGTAAGCCTACTTCTCTACGTTTATCTCTCCTTCTAACAAGTTCATTTCTTCTGTGGATAGTTTTGGGTGTTTTTTTATTTTAATTCTATTGATTACTTCACACTTGTTTTCTTATCCTCGTGTATAGCTGTCTGTAGAATGCATACACCTGCTGTTTAAATGTTGATGTTCGTCAGTTAGATCTTGATCTGAACAATCAGTTTAAGCATGTTTTGTACTTACAAAATGTCTTTTTAAAGGATGTTATTGTGTAAAAAAAATTTTTTCCAGATTACAGGAATAATTCTTTTTTTCTTTTTCCTCCTCTGCAAACACTGAATACTTGTAATGTTTTGTATTCATTAACATTGTACAAAATGTTCTACAGTACGTGGAAACATTTAATTTACTTGAAATTCATACTATAGTTTCAGTTTCAGTTTCTCAAGACGCCGTCTCCGCGCTCGGAACGAATACCATAATTATGCTCTAACGTCACAGGCGCTTACCTAGTCTATATCTTATACTAGTATTGTATCAGCCTATCTTTGGAACAACTTAGATAAGTGTAAATGACATGTGTATCTCTTATCTTATCTTCAAAGAAAAGAACAGATATATAAGGTAAATAAATAAATACCTAAAGATCTGAATCATAACACAACTAGCTATTTAGTACAATCTCGGCTCACAAGACAGACTCCCTCGCCCCCCCCCCCCTCCTCAATGCACAAAGCCTCAGCTATCTATCAACATCGTAAACATAATATTTCCTCAATCATTGCCCAGCCAGTATGTCGTTTACTTCCGAGGAAAGAATAGAGGAAAAGTAAGTAAGTAAGTAAGTAAGTACATATGTAGATAAATAAATATATAAATAAAAGATAAAGGAGTATGTATGTGAATAAACGAAGAGGAAATGAGAAATAACAACGGTAAATACACATACATATACGCCCGCACACAGACACACACACACATATATACATTCATACGTACAACTCATATCCACATAGTGTGATGTCCGACAACAGTAACAACAACAACAACATCAAACACAACAACACAACAACAACAATAGCAAAGAGGAAACACACATATATACAAGTGTTCACATATACACCCATCACAACCAATCGATGCTGCAGATGATAAAACAAAGCAAAAAGCAGACACATATCATGACAAACTTACAGACATATAGACAACAATTAACAAACAGACCACAGACACAAACATACAGACGGCTGGCAAACTTGCCCGTTCTCCAGTTGTCTTTTCCCATTCTTCACTTTTCCTTTATCTCTGTTTCAGGAAAAGCCCAAACACTTTCCATTCCACGCTGTAAGAGTCTGTGCAGTCTTACTTTTGAGATGATACCAATGTTGGTCTGATTAATGACAGCTCTTGTTTTTCCGTTCATAGTAGATTTCCGGCCACTTCCTCTATCTGTTTCTTTTTGTGTAAGACGTAGTACAAAATCAAGAGCCCCTGTACAGGCTTGCAACTGATGCTCAAACCCACTAGCATATCCTTCAGTCATGCCTAATGTATGCCATCTTGTGAAGTCAATTCTGGTCAAAGGTGATTTACTTCATGGGAATCTGCAGCAGTCCCTGTGGCAGACTTCAGATACAGACTTCGTTATGGCAACAGCCCAGAATGTATAAAGTATGACAGCTGGAACTTCGAAGAAGAAGGATCAAACTTCCTTTGTTATTGAACATATCTTGTGCAATAGGAACACACTAACTTTCTTGGTTTCTTCATGCATTTAAAATATACAAACTCTTCATGTGCTGAATAATTGATCGATATTTGGCTAAAATCCGTTTGTACACGAAACAGAAGTTCCAATCAAGATTTTGACTTTTGTGGTCGCAGTGATCCCAAAATAATTTTGTTCAGAAATAGAACGAAAATTAATTATGCTTTCGCGATTGTCTATTGGGCCATTCTTGACAAAGGTCTATCAAGACTACTGGTTTTTGCTGACACATCTTGTTGATATATACATGCACTGATAACACACACACACACACACACACACCACACACACACACACACACACACACACACACACACACACACACACACACACACACACACACACACACGCACGCAAGTACGCATGCACGCAAACACGCATACACATGCAAAGAGACAGAGAGATAGGCAACTAGACCTTTCTCTTAAGTTTCTGTTATTCACACTTTCTCCGAACGTCCATTAACTGAATAAACATCTGTTTGTAGGCACTGTCAAACGTTATTAATCTAAGCCGTGTTTTTGCACCTGCTCTGTATTGACCATACACTACGTGTGGTGAAACTGCTTTTCATTTTTCCTTGGTAATTGTTTAAGAAAACTGAAGTATTTCTGTCTTTCCCGGAGATCATTGCACTGACAGTTTTGTTAAGTGACTAAATATTCAGAGGACAGTTACTGATATTTCTTAATCAATAAAACCAAGGTCATAGCTCTGTCCTGAATGTCACAGACCACGTTTTATAACCGTTTGAAATGTACGTTACATAGTATCACATACTGATGAGATCTTAAGCAATGAGGTGATAGATACCGTTGAAATGTACGTTACATAGTAGTCACATACTGATGAATCTTAAGCAATGAGGTGATAGAGACTTCACGACTCGTGTTTCAGCTTTTTGAAACCGGTTCCATTCCTCTAACTCGTTGGTCTCCCTTCCCAAACAATGGAAATGACCAGGTTACCATTAAATACTTTTGCACATTGCATGTTCCGTCTCTCTGACATGAATATATATACACGCACGCTCGCCCTTATACACACGTACACTCGAGGCATATTACATTTCAAAGGACATGATTGTTCATGTCAGATCTAGAACTAAATCTTTGCCTGCAAGCGAAATATTATGCCTTCCATTATTTACGTGGCAAAAACATCTGGGGAAAGCTCAGAGGAGAAGCTTCCCTCAAGCAAACTTTTCGGCCGTAAACTGTTTATACATTAAGACGACCTGGCCGAATCTATATCACGATTTCTGGAGGCCCTGCTACTGTCGCCACATTTTCACCCTCCACCTTGGTTCAAAGCTGCGCGTTCAAGATGGCTGGCTGCTTACAGGGCCAAGTTATCCTTAGCTATCATACACCTTTTGTACACAAGAGAATTTTAAGCGTACGAAGTTCACTTTTGTTCCTCCTAAGCTGATCCAGCTGGAACTTTTTTCAGCTGTTCCTGCGATCGCCTTTAGAGCTCTGGTCCTCTCCTTCGCGATATTGAGAACTATTTCATGAAGTCAAAGGCAGCTGTGTATTCCAGCTTCCTTTCACCAAACTTCTGTGTTGAGGACTTTGGCTTGGAAGCCGGATGTTCTTAAGTTGCTGGCTAGACTGACGTACATTTCAGTCGTGTACTTCTGGTTTCCTTCATTCGTCTTTCATCAAAGTCGTGTCTTTTGATTAATGGGAGGTAAATACTAAATCTAGTCCCATGCCACTGTTGCTGATGATTTCTGGATTTTTTTTCATTCTGTAAGATTCGTTGTGCACTCCCAGTCATCCGCTCTATCCAGTAGACCTTGCTTCTTGTCACCATTTTTTTCAGGCCTCAGTTTGCTGCCTTCTGCCGTGTTGAAGTTTGCCGGTAATTATGGCGACGTGATTTTTCCCCTGGCCGAAGTATTTTCTTGTGCTCTCTCTATAAGCACACGATTTTGCTTCCATATGTACAATCCTTGGGTTAGCGCTGATTTTCCAGAGTCCAGTAATGTGTTCTACTGCACGTTTGCCCTGGCAGTGCGGGCATGCCAGGTCATCTGATTTCTCTCATTTCACCAATTTTGCATTCAAGTGCAGGAAGTCCTACACAGATGTGAAGATGACACTGATCCTAAAAGGGGCAATAATATTATAGAACATGTCAGTCCAGCTGAGACTTCTGTAGAGTGCCCTTACCTACTTTGTCCGTTGTCCCAGTTGACCTTGCTGGACTGCCATCTGCCTTTATCTTATTACGATTTTTTGGCTATCACTTTCTTTCTCGATTTCTTGTATTACCATGTGTCTCTGTTGTTCTCTTGGCCTTTGTCCACAGTTTCATGGAATTTGAATGGTTCGCTTGACTATATACGTTTCCGTTTTTGCTACTTTTCCTTTCCACAATGAGAGGTTCTATGCTTTGTCTGTATTGAAAC
>JAPXFY010000012.1:77711955-77739455 GCA_030674185.1 Monoplex corrugatus | reverse complement strand
CACACAATGTGTGTGTGTGTGTGTGTGTGTGTGTGTGTGTGTGTGTGTGTGTGTCGGTGTGTGTTGTGTGTGTGTGTGTGTGTGTGTTGGTGTTTGTGTGTTGGTGCGTGTTGATTACGTTTAATCGCTGTGTCTGGATTCGTTTGTCGCGTGTCTGTGTATTTACGTTTATGTCGCTGTGTCTGTGTATTTACGTTTATGTCGCTGTGTCTGTGTATTTACGTTTATGTCGCTGTTCTGTGATTACGTTATGTCGTGTGTCTTTATTTACGTTTATGTCGCTGTGTCTGTGTATTTACGTTTATGTCGCTGTGTCTGTGTATGTATGGACTGATGATGTTGGCAAGAACTTTTTGGCTAGCTGTCGACTACAATTCTGTTTGCTTATTTGTCTGCTTTTCTATTCGTTGTTTGTTTGCTTAATCACAAAATGAATAAGTTTAGGTGGAGAGATACTGTCAAGTCTTTTGAAATTTTCTCTTTGCTGTGTAAGCAAGTGCGATTTATTGCATACAGCAGATGTGGACCTATAGACCTTGTTATCACCATCGTGTGCCCTGCCGCATGGTGTTGGCCGTAAAGAATGATGGCTCTGGAAATCAGGTGTAGGTTATCATCTGATTTGAAGAAGACCAGCGGAATAGAATTATGAGATGGCAACAATGGTCTTTGACCATCTTGTCATTGATGACAATAAGTTCTTTATTGCAGACAATGATACCTTGTAAAAGAATGGAACACTTTTTCAAATTCAAAGTATTAGCATTTTGGATAGATGTGGAACCGAACAAAACGAGAACAAGGAAGAGCAAGAAAGACTACTTGGTGGAATGACTCGATCAAGAAAGCCTTGAGAGTCAAAAGACACCGTACAGAAATAAAAAACGGAGGAAGACTACATAGCGTATAAACCAGCAAAAAAAGAAGAAAAGAGAAAAGTCGAAGCTGCTAAGGATGAAACTTGGAAGAATTATGCAAACATCGGGCACAACTTTGTGGACGGTCACAGTAAGAATTCTATAAAAGCGTCAAGAACATGAGGCCGAGGGACGAGCCATTCAACTCAGGTACCATTATAAAGAAGGAAAACTACTTTTTGGCCCAAACAGAATCAAAGAGAGATGGACAGAATATTTCCAGGACCTGTTGAACCAACAGAGGAACAAGAAAATGTTGCATTATCTAAGTCAAAACAATGTGACGAAGAGGAGCCTGATACACTTGAAAGCGAAATCAACGAAGCAATTAGATCAAGACTCACCTATAAAGCAGCTGGACCAGATAAAATAATATCTTAAGTTATCAAAGCATGCGGAGAAACTGGCGTAGCAATCAGGCATGGAAGAAAGAAAAATCCCCGATGGCTGCCGAAAAGCAATTGTCATATCCCTATGGAAGAAAAAAAAGAACACAGATTGTAAGACATATCAGGACATCTCTCTTCTCAGCCACATAGGGAAAATGTATCCTTAAGTACTGGAACAAAGAATTCGACCTATCCTAGAACACCAACTGAGTGACGCACAGTTTGGATGTAGGAAAACAACAGGAAGTATAGATGCAGTCTTCGCCTTTACACAGATATCTGAAAACACAATTGAGTATGACAAAAACTAAACATTGTATTTATTGATCAAGAGAAACCTTCAAAAGAAGTAGAGAGAAATATGTTGTGGTCAGTTCTAGAGACCTGCAGAGTTCAACGATAATGTCATGGCAATGTACCAACACAATCGAAGTGCAGTGAAAACACCAGACGGCCCTAGGAACGGATTTCACATGAAAACAGGAGTGCACCAAGGATGTACTTTGTCTCCTCTATTGTTCATTATTTACATGGACAGGAATACATAAGACGCAAATTCAAATCTTGAAGACCTGAATAAATTACTGTTTGCTGATGACCAAGACCAAATCAATGAAGATTCAGAAGAGTTTCAAGACCACCTCAGAAACTTTAATACAAATTGTGAAGATCATAACATGAAAATCAACGTGTCCAAAGCAGAGGTGGTGAAGGTGAGCAGAAGCCCGGGTAAGTTGGAATTATAGGTCAACAACATGGAACTGAAACAAGTTGAAGAATTCAAATATCTGGGAAGCATATTTACACAAAATGGCATCATAGACAGGGAAATTGAAACAAGAACTCAGAAAGCAAGTGCAATGACTTATCAGCAAGCCTCTCTGCTATAACATCCACACATACCTATGGATAAAAAGCGTCAACTAATAAGCTCTATTTTTATACTAACACTTTACTATCAGTGCCAGACATGGACACTGAACCAAACATAAAAAAATCCAAAATAACAGCTTGCGAGATGAGGTGTCTCAGAAAGACAAGGTCACAACATCGAGACAAGGTCAGAAATAAAGTCATTAGAGACGTCGAGGAAACTGTGCTGTCTAGAATATATAAAAAAAGAAACAGAGACTGAAATGGTTTGGTCACCTCATGAGGCTTCCAAGCGAACAGCTGGAATACAAAGCTTAAAACATGAAAAGGCATAGATCTAAAGAAATGAGGCATCCTAGGAAAAATGTATGGCAGACCCTACCCATCTGACTCACGTCCGAAAGCTGCATCTCCTCTCGATGCTTAACGGCAGAAGAGGACAGAGAAAGTAAAAGTAATGACACTTCGTAAGAAAAAGAACAGGATAGCAGCCAATGCTTTTTCGATTACCGTTTTATGTCTGGGCAGCAAAGAGAATGAGCTCAAACTGTGGCAGCACCGCTAACGGGTTTGCCTATCATCGCCACAGACATTCAGTGTAGGAAAGGCTTAACAGTCATTAGTCAATGCTGCACGGTGTGGAATACATGGGAACAGCATGGGCTACAAAAATGAAACATCCCTTCTCCGTGCTGCCACGAAATGTAAAAGGGTTACTGTCGACACTGAGTGACCAACAATTTGTTTTGTTTGTCTGTAAATTTGATTTTGTCTGTTTATGTGAGACATCATTGGAATATTGTCAACTTGACATTATTACAGGATTTTATTTATTTTCGTAAACCTACCCTTAAAATTTCTAATCAAGGGAGATGGCCTGGTGGTGTTGTTTGCTTAATAAAATATAAATTTCTCCCCTGTGTACAATGCTTTGATTTCAGTCAACAAATTCACTAATGTGTGTTTATCATTGACAAACATTAGTTTGGAATTGAGAATGATGTATTATGTGTTATATATTCCACCAGTGGGTTTCCCTTTTAAAACTATTTTGAGACTGACATGGAATCAATATGCTTTGAGAAGATTTGACGTATTATCTGTTACCAAACGCTTTGCGGTTCTGTATAGAAAATTGAATAGCAGAATGTCTGATATTTCCCAGAATTTTCGTTTAAAGCGAACTTTTAAACAATACAGAAGTAAGTCACTTAGTATCAACCGTTGCTCTGAAGATCGATCTATGTTTACATAACTATGGTAAATGATTCTTACGTGTACCTTGCTATAGAATTTTCTTTTCGTATTCTAAGTGGCTTGTACAAAGTCGACCTTCTGGGTTGTTATACATACTTTTATGATAAGAACAAAGCAATGTCTCGATAAAAGCGTGTGAAATGTGGAGTACTGGTAAGATGTGGAGCTAAACGGATTGATTATATCACTTGTACAGCTGGAATGAAACAGATAATTATGCAGCCCAATATTTCCTCTTTGTTTATAGAAAAAAAAGTGATAATTATCGACAGAAAGCACAGTACCATCCTATCTCGTGATGCATCAAAAATATTCGTATGCTGGCCGATGATGTTCTATTATCAGAAACAGTTGTTGGATAACAAATCCAGTCGATTTGCTTCACAATGTATGTTAAACATGAACAAAAGTAACAGAATTGCATGTTGAAAGGGCATCTGTTTATCTACATAGGAAAGATGGTTGTCTATCGGTGCCATGGTCCTGAAATTAATGTGTATGTATACCTAGACATATTCTTCTTGTCAGTTTTGAATTGTGTTGCTGCATCAACAGATCTTGCAAACAGAGCAAAGAATGTGTTATTATGTACTGTGGGAAAGTGTCCTATTCTGAATTACGATTCATTAGAACCGAATATGAAACAATCCCATGTCCAAGTTTAACCAATTATGAAATGTGGTTCAGAAATATGGGAAGTAGATTAATCAGTTTGTTATTGTGAATCGGTTTATTTGTTTGCTTTGAAAAGATTTCGGGGGATGGATGTGCGAACAAACCAATACCCTATAAATACTATAAGTAAATTCTGCCATTAAGTCTGTTCCTTGCTAGTTTAAGTTAATACATATGGAAAAAAATCTAGAATAGCATAAAAAGCACACTAGATGTTATATGGTCTACATGCTAGCAGCCAGAAAACTATATATCAAATATATGTCTTTGCTTGTGTGAATATGGATTTGGCATGTGTGGTTAAATTAGGGCGGTGGTAACTTAAATTGTTATTTACACGTGTTTCGTCAACGCTTGATGGACAGCAGACAGCAGATCAGAATCGTTGTATACGTAGCACTGAAAGATTTGTACAGAACACGGTTAAGTGTACCTGAAGTAAGATTGTATCTGTGATCAAGTGAAGATGACATCTGAAATATGCAATGACAAAATGTAGACTTGATATGTCTGATTTGATTTTGCGTCGTTTCAATTACAAGGTAGATGATGATTGCGATTTAATGACTATATTTGTGAAAGGAATCCACGGAAGACGAAGTGCATTTTGTTGTCAGATGGCAGGCACTTAATGACATTAAAGATTATTCATGAAGTATTTTACAATATTGAAACTGGTTTATTGGTATCATCAAAAAACCCACCAAAGTCATGGGCAATCTTTCAATGTTCTTGTGCAAGGCAATAAAATCAAAAGAAATGGCTAGGTCATAATATTGGCAATTAATTTGTACATCCACGAAAATGTTGTAATCACTCACAGTGTGTTGTGTTGTAGATTGTTATATTTCGTTCATATCATTTTGATGAGAGCAAGGCCCCTAACATCAATAAATATCTGAAGTCTGACCTTTCTGTTTCTGTCTCTATTGTTTGTCACTGTCTGCTGTCTGTCTGTCTGTCTGTCTGTCTGTCTTCTCTCTACTATCTCTTCTATCTATCTATCTATCTATTCTATCTATCTGTCTGCCTTCCTATCTATTTGTCTCCGTCTCTCTCAGGAAGCAGTAATTGGTGGAAATGGGGTTTACAATTAACAGTGGCGCATGCCCTTTCTTCTGTGGTGGTCTCTGTCTGTCTGTCTGTCTGCTGTCTGTCTGTCTGTCTGTCTGTCTCTCTCTCTCTCTCTCTCTCTCCTCTCTCCTCTCTCTCTCTCTCTCTCTCTCTCTCTCTCTCTCTCTCTCTCTCTCTAGGGCGTACAACTACGGTTACAGATGACTTATATGCTCGTGATCTTCTGTGTTCATTATGTAAAGAAGCAGGAAGGTGAGTTTCCTTGTTCTTTCGTGTACCATGTTAAAGGATGTAAGAACACAACTTATACCACAACCCTATTTTACACACCTTTGTTTGTTCAGATTGATCTGATTGACGTCATCAGTGAAAGAACAAATCATAAAACGTTCAGAGAACAAAACATGTATGAACAAAATTTTGTCTGTATGCATGAGCTACATGCCATTGTGTCTACACGTCATTATGTCCACGTACCATTGTGTCCACGTACCATTGTGTCTACACGTCATTATGTCCACGTACCATTGTGTCTACACGTCATTATGTCCACGTACCATTGTGTCTACACGTCATTATGTCCACGTACCATTGTGTCTACACGTCATTATGTCCACGTACCATTGTGTCCACGTACCATTGTGTCCACGTACCATTCTGTCTACACGTCATTATGTCCACGTACCATTGTGTCCACGCACCATTGTGTCTACACGTCATTATGTCCACGTACCATTGTGTCTACACGTCATTATGTCCACGTACCATTGTGTCCACGTACCATTGTGTCCACGTACCATTGTGTCTACACGTCATTATGTCCACGTACCATTGTGTCCACGTACCATTGTGTCTACACGTCATTATGTCCACGTACCATTGTGTCTACACGTCATTATGTCCACGTACCATTGTGTCCACGTACCATTGTGTCCACGTACCATTGTGTCTACACGTCATTATGTCCAGGTACCATTGTGTCTACACGTCATTATGTCCACGTACCATTGTGTCTACACGTCCCTTAGTGTCCACGTACCATTGTGTCTACACGTCATTTTGTCCACGTACCATTGTGTCTACACGTCATTATGTCCACAGTACCATTGTGTCTACACGTCATTTATGTCCACGTACCATTGTGTCCACGTACCATTGTGTCTACACGTCATTATGTCCACGTACCATTGTGTCCACGTACCATTTGTCTACACGTCATTATGTCCACGTACCATTGTGTCTACACGTCATTATGTCCACGTCCATTCATGTCCACGTACCATTGTGTCCACGTACCATTGTGTCGTCATTAGCCACGTCATTATGTCCACGTACCATTGTGTCCACGTACCATTGTGTCTCACGTCATTTGTCACGTTACCATTGTGTCTACACGTCATTATGTCCACGTACCATTGTGTCCACGTACCATTGTGTCCACGTACCATTGTGTCTACACGTCATTATGTCCACGTACCATTGTGTCTACACGTCATTATGTCCACTACCATTGTGTCTACACGTCATTATGTCCACGTACACGTTAACGTCATTGTGTCCACGTACCATTGTGTCCCACATACCATTGTGTCTACACGTCATTATGTCCCAGTTACCATTGTGTCTACAACGTCATTATGTCCACGTACCATTTTGTCCACGTACCATTGTGTCTACACGTCATATAGCATATGTCCACAGTACCATTGTGTCTACACGTCATTATGTCACGTACCATTGTGTACCACGTCATTATGTCCACGTACCATTGTGTCTACACGTCATTATGTCCACGTACCATTGTGTCTACACGTCATTATGTCCACGTACCATTGTGTCTACACGTCATTATGTCCACGTACCATTGTGTCTACACGTCATTATGTCCACGTACCATTGTGTCTACACGTCATTATGTCCACGTACCATTGTGTCACACGTCCATTATGTCCACGTACCATTGTGTCTACACGTCATTATGTCCACGTACCATTGTGTCTACACGTCATTTGTCCACGTACCATTGTGTCTACACGTCATTATGTCCACGTACCATTGTGTCTACACGTCATTATGTCCACGTACCATTGTGTCTACACGTCATTATGTCCACGTACCATTGTGTCTACACGTCATTATGTCCACGTACCATTGTGTCTACACGTCATTATGTCCACGTACCATTGTGTCTACACGTCATTATGTCCACGTACCATTGTGTCTACACGTCATTATGTCCACGTACCATTGTGTCTACACGTCATTATGTCCACGTACCATTGTGTCTACACGTCATTATGTCCACGTACCATTGTGTCTACACGTCATTATGTCCACGTACCATTGTGTCTACACGTCATTATGTCCACGTACCATTGTGTCACGTCTATGTACGTACCATTGGTCTACACGTCATTATGTCCACGTACCATTGTGTCCTAACCCGTGTCTACAGTTATTATGTCCACGTACCATTGTGTCTACACGTCATTATGTCCGTACCATTGTGTCTACACGTCATTATGTCCACGTACCATTGTGTCTACACGTCATTATGTCCACGTACCATTGTGTCTACACGTCATTATGTCCACGTACCATTGTGTCTACACGTCATTATGTCCACGTACCATTGTGTCTACACGTCATTATGTCCATGTACCATTGTGTCTACACGTCATTATGTCCATGTACCATTGGTCACAGTATTATTCCTACATTGTGTCTACACGTCATTATGTCCACGTACCATTGTGTCTACACGTCATTATGTCCACGTACCATTGTGTCTACACGTCATTATGTCCACGTACCATTGTGTCCACGTGCCATTGTCTCCACGTGCCATTGTGTCTACACGTCATTATGTCCACGTACCATTGTGTCCACGTGCCATTGTCTCCACGTGCCATTGTATCCACGTTCCAGTATGTCCACGTACTATTGTGTCCACGTACCATTGTGTCCACGTACCGTTGTGTCCACGTACAATAGTGACCACGTACCATTGTGTCCACGTACCATAGTGTCCACGTACCATTGTGTCCACGTACCATTGTGTCCACGTACCATTGTGACCACGTACCATAGTGACCACGTACCATTGTGTCCATGTACCATTGTGTCCACGTACCATAGTGTCCACGTACCATTGTGTCCACGTACCATTGTGACCACGGACCATTGTGACCACGTACCATTGTGTCCACGTACCATTGTGTCTACGTACCATTGTGACCACGTACCATTGTGTTCATGTACCATTGTGTCCACGTACCATAGTGTCCACGTACCATTGTGTCCACGTACCATTGTATCCACGTGCTATTTTGTCCACGTGTCACTGTGTCCACGTGTCACTGTGTCCACATGTCACTTTGTCCACGTGTCACTGTGTCCACGCGTTATTGTTCCACGTGTCACTGTGTCCACGTGTCACTATGTCCACGCGTTATTGTTCCACGTGTCACTGTGTCCACGTGTCACTGTGTCCACATGTCACTTTGTCCACGTGTCACTGTGTCCACGCGTTATTGTTCCACGTGTCACTGTGTCCACGTGTCACTGTGTCCAAGTGCCATGTGTTCAAATACCAGGGTAATTTTTAGCAAGGCAACCGCTCATAATGCTCAAAGCAGCATGATAGCCCAAATTGAGTTATGGTGGCCCAAATTGGGCCATAGGAATCCAAGTAGATTATGATGTCCCATTGTGCATGTGGCACTCATACAACGAAAGTCAAGGTCATTTCTACTCCAAATTGGATATGGCCATAATACCACAAGGATTAGTAGATTATGACGACCCATGGTGTGTTGTGGTCACTCCGATTGGATTGTGGTGATATAGGGACGTTTCCATACGTCACAGGTTTGATATATCACACGTACAGAATTACAATGGACCATCTTTGTCATTTCGTTACGCAACCATACAATCGAATCACGTGGATATTGCAAGCGAAAAAAGTGTATGTATACAGTTTCAATGGACTGAGGTTACAGGGACACTCCAGGACGTTTCGTGTCTAGTTTGTAATCAGTCTATCAGAATCCACACCTTCCTAACTGTATTTTACCAAACGTTTATTATCAAAGAAGAAACATGATCCACATCTACTTCCCCTGTTTCGTAGGGGCCAAATGTTGGGGAAAATGTATCTTTTTATGTTGAAGAAATACGTATGGTATGTGTCTACTTTCTAACAGGAAAAAACTATCTATGTTAGTTTGCCACACTGGGGCAGAATCTGGTACAGTCAACTGACAGCTGCAGGCGCATGGTATAAACACCCGACCTGACCCCTATTCCGTTTCCATTCAAAAGCAGTGGGCCCGTAAGAAATGGATGGGATGAATCCCTTGCAAAACGGCTGGTAGAAACCAACGGTAGAAAATATTGACATAGGGTCAATAACGAAAGACATAAGGAGTCTATCTGCAGGATGTGAGATTGTGAGAAAACAATGAAATCAGCAGAAAAAAAATTCTATGGCAGTAAACACTTTGATCAATCAAAAAAACATACTAGAAAGAATTCTTTTGACAGAAGAAATATTCTTTTCAGATAATAAATTGGTTGTGCCAGAAAAAAATGAGCTGGAAAAATATGAATAGACTTGTTATGTATAATGCTGAATGGTAATCCAAAAACGAACACGAAATTCACATTCTTACGGGCAAGAATGGACATGATTTACATACCTACACACATACATGCATGCATACATACCTACATACATACATACATACATACATACATACATACATACATACACAGATACATACATACACACACAGATACATACATACATACATACATACATACATACATACATACATACATACACAGATACATACATACATACATACATACACAGATACATACATACATACATACATACATACATACATACATACACATACACAGATACATACATACATACATACATACATACATACATACATACATACATACATACATATACACATATACAATTGTGCGAAGTATTCATGAATACAATGGCACGTGCTCAGCATGATACGTGGACACAATGGCATGTGGACCAATGGGGTGACCCCTACGCGTATATGATTACTTTGTTGTTGTTGTTGTTGTTGTTGTTGTGTGATATGCTCCCTTTTAGGAACCATGACTTTATGAATAAATCATCTGAAGTCTCCTCGGAGTAGATGATATATATATAAGTGGAAGTCAAAGTTCGGTTGCGGGAGAGAAAGGTGTTGGTGTGAATGTGGATTGTTTCTAGAAGTGCGCCTCTCTCTCTCTCTCCCCTCTCTCTCTCTCTCTCTCTCTCTCTCTCTCTCTCTCAGGGGTTTACATGTCACATACCAGTAAATGGCAAAGTCCTCTTCGATTCAGTTGGTGTGGTAGTGGGAGTGCTCTTGACTTTCATGGTGTTGTTTGTGCCTCTCTGGCTGTTTGTAGACTCTGAATATAACTTTATTTATGATTACATGCGCTCAGTTGTTTGTGATGGACGCTTACCAATCAATATAAATGCATTTATATCAATTATCACTTACTGTCTTTTCCTCTCTCTCACCCTTCCTTACAGGCTTGAGTGAGCTCCGTTGTTAGCGTTTTGTGCTGTTAATGAAGTGAACGTGATGTGTGTGACACGTGCGATAGTGTTGTGGCACACTGCGTCTAACAGGACGGCTTAGATCTCAATTGTCCCGTGCGCCTTCCAACTCTTCTGTCTGAAGTTGGACTGTCCGCCATTAGGCTTCACGTTTGCCATGTACATCACCAGTGTTTTCATACCAACAGAACCCATCGTGTGTTAGGAGTGCTTTAATTAATCATAAACGGCGTGTTTATTCTACGCCCATGAACTCAAGAGTGTGTAAAGTTCGTGCTTAGCAATGACAGTATCACCGCTGTTTCACCCTCAAAACAAAGTGACGAAGTTTACGGCGTGTCTTACACTCCCGACCAATTGCCCTCCACTAGTGTCGGTCCACACAGATTGTTTGTCTCGTGATGCAGTTTCTCGTTAATGGGCCTAGAATGTAGGCACTGGTCACCACAAAATCACGCTCGTGACGGAAGGAGGAAACAAAAACAAATCTCGCTCATCACTTGTGTCAGAGACGTTCAGCCAATCTGTACTCCTGTGCTGCTATCTCATATCAAACCAAGAACCCTTCCCCCATCGCACGCTGGTATTCAAAGTTGATAACTGTTAACACCAATATGAATGTACAGGACGATTTTTTTTTCAAAGTAATGCTTTCAACAACACCCCGTCCTGCAAAAACTAAACCAGTGATATCCCTCACATAAACAGTGGAGGTCACTTTGGCCCCGTTTTTCTGTCTGAAACATGGTTTCAACCTGGTCATGGAAGCAACATTGCTGCTACAACACGCACTGACATCTTCTCTGACTACAATATCAAGAGAGAGTGGCACTGACGATGGTCTTGCTGTTTAATGTAAAGACAGTCTTGCTTCATATATCAAAATAGCTGTCATCTGAAATCAATGAACTGCGTTTCCAATATAAAAAAAACTGTCTGTGTGCGTTTTGTCTATCGAGTATCACCCAGCAGAACAAATAAGTTCACAAACCTTGTTTTCGTAAACATCACTGGCGAGCACGCATACACACATTACATAAATACATTTATACATCTATTGTGTGTGTGTGTGTGTGTGTGTGTGTGTGTGTGTGTGTGTGTGTGTGTGTGTGTGTGTATTGTATACACACACCGATATATATATATTATATATGTATATATATATATACATACATATATATATATATACATATATATATGCCTACATATATTAAAATATGAATGCACAAAACATGTATATATAATAATAAATATAATATATATATATATATATATATATACATGCAAAAAACACATATGCACAAATCAGATACACTTATCAATCTCACAGTTTACGCCCTTTCAACTCCTGCTCCCTTTGACAGTGATGTTCAGTTTGTTCTCTTCCCGTCCTTCCCTTCTCGTCCCATCACCCAGCTGTCATGTTTTATTTACACCCAGTGCCTATAATCACCAACCGTTTGTAGTGTTTCCTCACAAATTGTAACCATTGGTTCAAAAGAGTGAGGGGCGGGAGAAGCGGTATGTTGCTGGCAGGGTGAATTGTTTAGTCACTGCTGTGTTTTGCCTTTGTTTTCTCTACCCACCCACCCACTCACCTCCACCATCCAGTCCATAAACAAACCTGCAAGCAAGCAAACAAAGAATGAACAAAGAATCAGCTGATAACATTTCCCTTCTCCATTTCCCACCCATCAAACAAACGAGCTAGGGAGAGACAAAGAAATGTGCAGGAGGATGAGGGATGGGAAGGAGGAATGAGAAATCCAAATCCATTATCCTCCCACCACAGATGCTATATCTTGTGAATGGACACTCACGTTTGTATTCACGTGCATGTGCGTATATGCGTACAATCAAAAGAATACATGAATTTATGTGTACATTTTGCTGGGGGTTATCATAGGAAGCACACACACACACACACACACAACACACACACACACACACACACACACACACACACACACACACACACACACACACACGTACACACACACACTCTATATATATATATATATCTCTATATATACATATATATGTATATATAGATATATATATATATGTAGTGTGTTTTGTGTGTGTGTGTGTGTGTGTGTGTGTGTGTGTGTGTGTGTGTGTGTGTGTGTGTGTTTTGGTCTGTGTGTGAGCGCATGCTTTGCACCTTAGAATTTATGTCGTTGTTGGTTGATTGTTTTGATGAATGATGAGAGTGTGACTGGTTTCATTCTTGCATCAAGACTTGGCACCTTCGACATGTCATTATTATTGTATAGGTTTAGGGTTATAATGGAGAACTATAGCATGCATGATAAAATTAAGTTCCTGGCAATACCCAAAAGAGGACAGATGTATTTTCAGTATCTCAAACAAAACATCAGTCTACACTCTCTTTTATAAGGTACACTCTGTGAATCCAGGCTAAAACCGTATATCAAATTTGAATTGGGATATACTTGCTATTTGGCCTCTTGCAGTTCTTAGTCCGGAGAAGTGGCAGTAATGTTCAATAAAGATACATACGGTAATTTCATATTTTTACCTCGCAACGATAAATAAAAGAAATTTTATTATCAAAATTTATAGCCCAAATAGAGATACTCCAGATATTTATGAAGAGCTAGAATAACTCATCAAAGAATTTGTTTTTTTCACATCTAATGGTAGGGGTGACTGACACCTGTTACTTGACACCACCATGGATTGTTACAATTAGAGACACATTGATAATGTAAACAAGAGAGAAAACGTTGCAGAATATCTATAAACTTAGACCTAATTGACATTTGGTGAGAGATTAATCAGACAAAAGAAGACATACAACGCCACTTCAGCAAAGACATCTAGACCTTTTCTCTTATTTCTGAATGTATGATACAATATGTAGAAGAAGTTCAGATTATTATAGATGTCGCTCAGTCCATTCCGTGATTTCTTTAAAACTTTCATTTGCGAAAGGCATAAAACGAAGGACATTTTGGGAATTGAACAATTTTCTAGTGAAATATACTAAATAAACATAAGAGATAAATACTGAAATTAAAAATGTAAGCAAGGACTATGCTGTACTGGTGTACAATGAAACGTTTGTGCTCTTCAGACATTCACATTAAGTCAGTATGACTTCAGTACACTATTTCCTGAATATTGTTGTTTCTCCTGTCCAGGCAAGGTAGAAGATTCGATGGCGTAGCAGTGTTTGTCAACAGAATACTGATAGAATCCGTTAAGCAGATGGACGGCCCCAACAACAATATATGTCTTAAGATATAAGAAGTGGTGTAGACGTTTTGTTCATATCTACATACATTCCTCCTATCAAAATACTTATTACAAACAAACGCACAAGAGTTGTAATTTACATGACCTAGAATATAATTTGGTAAATCTTTATTAACGTGGAGAACGTGTTCATTTGATAATTCGAAAGGGAAGGGAACAACACAAGAAGGTTACTCGATAAAGATATGAATTATTTGGGTGAAAGTTTAATGGATTTTTTGCACAACTCTTCAGTGTGTCTCAATTCATGGAAACAACATTGGTGACCCACAGGGACAATTCACATTTATTTCTAAACAAGGTACCAGTGCAACAGACAACTTTGTTTTCCCTCCATACTTCACGCTCAATCAAGCATACAGTGTGTAGTGTACAAACAAAAGTGTGGAGAGAGACCCATAATATGCTTGTTCACTTTACCATCAACAAAAGTCACTCACAGCCATAAGATGACAAACACAGCACAACCGAAGACAGTAAATCATAAGCTGCGATTGTCAAAAAAAAACAGTAGAATATGAAGAAGCAGATAATTCTTCAGAGTCCAAAGCCTGTAACCTCCTAGACTCTGATGTTGAATCAGCGCTTTCAATTTTCAGCAACATCCTGGTTGAAGCTGGTGAATGTATGACACAAAATATAAGGCCAAAAAACGACCAAGAAAGAGAAACACAAAATGAAATGACAGGAAATGCGCTGAAAATAAGCATGCAACCTTAAATTTGTTTCACAGAACCAACAAATCTGGAGATAAGTTGGCATTTAGACAAAAGGGAGCCCACTGTAAAACTACAAACAAACAAAAGAAACAAGCAAACACATTGCTGTGAATCAAACACTTCTAGATAACAAAAAATAAACAGTTCAAAGTTTTTGGATACGATACGCAGCATGAGAATACGAAAAAGAAAACAGCCAGAAACATTTATTTCCAAATGCCCAAAATATTTTCAAAATTTCTTCGAAAAAGTCAGGATAAACATGATATCATATACTGTGCTCAATACACATTGTAACGCACTGACGCAGGATGTGTATATTGCTCAAGTTAGATGACTCAGTAACTGAGCAAGAAGTAAACAGTCAGAAACTTTAAGTGTCGTAAAGTTCCTGAGTTTGACAAAGTTTGTGGAAAGTTTATTACGTATGCTGAACATTTCGTGGCACCTTCTTTAACAAGGCTTTTCAATAGATTATATGAGTCAAATCATTTCCCAGAAGACTGGTGTAAATCTGATATATTACCTCTGTTTAAAAAGTTGACGAACAAAAACCCTGATAATTACCAAGGTATTTTTTATTCAGTATCGTAAAAAATCTCCACCTTTCTTCTAAACAAAAAATTGTACGCACCGGCAGAAAAAGAAGAAGTCATAAACAAGCAGGGTTTCAGAGATGTTTTTCAACTATGGATTACACCCCTCCCCATCCACTGGTTTCTATAGTAAGAAATGTCTTTGATAGCAGACGTCACGAAAAGTGCATGTTGCCTTTATTGACTGTAAAAAAGCTTTTGATACTGCTAATCGTGACCAGTCGTAGAACATATTGCAAAAGTCACAAACGTTGTCAAAAATGATATGCTAAAATCTATGAACAAGTCAGTTAAATCATGTGTAAGATGGGGATCTAAAATGGTATATTTCCTCTAATATCTTAATGGAGTTAAGCAAGTTCGTCTGTTAAGCCCATTGATTTTTTTCACATCTGATATCTGAGATAGCTGATTCGTGAAAAAATACAAACACGGAAAATGTGGCATTTAGATGCTTGGTAATCTCCATGACATTTTTACTGTTGTTTGATGATGACATTGTACCCATACCATCTGCGATGTCACGATTACAAAATGAAGTAGACAGTCTTCTTAAAACATCAAAATTTCTCGGCCTCCTGGTAAACTTAGGTAACTAGACAATTGTATTCAAGACAGGAGGGCATACTGCAGCTACAGAAAAAATGGTTGTATGAAAATACTGAAAATAAAACAGTAAATCCCTAAAAGTACACGGGATTATCACTCTTCAAAACAAAAAACTGTCCGTCAACAGTGCTTGTGACGACTTTTCCTGCAAACCAAAACGTAAAATCTTAACTTTGATGAAATCATATTGTCCCTCGGCTCCTTGAACATACGGTTTTCTGTCAACTGTTTCACGCACAGATTAAACATATGCATTAGAGGTTTGGGATATGTCAAGGTTTGCTGTAATAGAAACAACGCACATGTTTGTATGCAAATCCACATTGTTCTTGTGCTATTTCCGCTCTTGTCTTCACTCGATTATTCTTAATAGAATTTTAGTCACATGACTCATCAAGGTGATTGTACGATGGAGTTCGCATTCTGTAGCCCCTACTTTCTTTGGAAGTGCAATGTTAATTGATTTTGACGTATCTATAGGGATTTTTCTGCTATATTTTCAGTGCTAAATTCACCTAGGGCCTCAATCATTTCTGTAGTAATACTGTCTGGTCCTGGGGTTTTCCCGGTTTCATCTTTTTCAGTGCTGCTCTAATTCCATCTTTCATTATGGGTGGTCATTCAACGTTCTTTCTTATAATGTGTTCGTTTCTGCCATCGTCAAAAAAGATTTTTAATGTACTCTCCCCATCTATCTGATACTTTGTCTTTTTCCATGATAATCGTACCATCTTTAGATTTTAAGCAACCAGTTGATGTGCACGTCTTTTTCCTGTAGTCAATTTCTTCAGTGTTTCTGTACATAAGCTGAGGATCTATTTAGTGTCAGTCTTATATTTCTTTGCACTTTGTTTCCAGCCAAGCTTCCTTGGCTTCGGTGCACCTATTCCAGATTTCCTTGTGTATCTTTCTGTATTCTTCCTCCTCTCCTTTTGCGTTCTTCCGTTCTTCCATCAAGCCTAAAATTTCTTTTGTCAGCCAGTTCTTCTTTGCTTTTCTTTCAACTATAGGATTTCTTCATAAGCTTTATTTATCGAGTTTCTCAACTTTGTTCCTCACTGTCACCAACGTCGTCCAGAACATTGGATATGTTTTCAACATGTATGTTAAATTTTTCACGAGTGGATTCATCTGACCTTAAGAGTCCAAGATTTAGTTTGATGTTACTTTTAGTCTGTATTGTTTTCTTTAGTTTCAAGATTACAAGATTGTGGTCACTGTTGCAGGTAATCATTTATCCATTAGGATGTAATCAACTGGCTTTCTTATACTGTCTCTTGGATTCATCCATGTCCATTTTGTGCTGTCAGGTTGCTCAAACCAAGTGTTTCCTATTATGAATTCATTTATTTGTGCCCACCCAACAGGTTTTTCTCCCCTTTCATTTTGTGTACCAAGGACCATGCAGTCCATTTATGTCATACATTCTCTCCTGTCCCACTTCAGCATTAAAATCTCCCATTATTACTGTAATGTCCTGATTTACATTGAGTCTAAGTTGTCTCTAATACTTCATAGAAGTTGGAAATTTCTTTCTGATTACTTGCGAATGTTGGAAATACACTTGGATGATGTTGATATGAAAGGGCTTGCCATCCAATTTAACTGATAAAACTGATATAGCCCGGTTTTCTTTGATAGACTTTGACATGTCACTGTCCATTATGATGCCCACTCCTCTTTCTTGTGTGTCTCCACCACAATATATAATTTTATGCTTGCCTGATGTTATCATGCCTGTCCCTTTCCATCTCACTTCCCCTAATCCTAAAATATTGATGTTAAGCCTTCCCATCTCCATCTTGACATTTTCTCATTTTCCTTTTCGCAGCAATGTTCTTAAATTCCAGGTTGCAATCTTGATGTCTTTTAGTCTGATCGCAGAAGCTTGCTGACGGTCGGGTGTCCACCTACGCAACATGACAGTCCTGACCGGACGAAGGTGCTCCACTAGAGCCCCTATTACGTTGTTCGTTCCGTTCTCTTTTGACTGGCCATGTTTATCTTGGGAATATGTGATGGTGGTTTCCTGTTGCCTTCCATCGGTTTTTGCATGGACTCTCCGATAGCCTTTGTCGTTCCCACGACAACCCACAAGGCAGTGGGGAGTGATTTTCTGTCAGGGTTTATTCCCTTTGCCTTGGTCTCTCCCAAGACACCCACAAGGCGGTGGTGCTATTTACCTATAGCTGGGGGTCTTGGTCGTGGGCACCGTCGCATGTCTACATGCCGGTGGGCCTGCGTGAGGTGGAGGTGACAAGCACGCAGTCACTAGCCAACACACTAGACGCGTCACATCAGCTATTATGGCACACATAAATCCATAAAATATCAAATTCTATGACATATGGTGAAACCAGGAGGCATCCTTTATAGGCTGACATATCATTGCGGCACTCAGATGATAGTTAAAACTGACTTAATGGCCTCTTTAACATTATCATGCGTACTTCAAAACGGGTGATGAATGAAAAGTATTGTGCCATTTCCAATGTTATCCCTCCCCAGAATCCCTAGTTTGCCTATATGTCGGTAACTTTCACAATGAACCTTGCGTCAGAGGCTGTGCCAATGTCATTCTCTCTGTCTCTCTGTTTCTCTCTGTTGCTTTCTGTCTTTCTGTCTCTGTCTCTTTGTCTCTGTCTGTCTGTGTGTGTGTCGTCTCTCTCTCTCTCCACGCTCTCTCTCTCCCTTTCTCCCCCTCCCTTTCTCTCGCTCTCACTTTCTTTCTTTCTCTTTCTCTTACTAATTTCGCTTGTGCACGAGTTTTTCTACGCCACGCATTACTGTGTTCATTGACTGATTTGTAAATTACGCATTCTTTTCTATGTTTGTGTTTCTTCTTCTTAAGAGTTTCCGACTGCATACTGTCGAGATTACAGTAAGGGGAAAAGGATGGCAGATAGGCGAGATGGTGGCTAGGCGAGTTGCCCAAAAAAGAGATGAAGGCCCACAGTAGGGCAGGAGATGGCTCTTCCATTCTCTCTTGGTCCAGTGGCTGGGCTGGATTGGTTGGTGCACGTTGTGTAGCTATGTCCAGGGGTTTGTCATCAAATGGTGCGAAGAATATTTAACGTAAACTTCATAAAATACCTGTTCATAATAGATATAAATGTACATGAATAGAACCTAGTTGAATTGTATTTGAGATGCAGTCTTTCCAAGTATCTTTAGTCAGTTGTATAGAAATACTGAAAGCGTGTTGATATCATCTTCATATCTGGACAAGAAAAGTAATGAGGCGAGAGAGAGAGACAGACAGACAGACAGACAGACAGACGAGACAGAGACAGAGAGACAGACAGAGACAGACAGACAGAGACAGAGAGAGATGTGTTATGATCTACGAGCATTTAAAATACACGAACGATCGGCTGTAAAAGGAGAGCACACCTGGAAAACGGAACACTGTAGTGGAAACCTAGTAGTTCTGAGCAAGGTGAGAGACAGAGATGTGCAGACTGACTGAGAGACAGCCAGTCACAATAGCACCATTAAGCGAAGCACAAAGAAAAGGACATGGGGGAAAAGAATTCCTCACACAAGGTGCCCAAAACCAGTGTTCGCTTTTCACTCAGAAGGAACCAAAACCACGCATTCAGTCGTCTAAAACTGTTAATCAGAAATCGTCGTCTTGTTACTATCACCACAGTTGTCATTGGCAGCGCTTGGGACTGAAAAAAATCGTGAGATCTGTGACTACAGAGTCCTACTGTGTAAATGGAAAGCAGGAGAGAAAGATTGCCCGTGGGAAAAGAGTGTCGAGCATACACAAGTAAAGGTTGTGAAATCACTAAGTGGCTGTCTTTACTGACTGAATGCGTATGTTGAAAGTAACAGACGCTCCACACAGCTGTGTACTACCCAGAATAGTGAGTATTTACATTTTGTGGCCTTAATGGTCATTCACGTTTCAATGTTTACATTTACCAACATTAATATTTTGAAAATTCTTTAAATCTGTTCGCTCCCTACCAACCAATAAAGAAAAAACTATTTGGGCACTATTAACCAGTTAGGGCTGCTACGACATGTTAGTGCTCTCAGTACACGGCTTATCAGATCAGCTGTCACTGTCACGAACTCATTCGCATTTGTGCACTCTGTGTAACTGTTGTGAGCACCTAGCTCACTGAAAATGTGATGAACATCAACTTGATGCAGAATATCTTTTTTTCCCATGACGTGAACCTAATGATAAATGTCATGGAAACAAGATATTCTACAGAGGGCTGGCTGGTTCAGTTGACAGAGCTAGAGCTCAAAGCGTTGATGTCTGAAGTTCACATCCAGCCTGCAACATAGATTGTTTACTGATATCTAATCATTCTGTTGATGTCAGCTTAGTGTTCCTTGTGTCAAGTTCCCCCATTACCTCCCAGTCCCGTACAGATACATTTAAAGATCTTGTTTTACCAATAAGCGCACACGTCTGTATCGAGTGTCACAAGATGGTGGTCAGTGGTGTACGTATGTGATGTCCGTGACCAACATACAGATCACACAAGGCCTAAAGACAAGTCTGTGACTGAGACAAAAACAATTGATATCAAGTCGAAAACAAGAACAAAAATATACCCAGGCTATTAGCTACCTTTCTTAAATTAAAGTCATATTGCCAACTTGAACAGAATAAATATCGTATAGATTGAAATAGATACAGCCCACTTCATGACAATGAATACACTGTTAATCTTGAAGGTGCAAAAAGAGAAAATATAAAGAAGTATTTTTAAGTTATAAACAACTTACTCAGATTCTACAAATGCAGACACCAGTGGCTGTGAGGCGCTACACTACAAGTTTGTGTGTTGGAATTCTTATCAATCCAGTGATGTTACTGTGGAAATTCATTACATGATGGGTTGGGATTCGGTTTACATTTGTATTCAGGTATATTTTTAAATCCCCTGTGTTATAAATTGGATGGAGTGGTCGACTGTAGGGCATCTCCTTAGATTATGCGCCCGAAAGTATTGATATGTATACTTAATTCTCTTTTCCTTTTTTTCACCTGTTGAAGTTCTGTGTATGCTTTGAAACGATGATAGCCCTGATATGGCTCTATGCAGTCGGCTGGGCTTTAAACAAAAATATAGCCCTGATATGGCTCTATGCAGTCGGCTGAGCTTTAAACAAAAATAACAACAATAGTGGCAGCATCTAACATTTTTAAATTGAAAAAAGTAAAATGAAGAAAAAGACTTATAGAAAAAGACGCTCCAAGGACTGCATGGAACTGAAGTTATAAGCAGTACTTGGTGGGTTCATATCCACATCTGAACGTGCAGTGAATGACTAGGATCACACCATCAAGCCACATTCAAACAAATGCGTTTTTGAACCTGGCTCCTACATTTTATAACAAACACCGCACGTGCATTGGTCTCAGTAACCCCAGTTTCGGTTTCCCGTGCTAGTTCCTTGTGTAGTGTAATTAACACTAAGACAGTCTGTGTCAGTGGATTGCATACGTTATTACTGGGGGCAGGCCTGGCCTTGTGATTGTTGTCTTCACACACTGCGACAAGCCAGTTACACATGGATACAGTGGGCTGTGTTCACTGTGTGGGTGCGTCACATTGGGGTGGTTATGAACAGTGGGGCTGTGTTCTGTGGGTCACATGGATACAGTGGGGCTGTGTTCTGTGGGTCACATGGATACAGTGGGGCTGTGTTCTGTGGGTCACATGGATACAGTGGGGCTGTGTTCTGTGGGTCACATGGATACAGTGGGGCTGTGTTCTGTGGGTCACATTACATGGATTTACATGATACAGGGGCTGTTTCTGTGGATGTTAAATCAGGAAGCGCTTTGCTGAACATCAAAGACACGCCCTCGCAGCATCGGAGAATCTCCTCTGGTAGATATAACCTCATGGTGACTTGATACTGGTGGCTCTTCGTAGATTCATAGTACTTTGAGTGAAAGCGGAAAACGTTTTCTTGTTTCTTGAAAATCTCAGTTGAGCGGTATGAAGATAATGCCATGCAGACACCGTGCAGAATGGGAAACAGAACAAACAAGCAACAGAAATACGTTTGGGGGCAGTAGACACATTAATACATTTCATAATACATCACCAGACTATTGTTTTATATAATTTTACACACAGAATAATTACTATTCGCTATACCAACTTCTTTACCATCTCTCTCCCTCCCTACCTGCCCGCGATTCCGACCTCTGATATTTGCTTCTATACATGCTGTCCACCCACACACCGCAATAAAGGACAATCTATGGTGGATTTTTCTCTGAGAGATTATTAGCTTCCCGAGAGTCTGAGCTGAATTTGTTCTAGTTCTGTAGGTAACATAAAAGCTAGCACATGACTGCAGCTTTCAAGTAAAACAGAGCCATAAACGTATAAATATGAAAACACAAGAACAGCATTTAATGGCCCTACCTTGTTTTGTCAGGTTAAACAGATATATAATTCTGTTTTTCTTTAATGTTTAGTGGTTGTGGTTATTACAGTGTGCAGCGATCAGTGTTGTACCATATCGTTCACCATATCGTGGTTATTTCCCAGCACTTGTCTCACCGTGTCTACCTGAACAACGGGGCTATGCTGATGCCATTGACCACAAACTGACTGTGACTAATGGAATCACGCCTTGAATTATGGATGAGATCACCTTGTAGTCAACATGGAAGGAAAAGATTTGGTGCCGCGGAGGCGTATTCCCCTGTGAACTCCAAGCGAGTGTCAAGAATGGGAGAAATCCCTACACGGGTTTGATGGACGTAGGGATAAGAAAAAAGACTGAAGCCTGCCAGTGTATCAGTTGGTGAATGTTGGTCGTGTTTTTCCCACACACTTGTTCTGCTAAATTTCGTCCTTAAGTCATATTACGTGACAGGTGAACATTTTTTATATATTAAACAAACACGAAGAAAGGAAAACAATTGCTACTTTTACAATATAATATGAAGGAAAGTAACATCATATCCCACGAATAATAAAAAGATCTGTGGCCTAGTCGTAGGTATTCAGACTACAAAGTAGATATCGCAGGGTGACTATGAAAAAAAGGATATTTGTGATCTATTCGGACAAGGAGGCAAAACAAATCACAGAGTTTGTTTTACAATGGGCTCAAAATGTTACTTGAGGACTACAGCTTTGATTTTGAGTTTTAATATTTTCAGCACCTTTAACCATATTTTACCATGTATAAATAGTCTTTTGTAACTGAGAAAAAGGAAACAGCATCACTGTCAAATTTCAGTTCTTGAAATGCAGTCCAGAGCTCTTTCCAATGAAATGGTGTTCCTTTCTGATCTGCAATTTTCGAAAATCAGTTTTATTTCCAACAGCTCCTAACTTAAAATGGCTCTAAATCATGTTAACGAAACGGTCAACTGTAAGGGGAATTGTAAAAGCTGTAAGGGGAATTGTAAAGGACAGCTAAGAAAGTACTCTACCAGTACTGCACTCCTGAAACACATGGTCCAAACAATAATAAAACCTGTCATGCTCATGCATGGTCTGACTTCACAACTTCTTTATCATGGACTGTAAGTCATCATCACTGCATTTTCTACACTTCAAATTCACGGATTATTGACAGGCAAAATAATACACAAAAGCCGAAAAAATGATTATACAATTCACTCCATAGGAGTACGCACTAAGCCTGTACGTCATTCCTAATAACTATCATCCGATTTTAATTGAATCCATTCCTTAACCCATTAACGACAATGTATTCAATCAACTTTCTTACTCAATCAAATCAACAGTCACCAAACTATTCAACAATCCCCTCAAAGTACTTTTAAAATTGTACACTATAAAACTAAGCTTGTACCATACTATATGCCCATCAGTGAAATGCTATTGGTGCAGCGTCACAATAGCACAGCCCAAGACTGCCCACAGTTTATCGACATCTCGACATAAACCAGTTAATGGGGAGACCATACAATGACCGTGACATGTGCATTGTCATTATGTTTAAGTACAACCGAAACTCAAACCGGACCATGTTCAGTCCAAAGACTTTCAAGAAGCAAACAGATGGCCTGTCAAGCCAAAACAAAAAAGTTATTTACTCTTTTTACATTAATTTAACCACAATTAACGTTAAGGGGACATCATGTAGAATTCAACCTGAATATGAAAGTAACTGAGACGTGACTTCATTCTGTTAACTTACCATTATTCCAAGTGACAGTAAGAGGAGTTATAACAGTACAAATGGAAGTAGTCTCGTCACAATCTTGATTATAGTCGTGGCCATCACCATGATCATCATGATCATCATTATCATCATCATCACCATCATCGTCGTCGTCGTCGTCATCATCACCACCATCAGCAGCAGCATCACTATCCCCAGCATTGCTATTGACATTACCGTAATTTTCATCTATTATTTTGTTCTTGATTGACAAGAGAAGATATAAAACTATGTTACTGTCTATCAATGGCTGATGAGGGTATGATATAAGGTGATGATGCTGTGATGATACTTTTTTTCACACAGGCTAATTTTTCACACAGGCTAATTTTTCACAACAGTGCACCGACTATACAATGCCATTCTCATCACATCGCTCTGTCTCTAACAGCCAACCAGGCTGTACAGTAACAAAACACAATGTGGGTTCATCACACTATACAACGCAGAGTTGCTGTATTCGTGAATGGGATTAGGTTGTGTTGTCTTACTCTTTTCTCAGGCAATGAGTGCAAAGGTCACGCTTTCTTCCGTGTATTGTCTCACATGATCAAGTTCATAGCAAAACTTTGTATAAGTTACTCGAGTTAATGGCAAGCTGTTTGAAGAAAGTTTATTGACTGAATTTATTGTACAAGACGTTTCAGCCACATATTATGTGTGACATGACATCTCATTTAGACACTTTGTAGCAAATTTTCTTCTTATTAGTTCAACAAGAGAGAAAGAGAGAGCTAACGCCCATCGCACCATCAGTGAAAAGGGTGACACGATAAACTAACATTTTGAAGTTCCCCTAGGCCAGTGGGGAGGTCATTCTCATTCGTCAAACAGCTTTGGGCAGAACTCCGTCTGGGCTTTACATGACCAAACGGGACATCTCTTTCATGACAGAACGCTTTGAATAGAAACAAATCGTTGCTATTCATGAAAAGTGTACCCATCAGGCGGCCATCTCATCCCAGCGTCTCTGTGTGATCGCAATGTTTGTGCACCCTCCCCTACAGCTTGTCCCGCACACTGTGTCACTCTGGCTGGGCAAACAGGGCTCCGCTGCGTTTGAACACATAGTAAGCCAGTGAATGTCAATGTGGACGCGTGCAGCGTCAAAGTTCCTGTGACTTCAACATTTATCATACAACACGAGCGACTTCGGATATTTAGGACTCACAGAAAGTGACGTCATAGATAGACTTAGATTCTTCAAAACAATCCGCGATGTTGTGAATGCATGCTAAAGGTTTGAAGGGAAACAGAGAAATCTCAAAAGTGAAAAATGTATACATAATTCAACCAGATATATCTAGCCACGCAGATTCTGTTAACTATGGCACAACCGAGAAGTTTTCACGTTAGACCACGCACACGGCTTGAAACAAGACTGTGTCAGAGTTCACGCTATGTAATTGCAATGATTGACACATTGTTTGATACATCCTTAGTCTTTGATCAAATTCTTATTTTTCCTCTATTAGATCCTCTGATCAGAATGAAACGCATCATTCTTAATATAATCTATGACAATAATCTGTCAGAGCTTCGTTAAGATAGCTACCAGAAACCACAACAACAATACAACAACAATAACAACAACAATAACAACAATGTTTAAGCTACACTAACACTCTGCACGTTATTCTAACTGAAGACAAGAAGAGGACAGCACAGACAGAGCAGAAATGATTGCATGAGCGCTATCATTTTGATAACTGAATTAGGTCTTTTCGCTTTAGGATTACGTCCCTTGTCTCTTCATATTTTTTTTTAGATGTGATCGATTTCATTCAGTCATAAATAAACTGATATGTGATTATTCTTAACGTCACAGAGAATCTGCCCAGGTCATTACAAGATTTAGTTCGAGACAACTTACCGTGAATTATATTCTTTTAGGGTCATACATAATTTTCATGTGTAATTGTGATATTGAAATCTTCTCATACATTCTTTGTGTAATAGATACGTTGCTATTATGCTTGAACTTTACGCTGTTAAAACGTTTAAACGGTCTGAACATTCTTTTCAAATCTGGTAAACATCTATTGAGTAACAAATGATAAGTTCATCCTCAAATTGATATGTATGAGAGACAGATTGATTACAGCTGAAAAAGACCTTCCCTGAGAGTTGATTTGAATGAAGTGATTGATGCAGATGTCTAATATGGACAGGGAGTTCATTTCATACAGTTGGACCTTGGTAAGCGAATATACGTTTTATCCTGAAAATTAAAGACAAAATACGGGGTTTCTACGTGGGGTGTAGATGCTTAAAATACCAGCAAGGCACCAAAGACCTGTTCCAGAGACAGATGCAAAGAAAACCAGGGAGACTGTTCAGAAAGCCAATGCAATGATTTGAGGAGAGTGGCATGTGCTTAAATCTTAACTAATTTGATGGCTGGATGACTAAAGACTTAACTGACAGCATTTCTTTGATTAATGATTGATCGATGGATTAGCAGTTGGATTGATTTATTCATTCATTCGTCAGCTGATTGATGGGATGATAAGATATCAAGAGTTGATTAATGGATTGAATGGGTGATGATTCATCGGTTGAATGATGGATTCACTGACAGGTAAACTGATTCATTATTGATCACATCAAATGTAATGGGAATGGGAATTACTTTGTTGTAGCCGACGTGACGTGAGCGTATTATCAAGTGACGCTGTAGAAAGGAGGGTCTCCCGAAACGGTGATCGTTCAGACTTAAAAAATCTGACACCAACAACACCCAATACTCGTCCCTGTCCATCCCCTTGTTTGTAGTGTGACTCAGGGCCAGAGTGATTTAACTTAATTGAATTCCCAGCTAGCTCCAGCTCCGGCTCCGGCTCCGGCTCCGGCTCCGGCTCCGGCTCCGGCTCCGGCTCCGGCTCCGGCTCCGGCTCCGGCTCCGGCTCTCCGGCTCCGGCTCTGGCTATAGTTCTCTCTCTCTCTCTCTCTCTGTCACAGTCTCTCTCTCTCTCTCTTTCTATCTCTTTCTCTCTCTGTCTCTCTCTCTCTCTCTCTCTCTCCCTCTCTCTCTCTCTCCCTCTCTCTCTCTCTCTCTCTCTCTCTCTCTTTTCCTTCTCACACTCACTTCATTTTCCCCGCAATCCCTGCCCATACTGACTCTACAAATCCTTTGGAAGATCTCGATCAAGAGAGTGAAGCAATGCCTGCACACAGTCCAACTGTGGAGGCAATTCGAATGCGCCTTAGGAGGGAAAGGAACGTGAATGGATCTAACTTTGCTGTGTATTGCGGATAATGGACAAATATTCCCTTGACTCAGGTCCATAACCTTCTATGATATTTGTTCAGCA
>JAPXFY010000012.1:77699455-77706955 GCA_030674185.1 Monoplex corrugatus | reverse complement strand
ACTCTGTGATTATTACAAATAATCAGCTTAATATTCTTACTTTTGAGCCACAGCCTTGCACTGTTATTGTCATCCATGCCCACTGAGCAGAACTTTTCCATGTGTTTCTGGACGTCATTAACTTACGTGTTTGGTTCTCAATAAAACATGTGACAATGTTTCCATGTGAAGGTGAACCAATTGCAGATGCTGTTAAATCTCCAGATATTCTCACAGATTCTTTATGAATCTGCTACCTGGAAAGAATAGCTCTGATTTGATGATTTTGCATTTGCTTATCGATGTACAACAAGAATGATTTCAAAGAAAACAACCTTTTTGCGATGGAAAGATGCAGTCAGTATAAGAAACTCCTTATATTTTGAGATGTGCATGCTGCGGTTTTGCTTGCTTGCTTGCTTGCTTGCTTGTTTGTTTGTTTGTTTGTTTGTTTGGTTGGTTGGTTGGTTGGTTGGTTGGTTGGTTGGTTGGTTGGTTGGTTGGTTGGTTGGTTGGTTGGTTGGTTGGTTGGTTGGTTGTGTTTACCTCTTGTTCTTGAGAAACAATTGACTTTGCAGGAAATTGTTTACCTAAGAATATATGAGTTGAACTGAAAAAGTAGTTCTGTGGGATGATCCAAAATCACCAATCTGGGCATCCTCGATTGGCCAAGACTTATGCTACTCTTTGACAAGAGGGAAGTGCAAAATGTTTTGCATGGAATGTCTGTCAGACACGTTATTGGCAGTTCTGGAATACTAAGAATCCTGAACAATGTTGGGTATGTTTATGGATACAAAAGTATTGTATGACTTGATACTTGGTGGTTAATTCTGTCCTTCAAAATGCTGGTCTTCTTCCTTCAACAGTGCCCGTGAGACAGACCAAAGTGATCCATTTCTTTTTGGAACACTTTGACTTAAATGAAGAAATCCCACCAGGAGCTGACCTTTCCCACTCATGCTATTGTCCTTCATGAAGTGACACGGGACTCACTAGATGACGCCGTTCTTTATCACACAGGTCCTCTTCCTACTCAAAACCTCCCCTGCTTTGCAAAAGAAAAGGCAGTACCTCAGTTTCGTGTTGTGGACACCCATTTCTGAGGCTCAGAGGCAGTGTACAAAGCTACAGTTGCTGACTTTGTGGTGAGTATTCTCCAAAACTGAGGTCAAAGATGGAAACCAGTTGCTGTATGGATGGGGAGGGACGATGTCACTCACGGGAGAAGAACTGACAGACAACAAGCAGACAACTGTTGATTGTATGGCGCCTATCCACCACCCAATCACAGAAAATGCCACGGTTCAGTAGATCCCTGAAGTGTCACTGGAAGAGGAGCAAAATGTGACATTTATTACTTTTGATTTAGCTGTAACGAGAAAAGCGTACAATTCTGTGTATCGAAACAAATCTCTTTCACGACGTCTTTGTCAGATTAGGAAGTTTCCACACAGTCTGCTCTTTCCTTGGTGCTGTTGGCAAAATGATGAGAGGAACTGCTATTGCTGAAATAGTCGTTCAGTTTGGCATTTGGTCAAGTGGGTCGATTGAACAAGTGTTTGCGGGCAAACATTTCAATCGTGCTCTTTGAGTATGCAAACTGGTCCTTGAAGCATTAGAGAGGCAATAGCTCGTCAAATCTCTTGCCATAGGCGAAGCTGAAGAAGTTGAAGAAGTGCATAATGCAGCAGCTAATCTATCAAATCCCTGCAAGGAAAATCTGCAGTCTGTAGTTGGAAAGGACACATGCCGACAGGTTCATAAACAGTGATCTTTCTTTAAGGCCAGCTGTGAGAGATGGCGTTCTAGGTAAAACAGCATTGTGTGGATTTATTATATGGACACGATCTGGCTTGTTTTGATGTTCCTGAGGGCAGCAAAAGAAACAAAATGTACGTTCACATCTTGCCTGCCTGCAAGAGATCATTTGCTTCTGTTTGCAAATAGCTTCAACCACGCTGATATCTGAAAGTCTATTGATTTTCACCGCTCTGATGAACAGCAAGCACAGTTATCCAGAGGCTATCAAACTCCTACAAGATGGACGACTCAGTGCGTCAAGGTCTGATGCTGCTACCTCTTGTAATGCTGTGGGACTCCTATATATTTGAGATGTGCATGCTGCGGTTTTGCTTGCTAGCTTGCTTCTTGCTTGTTTAGTAGAAATGTTGCCACCTATTTCAAACGGTGTGTGATGCGCAATGTGAGAGTCAGTCTTCTTGTAGCAGCAATGGAGCTGACAGGTTTGACAGAAGGCGAAATAACCCTCAAAATTACAAGGTCATCTGATATCAGAAGGATAGAGCAAGATGCCAAAAATGTGATAATGCAGGTTAAAATTTCCACAATCCATTTGATGACAGGAGGCCCGCAAACCAGCTCTACCTGAAAGGCCCATCAATAAAAATGCCGAAGGATTGGAAAGGATTTCTTTCAAATGACCACACAAAAATAGAAGTCATGAAATGAATTCTGCGTGACTGCAGACTGTGACCCGAGAGTGCACGGACGCAGAATCTACTTCATTACAGGAAGTGACAGCACTTGTGTCTGTAGCGAAGACGGCTTGACAGTTGTTAGTGAGTTACAACCAGGCTTTTGTTCAGTTCAAGAGGTGGCAGGCACGAAAATCATTCTGCACCGCTGCCATAAAAAATACAGCCTTTTCACAAGGGACTGTGGTTAAATCTTCAAACACGAATGTGTTTATCCTTCTGCTGTACCAAGTCAGTACAATTCAGTATCGCGTGTTTCTGGACACCGGTATAGGCAACCGAAGACGTCTTCTGAATATCTAGCATGGAGGAGAGCAGTGTGATGCAATCCTAGGCTTACAAGCTTTCTCCTGGTGTGATGATATAAAAAAAAACTTCATTAAAAGGCAAAACCACTGCTGTCAAGCAGTTGGGAAGAGATTCTAATTTCCGCAAAACCTTCGCTTCACTCAGCTGCCCAGACTTAAGAATCACGCTTCATAAAGACATCCAACGAATCACCGGCTGCTTGGACGGAACACCCAGTCACACGGATGTTGACAGACTGAGGTGTTACAAGTGTCTGAAAAAGTTCCAAACCTATTGCAGGATCAGAGCTTCTCTCTGGCTTTGACAGGACTGATCCCAGTCTCTTACTATGCAAAGGTTTTTGAGGGCTTCATGCTAAGAGCAAACCATCAGACCTGATTTAGAAAGAAAAGGCCAGCAGCGTGCAGAATGCAAATGTCCCAAACCCTGTGGGAAAACGATGACAAGCAGGCAAATCAGGGCTTTGAATCCAGTGGACGAGGGAGACATTCTATCGAGAGAACTGGTGGACATTCCTTGTGAGCATCCACTTACAGTTGTTGAAACAGAGGAAGAAGCACATAGCTTAGCCTTTCGTTTTCTGCTGTCCTTGCAGATAGTCGTGACATTAGTAGTTAAGAAGATGTCTGTGGTTAGACATATATTACAACGTTTGACCCATTTGATCGCGCAGTGCTTGATCGTAAAAGGTAAGATGCGGATTCCGTACAAGGATGTAAACTGCGCGTAACCAGATAGACGTTCTATAGTTTGATACAACTTTCCATTGTAAAATCGTATGGAGACAACCAAATAGGAGACTTAAAGTAATCTCACTCCCTAAATAAATGCCACCCTTAGGACTTATATAATGTAACCGTTTCGAATCCAGAAATAACTTGGTTACGCGGGGGTAACATATACCCTAATGTTTTAAAAATGAGCAAAGTATTCAGGAGAAAATGCGCTCATAGATCTCCCGCCCCCCGGGGGAGGGGGGTGTCTATAGGCAGGCCAAGGTCTACAACGACGACTGGTCTGTACATGTTGCTTTGAATCATGACGATCCTCTTTCTTCCTCTCTCTCTCTCTCTCTCTCTCTCTCTCTATATATATATATATATGTAATCATATACATGTATATTGCTCTATCTCAAATATTCTATCTTTCTGTTCTTCAAGTTGAAAGCCATATCGTTCAGTGATTCTGTTTCCTCCTAAATCTGTGTTCAGTGTCGTCGTGAATCAAAGTAGAATGTCATGACTTGATTATGTCGATGTTATGACTTGATGATGTCGATGTTATGACTTGATGATGTCGATGTTATGACTTGATGATGTCGATGTTATGACTTGATGATGTCGATGTTATGACTTGATGATGTCGATGTTATGACTTGATGATGTCGATGTTATGACTTGATGATGTCGATGTTATGAGCTGATGATGTTGATGTTATGACTTGATGATGTCGATGTTATGAGCTGATGATGTTGATGTTATGACTTGATGATGTCGATGTTATGAGCTGATGATGTCGATGTTATGACTTGATGTTGTCGACTTTGATTTTGACTTATGTTGTCGATGTTATGACTTAATGATGTCGACGTTATGACTTGATGTTGTCAAGCACAGAGACAGAACTGTCTGAACATATAACTCTGTTCTTACGGTCTTTTACACTTAGATCAAGAAACTATTCTCCTTCCCTTTCTGTCTCCGTCTCTGTTGCTGTTGTCTCTGTGTGTCTGTGTCTCTGTGTCTCTGTCTATCTGTCTGTCTGTCTGTCTCTCACTCTCTCTCTCTCACTCTCTCTCTCACTCTTCTCTCTCTCTTCTCTCTCTTCTTCTCTCTCTCTCTCTCTCTCTCTCACTCTCTCTCTCTCTCTCTCTCTCTCTCTCTCTCTCCTCTGTGGAAAGTTACTAAAATGTAAAATGGAGGCGTATGTTAGAACAGAAGACAAGGGAACTTGACCGATTGCATACAGTGTAATTGTAGTGTGAAACAAGATGGAGTGGGTAATCATGTTATAATTTCTTGTTTTATAACTTCTGAAGTAGCCAACAATGAAAAACATGACGCACAATTTCTCGGTGATAAGCTACCGTGATTCACTCTACTTATGGCAGGTGATGTTTTGTTATCCGAAACAGCTATATGTCTGCAGACACAGTTGAATAGCTTACATTGAGTTTCATCTTCCTTTAAATTAAAAGGAGATAAATCAAAAAGCCGTATAATTGTGTGTGGAAGGGACAGGTACATAGGGAATAGTTAAAGGCAGTTTGTAATGGCGATCTTGTGTCATTTGTAAATATAGGTATTAAGGAATATATGTTTCAAAACGATAAAGTGTTACTGCTGCATGTGAAGATCCTATAAGTAAAGCAAGATAGGGGTTTCTTTGTCTTGTGCAGACACTATCACTGTTAGGAAATTATTCTTTTAAGTTGTTTCTTAAATTGTTTAGTTCAGAAGTTCAATCAATTACTTAGAAAAGAATTGAATTGTGGGACTTGGATAATTTTGCTACATATTGTAAAAACGTTCATCTATTTGCCATGAAGAAGTTTGTTGTTTCAATGCAGACACCTAATGATTTCATCTACAATGAAACAAATCGACAACCATTTCATTTCTATTATCAAATGCAAACGTTATTGGTTAAAATCGACATGGATGAATATGACAAGATTACCAAGGAAATTGTATAACATGTTGTATGGTTTTTGCATCACGATTTCTAAATCACATAGGATTCAGTAAGAGATTTGAGCTGTTTGAACTTAGGTTTGAATGTATGGTGGTAAGTTAGAATGTAAAAGATGTTACTGTATTAATTCGTGTGTTTCGTACAGACTGACAGACTGCAGACGGCGAGACTGACACTGTGAGGTTGATAACAGTAACAGACTTGATATGTACAGACAGTGTCACTGCTGACATTGCATCCCACCATGTCTGTCAATGAGAACAGATAGACATTTCAACAATGTTATCATGACAACATTTAGATCTGGTGCTTCTGAGATGTCTGTTTACTTTTACCGGTATTGACAACACAGTGACACAGATTTTATTTGTCCTTTGTGTAAAGAGGCACGGCAAAGTACAGATCATTTTGTGTGGGATTATTTTCCCTGTTTTAAATGATTTTTAGAAGTCGACTGATTCCTCAAAAACATTAGTAACAACCTTCTGCAGTCAGACTTAGCTTGTTTATTGCATCTAATAAGGAAGAACACGTTAAATATCTTGCAGTTTACCTAACAAAGCAATCAAAACCTGTAGAATATGTGTTTCGTGATTGTTTTTGCATGCATTGTGTTGTGAAGTATTTCCAGTGCATCTGCACTCTGTTTATTTCATTCTTTATTTGGGCCAAGGCCTTGAATGAATAAATCATCTGAATCGGGATTTGAATCTGTCTCTTTAGACACAACACACACACACACACACACACACACACACACGCACGCACGCATGCACGCACGCACGAACGCACAAACACACACGCGCATGCACATACTCACATACACAATATGCGCACATACAAACACATACACACTACACCATTCTCGTCAAAGCTACTGCAACCACCACCGTCACCACACCCATTGTACATCAGCGTGCCACAGATAGCTGCCCCTCTCTTCCTTTACACACACACACACACACATACATACATACACACACATACATACACACACACATCCATACACACACACACACACACAACATACACACACACATACATACAACACACATCATACACACACACACATCACATACACACACACTAACACACACAACACACAACACACACACACATATACATACACACACACACACATACACACACATACAACATACACACACACACACACAACACACACACACACACACATACACACACACACACACACACACACACACACATCCTATCATGACCATCGAGCACAAGACATATACACCTTTCCATTACCGCCAAATAAATCCACATTGTGCGTCAGTACTCACAGAACAGGATGGTACAGATTGTATAGACTATCCAGACTTCATGAAGCCCTCATCATCGTATCTGTTTCACCAACACGTAGACTTACACAATGCAGACATCCCGTATAGTCCTACATTCAGGGCGAATGGTTGAGCAAGTTTTCCATCAGGCGTATTGGCGCCATTGCTATGTACAGAGAACTTAATGTATAACTCTTGTGATCATGAGCAGTACATTAGGTTGTCCCCTTACTGTTTGTTTTTAGCCCACTTTTGTCTAAGCTGTTGTGTGGTAGTAGTAGTATGGAACAATGCTGACAGTCATATTTTGCCTGTGATTCTGGACTGTCTTTTGCAACATACACATTTTTACCTAAGTGTTTTCCAGAAGAAAAATTAAAAAGCGATGATTATGTTTTTGGCTGATATGTTCTACCACTGAAAGTTGACAAGAGCAGTACATGATAGGGGATATCAACTAGTCATGCACACACACCAATGCCAATAAACCGATACAAACAGTAAATGCGACTGAAAAAGTCTGTCATAAACATGCAAGCTTGTGTCTTTAAATCCAGACTACATCCTGTAAAGTTACTGACTACATTTCTTTACAATATCTCCATGTCTATGGTATCTGATAGTTTTTAGATGGAGGAAGTCCATTCTTGGTATCTGATAGTTTTTATGATGGAGGAAGTCCATGTCTATGGTATCTGATAGTTTTTATGA
>JAPXFY010000012.1:77591955-77694455 GCA_030674185.1 Monoplex corrugatus | reverse complement strand
CGCTTTCGTCTTCTGTCCCGCCGGCGCTGCCCTCGTCTTCTGTCCCGCTGGTGCTGCCTTTGTCTTCTGTCCCGTTGATGCCTCCTTCGTCTTCTGTCCCGTCGTTGCTGCCTTCGTTTTCTGCCCCGCTGGTGTCGCCTTCGTCTTCTGTCCCGTCGGTGCTGCCTTCGTCTCCACCTCGGCCGCCGCATTGTGATAAACTGAAACTATGCCTTTTTAACGCTCAGTCAACATGCACTGATGGCAAAGCTGATGTCATTGCTGACTTTATCGCAGATGAGCATGTTGACATTGCTTTTATCACCGAAACATGGCTTAACCCCCTTGGTCATGAACCTATACATGTGAATCTCACTCCGAGTGGTTACAGGCTTGCTTCTTTCCATCGCTCATCCCGAGGTGGTGGTATCGCCATCCTCTACAACGACTCACTCCATTCCCGCCTGTCTTTCTCGCAGTCTCTGCCTTTCTCCCATCCTTCTTTTGAGCACGTTGAAGTATCCTTCCAATCCACCCCTCACCCCATCACCTTCTCCTGTGTCTATCGACCTCCACCTAGCTCTGCCAACAAGCTCACCACATCCATGTTTCTCTCTGACTTTGATCAACTTCTTGATTACTACTGTCTCTTACCTGGAAATCTCATCATTCTAGGTGACATCAATGTCCACTATGACAACACTCACCGTTATGACACAAGACATATCATCAACTCTCTGTCCAATCACAATATGACTCAACACATTTCTGAACCAACCCATCAAAAAGGTCACATTCTTGACTGGATCATTTCTCGTGATCACCACAATTCGGCTACTGATAACTGCTTAGTTCTTTCTACCCGTCTAACTTCAGCCCTTCCATCTGACCACTCTGCAATTCTCTGTTCTCTTGACATTCCTCCTCCTTCCCGTACCATGCGCACAGTGACTCGACGCAATCTCAAATCTATCGACCTCTCCTCATTTTCATCTGATGCCTTCCGTCTCCTTTCTGAAAAGTCACATAACCTTGCCGATGAATTCTACACTACTCTCCACCATCTTCTGGACACTCATGCTCCAGCCACAACCCGTCTTTTACCTGACCGCCCCCCTACCCCCTGGCTCACTCATGAGATTGCCTGTGCAAGATGTGCCCGCCGCAGAGCAGAGCGCCGCTGGCGCAAATCCAAACTCACTGTACATAGGCAACTTTTCCAAGCCTCTAAAACAAAAGTATCCACCCTCATTGCATCTGCAAAAACAAACTATTTCCAAACCAAAATCCTGAATGCCTCTTCTTCAAAAGAACTCTTTACACCATGAATCATCTCCTTGACACACGAAAAGATTTACCTCTCCTAACAAAACAACAAATGAAGAACTCCCATCTGTATTCTCCAAGTATTTCACCACCAAAATACAAACTCTTCGTGACAGGCTCGACAGGACACCCTGTCAACCATGCCCGCCTGACCCTTCCTTCTCTGGCACACCTCTTACTACTCTTACCCCAGTCTCACAAGAAGAAATTCTCAACACAATCAGATCCATGTCGTTCAAAACCTGCGAACTGGATCCTCTTCCAGGTTTTCTCTACTCTGACTGTCTCCCTACTCTCCTCCCATTCATCACTGACATCATCAACACTTCTCTCCAAACTGGAACTGTCCCAGATTCTTTCAAGTCTGCTATTATTCACCCTCTCCTCAAGAAATACAATTTAGACCCAAATGAACTGAAAAATTACCGGCCTATCTCTAATCTCTCTTTCTTGTCAAAACTGCTTGAAAAAGTTGTCCTCAACCAACTGAACTCTCACCTGTCTGCCAACAATCTCCTCAATCCTTTCCAGTCAGCCTACCCCAGTGCCATAGCACTGAAACTGCCTTGCTACACATTCTCAACAATCTCCTCCTTGCAACTGATACTGGCAAAGTCTCTCTCCTCACACTCCTTGATCTGTCTGCAGCCTTTGATACCATTGATCATGGTATTCTCCTTTCTAGACTTTATCATACTTTTGGCATCTCTGACATTGCTCTCTCCTGTTTCACTTCTATCTATCAAACAGAAAACAAACTGTTCTCATCAATGGCACTTACTCTCAACCTGCATACCTGACCTGTGGTGTTCCACAAGGATCTGTCCTTGGCCCTGTTCTTTTCACTCTTTACACCTCCCCCCTGTCCACCATCATCAACTCCCACTCTATAAAACACCACTTCTATGCTGATGACACCCAACTTCAAGACAGTGACTCACCTGACAATATACAGCGCCTCCTGACTCGCACCACTGAGTGTTACTCGGACATCAAAAATTGGATGACATACAACAAACTTCAGCTAAATGATGACAAGACAGAAGCTATCCTCATTGGCACCCGTCAGAAACTTTCTCAGCTGCCTCCTCTTTCTCTCCCATTATGTAACACATCAGTCCCAATTTCTGATTCAGCTAAAAACCTTGGTGTCTGCATTGACTCTACCCTCTCCATGAACAACTTTGTTTCTCAAACTGCCAGATCTTGCTACTATCACATCCATCGTATAAGCCTGATCAGGAAGTATCTCTCTGTGGAAACAACTGCAAAACTCGTTCTCTCCTTCATAATGTCTCGCACTTGACTATTGCAATTCACTCCTGTCCGGTCTTCCTGCCTCCACCACTCCATCCTACAGCGCATTCAAAACAATGCTGCACGCCTTGTACTCAAAAAGAAAAAAGCTGACCACATATTCCTCTCCTGGCACAACTTCACTGGCTCCCTGTATCAAAGCGCATACAGTACAAACTAGACACCATGTACTACGAAAGCCTCAATAACGCAGCCCCCGATTACCTGTCAAGCCTACTTGAGATCTATGTTCCCTCACGTACCCTCCGCTCTGCCTCCGATCCTCTGACTTTTCGCTTTCCACGCACTAAGCTCAATACCTATGGTCCACGAGCCTTCTCTGTTTCTGGTCCGCTCTCCTGGAACAAACTTCCTTTCTCAGTCCGTCAGCAACCTACTTTTGTCTCCTTCAAGTCCGCTCTCAAAACTCACCTTTTCTCCTCTGCATAAAATCCTAACCTCACTCAATCCCCTTGCAGCCTGTCTCCACTCGGAGGGGAATCACATTGCAATATATAATTGTATATAATATGCTCTCTATAATTTTCCATTGTTTTTATTCTTTCTCCCCATTTATAGCCGTGTGTGTGTGTGTGTGTGTGTGTGTGTGTGTGTGTGTGTGTGTGTGTGTGTGTGTGTATGTGCGTGGGTGCGTGTGTGTGCGTGCGTGCGTGCGTGTGTGTGCGTGCGTGCGTGTGTGTGTGTTTCAGCGCTTAGATTTGATTTTATCAAGATTTTGCGCTATATAAATATTGTAATTATTAATTATATTATTATGTGTGAATGGTGTTGTCTGTCTGTGTCTGTCTGTCTGTCTGTCTGTCTGTCTGTCTGTCTGTCTGATCTGTCTGTGTGTTTTTGCAAAACATTCCATGAAATGAGAAGCAGACGGCACGATGTACGGAGAGAGTGAGCTGCTCACCATTGTGGTCACGTCAATAGGAACGATCCACACAGGCAGGAAACGTCGCCTGTTGTGACGTGTGCCACTCACTGACTTGTGATGCCATGAATACTTCATGGCCCTTCTGGCTGTCTTCCTCACTGTTTTTCACTCTCAGTCTGTCTTTGGAGACAAGTCTTTGGAAAGATAATGAAAGACGAGATTGATGATAATCGACGTGCACTGAAGTAATGTGTGTGTGTGTGTGTGTGTGTGTGTGTGTGTGTGTGTGTGTGTGTGTGTGTGGTGTGTGTGTGTGTGCGTGTGGGGTGGGTGTGTGTGTGTGTGTGTGTTGTGTTGTGTTGTGTGTGTGTGTTTGTGTGTGTGTGTGCTCATTGTGTGTGTGTGCTCATTGTGTGTGTGTTGTGTGTGTGTGTGTGTGTGTGTGTGTGTGTGTGTGTGTGTGTGTGGAAAGTCACTGATTGCAAAGCTTGCATGAAAAAACACATCCAGGTTCTTTAAAATTATTATTATGCTCTTACTGTATCAGCAAACTCACCTTACTAGATATACCTCATATGGCACTTTTGACGGCATACCTAAAGAACACTAAAAGCAGAATGTAAGAGGAATAGACTTGCAGGAAAGAAGTAGACATAATGTTCAAATTGCTTCTGTGCCAATATTTCATGGTAGTGTCATTACCTCATGCCATTGCTCTCTCTCTCTCTCCCTCCCTCTCCCTCTCTCTCTCTCCCTCCCTCTCCCTCTCTCTCTCTCTCCCTTTGTCTCTCTCTCTCTGTCCCTCTCTCTCTCTCTCTTCCTCTCTCTCTCTCTCTCCCTTTGTCTCTCTCTGTCTCTCTGTCTGTTTCTCTCCCTTTCTCTCTGTCTCTCTCTCCCCCTCTCGCTCTCTCTCTCTCTCCCTCTCTCTCTCTCTTTCTCTCTCCAACGTATTTCCCAGGCTGTAAAAGAAGCCATAGTTATCCCTTTACAAAAAAACAACATAACTTTCAAAAATAATCAACTCAATGTTTCTTCTATCATGTTAATGCCATGGAAAAGATGTTCATAGACATTCTTTGGACTACTTGGAAAACGTCTTCTTCACCCAATTCAGTGTGGTCTCCTTCAGAAACACCGAGTCACACAGCCTTTGCTACACATGTCGACACTTGAATGAATGCAAATCAATACAAACAATATTCTCTGGTGTGAAGAAAGCCTTTGACTTCGTCGATAGTTATATTTTGCGTATCTTAGTAACCATACAGCATTTTCATTCTTTGAATCCTCTGTTCATGAGCGAAATTAAAAGTATTTATCAATGGATCATACTCGTCCGAGGGTCACGTAAAAAGTGGTGTGCGTCAGGTATCAATTTTAGGACCTGTTCTGTTTTCTATGTCCCTTAATGATTTGCCATTTAATAGAGTTTACTACATGTATAATGTGTTCATTGAATAATCCATATACAGGAAAAGAGTATGTAACATATATAAATGTGTTGCACATTGAGTGACACAGATATGGGATTGTTCATGCAAAGTTCTCGACATACATGAAAACTTTATATAGGAAAGCAATAAAATTTATTATGCCACATCCCGTTTTAACAATAGAAAACAAGCGTTGACACTTATAAATCCCTCTGTCTTCACATTTCATACTCAAATGATATTTTAAGTATCAGAAAAGAGTTTTCCACAATATCTTCTTCTTTTTTTCTCTCTTTCTATTTCTATTATATTCGCAAATTTTGTAGGTCTTTTTCATTTTCTGCTATTAGCATTGTGTCATCTGCGTAACAAAAAAAATTAATGTTCTTTATTACTTTTCCTCCAACCTTTATCCTAGGGCCTTCTTCTAGATTTCTCCTGATGGTTTTGCTTTAAAGCGAAAACAAGTCTGGTGACAGAACACGACCCTTCTGACCCTTCATTTGATAATTTGGAAAGAGCTTATGTCATTTTCTATTTTCATTGCTGCTGTTTGTTCTTCTACATATTTTGGATTATTCTTAGATCTTTTCTTCAATATTGAGCCTTTCTAGTTGGTTGATCGATTCTTCGTGTCTTACCCGATCGAAATCCTTGGTATAATCATCAAAGCATAAATATAAATCCTTAATCAATCTCGACTGACCTCGCTATGATAGTTCTTATGATGTATATGACATTATAGTTCCTTTCCCTTCCACAAATCCCCACCGTTCTTCTGCTATTTCTGTCTTGATTCTGTTCCTTGTCCTCATCCTCTTTTCCCTTTGCCTTCCTCCGTTCTTCCATCAAGCCTACAATTTCTGTTGTCATCCAGTTCTTTTTTGCTTTTCTTTCAAATCTAGGGATTTGTTTACAAGCTTCATTTATCGAGTTGTTCAACTTTGTTCATTGTTCCTCGCTGTCACAGCTTCCTTCAGAGCACTGAATTTGTATTGAACATGTACGTTGATTTTTTTCACGGGTCGTTTCATCTGTCTTTAAAAGTCCAAGATTTAGTTTGATATTGCTTTTGGTGTTTTCGTTTGTTTAGTTTCAGCCTAAACCTTCCCATTACAGGACTGTGATCACTGTTGCAGCCTGCACCTGGTAGTGTTTTTGCTATCAGTAAAGAATTTCTAAATCTTTTTGTTATCAGGATGTAATCAATTTGATTTTTTGTACTATCTCCTGGACTCATCCATGTCCGTTTTCTTTTGATAGGCTGCTCAAACCAGGTGTTTCCTACAATGTATTCATTTACCTGTGCCCATTCAATAAGTTTCTCTCCCCTTTCATTTTGTTTGGCAAGGCCATGAGGTCCAACTATATCCTCCATCCTCTCCTGTCCCATTTAGCATTAAAATCTACTATTATTACTGTAATATCCTGTGATTTGCATTGAACCTTGGACGTCGCTAATACTTCATAGAAGTTGTCAATTTCTTTTTGAGTTCTTGCGGATGTTGGATGATGTTGATATCAAATGGTTTGCTGTCCAACTTAACTAGCAAAACTCGGTCTGACACGGCCCAGTATCACTTGATTGAGTTTGACGTTCCCTTTCCTTTATGATGCCTACTCCTCTTTAATGTGCGTTTCCACAAGAATATATTATTGTATGCTCACCTGATGTCATTGTGCCTGCCCCCTTCCATCTCACTTCCTCTAAACCTAAAATATTGATGTTAAGCCTTTCCATCTATATCTTGAAATTTCTCAATTTTCCCCTTAGCAGCAATGTCCTTTCATTCCACGTCGCAATTTTGATGTTTTTTAACTTGATCGCAGTAGCTTGCTGACGATCGGGTGTCACCTGCACAGCATGACGGCCCCTGCCGGACGAAGGTGCTCCACAGGAGCCCCTATTTACGCCGTTTTCCTTTTTCGTATTTTGGCTGGCCATGACAATCTTGGGAGTATACGATGGTGGTTTCTCGTTGCCTTCCATCGGTGTTTGTGTATGCATGTGTAATGGTTATTTGCCAAAAGCTATTGTTATCATTATTACGAACAACATTGTTATTGCAATGGTCAGAATATCCGTTATTTCCTTTCGTATCTTAAATGTTGCCATACTTGTTACTACGTTTATTTGGGGTTTGTTGTTTGCTTCTGTTCATTTATTCATTTATTTGTTTATCTATTTACCTAGTTAAATTTCTTTTATTTATTGCTTATTTATGTATTTATCTATGCATATATCTATTTATCATTACATTCATTAATATGTATACTTATGCATTTGTTTATTTATTCTTGCACTTATTTGTTTATTTATTTATTTATTCATTTATTTATTTATTATCTATTTATTTATTCATTTATTCCTTATTTATGCATTCCTTTATTTATACATTTCTTTATTTGTGCATTCATTTACGCATTTATGTATTTAAGCATGTATGTATTTATTCAACTCTATTTTTTTTTATTCTTGCATTTATTTATTTATGCATTCATTTATTTGTACATTTATCTATTTGTGTATTCATTTATGCATTTATGTACTTAAGCATGTATGTGTTTATTCCATTTTTTCTTGCATTTATTTATTCATGCATTTATTTATTTATTTATGCATTCATTTATTTATACATTTATTCATTTGTGCATTTATTCATGCATTATGCATTTATACACGTATGTGTTTATTCAATTTTTATTTATTTATCTATTTATTTATCTCTCTATTTGTTTATCTATGTATTCATCCATGTATTTATTCATGCAATTATTTATTTATGCACATTTATATTCATGCATTTATTTATGCGTTTATACAGTTACAGTTATTTCAATTTTATTCATTTGATTTGAATAATAGCTAACTACTTCTATAATTTCCACATATATCGATTTCTTTCTTTTCCTTTTAAAATTGTCCGGTTGATTTTAAACTGCTGGGTTTTTTTTCCTTTTCTTTTGTTGTTGTTGTTGTTGTTGTTGATAGTGGTAACAGTATGTTAATAGGTGTGCTTATTTTTCTTCGTCTCTAAGCCTGTTACCCTCTCTCTTCTAACACACCTGCGCACGTGCTTTCTCTCTATATAATAATAATTACAATATTTATATAGCGCAAAATCTCGATAAAATCAAATCTAAGCGCTGAAGCAGACACACACGCAAGCACGCACGCACGCACGCACGCACACACACGCACGCACACACACACACACACACACACACACACACACACACACACGCATGGCTATAAATGGGGAGAAAGAATAAAAGCAATAAAAGCAAGAATAAAAGCAATGGAAAATTATAGAGAGCATAGCATATACAATTATATATTATAACCATGTGATTCCCTCCGAGCGGAGACAGGCTGCAGAGGGGGGTTAGGATTTTATGCGGAGGAGAAAAGGTGAGTTTTGAGAGCGGACTTGAAGGAGACAAAAGTAGGTTGCTGACGGACTGAGAGAGGAAGTTTGTTCCAGGAGAGTGGACCAGAAACAGAGAAGGCTCGTGGACCATAGGTATTGAGCTTAGTGCGTGGAAAGCGAAAAGTCAGAGGATCGGAGGCAGAGCGGAGGGTACGTGAGGGAACATAGATCTCAAGTAGGCTTGACAGGTAATCGGGGGCTGCGTTATTGAGGCTTTTGTAGCACATGGTGTCTAGTTTGTACTGTATGCGCTTTGATACAGGGAGCCAGTGAAGTTGTGCCAGGAGAGGAGATATGTGGTCAGCTTTTTTCTTTTTGAGTACAAGGCGTACAGCATTGTTTTGAATGCGCTGTAGGATGTGAATGGTGGAGGCAGGAAGACCAGACAGGAGTGAATTGCAATAGTCAATGCGAGACATTATGAAGGAGAGAACGAGTTTTGCAGTTGTTTCGACAGAGAGATACTTCCTGATCAGCCTTATACGATGGAGATGATAGTAGCAGGATCTGGCAGTTTGAGAAACAAAGTTGTTCATGGAGAGGGTAGAGTCAATGCAGACACCAAGGTTTTTAGCTGAATCAGAAATTGGGACTGATGTGTTACATAATGGGAGAGAAAGAGGAGGCAGCTGAGAAAGTTTCTGACGGGTGCCAATGAGGATAGCTTCTGTTTTGTCGTCATTAAGCTGAAGTCTATTGTGTGTCATCCAGTTCTTAATGTCCGAGTAACACTCAGTGGTGCGAGTCAACAGGCGCTGTATATTATCAGGTGAGTCACTGTCTTGAAGTTGGGTGTCATCAGCATAGAAGTGGTGTTTTATAGAATGGGAGTTGATGATGGTGGACAGGGGGGAGGTGTAAAGAGTGAAAAGAACAGGGCCAAGGACAGATCCTTGTGGAACACCACAGGTCAGGTATGCAGGTTGAGAGTAAGTGCCATTGATGAGAACGGTTTGTTTTCTGTTGGATAGGTATGAAATGAACCAAGACAGAGCAATGTCACACACACACACACACACACACACACACACACACACACACAACTACACACACACACACACACACATACATACATACATAACACACACACACACACACACACACACACACACATACATACACACACATACACACACACACACTCACACCGCGCGCGCGCGCTACACACACACACAACTACACACACACACACAACATACACACACACACACACAACACACACACACACACACACACACACACACACTACACACACACACACAACTACACACACAAATACAACACCACACACACACACATACACACACATATATATTATATGTGTGTGTGTGTGTGTGTGTGTGTGTGGTGTGTGTGTGTGTGTGTGTGTGTGTGTGTGTGTGTGTGTGTGTGATGTGTTGTGTGTGTGTGTGTGTGTGTGTGTGGAAAGCCTCGGAAAGTGGTATGACGACTCCCTGAAAGAGACACAGAAAGGTAAGGAAATCAGGCAACTGGAAAAAGAAAGTTTGCAGATAACAGACTGCCTACGCCTACAAGACTGAAACGTCTAGCCAGGCAATGGAGGACATCTGGATTTCAAGCCAAAGTCCTCGCCATAGAGGTTGGAACAAGGCGGTTGATAGGCACATTAGCCTTTGATCTCATGAAGCAGCGCTCGATTTCGGGGAGAGAGAGGAATTACCAATTCAGAAGCAGCTGAAAAGAGCTCCAGCTGGAGCTGGACCAAAAGGAAGAAAACTGAACTTCATAAGGCTTAAAATTCCACTTGTATCGTGCTGGTGGCTAATAAAGAAATGGTTAAAACATCCGTCACACTGGTGACTTTGCCTTGAGACACCTGACCACCTTGAATGCACGGGTTCGATTCCAGGCGGAAAACAAATTTCTTTTTGAAAAAATGGCGACAGCAGAGGGGCATCCAGAAGTCATGACCTGGATGTGGCCAGCCCCCTTAGAGTGTCAGGAGTTAAGGGCCGAAACACTTGCTCGACGGGTTTTCTCCTCTGAGGACCTTCTGCTGTCCGGCTCTGCCTAGTTTCTTACTACTACTATGTATTATATGTGACCTCCCACCACGAAATCAGTCTTAACTCGCAGTCAGTCGAACAGCAGTAGGGGCTGAAAAGGTGACAGCGGGTCTATCTGGGGTGTTTTGAGTTTTTTCTCAAAATTGATTTCTGTGGACTATAATCTATCCCCCACAGAATTTTTTTTCTTGAAAAATTTTTATTAATCAATTTAAAATGGTATTTTAATGTACCAGTCGCTACAGAAAGAACGCAGTTTCCTACCAAAAGTACCTATGTTTGTCTCTTATTATGAACCGTAACCTGTACAGTACCCCCATATGTAATATACTCACAGAAAACTCTTTGGTGCACCTTTCAGATAATGACAGCTAAAATTAGAAACAAAGCAGGTCAAAGTCACCAAATAAAGAAATTTAAGGAAAATGTGTAGGAGAGTACATAAAAACTTTAGAGGCCGTTTTCTCAAAATGGTCATCATACAACTTAATGACTTTAAACATACATAACTTCTACATTTTTTTTAGTACAAGCTTTATTCAAATACCAAAATGATAAGCAGAATATACACTTTCCAGTGATATGTATATCTCAAAATATCCAAAATGCTAGTTAAGACTGATTTCGTGCGGGCAGGTCACATACGTGTATTATATCTATCTTTATGTATGTATATATATTCTTTCTCGTCCGTGCGCGCGCGTGTGTGTGTGTGTGTGTGTGTGTGTGTATGTGTGTGTATGCGTGTGTGTGTGTGTGTGTGTGTGTGTGTGTGTGTGTGTGTGTGTGTGTGTGTGTGTGTGTGTGTGTATGTGTGTGTGTGCACCAGTCGTGTTTGCCATTTTGAGCTTTTGCACCAATATGTTTGTTTCATTGACTGGTTGACTGATCAGGGGGTTGTTTGTGTTTTTTGTGTTCTTATTTTAGTCAAATGCTTTACTGATATTACTATGTACTTTGTGTCATTTCTGCATTATTTACGCCTACTGGATCATATATTGATTTTTTTCACTGTTTTGATTGGACATATATATGTACACACACACACACACACACACACACACACACACACACACACACACACACACACACACTCACGCACACGCACACACACACACACACACACACACACACACACCATCACGCACACGCACACACACGTTCACTCACACGTCCACACACACACATACACATACACACATACATAGATATTGATTTAGATATTGATATAAGTATAGATATAGATATACAGAGATAGAGGTAGAGACAGAAATAGAGATGCAGATATACACTTATGACCAGGCTGGAGGCATGAAAGCACCAACTGTAATTGTGTAACAAAACCGACAAACAAAAAACACAGTTGAAATATATGTTTTCGTGATAGGCGTATAGACAGAAATGCACAAAATGATCAACTGACTGACACAAATAAACAGACACAAACGCCTGCACAAGGACTCACGCTGGCGAACATACATACACTGATGCGAAGCTTGCAAACAGATCGATGAAACATACGCAAATGGCATTTTCTCACACAACTAATCATACCAGTACTCTACGGACAGTAGGGCAAAGAGGAGAGAGGAAAGAGAGGTGTTCGTAATACTAGTGATAGTACTGCTTCAAAAGATTTTTAGCACTGCCTTAGTACAGGACAAAGACTGCAAGTGACTAGTCTGCAGGGAGCGAGTTCCGTTGTCCTTGTGTGCACCATAACAATGGAACCCGCTCACTGCAGAGTGACTGTCATAGATCGTATTGCCACATGAAGTAAATGTGAATGTATTGTTACAGCCCTAAAGAGGAACAGAAAGGTTGTCTCCCTTGCATTAGTGCAAATAGACAGAATGACAAAGACAAGCATGTGAAATACACTTTTTATTCGACAGAATACACAGTCTGGTTTAAAACACAAAACAGAAACCTTTGAAGAAGAGGAAACAAAAAAACAAAAAAAGAAAGAAAAGAAAAGGAAAACGGAAAAGAGGACAGACTTAATGAGAGTTAGGGACCTGCCCAGAAGACCCTCCCAGAACAGTCTGTCAGTGTTCATGTCGTTTAATGGGAAAGTCCCATGCTCCCAAAGTACGTGATGACGTTCATTCTGTGTTGAACTCGTCGGATCTATTGTTTGGGATACTAGAAGAAGAGGGCATCCGCATATATGCAGAATGAGCCATGTAAACCTAAGATAACAGAACTCCACATAGTGAAAGAGATATCAACCGACGATGCAACCAGTGAAGATAAAAGAAAGCATCTAGGAAAAAGGTATAAAAAATGTATTATTTCAATCTAACCTAATCTGATTTCCCGATGAATGTCACCAGTACGTTATTTCAAGTTGCATACTTTTGTACATTGTTGAGTATTTGCTAGTTTCTTATATGCGCTTCACAAAAAGATGCATGAAAAATAATGATGAATAACACTGTAAAAAGAAAACATCATGGTTGTATTTTCTTGGAGATTTGTATTGAATAGCTTAAAAACGGTGCACCAAGGTGGCATGGAAACTATTTAAACTGACATAAAAACAAGAAAATTAGCAAATTAAACAAACAAGCACTAGAAACAAAATTACACTTCATAATCAATTACCAGGTCACATATGTATACTATTAGCAAGTGTGTACCATTGACAATTGTGTACTATTAGCAGATGTATATCATTAAGAGATGTGTACTATTAGCAGGTGTATATCATTAAGAGATGGGTACTATTAACAGGTGTATATCATTAAGAGATGTGTACTATTAACAGGTGTATATCATTAAAGAGATGTGTACTATTAGCAGGTGTATATCATTAAGAGATGGGTACTATTAGCAGGTGTATATCATTAAGAGATGGGTACTATTAGCAGGTGTATATCATTAAGAGATGGGTACTATTAGCAGGTGTATATCATTAAAGAGATGTGTACTATTAACAGGTGTATATCATTAAGAGATGTGTACCATTAAGAGATGTGTACTATAGCAGGTGTATATCATTAAGAGATGTGTACTATTAACAGGTGCATATCATTAAAGAGATGTGTACTATTAGCAGGTGTATATCATTAAGAGATGGGTACTATTAGCAGGTGTATATCATTAAGAGATGGGTACTATTAGCAGGTGTATATCATTAAGATATGTGTACTATTAACAGGTGTATATCATTAAAGAGATGTATACTATTAGCAGGTGTATATCATTAAGAGATGTGTACTATTAGCAGGTGTATATCATTAAGAGATGGGTACTATTAGCAGGTGTATATCATTAAGAGATGTGTACTATTAACAGGTGTATATCATTTAGAGATGGTTACTATTAACAGGTGTATATCATTAAGAGATGTGTACCATTAAGAGATGTGTACTATTAGCAGGTGTATATCATTAAGAGATGTGTACTATTAACAGGTGTATATCATTAAGAGATGTGTACCATCAAGAGATGTGTACTATTAACAGGTGTATATCATTAAGAGATGTGTACTATTAACAGGTGTATATCATTAAGAGATGTGTACCATCAAGAGATGGGTACTATTAACAGGTGTATATCATTAAGAGATGTGTACCATTAAGAGATGTGTACTATTAACAGGTGTATATCATTAAGAGATGTGTACCATTAACAGATGTGTACTATTAATAGGTGTATACCATAAGAGATGTGTTACTATTAACAGGTGTATATCATTAAGAGATGTGTACTATTAACAGGTGTATATCATTAAGAGATGTGTACTATTAGAGGGTCTATATCATTAAGAGATGTGTACTATTAACAGGTGTATATCATTAAGAGATGTGTACTATTAACAGGTATATCATTAAAAGATCTGTACTATTAACAGGTGTGTACCATTAAGAGATGCGTATCATTAAGAGATGTGTACTATTAATAGGTGTATATCATTAAGAGATGGGTACTATTAACAGTGTGTACCATTAAGAGATGTGTACTATTAACAGGTGTATATCATTAAGAGATGGGTACTATTAACAAGTATATTTCATTAAAAGATGTGTACCATTAAGAGATGTGTACTATTAACAGGTGTGTACCATTAAGAGATGTGTACCATCAAGAGATGGGTACTATTAACAAGTGTATATCATTAAGAGATGTGTACTATTAGCAGGTGTATATCATTAAGAGATGGGTACTATTAACAGGTGTGTACCATTAAGAGATGGGTACTATTAACAGGTGTATATCATTTAGAGATGGGTACTATTAACAGGTGTGTACCATTAAGAGATGGGTACTATTAACAGGTGTATATCATTTAGAGATGGGTACTATTAACAGGTGTATATCATTAAGAGATGGGTACTATTAGCAGGTGTATATCATTAAGAGATGGGTACTATTAACAGGTGTGTACCATTAAGAGATGGGTACTATTAACAGGTGTATATCATTTAGAGATGGGTACTATTAACAGGTGTATATCGTTAAGAGATGGGTACTATTAACAGGTGTGTACCATTAAGAGATGGGTACTATTAACAGGTGTGTACCATTAAGAGATGGGCACTATTAACAGGTGTATATCGTTAAGAGATGGGTACTATTAACAGGTGTGTACCATTAAGAGATGGGTACTATTAACAGGTGTACATCGTTAAGAGATGGGCACTATTAACAGGTGTGTACCATTAAGAGATGGGTACTATTAACAGGTGTGTACCATTAAGAGATGGGCACTATTAACAGTGTATACCATTAAGAGATGGGCACTATTAACAGGTGTATATCGTTAAGAGATGGGTACTATTAACAGGTGTGTACCAGTAAGAGATGTGCATTAAAAGATGTTTACTCTTAGCAGATGTAGACCATTATACAAACTGAGTGAAACAAGGATGTGTTCTAGTGCCCAAACTCTTCTCCATCCCGTTTGATGCAATGCTCATTGAGGCATTCAGAGACATTGACAGAAATGTATACGTCAAGTTCCGTTCAGATGGAAAACTTCACCCAGCAGAGATTCCAAGCTAAACCCAAAGCACTCGAAGACACCTGAGGGAATCTGGCAGTGGCCTTGTGCTTACATTTGACCAAGTGTCTCGGTCATTGCGTTCTTGAATATTTTCGATGTTTGTCTGAAAAGGGCGACATTTGAAGTCTGGGCAACGCCCTCAATTGAGAGATGTGTGCAGTGTATATCACTCAGCCTTTTTGTGATCTGCAATTTTTTTTTCACGAACTTCTTCCTTATGGAGCTATCTCTGGCTGATCTGATTGAGGCCACCTGTGAAATTGTGGGGCTCTTGATTCAAGTCGTCCTGTTGACATTAGCACTTTTCTGTGGTTTGTATCTAAGTGTGTATTAAGAATAGCTTTTGAATATGTGACATCATTCTTGTGATCAGTCCTTATTAAAATAAGATCTTCCGGGATAACACACTCAGGTAGTTTCATCTGTATCAAGTTTGTGTTTGGCTGGTTTGTGTTCGAAGAAAGTGTTGGTAATCCATACACATGTTGTGGACACCACGCTAGTGGACGTACACCATTGTAACTGCTTTCTTGCTGATGTCACTATGTCGGAACGGGTGCGATGATCATGGTGATCTTCTTTGATCCACTCTTCCATCAAAGTGTTCCTACTATACGCACAGTTACTTTTCTCTAAGCAAGTGATGTCTTAAATAAAATTAAGTCAAATTGGCAATAGGCCTTTCAGTTTAATTATACAGTGCCTACGATGAACATCACAAACAAATCATTCTCTATTGAGAGAGAGACAGAGAGAGTGAGTGAGAGGGAGAAACAGAACAGAGAGGACAATAAGGCAATATAAAGAAAGAAACAAGAAGAAGAAAAGAAGAGGTGAATGTGTCTAGGCGAGGAGAAGTTGTCAATGGACGTTAACGAAATCCAAGCCCCAGCAATGAGACCTTTGTGCTGTCTGTTCTGTCCTCTTGTGCTGATTCCCTTTCAGGATGATGGCTGGGTCACTGTCACCTTCAAAGGTCACCTCCATCTTGACTTGAACTTCATTTATTTTCTGTCGCTTATGTTTAAGTGAACAGTGTTTTCTCTCTCTCTCTCTCTCTCTCTCTCTCTCTCCTCTCTCTCTCTCTCTCTTCTCTCTCTCTGTCTTCTCTCTCTCTTTTTTTTCTCACTCTCTCTGTCTTCTCTCTCTCTCTCACTCACTCTCTCTCTGTGTCTCTGTCTGTTTATCAGTCTTGTCTGTCTCTGTCTCTGTCTTTCTCTCTCTCTCTCTCTCTCTCTCTCTCTCTCTCTCTCTTCGTCGCTCTCTCTTGTGTGTTATGTTGTCTTTTTGTTTTGTTAGTCTGTTTAGTGGTCTCTTTCACTGGGTTCTATGTTCTTATTTCCTGTTGTTACACTGTTTAATTCCCGTAAGGAATGTACTAACTTTGTTATTACATATTTCTTCTTCTGTGGATGAATGTGTTCTCATGGAAACAAATGTACTTCGCAGTTTGCTTCTTTCTTTTGTTTAATCTAATTCCCTTTTATCTGTTTGGCTTCTCAACATGTCAAGGGCAGATAACTCTGTCCTCTGATTCTTTGTGTCTCTCTATTCTTTTCTCTATCAACATCTCTCTCTCTCTCTCTCTCTCTCTCTCTCTCTCTCTCTCGTCTCTGTCTCTGTCTCTGTCTCTGTCTCTGTCTCTCTCTCTCTCTCTCTCTCTCTCTCTCTCTCTGTCTCTCTTTCTGTCTCGGGCGTTTTGTGCATAGCACTGTAACATGTGTATTAAGAATTCGGTTTGTAGTCGTTCTGTACAATTGTTTCAAACGCCCAATTGAAGGTCAGAAGCTTGTTTATTGTTTGTTAGTTTGTTTAACCTGCTTTTTGATCGTTCCCAAGGGCATAACATAAAACATTTGCAAGTATCTCGAAATGTATACAATGCATAATCAATAGATTTGTTAACAGGCATTGATTTCAGTGAACATATATATGGAAGCATAGCAGGTTAGAAAAATAGAATAAATGCTACAACAAAAGGATATACAGACATATGGGAAAAAAACAGACAAACGATTAAAACAAACAACTGGACGAACCAAATCAAATTACAGTGACATGTCGACGATAACTGTATTTTGGTTTATATTTGTGTGTGTGTGTGTGTGTGTGTGTGTGTGTGTGTGTGTGTGTGTGTGTGTGTGTGTGTGTGTGTGTGTGTGTGTGTGTGTGTGTGTGTGCGTGTGTGTGTTTATGCACGTGCGCGTACATGTGTGCCTGCATGTGTGTGTGGAGGGGGGAGGTTTTTTTTTCCTACATTGTCTACTTAAAGTGATCTTTAAAGAAAGGATGTTTATCAGCAATGAAATATGAAGAAAAGCACACATCCTCCATACTCTGTCACGGCACACCGTCATGGTGTGTTGTAACCTGATCTTCGTTCACTGACCCCTTAGCCATTCTGCTAAATACCAAGATGAGACAGCTGTTACGCATTACACAGCATAGGCAAATAATGAGACCACTTTGACAGGAATGTCGTACAGCACATACGTACTTATGCTGTGTGTCTTTCTATCTTGAATTCCCGTTCAAACTGTTATAATTTTTTTAAATAGGATGTCTTCTCTTTTTGATATTAGTAGCAATTTGCAAATGCAAGAAGGAAATCAAAAGTATCATTTGTTTTAAAGCCATGGGAAGTTGCAAGTGTAATTCATTCTTCGGTCAGTTTCAGATGACGTTTATGTATACATTTTTCATTTGAAGAAGACTCCAAAGAACACCAAAATTGTCGAACTGTGCTACATTGCCAGAATAAATGTTTGATATCTTCAGGTTGTATGTTACAAAAGCTACAGTTCTCATCATCACTGGTTTTTATATTCTTAAGTATTTTGTTTACAACATAATTCTATGAAAAAAGGTTAACCTGCCACAGAAAGATCATCCTGACGGTAAATGTTATACGATAAAGTGTGTGAGTATTTTTGCGTGTCATTGACATTTCACAACATGTTACATTATTAGCTTTGTTTGTTTGTTTGTTTTATACTGTGAACAGTAAACAAGATGTCCTCTTTTGAAAAACAATAGAACATAATGACTGATAAAACTGTGGATGTTATGTCAACGTTTATTTTGCCCATGATGTCAACACAACGATAGATTCTCTCTCTCTGTCTCCCTCTCTCCTCTCTTTCTCTCTCTCTCTATCCTCTCTCTCTCTCTCTCTCACTCTCTCTCTCTCTCTCTCTCTCTCTCTCTCTCTCTCTGTATGTGTATGTGCGTGTATGTGTGTGTCAGGTCGAGTTTTTATAAGTACTGGTATATCAGACTGCTGATGAATTAAACCATTTCTATATTGATCTTTGTGTTGATAAGACAGCCACCACGTTTATGTACGACAGATATCTGAGAGAGAAAGAGAGGGAGGAGAGAAAGAGAGAGAGAGAGAGAGAGTACAGCTTATGTTTGTTCAGTGGAGTTAGTCTCCTGTTCGTGATCTACGAGACTGCTTATCAAGTTGAAACCAAACACCTGCCGTAGATGTGTGCGTCGCCCACTTCCTTCTCTGATCATACCTATAATGAACATCACGTGTTTGTGTATATGTACATAATGCCACAGAATAAAGCTACAGTTAGATTTGTGTTCAGAATACAATCTAGATTATGTCCCTCCAACATTGACAGTGATTAATGAAAGATGGTCATCAGCAGATAAATGACCCTTCTTTGTTTAATTTCGAGAGCAAATGGCGATGGGTGCAGTTAGCTGTACCGCGGTATGTTAAGGAAAACAGTCAATCACTGATAAAAATCAGACATGGTAAAACTTTTGTGTTTAACATGAAATCAGAGAAATGCTTTTGAGGGGAACGTTGAATACTTTGTGTAACTGTTGGTTCGACTGATAGTCGGGAGGTTTCATGGCAAGTGTACATTAAAGGGCTGAGGAATGAATCCAGTAATATTACTCTGATACATTCAGATAGTAATTTTTGGAATAGCATATGGGCTTAATTAGGCTCCTATGGAGTGAGTGATAACATAGTGTCACTAAACAGTCTTCCCTTGTGTGTAAATCAATCTTGCATGACAGCATGATTTTGAAGTGATGAACACGAGTCTTGCTGATTTGCACTCCATGATAAAGCAATCTTGGAAAGAGTATGCATTCATTGCCAAGTATTCATTATGCTTTGGATCAATGTTTCATGGTTGGACTTCTCACGGGGTTTTATTGTCTAGTTTTATGTTTTAAAGTTGTTTTGCATTTATTTTGTTTCACTTGTCTTATTTTATTGGTTAGTTTTACCGTTGTTTTACTAGCTTTTTAGCTCATATTACTAACTGTGTTCCAGTGTTGTTTTGCTACTTGTTTTGAGTTGTTTCAATGGTTATGTTTTACTTGTTTTATTGGCTAGTTTACTTGTCTCGTTTTACTGGTTAATGTACTAATGTTGTTTTACAGGTTGCTTTACTTGTTTCACTAGTTATGTTCTGGTATTATTTTTCTGGTTGTTTTACTTGTTTTACTGGTTATATGTAGTGTTGATGTATTGGTTTTGTTGTACTTGTGTTGTATTACTGGTTATGTTCTTAGTGAAGGCATATTTCAGGGCACTGGAAAACCCAGAAAACCCTTTCCACGAGATGATTTGAACAAAAAAGGGATCAGACTTCAAAGTGGACGATCATGGATGGGCAGGCAGAAATATCCAATCAGCACATATGCCAACTGACAGAACTCAAAGGAACAAGGGAATGGGAAAAACATCCAAACCATTTGAAAAACCTAGACAAAAGAGTCATATATTAACATCTTGGGAGGCACTGTCGCGAATGGCCAGAAGAGAAAGCAAGCAAATACAGAAATTCAGCTACTTATGGAGCAGCTAAATTGTTACCCCAAAGATGTAATCATATACACGGATGGCTCAGCCACCAGTGTACAAATGTTATGGGAAAAGAATAGATGGTCTGGGGTAAGAAGCAGAAACAAAGAGAGCCATCACAGCAAGAAAGCAAACATATCTTTAATAGTTTAACTTACAGTACTCGTCCACATGTTACTGGTGACGTGACACACAGTCATCAGGTTTGTTGTAGTACATGTAGCTATCACTGCTGTCTCGGCATAACGCATTGTACAGAACATAGATATTACTGCAATCTTGACATGATATTTTTAAACGTTACTGTTGTCCTGAATAAGTGTCAAAGTTGGAGAGACACCCAACGCTATGGTTTGCACTTAACAGGCGGGCCATTTTGTGTCTTTAACGTACAGGCTGGCTTGCTGTTTTCTCAAGAATATGCGTACGTAAAATGAATGATGAGAAAAACAAGAAGAAGAGGAGTGGAGAAGGAGAAAGAGAAAGAAAATATTGACGATGATGTGGAATAAAAGGAGGATGGAATAGATGGGAGAGAGAGAAGGAGAAAGAAGATGACGATGGTGATGTGAACAAGAATAAAGAGGACGGGAAAAAGATGTGCAAACAAAAAAAGAGGGTGAGTAATCAGGGGAAGAAAACCATGATGATGAAATGATGAAGCGTGATTAAAACACGTATTATTTCATTAAAAGCTAAATAAACAAAAGTTGGAGTGAAATCAGCAAAGTTGTGATTGTATCTAAACAGTATAAAGTATTAAGCATGTGGAAGCGCGCAGTCGCGCGTGCGTGTGTGTGTGTGTGTTGTGTGTGTGTGTGTTGGTGTGTTGTGTGTGTGCTGTGTGTGTGTGTGTGTGTGCGTGTGTGTGCGTGTGTGTGCGTGTGTGTGTATGTGTGTGGGTGTGTGTGTGTGTGTGCGTGTGTGTGTGTGTGTGTGCGTGTGTGTGTGTGTGCTGTGTGGTGTGTGTGTGTGTGTGTGTGTGCGAGTGGGTGTGTGTGTGTGTGTGTATGTGTGTGTGTGCGTGCGTGTGTGTGTGTGTGTGTGTGTGTGTGTGTGCGTGTGTGTGTGTGTGTGCGTGTGTGTGTGTGTGTGGTGCGTGTGTGTGTGTGTGTGTGGTGTGGTGGTGTGTGCGTGTGTGTGTGTGTGGTGTGTCGTGTGTGTGTGTGTGTGGTGCGTGGTGTGTGTGTGTGTGTGTGTGCGTGTGTGTGTGTGTGTGTGTGTGCGTGTGTGTGTGTGTGTGTGTGTGTGGTGTGCTGTGTGTGTGTGTGTGTCGTGTGTGTGTGTGTGTGTGCGTTGTGTGTGGTGGGGTGTGTGTGTGTGTGTGTGTGTGTGTGGTGGTGTGGTGTGTGTGTGTGTGTGTCGTGTTGTGTGTGTGTGTGTGTGTGTGTGTGTGTGTGTGTGTGTGTGTCTAGTGTGTGTGTGTGTGTGTGTTGTGTGTGTGTATGTGTGTGTGTGTGTGTGTGTGTGCGTGTGTGTGTATGTGTGTGCGAGTGGGAGTGTGTGCTAATATCAAGATATCAAGCCATCTATTTTGAGAATAAACACTTTGCCTTCGAAATTTCTTTTTCACTAATGCAAGGCTACAAAACTATACACTTTTTAGGACAAAATGGGATGGGGTTTTCAGCTCTTTTCCTGAGAGAAAATTTCAACAAAAATCTTAAAAACCCAATAAATACATAGGCAAGTAACGCGATCTCTGTTTTGTATTTCTTTCGAAAACGCAATAACAATAGAGTTACGCGGATCAGGCCATGAATTGCAAATACCCCACGAAACACCCTCACCTCACATGAAAGCAAAATGCAATTTACGACAAATTGAGTACTTTGCAAGCACAGCAGACACACAAAGACGCTTCATTTTGCCAGCACGTGAGCTGGTTGTTCTTTTAGTTGTTTGCTCTAGGGATTATGCGATTCCATGTACAAATATATGCGCTTGCTCTGTCTCCCTTTGTTTGCGTTTGGGGGGAGGGGCAGTCAGCGAGCTATGTGAGAGGGAGAGAGAGAGAGGGAGGGAGACAGACAGACAGACAAACAAACAGAGAGAGAGATAGACAGAAAGAGAGAGATACAGATAGACAGACAGACAGACAGACAGACAGACAGACAGAGAGGCAAAATCACTTCTATAAAGACCCTTTCCAATTCGCCAGGAACCTGTTAGAGCAGCCAAGATCCGGGCACTCACAGTGGACAAAGAAGCTCTGGAACAGCACCTCAGAAAAACGTATTCTAACCTACAGAGCGAGGCACTGCTTGAAATCCAGGATCTGGTTCAGCCTGTAATGCCAGGGAAAATGTTTAACAACAAGCCACCAACATTGGATGAAGTAAAGAAAGTGGTAGAGAAAGTCAGAGTCAAATCATCACCTGAGCCTAATGGAATACCTTATCTATTGTACACGAAGTGTCCTAGTGTCTTCGAGTGGCTCCACAAACTGATAAGATCAGGATGGAGGAACATGGATATCAGCAACCAATGGATGATAGCTGATGGAACGTACATTCCAAAAGAAGAGAACTCAAGTGACATCAGCCAATTCATGCCAATATCACTTCTGAACGTCGAAGGAAATTTTTCTCCGTTATGGCAGTTAGGTTGACCAAATACCTAACGGTAAACGAGTACCTGGATTTGTCGGTTCAAAAGGAGCCATCCCAGGAGTGCCAAGGTGTGTAGAGCATGCCACACTGATTTGGGAAGCAATCCAAAGAGTTAAAACAGAGAAGAAAGCCTTCGACATGGTGTGGCTCGATATGGCAAATGCATAATTATGGATCAGTCACGCACAAGATGATTCCACTGGCCCTCAAGATTTATCATTTCCCAAAGAATATCTGCGAAACGCTGGAGAAGAATTTCCATGGATTCTCAATGCGGTTCTCCACAAAAGAATACACTATAAATTGGATAAGTTTGGAAGTAGGCATAGCTATGGGCTGTACAATTTCTCTAATGCTGTTGGTGTTAGCAATGGAGGTTATCTTAAAAGCAGCAGCGAGGACTTCAGGCCCAGCTGACCTCGGAAATGGATACCGAATGCCCCCTCTAAAAGCCTTCATGGACGACACGACATTACTTTCCACATAAGAAGTAGAAACACGCGGGATCCTGAAGCAGTTGGACAAAGTCGTCGCCTCATCTAAGATGAATTTGAAATCGAAAAACTCACGGAGCCTCTCACTGAGGAAAGGTAAAGCAGGCGCAACAGTAACGTTAACTGTCGCCAATCAGTCATTTCCAGCAGTGTTAGAAGAACCAGTGAAAAGCTTCGGAAGGTGGTTTGACGACTCCCTGAAAGACACACAAAGGGTAAAGAAACTAAGCAAATGGCAGAAGAAAGTTTGCAGAAAATAGACCGTTGTGGCCATCTTAGCGAATACAAAGTATGATGCCTGCAGTTCATGCTGATTCCAAAGCTCCTCTGGCCTCTATTGATATACGGTATCTGCACTAGCACAGTGGAATCAAAGGAGGTCAAAATCAACAAATACACAAGGAAATGGGTTGTCGCCAGGCAAAGCTGAAGCAACCCCTAAAATCCATTGTTGAGGAGTAAAAGGAAGGAAAGGTCACCCTTCTTAGTATGCTTGAAGACTCGGAGATAAGATTGTGAGATCAATCCAGCCCAAGCTGAGGACTGGTAGGAAATGGAAAGTCCAGGAGGCGCTGGTCGGAGCGAAAGAAAACCTCATGGTCAGAGAAATAGTAGGGCACACGCAGACTAACAGGCAGGGACTGGGATCAACAAAGATGGCATGGTGGTCAGAGGCCAACACAAAGGCAAAAAGAGACATGGTAACACGAGAGATAAAGAAAGAAGAGGATGCCAGAAGACTTCAGAAGGCAGTTCAGCAAGGCCAACAGGGTCAGCGGATGACTTGGAAAAATGCACTCCAAAGAAGTCTAAGCTGGAGTGACTTGTGGCATATGGCCCCTCTTAGAATCAGTTTCATCCTTAGAGCTGTGTATGACATCCTGCCCTCCTAGCCTAATTTAGTGGAATGGGGGGAACCAGATAACCCTGCTTACCCGTTCTTCCAGGGCAAACAGACAGTCCAACATGTCCTGAGCTCATGCAAGGTAGCGCTAACCCAAGGAAGATACACATGGAGGCACAATCAAGTGCTTTAAGAGATCGCACAAGAGATCAGCACTGCGACTAGCTCTGCCAGAGCAAAAAACTTGTCACCAGATGCTCCAACAACCTTCTAAACGGCAGGAGGCAGGAAAAAGAGGCCCGAGAAAGATGTAACACCCACAGCATAGAAGCGTGGTCTGCTGATGAAGCAGACGATTGGGAGTGCACAGCAGTTCTTCCACAATAGGAAAAAAAACACCCAGAAATCATCAGCAAGAGTGGCATGAGACCGGACATAATTCTCAACTCCCATTCATCCAAACCAGTGATTCTAATTGAGCTACCTGTACCATACCAAATTAGAATGAAGGAAGCCCATATCTATACTGCTGAAAAGTATGCCAGTGTAGCCAGCAACTTGAGGACATCTGGCTTTCACGTCAAAGTCCTCGCCATAGAGGTCGGAGTAAGGGGGCTGATAGGCACATCAGTCTATAATTTCATGAAGCAGTTCTCGTTTCGGGGAAGACCAGAGCCCTAAAGGCAATGGCAGAAGCAGCGGAAAAGAGTTCCAGGAGAGAAAAAATGAGCTTCAAAGAGCGAAAACTTCCCCATATGATGCTGGTGACCGATAGCCAAGTGGTTAAGACATCTGTCACAAGGGGACTTGCCTCGAGAAACCTGACCACCCAGAATGCACAGATTCGATTCCCCAAGGAGGACAAATTTCTGTTTAAAACAGTGGCAACAGCAAAGGGCCACGCAGGAGTCATGACCTGGATACAGCCCGGCCCCCTTTGAGTGTCAGGAGTTAAGGACCGAAACACTTGATTGACCCGGGGTTTCTCCTCTGAGGACATTCTGCTGTTTGGCTCTCCCCAGAGTTTCTTATTACTAGCTAGAGAGAAGAGAGAAAGAGAGAGAGAGACAGACAGACAGACAGACAGACAGAGACAGAGACAGAGAGACAGAGAGAGACCGCAGTAAGACCGGATCTGAAAAAGTCACATGCGTGAATCTATGCAATTTGGGGGTTATTTCTGCAAGAGGTATGTTCTGGGGTATTTCTAAAAGTAACCAGACAACCGCTTTGTCTTATACATACTGGGATGGAGTTTTTATGTTGTTGGGCCAGAGACAGAGGATTTCTTTCTACAAGTTAATAGAGAAAATCGAGATACGGTTATGAGAAAAGCCCATGAGAGCTGAGAACTTTGAAATGTTTGTAAGGCTGGTGTTCTGACATACAAGTTGGCATGCTATTCGAATTTATATATTGAAAGCAGAGTGTGGTAGTTTTATACTGGAATTCATGCACTAACCTTCGAGCGGTGCAGTTTTTGCAAGAGGGCTATTGTACTGCACGATTTGCTCTCCTGCAGGACAAGTCCAGCTTCAATGCTTTGGATTTTCAGAGCTTTGGCTACCTTTTCATCAAGAGGTTCTATCCTTTCCCTGTTCAAATGGATGATGACATTAAATATTTTTCAGCTGTCAGATCTCACAGAGAATGTTGTGTAAAATGTCAACAGGAGTGTTTGGCTGTGTGCCACAGATCCTACTCCAGAGTGCAGCCACAGTATTCATCAAACAGCAACGAGAGTCCTGGAGTAAACAGCTTGATCGTTGAAACATGTCTGTTCAAACACTTCCTGCCTGCAAAAGCATTATTTAGGCTTTACAAAACGAAGTCAGCTCACATCCCCTTTAAATAAATCTTCTGCGTGAAATAAGCGGCGTAGTCTCTAGAGATGAGCTGGAACGGTTAAAATGATGATTATTATTTAAAAACTTGTCCTGAAATATAGTCAGCAGAGCGGATTTTGGTGTTTAAAAAACATATGGCTGGAATCACAGTTCATGCAAGTACCTCCATTACAGTCATGCTTTTAACTTTGCTCCATGCCCGTTCTCCAACGTTTGCAATGTTGTTGCAAAACAATTCGTTTCTCATGGCTACAGTTAACCATAATAATATTAATACATCATTTGTGTATAGTGCTATTCTCCAAGCTAGTCTGGAAAAACAACACATCAGGATTCACACAACTGTTATAATGTTGTAACTGATGTAAAATTATAAGTATTGCAAACTGCTGCACTTCAGAAACTTGCTCGAAAATTCCACCTATAAATGTCATCATCTGTCGCCATACACGATGCCATCATGACCATTAACAATATTGTTCAGATCAGGGGACAATTTCTTTCTCTTTTTATTTATTTTCTTTTTTTCTTTTTTTTTTGTTTGCGTTGTAGACTTGTATTATGTTATGTTTAAGTCGAGAGCTAGTTTAAAAAAAATGATAATAGTTTCATGTTAATATCGCAAACGGTTCATATCAAAAGCGCGCTTGTTGCACACAAACATTATTAAACTTTCAATCAAGTAACAACAAACACTGACAAAATATACACTGAAAATAAGTATCAGGAAACAAAAGTAACAAAAGTACTAGTAAATGCATAGTAGAGAAAGCCTAAAAAGAATAGCAAAATGGTAAAAATGAATACAAGTCTTCCCACACACACACACACACACAACACACACACACACAACACACACACACACACCACACACACACACACACAACACACACACCCCACACACACACACACACACACACACACTAAATCTCAAACAAATTCTTTTGTCATTTATACCAAACCTAAATATTTGTATTAATCTGAAGTATAGAAATATTGTAATGCCATGTAAACTTTTTCACACAAACAATGGAGCATTTCACACTGGCGGTGTTATGAGTGTGCTTCTTACTGAGGGGGGGGGGGGGGTTTCAAGGCCTGAATAACCTGGAGAAGTGCAGAATCAGGACATTCTGTATTACTGGATTTCATAAAAAAAAATAAGAATTCGAGAATTCGATGTTGACTGTTCACAGTTGCAATACATACTATGTTCACCAAATTCCACTTCCTCAGTTGCACTATACACTGGGAATGATGATGCCCTGAAAACTGCACGTCTATCCTCAACTTTTTACAGGACAACCTGCTTCGCAGTCCAATAACTGAAATTGTTCCTACATTTCCACATTCCACCAAATCTTAATTCCACAGTCCTACGCATTGTATTCTATCTGATCTGGCCCTTTGTGAAGTTAAAATGTCAGTACTTTTAAGCGTCTTAATTCACTCCTTTGAGAAATCTTCTGCCACCGTATGCAACAACACAATCCACAGTCGCCGACGAATTTTCCGATTACTGCGCTGGATGGCATTTCTAGGACATCCTCCAAAGCAAAACTCAGATCCAGAAGCCTGCCCATAGGAACCGCCTCATAACACCTGTACAGAAGTTGAATACTACATTGATAAATGCCTTAGAAGAATAAGCCATCAGAATATTACACCAATGAAACATTCCAACATCACCAAGGAAGAAAATGCCGTTATAAACTCTCTCAAAAAAACTGATGATGTGGTCATCAAACCTGCAGATAAAGGTGGTACAATCGTTTATGGGACAGAAATGTATTCGTACAAGAAGCCTAGAAACAGCTAGCCGATCATGACTATACAAGTAATTGGACTAAATCTGCCTACATGACTGATCACACTTAGACATGGAAACTTGTCAACAACCTAATATCATCTAAACAGTTACCACAGCTTCAGGAATACTCACTCTGTAACTTCCAGTCGGATCACTATTCCTAAAATACAGAAAGCCATCAATCCTGGCCGTCCTTTTGTGTCAGCTTGTAGTTTGCCCGACTAAAAATATCTCTCAGTTCGTTGACACCATTTTGCAGTCTGTAGTCCAGCCTTTGCCCGCCTCCATTAAAGACACCAACCAGACACTGAACTTGATTGAAACAATAAATAAAGACGGCACCTTCAAGCCCAAACACTTGTTCACTGACTGTTCTCTCTCTTTATACAAGTGTGCCTTACTCTGATGGACTAATGGCTCTCAGTGTTTTCTAGACAAACAATACCATCAGACACTTTCTGCATCGACTTTTAAACGTCTTGCAGAGCTGGTCATGACAATGAACACTTTTTTCATTTGGTGTGGAAATATGTTCACAAACCAGTGGTGTCGCAATTAGTAAACAAAAATGGGCCCGAGCTATGCTTGTATATTCATGGGATTTTTAAAAACAAAACAGAAACCAACACCCGAAATGCAAGAACTATATCTAATTTTGCGAAGCAAACCTAATACCACACTTGTCTACAATGCATTCATGAGTACTACACTGATCGATGGCCCTTGGGTGTTGAAGGTGTATATATATTCTACCTTGTTTTCAGAGACCTTTTATCCATCCTTCAACTTTACGTATGATTTTTTCAAATCTGTGTGCTTTCTAGATTTTAAACGTTTCACTTCAACCAGAAAACAAACTGGTGACCAACAGACACATTCATATTTGACTATCGATTTTCTCACACTTCCAGTACCAAAACATCCCTTACTCTCAACTCATGCCACTGCGACGCATCTACTCGGATGAGGATGGTTTTGATGGCAAAGGAAATGAACTGACCAAATGTTTCTGCCTACAGAGACATTACCCACTCAGAATTATTCACGAAGTCCGTACAAAATCAATTTGTCTCTCGCTCATGTGTCCTTTCTGTAGCTAAAACTGCCACAGAAGATCGACTAAAGCTCAACATATTCTACCACCCTTCGGTGCGCTGGGTAAAAAATAAATTATCTTGTCTAACAGGGACATTCTACTGTCTGCTTCCACTGTAGCTGAAATCTTTTGACTGCCACAATTAATCGTCTACAAAACCTCTGCGACTTGCCGGTACGTTCCAGACTGAGAAAAACCAGCTATCCATCTCAAGCAACAGTACCATGTAACAAGTTTAAATGTAAGACATGCTCTTTTGTGTGCTCAGTCACTACACCCAAAGGCCCCAAATCTCACATGAAAATCACGAAACAGTTCAATTGTCAAACCCACAACATTGTGTACATGATCAGCTGCTGCTCTAAATGCGTTTAACTTACTTAGGTGAAACTTAGTCGTACCCTTGACACACGCTGCAAAGAAACGTTGGCCAGCTTCCGACATCAAGGAGGCAAAACTATCTGAACTCTGTTCAGTCAGCCAGACCACTCGATCAATGACATCCGTTTGAAAGGTCTGTGGCTTCTCTACAGTAACAGGATCATAGACAAAAAAGATATGGATTCTGATCTCATAGAAAAGCTTGCAATACGCGAACCGTGTGTTCTTAATAATATACCATAACGATATTTATTAGAGAATGCAGTACAATTATCCCTGTGTACATTTTTTTCACATATATATCAGCATGTATATATATCTTCATAAGCGCAAGGTTGTTTGTTTTATGTGCATGCGTGTGTGCTCCATGTGTACATGTATGGGCCTATGTACGTGTTTGATTGTATAGGTAGTGATTCATTTGTCCACACATGTACAGTCATGCTTTTTGTGTTTTTGATGTTTTCATGCATACATCCTTTTCAACTGTGTGCTCATATGTGTGTGGTGCTTTATGCTAGTGATAACAAATGATATACTTCCACTCTAACACTTAATCACATCGTACAGATACTGACTATTTCATTTGTCTTTGGCTCCCCCTCCCTTTTCCAATGAAGTTTTGGCCTTGCGGCTGCATGTATTTTTTTATATTTTAGATATATATATATGTAGTACATATCATATATTTATACGATATATTAATATGTATACATACGTTTTATTCTTTGTATAGAAGGTAAGCTTAACTGCTTTTGACCAAGAGATTTTATCTGGTTATTTCATTTTTTCCCTTTGACCCCTTGGCGATTGAATAAGGATGTATTTTCTTCTTTTTCTAAGGTCGGTCTAAATCTGTTGTACAAGGAACAATAACTAACGCCATCCTTACCTTACATATTATGTTTTTAGTCCATCCGACCATATATGTATATTTTGTGCATGTGTCTCTATCTATAACTTTCACTTAAGACAAGACATTCAAATAGTGCATTATTGTTTGCTGATTTGAAATATATCAGCCCTCCCTCCTCAGGTAAACACAATACTAAAATGGCATGACCACTTTTTCATCGCAAAATGCGTTTGTTCCCCCTACTTCCTAGTTGCTACACTTCATATGTGCCATTTTCTCCTGCTCATTGAAACGTTAGGAAAGTCTGTTCTTTTGTTCCTATCGGGTTTGTATGTGTAATCTTTGTTGTCCGACAATTTGCTCCTGTCTTGTATTATTATATCAGATCGCATTCTGATTCCATGTTTGTGTGTTTCTGGTTCCAAATACATTTTACACGGCTGTTCAAATGATGTGATTTCTAGCCACTTAGTTGTGACCTACTTAGGCGGTCACGCCTCAGCATCATCACTCTGGCACCGCTGCCTACTAGCCAGAGTCCCGCGGCCTTCTGTGCTCTTTGTTCAACTCAAACATTTTGGTTACTTAGTGACTCTCAAAGTTGCACACAATTGGAAGAAATATTCTTCTTTGTTCTGTGTGATCCAATTTCAGAATTCATATTTGTGACACCTGTATTGTGTATTTTTCATGTAGAGCCTTATGGACTGCATGTATTATGTGTGCAGAATGGGTGTAACAGAAGAAATCAGTTTTTTGTTTGTTTTACATATAGTATACATAATTGTTATTGATTTGAATGACAGCATTGTGTGACATTAGCCTGTCATGTGATTCGTTGGTGTTTCATCAAAACCATATGGAAACAGAATACACGAAGCAGTTACAATTGAAAAGCTTGGGTTGCATTTATTGGAAAGTGAGAGTGTAATAAATAAGAAACCGAGGTGAAAAGCTCCGATTTCTGTTAAAAGAATACATGACGATAGTGTCACCTATTCTCTAGTCATTCATGATCAAACAGAGAAAGAAAATGGAAGTGAGAACCACACACACACACACACACACACACACACACACACACACACACACACACACACCACACACACACACACACACACACACACACACACACACACACACACAAACACACACACACACACCTCCTCTTCCTCATGCGCACATATCAGTACTTAATATGCTAAGAAAAAGAAAAAGTGCGTTTTAGAATAATGGTATGAACACTTTTGTTATTGTCTTTGAAAGGGGAAAACATATTTCTTTCTCGAAGGACTGAATGAATGAAGGTCTCTATCCAGCATTAAACTCCATTTCATTTAAATATATTGTTGTTGAATGGATTTGGTCACTTTTCACAACAAAGCGCACCGTGTACAAGCTATGCTGTTTATACAAACCATGAACCAGTATTTCACACCAACGGGGCACTGCTGACAGCATCACCATCTCTGTCTTGCCCTGTCACTACAGTAATCAATGCTGACCTTCTGGGGGCCATGGAAAAATACTCCCGCTAATTAGCTGATGTGTGAACGATATCGCATGCCAAAATGTGTGCATGAAAAATCCAATCACTCTGAAAAGGAAGATTCAAAGTTTCACTTATTTTCAAATTTTGATTGCTTTAGTATTCCCCCTGACACTTGCATTTAAAACAATCTCCTTGCAAAACATTAACTTTTTATGTGGTACGTTTGATTTTGTTTTGTTCAGAAATTTCTCCTCTAGTCATTTATGTGTATGCCACATAATACAAGCAAAGTTAAAAAAAAAAAAAATTTCTGGCTGTCAGCTAGCACAATGTGTACAGCAAGACAGTGAACAAGCAGTGGAGGGAAGCCATCAGGTTCGGGGGAGAGAAGGGTGGAAGAGCACTCATACTGTTTGCCTAATGTAAACTCGTCCAGCAATAGTCCCGCGTGTTCTGCTGCCGCGTGTTATTAATAGGTGAGCCTTTCCTCTAAGACAGAGGTCGTGGTGAGGTCACAGAGGGATAGCCTGAACTAAATGTACAGTGGTGAACAGCAATAATTAACTTTAAAGATTTCCTGAATAGTTTCTCGAGGCTGTGAGTGCGTTAAAGTCACCAAGTGTAAACAGGCAGAAATAGTTATATATGTCATTACAGACCCATTCAGTCCTTCTAATCAGTTGATCAATTCTTCGTATCTTACCTTATCAAAAGTCTTGGTATAATCAACAAAACATAAGTATAAATCCTTATTCAACTCCGTTGATCTTTCTACGAGAGCTCTTAGATGCATATGGCATTAATAGTTTCTTTCTCTTCCACAAATCCACATTGTTCTTCTGGTATTTCTCTTTTGAGTCTGTTCCTTCTCCTCATCATGATTATTCTTAAGAGAATCTTTGTTACATGATCTTGATGATTGTACGATAGAGTTCGCATTCTAAAGCCCCTGCTTTCCTTGGAAGTGCAATGAAAATTTATCTTGACAGATCTTTAGGGATTTTTCCAGTGTCATAAATTTCATTTATAAGGATTGCTATTTTTTCAATACTGAATTCATCTAAGGCCTCAATCATTTCTGTTTAATGCTGTCTGGTCCTGGGGCTTTTCCCAGTGTCATCTTTTTCAACGCTGCTCTAACTTCATCTTTCAGTATGGGTGGTCCTTCAACATCCTTTCTAATGATGTGTTTCTCCTTCCTGTCATCGTCAAAAACTCTCCTGATATGTTGTCTTTTTCCATGACAGTCGTACCATCTTTAGATTTCAAGCAACCAGTTGATGTGAAATTTCTTCTTTAATGATTCTGTGTTGTACCATTCTTACATTTCTTTGCACCTTGTTTCCAGTCAAGCTTCCTTAGATTCATTGCACCTATTCCTGATTTCCTTCTGTATCTGTATTCTTCCTGTTTTCATTTTGCCCTCCTCCATTCTTCCATCAAGCCTACAACTTATTTTGGCATCCAGGTGTACTTTTCTTTTCTTTCAACTCTAGGGATTTTTTCACAAGCTTCATTTATCGAGTTTGTCCCTTGTTTCTCACTGTTACCAACGTCCTCCAGAGCACTGAATTTGTTTTGAACATATACGTCAACTTTTGCATGAGTTGATCCATCTGTCTTTAAGATCCAAGGTTTAGTTTTGTGTTATGTTTGGTCTGTATTCTTCTCTTAAGGTTCAAACCTAAGTTTTCCTATTACATGATTGCGGTCACTGTTGCAGTTTGCGTCTAAATTTTTATTTATCAGGATCTAATCAATTTGATTTCCTGTACTGTCTCCTGGATTCATTCCCATCTTTTTCTGCTAGTTTGCTCAAATTAGGTGTTTCCTATTATGGATTCATTTACTTGTGGCCACTCAACAAGTTACTCTCCCCTTTCGTTTCGTGTGCCAAGGCCATGAGGTCTAATTATGTCATCTACCATTTCCTGTCCAACTTTAACATTAAAATCTCCCGTTATTGTTGTAATGTCGTGTGATTTACACTGAGCCTTGCCTGTCTAGTTCTTCATAGAACTTGGCAATCCTCCGTATTTGCGGATGTTGGTGCATGTACTTGGATGATGTTGATATAAAATGGCTTACCATTCAGTATAACTAATAAAACTTGGTCTGATATAGCTCAGTGTCCTTTGATAGACTTTGACTTGTCACTGTCCATTATGATGCCCACTCTTCTTTCATGTGTGTCTCCACCACAATATACAATTTTATGCTTGCCTGATGTTATCATGCCTGCCCCCCTTCCACCTCACCCCCTCTAGTCCTAAAATATTGATGTTGAGCCGTTTCATCTCTGTCTTGACATTTTCTTATTTTCCTTTTTGTAGTAATGATGTTAATTCCAAATACCAGTTTTCTTTTGAATGTGATTGCAGTACCTTGTCACCTGTGGAGCATGATATTCCCTACCTGACCTATTTACGTCCTTTACTATTCTTCTTTTCTTTCGGCACACAAACTTTGACTGCAATGGAAAATGAACGCTGTTGATATAAAACAGACGATCAAGTCATTGCTGTATGTGTACATATGTTTAATCCCGCAATGCCTAAGCTTGTGATATTGTAATGAACTAGTTTGAATCATCTCAGGGTGCACCATGTGTGGTTTACATTTAAAGATCTTGCAATTATTTTTCTGACCCATGACATTTTTCATTCCTGTATATATACGAAGACAGACAGAGAACGCTGACTACTTATAAGGATTAATTAAATTCATCCAATGGAGAAAATGTCATACATGTATATATATCAGGAGTACAAATAAATCAGTTTTCCATAGTATGCACTGAATATTTTATGGATCACGAGCAAAAGACATTTTCTGCATTGGATGAATTTAATCAATCCTTTTAAGCATTCAGCGTTCTCCGTCTGTCTTTGCCTTTCAATCTCTTTCTGTCTGTCTCTGAATCTCTCTCTCTCTCTCTCTCTCTCTCTCTCTCTCTCTCTCTCTCTCTCTCTCTCTTTCTCTTTCTTTCTCTTCTCTTCTCTCTCTCTCTCTCTCTCTCTCTCTCTCTCTCTCTCTCTCTCTCTCTCTCTCTCTCTCTCTCTCTCTCTCTCTCAAACCGTATCTCTACGTGAATGTCTTGTCAAAGCAAAGGTCAGCAAGCGAACAATGTTGATTAACTGATCAGCAATCAACTATGCCGGTGAAACAGAACACCCCACCTGTTGCGTACACACACTAACACACACGTGCGCCCCCGCTCTTACACACACATTCATACAAACATCACACTGTCTTACAGGCATACATACACGAACACATGCATGCAGGTGCATGGATAATATGCATGTATATATCGTATTTATATCACATGCACACGTACGTACGCGTTTACGCATGGACATACGCACACACGTACATGCACGCAGAAGTATTCACATGTTTGCTCTTTGATTTAACGTCTTTTCACTACAAGTGATATTAGACTGACCAAAGCATTCACTCGCAATAACAAAAACTCAAAGCTAAAGGAAACACACAGCGCGGAGGAAAAGACAGGAGGGAGTAGGACAAAAGAGTGAGCACTCAAAGGAGAAAATCAATGCTGAACAAAAAGCTCCGTTTTCAAGTTAGACTGGAAAGGAGATAAAAAAAAAAAGACTGTTGACTAGAAAGGGGAAGGTCGTTCCAGTTATATGGACTAAAGTAAGAAACAGAGTAGTGACTGACTGTGGAACCTCTATGTCGAGAAATGTGTAAAACAAGTGGTATCAGGGGCAGAACAAAAGAGGTCCAGCAGGTGTCTACAGTTGGAGGTGGTCACAAAGATAAGTAGGTGCAGTACCATTGATACACTTGTAGTAAAATGTGAAATTCTGTGAGAAACAAGCAACCGGGTTGCGGAATTCTTAACACGGTGAAGGCATCTGATCGGAAGAAACAAGCAAGCAAGCAAAAAGCCAGAGAGCAGAGAGTAACAATAATTGCTAAGAGAATTCGCGAGTTTAGATGCTGCTGAAATTTGAAAAACAATGACAAACAAAAGTGAAACGTCACAATGTACAGTAACACGACAGATGAAAAACAATGACAAACAAAAGTGAAACGTCACAATGTACAGTAACACGACAGATGAAAAACAATGACAAACAAAAGTGAAACGTCACAATGTACAGTAACACGACAGATGAAAAACAATGACAAACAAAAGTGAAACGTCACAATGTACAATAACACGACAGATGAAAAACAATGACAAACAAAAGTGAAACGTCACAATGTACAGTAACACGACAGATGAAAAACAATGACAAACAAAAGTGAAACGTCACAATGTACAGTAACACGACAGATGAAAAACAATGACAAACAAAAGTGAAACGTCACAATGTACAGTAACACGACAGATGAAAAACAATGACAAACAAAAGTGAAACGTCACAATGTACAGTAACACGACAGATGAAAAACAATGACAAACAAAAGTGAAACGTCACAATGTACAGTAACACGACATATGGGTCTGGGTGATGAACTTCTGCCTGGACACCACCAAGGTAGTACGTGACTGAATCAGAAAACACAATAATGTTGTTCCCTAGTTGGATAGAGCAATTTGTTTTACAATGGAAAGCATATTCTTGGTGCCAATAAGCATTGCTTCAGTCTTATCCCCATTCAATATATTCTGTACCGCCTAGATTTGGATCTCAACATAACAGTCAGAAGCTGAGGAAAGAAGAGCTGAAAGAGTTTTATGAGATGTATTCTTTGTAGAGCTGGCAGTCATCAGCATAACTATCATATTTGAGGTTGTGCTGATTGGTGACATTGGCAAGTGGCCAAGAATGGAGTGTGAACTAGACTGGCCCAAGTACAGAGCCTTGGAGGGCCCCATGCGTAAGTTAAACTGGGTTGGACTTAGACTAATATACCATGACTGACTGAAGACGGTCAGACAGGTATGACCAACACCAAGGGAAAGCACTACTTCGTATTCCGAAAGAGGAGAACGGTGTGATTGATAGTATCAAAGTCAGCAGAAAGATCTAAAATAATGAGTATGGAAATTCGGCCATGGTCAGCTGAAAGCAAGAAATTATTCATACTCTGAACGAGACCAGTTTAGATGCTGCGGTCAGAATGATAAGCTGACCGAAACGATGGCTGAGAGATGAGATTTAAGCTGTTTCAAAAGCACTTTTTCAAGGAGCTTAGAAAGGAATGACGAATTGGAGACAGAACGATAGGCTGTTTTCAGAGAAGATGGGACAGATCCGGTAAGAAGAGAGGTGTTGATGATGTACGTTGTAAATGGAAGAAGCTGAGGAAGTGTTTGTGAAAAGCGAGAGGCAGGTATGGGATCAAATTTCTCTCAGGACGCTGGCAGTCAGACTTTCAGAAACTAGTTGAAATTCGGTGAGTTGGAGGTCTATGGGTGGAGTATCAGGAAGAGGTGGAAGACAAGAGGTTTTGTTTAGCTTGGCTCGAAGAGCGTTAACTTTGGAAGGAAAAAATAAGTTGAAAATGTCTCTGGATGGTATGGAGGACTGATGTAAAAGGGAAGTGGAGATAACTTATTAGTACCCAAGAATTAGCCATGACTGAGTAAAACAGTTTGTAGTTGTAGATTCAACGACTTTGGTCGAATAACAGTTTTAGTTTTCGAGTTCATTTCACTTGTTCTCGGAAAATCTGTAAATTAACTACAAATTTAGAGGACCCCGACTTGCCCACGGTACGTTTACAAACTGTTGTGGCCCCTTATTTCATTTGTGTACCAAGGAGCAGATGGGCGGTCAGGCAGGACATGAATACCTGGTGGGTGCATGATGCTCATCAAGGAGCTGGTACAACACACACACACACACACACACACACACACACACACACACACACACACACACACACACACACACACATACATACACACACACATACACATACACACACACACACACACACACACACACACACACACTATTCCTGATGAGGCACACAGACACACACACACATACACACCACACACACACACACACACACACACACACACACACACACACACACACACACACACACACACACACACACACACACACACACACACACACACACACACACACACACAAAACACACACAATTTCAGTTTCAGTTTCTGTTTCTAAAGACGACGTCTCCGCGCTCGGAATGAATTCTATATGCACTAACGTCACAGGTGCCATGTGTATGGTGATCATGTCACAAGCCTTAAGCCTGCACATAATCTATGAGCTGGCCAGGTCCTGAGGCCCTATCCAGACTATGTTTTACCTGGACTATATTTTATACTGGTATTTTATCAGCCTACCACTGGAATAATCTTGGTAACATGTAAATGACATGTATATGTGTGTATCTTACCTTCAAAAAAGGAACATATATATAAACAAATAAATAAAGGTCTGAATCACACACACACAAACCTACTATTCCTGGATAAGTCTGACGTCAACATATTTCCAACTTCACAAGTTCTCTTATGTACTTGTTAAATGCAAATACAATGACGTTTGTTTGCTTTTTGCGATATAAAAAAATCGAACAAACAGAAATAAACATACAAACAAGCAAACAAAGCCAATAAAGTGACTCTCTCTCTCTCTCTCTCTCTCTCTCTCTCTCTCTCTCACACACAACACACACACACACACACACACACACACACACACACACACACACACATGTATAATTCATGTGTAATGTGGACCTTCATTGGGTGAGGCCTGCATGCAAAACAGCATGTACGAGTATATCGCTTACATATTATGTTTCACACTCTTGTAATAATTTTGTCTTTGTTTTTGTTCAGTGTGTGGTGTGTATGTATGTGTATGTGTGATGTGTGCGTGTGCATGTGTGTGTATGTATCTGCATATGAGTGTGCATGTGCCCGTGCGTACGTGTGTGTGTGTGTGTGCGTGTATTTGATTGAAGATTTTTCAGCCTCGTGTTGTTTAAGTGGTGCATCAAAACAAAAATTGGTGCAGCCATTACGCTGCTGGGTATAACGACGATGACAATGACTGGCTGAGGTGATCAGTGATGGCATATCTCCCCTTTGCTAAGGATCTTGTGGTAGGGTCAGGAAGGAAGGTGATGGTGTGAAAATCTGGCCACGTCTACAAGATTTGTTTCACAAGCTATTTCTGCCTAGTGTGACAGCAAATGCTGTTACATATCTGTTGCTGACATGGTGTGAAGAAAATTATGACAAGCCTTGATCATGTTACATGAAGAAAATGATTTAAAGATGTCAATTAAGCGGTCGTGTGGCGTTGATAAAAGTTGGTGTAAATGAACCAGTCATGTGCCATTGATAAAAGGTGTAAATAAACCAGTCATGTGGCATTGATAAAAGGTGTGAATGAACCAGTCATGTGACATTGATAATAGGTGTAAATGAACCAGTCATGTGACATTGATCTAAGGTGTGAATGAACCAGTCATGTGACATTGATAAAGGGTGTAAATGAACCAGTAACATGACATTGATAAAAGGTGTAAATGAACCAGTCATGTGACATTGATAAAAGGTGTAAATGAACCAGTCACGTGACGTTGATAATAGGTGTGAATGAACCAGTCATGTGACATTGATAAAAGGTGTGCATGAACCAGTCATGTGACATTGATAAAAGGTGTGAATGAACCACTTATGTGACATAGACAATTGATATTGATAAACATGTAAGTGAACCAGTCATTTGACACTGATTAGAGGAGTGAGTGAAGTGGTCATGTGACATAGTTTACAATATGAGTGCACCGTATGACCACTGATTAAAATGTGAGTAAACCAGTCATTCCACATTGATTAAAATGAGAATGAACTGGTCAAATGACCACTGATTAATGGTGCGAGTAATGTTTCTCCCCATAACTGCACTCCTCCCATTGTCAAATATGACACCATGACCAGTCAGCAGTACAACAAAGGATTGAATGGCTGGACAGGTGACATCAGCCACACAATACTTCTGACATTTCACACTGAGAGAAGCGGCAATGGTCAGGTGAGGTAAGTGTGTAGTTTAGACTGTATCTGCTGAATTTTAAACTGCCAAAGTTTGTGTAGGATTCTTGAAGAATGTTGTTGAGCTGCACTGTGTGTATTTATAACATGTATCACGTGTAAAATATGCCGTTCACAAGGTTTGAAGTGCCAGCATGACTAGGCTAAGGCATATTTGCTCAAAACAAACTCTTCTTACACAACTGTTTTATGATGATGATGACGATAGTCCATACTATGATGATAATAATGATAATGATGATGCTGATGCCGATGATGATAATGATAATGATTACTGCTTCCAGTGTGCACAGAGTAGATGACCTCTTTCTTTTTGGTCTGGCTTAAATGCGCGCGCGCGCGCACACACACACACACACACACACACACACACACACACACACACATTCTCAGAGAAACAGACAGAGACAGACAGACAGACACAGAGAGAGAGTTAACAGTGTGACAACTTGATGACAGTATTTTGTTTGAAGATATTTTCGTTGACGGTTACTACAGACGATACTATCTCATCAGCGATCCCTTTTCCTTGTAAGAAGGTTGTTTAATACCACCATATGACTTAAAGTGATGTAAGCAAACAGTGACATTTGTGATGTATTTTTATTCTCGTGACCTAATTCATCAGGTGGCTCTCATTAAACACACAAGAACAGTCTTACCGTCGGGTGATGTCACAAACACCTCATCATTTATAGACAAAGACGCAATTTAGTATAGTGATCAGTTTCTACAGACAACTGGTTCGTCACAATATTGCAGTTTAATGGTATGGACAGTATCTGTTTGTTATTGGAAGGTATCATTTTAAGGATGCCTGTCTGATGTATAGCTCACACCTTCTTATCCCAGTGCACTGGCTTGCACAAGGAAAAAAAACAATCATGTAGCGTCTAGTCCATCCAGTTATTCAGGGTTGGTGAAAATTAAGCAGTGAGTGACAGACATCGCATTCATAATGCTGGCCTGACAAAAGTTGAAGTACTCATACTTCATTAACAGCCCTTGGGTTATGAGACATTTACATTTTTATATCTCCCACTTTTTGTATGCACCAACATCAGCAAGTACTCAGGAAGACATCGACAACTTCTACGAAGTATTAGACATGGCCAAATTCCAATGTAAATCACAAGAAGTTACTGTAATAATGGTTGATTTTATTAATAAAGTGGGACAGGATAGGGTGGAGGATATAGCTGGACCTCATGGCCTTGGTACACAAAATGAAAGGGTTGAGAAACTTGTACAATGGGCACAGATGAATGAGTTTATAGTAGGAAACACCTGGTTTGAGCAGCCTGATAGAAGAAAATGGACTTGGATGAGTCCAGGAGGATAATACCAAAAATCAGATTGACTACATCCTCATCAACAAAAGATTTAGAAATTCTTTACTGTCAGCAAAAACACTACCAGGCGCAGACTGCAACAGTGACCACAATCCTGTAGTGGGAAGATTTGGACTGAAATTGAGGAAAAGGAAACAGGCCAAAAACAACATCAAATTAAACCTTGGACTCTTAAAGACAGATGAATTGATACGTAAAAAATTTAATGTACATGCTCAAAACAAATTCAGTGCTCTGGAAGACGTTGGTGACAGTGAGGAACAATGGACAAAGTTGAGGAATTCGATAAATGAAGCTTGTGAAGAAATCCCTAAGGCAGATAGAAAAGCAAAAAAGAACTGGATGACTAATGAAATTTTGGGCTTGATGGAGGAAAGGAGGAAGGCAAAGAGAAATAAGGAGATCTACAGGAAGATAAACAAGGAGATCAGGAATAGGTGCAATGAAGCTAAGGAAGCTTGGCTGAAAACAAAGTGCAAAGAAATCGAAGACCGACACAAAACGGATCCTCAGAGTATGTACAGACGAATTGAAGAAATTGTCCACAGAAAAAATACATACACATCAACTGGTTGCTTGAAATCGAAAGATGGCACGCTTATCATGGAAAAAGACAAAATATTAGACAGATGGGGAGAGTACATTAAAGACCTTTTTGAGGATGACAGAAACGAAGAACACATTATAAAAAGAATTTTTAAGGACCACCCATATTGAAAGATGAAGTTAGAGCGGCACTGAAAAAGATGAAACCGGGAAAAGGACCAGACAACATTACTACAGAGATGATTGAAGCCCTGGAGGAATTTGGCATAGAAAAAATAACAGTCCTCCTAAATGAAATTTACGACACTGGAAAAATCCCCAAAGATATGTCAAAATCAATTTTCATTGCACTTCCAAAGAGGACAGGGGCTATAGAATGCGAACTCCATCGCACAATCAGTTTGATGAGCCATGTAACAAAAATCCTGTTAAGAATAATCATGATGAGGACAAGGAATAGAATCAAAAGAGAAATAGCAGAAGAACAGTGTGGATTTGTGGAAGGGAAAGGAACTATTAATGCCATATACATCCTAAGAACTATCATAGAGAGGTCAATTGAGATGAATAAGGATTTGTATTTATGCTTTGTTGACTACACCAAGGGTAAGACATGATGAATTGATCAACCAACTGGAGAGACTCAATGTTGATGGAAAAGATCTACGAATAATCAGAAATATGTACTGGGAACAAACAGCTCCAATGAGAATAGAAAACAATGTATGCTCTTTCCAAAATATCAAAAGAGGAGTCAGACAAGGTTGTGTTTTGTCACCAGATCTGTTTTCACTTTACGGCGAAAACATCATGAGAAACCTAGAAGAGACCCTGGATTAAAGGTTGGAGGGAAAATGATAAACAACATTCGATACGCAGATGACACCGTGCTAATTGCAGAAAGTGAAAGAGACCTACAAAACCTTGTGAATATACTAGAAATAGAAAGCAAAGGTAAGGGGCTGGAACTAAACAGCAGGAAGACTGAAGTCATGGTGATCAGTAAAAAACATGAAATCCCCTCATGCAAAATAACAGCAAATGGCACAACCTTGACACAGGTTGATAGATTCAAATACCTGGGAACGATCATTTCATCAGATGGCAGATGCACATCAGAAATAGCCAGCAGAATCGGCCAAGCCAAAGCAGCATTCAAGAAGATGTCAAGCATTCTTACCGACAAATGCCTGTCAATTAACATCAGGAAGAGAGTTCTTGAATGTTATATAGAACCAATACTGTTGTACGGATGCGAGGCGTGGACAGTCAACAAACAAAGTCAGAACAAGATTGGGGCAGCCGAGATGTGGTTTCTAAGAAGAATGTTGAGAGTTCCATGGACAGCAAAGAAAACAAACAAGACAGAGGCAGACACAAGTAGATTACTCATAAGGAAGATTAGGAAAAGACAGGCAACATTTATAGGCCATTTTATGAGGAAGGGGGATTTGGAGCACCTGGTCACAACGGGAAAGCTGGAGGGAAAGAGAGCACCAGGTAGACCCAGGGAGAAAATGTTGGACGGACTTGCAGAGTGGCTGGGGACGAGGAGGGCGGGGGAGATGCTAGGGGCAACGAGAGATAGAGACAGATGGAAGTCCATGATCGTCAACGCCATGCGGCAGGGCACCTGATGATGATGATGATGCTGGAGAGGGATGTGTCTATGTGTCTGTGTGCTACCAGAATGTGTCGACAAGATTTTCTCAACTATTTCTGGATGGCCTGTTACTAAATCTGCACGAAAGGTGTGGACCGTTGAGGACTCGCAAATGCATAAATTTGGAGTAGAGAGTCACACAGAACAAACACGTGTCTAAGTTCAGTACCTGTTGACAAAGCAAAGATGTGTGAACAGCACATTCTCGGGAATTGTTGTCCATATTTAAAATCTGTCTTCACTGTCCTGATAGTCTACTATTGTCCTCGATGTACTTCAAGTTTTATGTCTATTGATATTTCTTCAAGGTCGCAGTGATCTTGACAAGTACAAAATCTAGGGTCTCTATAATAATTTTGATTAAAAAGGAAATATGACCTCTTTGTCTTGTGTATTGCTATTTTAAAGTAACAACGCATGTAATTTGAGCTGTTTTCTTCTGAGAACACATTGTCTTGGTGCAGCACTATGCTTGTAGTTTTTGTTTGTTTGTTTTTTCTTCGTTTGTTTCTTCGTTCGTTCGTTTACAGTTTTTTTAAACTATGTCGGCAGATTTTTCTACAAGACTTAGCCAAGAACAACACTCACTGTACGTGTGGTAATTTTTATGGTGTTTGTTTCCAGAGATTACTTTAGAAACGACTTCTGACACAAGAGTGGCCAAGGACAGATTTCACGGTAAAACAATGCTGCATGAAAGTCACGTGTAACATAAGCACGTCCACTGTCTGACTGACTCAGTCGCTACCTGTGCTGCCCAAGGTTTGTCCAAATCATAAGAGTTCTCTGATTTCAAGCTTGAACCTCACTTGGTGTTCCACAGGGAACACATCTCCGCAGCATTGGATCTCTTCCTCTTAAGCTTCGGGTTCTCATTCACTTGAATGTATTTCACTTAGAAAACAATCATTCCAGTATAATTAGACATCTAGATCATTCAAATTAGCAGCATAATTCAAAGTGACAGCCAGTGTTCAAGCAAGTAGAATTTACGCCAAGAGAATAACAACGTGCTCGTTTTGATTTCACGTGTTTCTGGTTTCAGATATATTGTATAGAAAGCTGGACTTCCCCTGGAAAGCTGCACCACACACTGTCATTGGCAGAGATATTTCTTGCCCTTGTTTGGCTTTACGTTGCCTTAATCATCTCAGTCACTCTCATACATCACTCTCACTGACATGCACACCTCACATTCTCATGGGAATGCCACACTCACCTCACACAACAGCATATCACTCGGGATGCAAAGAAAAAAGTCTACTGTTGTACTTTCAGAACAAAAAGAAAAACACTGGAAATTTATACTAGCAAAATTTTAACTTGAAGTCATCACTCAACTATCTCATTGTGCTCACTGTTAAACTCCACACCTTGCCTGGCTTTGATGTAATAATGTCACCTTTTTTGTGGACCTCAGTTGCATGCAGTACATGGAAAACATGTTTTTTCTTTTCTTCTTCTTCTTTTTTAAGTGCTTCACATGCCCTTCTTCATTGGTCCTTTTTTAGTCAACCATTGTAGGTATGAAAATCACAGAATTGTGCGAGACCAAGTGGAGTGATGGGACAGTTCACAATTGGAGAACACACACTCATTTATCGTGGAAAAAAGGCCAGTATTGGGTCGCCATTGTATTGGATAAAAACATGCTGCAGCACTGAAAATCTACAGCACAATTAATGACCGACTGATAATTGTTATTGAACTTAAAAACACGCCAGTTGCCTTAAACATCATCCAGGCATATGCCCCTACATCAACCCGCTCAGATAAAGATATAGAACAATTTTATAATGACCTTCAAACTACAAAGGACAAAAATGTACCTAAAAGAGTAGTTTGCATAATAATGATAATCATCATCATGTGCCCTGCTGCGTGGTGTTGGCGATCATGGCCCTCCATACGAATCTGTCCCTTGTCGCTGCAAGTAATCTCCCATCCTCTCTGTCCTCAGCCACCATGCAAGTACGTCCAGTTTTTCCACTCTGGGTCTACCTGATGTTCTCTTTCCTCCAGTTTTTCCTTTGTGTCTAGGTTCTCTGATTTCTCTTGCTTCATAAAATATCCTATAAAGGTTACTTGTCTTTTCCTAATCTTCTTCATCAATGATGTTCTTGTGTCTGCCCCCTTCAAGACAGTCTTGTTTGTTTTCTTTGCTGTCCATGGAACTCTCAACATTATTCTGGAAAACCATAGTTCAATAGCCTCAATTTTGTTCTGACTTTGCATGTTGACCGTCCACGCTTCACAACCGTACAGCAGTATGGATTCTATATAACACTCTTCCTGGTGTTAACTGATAGGCATTTGTTGGTAAGAACGCTTTTCGTTTTCTTGAATGCTATTTTAGCTTGGCCGATACTGCTGGATATTTCTGATGTGCATCTGCCATCTGGTGAGATGACCGTTCCCAGATATATAAACTTATCAACCTGTCTGAATAATGTGCCATTTGCTGTTAATTTGCATGAGGAGATTTCTTTTTTTTTTACTGATTACCATGACTTTAGTCTTCTTGCTATTTAGCTCAAGCCTTCTAGTATATTCACAAGGTTTTGTAGGACTTTTTTCATTTTCTGCAATTAACACGGTGTTTTCTGCGTAACGAATGTTGCTCATCCTTTTTCCTCCAACCTTTATCCCAGGGCATTCCTCTAGCCTCCTCATGATGGTTTCGCTGTAAAAGTGACAATATATCTGTTGACAACACAACCCTGCCTAACCCGTCTTTTGATATTTTGAGTACAGCTTATATCGTTTTCTATTCTCATTGCCGCTGTTTGTTCCCAATACATATTTCTGATTATTCTTAGATCTTTCCCATCAATATTGAGTCTTTTTAGTTGATTGATCAGTTCTTCGTGTCTTACCCGATTGAAAGCCTTGGAATAATCAACAGAGCATAAACATAAATCCTTATTCAACCCGACTTACCTCTCTATGATAGTTCTTAAGGTGCATATGGCAGAATAATTCCTTTCCCTTCGACAAATCCACACTGTTCTTCTGCTATTTCTCTCTTGATTCTGTTCCTTTTTCTGTACGAATATTTCTTTCTAAAATGTCTCAACCATTGCTATGTTTTCAAAGTAAAAGTTAGGAACACAGCACCAGTTTTTGTTGTAAGAGTTAAATAATTTACCGTACATAAAATTATTTTTGCCATTTCACCGTTTTCTTTTGTCAGTCATCCAAACACACACACACACACACACACACACACACACACACACACACACACCACACACACACACAACACACACACACACCACACACACAACACACACAACACACAACACACAACAAACACAGACACACGAAAGAGAGAGAGAGAGAGAGAGAGAGAGAGAGAGAAGATGTCAGACGTGGAGGTCGGATTCTTTAACTGGTTCAGGGGTGGATCCTTTGTCACAGTGAACCTCCTGTTACCATGCACCTTTATGTCTTCCCCTTTGTTCAGTCTTCTACCACTCCATCATTCACGTTTTTATCTTTGTCTTTGTCATTTGTCTCCCTACACCTCCTGCTGGCGCACTCACAACTGTCTCATTTCAGAGGTGTTTTTTTTTCTGTCCTCTTTCATTCTCAGCCTGAGAGTTTTTCCACACCTCTTCTCTTTATCCTGTGCCTATGTGTCCATGAGTCTATGAAGCTGCAGCACTTTCACGCTCACACCCTCTCTCTCCAAAACCTTGGCGCATTCTCGTCTCTTTGCTTTCAGTTCCGTCCAAAAAGTATTTCTTAGGTAGTGTATTCATGGCTTCATTCATATTCATGACTATCAGTACTATACCCATTTCACTATCGCATGTAAAACATCTGATATAAAGATTGTAGATCATAAACTCAAATATACATACACACATCTCCATTGCTATATTATTCCAGCCTACAACAGAACATTAAAAGAGACTATTTTCTGTATTACTTAATGGAAGGGTACACAGATTGTAAAAATCGCTACTTCTGGAACCTTCTTGTAGCCTGACCCCCTGCCTACGGGACACTTCCGACACCGACATATCTTGTTCCTGTCGTTACCTAACTTCCTGCCCCTATAGCTCCGTGCTGTAATCTAGCAAACACCGTTCCTTAAAGCCAGTTGCTCAAACAGCTGACTCTCTGTTAGTCCAGTTAGACGGATTTACAGCTGTTTACAGTCCAGTCGACTGCACCAGGCCTCATCACGGCTGGGTCAATCCAGTTTGTATTGTGACAGATTGCTCTGTTCCGTTTGCTGGGGTGTGCATGGACAGCAAGTACAGGTGTAAATATCACAGGTCACAGCAACAGGCAGGTGGGGAGAGTGAAAGGTGGGAGAGAAACTTGTTGAGTGATTAGATACCGTTTTCTGTGTGCACAATGATATACAACAGTATATGGATAAATAAGTCTATTTGCTATCTATTTGTATCTCCGGTAGTTGTACACTTAACTTGTTTATCTGTTGCTGTTGGGGGATTTTGTTCATTTGTTGTTGTTTTTTAATTTGGTTGCCTTATTTTTGTTCCATCTTACACGCCATCTGAACAGTGTCACCTTCATACCATCTAATCCATATCCCCAAGAAATCACAAAATCTACATGCATTCCCTCACACTCGGCGTTGCCACATGACGTTGGCGATCATGGCCCTCCATATGCATCTGTCCTTGTTGCCGCAAGCATATCTTCCACCCTCTTTGTCCTTAGCCACTCTGCAAGTCCGTCCAATTTTTTTCCCTGGGTCTACCTGGTGTTCTCTTTCCCTCCAGCTTTCCTGTTGTGACCAGGTGCTCCAATTCCCCTTCCCTCATAAAATGGCCTGTAAATGTTGCCTGTCTTTTCCTTCTTCTTCATTAATGATCTTTTTGTGTCTGCCTCCATCAAGACTGTCTCTTTTGTTTTCTTTGCTGTCATGGAACTCTAAACATTCTTCTCAGAAACCACATCTCGGCTGCCTCAATTTTGTTCTGGCTTTGCTTGTTGACTGTCCACGCCTCACAACCGTATAACATTATTGGCTCTATATAACATTCAAGAACTCTGTTCCTGATGTTAATTGATAGGCATCTGTTGGTAAGAATGCTTTTCATCTTCTTGAATGCTGTTTTGGCTTGGCCGATTCTGCTGGCTATTTCTGATGTGTATCTGCCGTCTGGTGAAATGATCGTTCCAAGATATATCGTTCCCAGATGTTTAAACTTATCAACCTGTCTCAATTTTGTGCTGTTTGCTGTTATTTTGCATGAGGGGAAGTTATAGGAATCCACAAACAGTCACCATTACCAAATCACCACCACGCTACCCACAAGAGAACAATCTGTGCTGCTTCTAAGTCATGTATCTGGTGTTCTGTAAGGTGTATCTGATTTTATATTCACAGTACACAACCCTACAGTACCCTGCAGTGTTTACACTTATTGGTTAATGGCGATGCCAGTCTGGTGTGGAGATAAAAATTACATGACGTGCTGTGTCTCTCTAGTTACAGCACTTGTAAACAACTGACATAGAACACTTTGACGCACACAACACTAAAGAAAGAAAAAAACAAAAAACAGTGAGTGAAGTTAACACTGAGGTCACCTTCAGACAAACGTGGAGACAACTATCACGACGACATTAGGAGCGATGACATGACAATTATGACAATCATAATAATACTATGAACTTACAATTTCATTTGAAGCTGTACTCAACGCTTTTATCGCAAAGTCGTAACATAGCAACTGGCCGTTAATATATAAACATCTCGAAAACAATAGCCACACACTAGAGCAATATCTTTTGACTTTTCCTCAGCATTTCATACACTTCAACCCCATGTTTTAGTAAGAAATCTTTCATTAGATTTAAAACTGAAATGTCTTGATGATCAGCATTTACTCCAGAAACCACAGAAGTGGGGTCAACGGATGCTTTTTACCCAGAACAATGTGCGCTTTTTGTGGATGAAATGAAATGTGAACAATTTTTTTTTAAAGTAAGGGGATAACCTCTTGTACGCTTTGTGTTTGGGACTAGAATCTGGTTCTTTTAAGTGCATGAAATAATCAGGAATTTCTTTTGTGTGATTCCGGGGTTCCTATCGGAAGAACGGGCATCGCTGATTATATCATCGCTTAACCCTGGCGTTCGTTCATCTGCCGCCACGAAATAACGCCTGTCTTCCCGTGTGACAGCACTGCCTTGTGAAGAGGCAGAATGACGAAATGATATCCTGGCCTCCAGAACAGCGTCTTCTGTTGCTCGACGTCATCAATATCGACACTTTGTTCCTTAAATCGTCAATACCCATGCTCGACTTCCTTCTATGACTTGTCAGTATCGACGTGTGGCTTTGTTCTTTAGTGCTTAAGTGTGATGGAGACTTTATATACACTCGCTTCAGTGTGATAGACTTTAAACATTTGTCAGTTCTTCATCATCGCTTCATCTTATCGCTACTTGGTTCTTCATATTTACTTGCTGATTGTGTGGTGCGTGACAGCTACAAGAAGCAATGTCTGGCTTGGGCCCTGGGGATTTGGGATATTCTGTTTATCTGTTAATAAATGTATTTTGTGGCACAGTCTTGTAGTTCTGTTGTCCGCCCACAGTAAGCGTGGGATACTGAGTGAGAAAGACAGACAAAAACATGCACGCGCTTCCAGATTCGACATTTTTTAAATCCCACACAGTCACGCACAAATGTGGTGGGTGACACTGACTGAGTTTCAGATTTCACAAAAGCTCTCAGTTCCCAGTGAACGTGAGTGGAGTTTGTGGTGGTGGTAGGGATCGGCTGTTTAAGAATCTGATAGCGGTTTCCTGATTAATGTTAAATGAAGAAAGCCAAAGGTTGATTCTGATTCCCCCAGAGAGAAAGACAAACACCAGCTTCAAGCCTTTGTCCTTCAACAATTCTTTAATTCTTTCCTATTTGTCCAAGTTGCCTGTTTGTTTGCCTGCTTTTCAGTCTGTCTGTCAACCAGCCAGTCTCCTTTCCTTCCTCAAACAAAATCTACATTCAACTAGTGATTTCGTTTCATGTTATTACAGGCAATACGTCGTCTTCGGAATAGTGATAAATGTAGTGATAACCTGCCCTTGCCAAGCAAAAATCTTATCACATTTCGCATTGAAATGTTTATCCACTGTTCTGTGGTAGCAGCCATCTTTGTTGTGACGTCACATACGCATGTGCTCAATACTAAGGCTGTTCTGGGTGTTAAAGAAAACTTGTATAACCCTTGCTGCTTTGCATTAATAGCTTTCACGACGTTTTTAATTCCAGTCGATTGATGCCTATCTGTATCATACTTCACGGACATCCTTCATATATTCACCAATAAACAAAAGAGGAATCAGCCATAGTGACTCAGTATGTAACAGTAACCCAAAACTAATAATATATACCTGTAGTACGAGTCAAACGAGTGGTAGAAAACCACGCATAGATGATTTAGCTTTGCGCTGATTGGGTGATCTCAGCGGTTCCTACGAAGCTTTGAAAGCGGTGTATGACTCCTCCTACCAGATCCAAAGCACTGGAATGACTGCAGACAAGAAGGAGCTGCTCAAGGAGAAACACGCCATCTTGAACGGCCGGTGTGAGTATTTTACACACTCTTTAATACCCGTCGCATTGTTCAGGAATCAGCCATTGACCATGTTCCACAACAATCGGCGTAGACTGAATTCAGTAAGACACCAAATCTTCACGAGACCATGAAAACTCTGCAGCAGTTGACGGTGGGGAAACTGTAGGAATCGATGGCATCTCACTAAAGATCTGGAAGGACAAAGGCCCAGCACTGGAGAGACAACACCACGAGTTCTCTGTCTGCTGCTGGAAAGCAGAACAATATTTCCTCAAGACGTCTGTGATGTAGTCATCACTACCTGTTACAAGGACAAAGGAGAGAGATCTGATTTCCCCAACTATCATGCATATACCTGCTCACCACTGCCAGCAACATCTTAGTAAGAGTATTGCTAAACAGACTGGTGCCAACCATCACAGAAGAACACTTCCCAGAGGGTCTGTAGATTCAGAGCCAGTCAAGGAACCACCAACATGATGTTCGTGTTGAAGCAGATGCAAGAAAAGTGCCGTGAGCAAAACAAAGGATTTACATCACCTTTGTCGACTTCATAAAATCTTTTGACACTGTTAACAAGAAGAGAAGAGACTTGAAAATCCCGGAAAAGCGCATCAGGCGTTATGTATATTAGCTAGGCCAGGTCAGATACAGTAACAAACTCTCACAACCGTTTTCCATTACCAATGGTATGAAACAGGAATGTGCTCTTGCTCATACATTGTTCGCAATGTTTTAAGTATAATGATTCACATGTCATAAAAAGTGTGATGATGACAATGGTATGTATATCAATGACGTACTGACAGCAGTTTATTCAACCTCAGGTATCTTACTTTACACTTAGTACCATGTCGTACGACGCACGAGGTAGTATGACCGCACCAAAGGACTTGGTCTATAGGCCCATAAAAATACCAAGAAGCAACTTATCGGGGAACTTCTATTTGCAGAGGACGCTACCTTTGTTGAGTCAGCCATGCAAAGATTAACATCGTGTTAAAACTGTTAAAATTTTCGGTTTTGAAGTCATCCTGAAGAAGACTGACATTCTCCATCAACCCGCACCTTGGGATGACTACCATTCTCCGAACAAACAGAGCTGAAAGCAGAAACCAATGGATGGGTAATATTCTATGACATCATTGAAGTTTCTCGGTGGTTGAGGCTTCTCGGTGGTTGAGGCCACAAGCATTGAGGCTATGCTCCTCAAGAATGGATTGCTCCATGTAGGGTATGTGTTCGGGATGGAAAACTATCACCTGCCGAAGATCACAGTGTGTGGAGAACTGTCCTCTGGTTGTCGCCAGAGAGGAGCACCATGGAAGAGACACAAACCACTTTGAAAAGACCGCTTACCATTTGTCATATCGATCACCGCCAAAGAACAACTCCAGGAGTTGATCGCCAGGCATCAAGACACACAGTCCGTGCGTCTATCACCTTTGACGACACCCAAAGGGCCAGTATAGAGGGGAAGAGCAGCAGATGGAAGAACGCAATTCTTCTGGCGCCCAGCTCAGACCAAGCCTTAGCTGTCGTTGTTGCGAAGAACCTGCCTGCCAATGCGCCTGCAGAAGACGTGAACCTTCACATTCTTAAATCTTTGTTGGTCAAGGCAAATCACGAAAGTCAAACTTTCACTGAGAGAACATACAAATAACCAAAGATGTTGGTGTAAACGCTCAGACTGACATAGCAAAGGGTATGACGAAAATGTGTGGTGCGTACGAACACGTGTACAAGTTTTATATTTTCCTACCAAAAGTAGTTTCACACAATTTTAAAGTGTGAAGCACATTCCTGACGACTTTGATGATACCATTTTTCATATGACCATGAATGTTTTGAGAACTCTGTCAAAATTTATCAGATTGTCTAAAATTTTATGTTTATCTTCTGAACATTTAATTATCCTATTGTAAAACACTTTCAAATGTACATTTTTTTCTGTTGAGACCGATATCAATTCTTTCTGCTTCATGTTATACGTTGATCCCGTTGGTTTTTCGTCATCTTCCATGTCCCAACTGGGATTAACACATGTATTAAGCATTGAAACATTGACTTTGGAGATGAGCCAGACTCAGTCAAACGGTTACTATTTCCATTGGAATAAAGCGTGGGTAACAAAAAACAGGGAAATTTGTGACCGTATCATTTTCATGTAACTGTTCAGCAAGACACAAAAATACTGGGTGTGCTGTTTCAATTTTCTGCATTATGCTATAGAATAGATCCAGCAGAGAATCATCTGTAACCGTTGAAAAACCCTTGCTAGAACACTTTTACAGTTCAGGTCTCTGTGACTCAAATAATGACTGTGCCAATTTGTGTGTAGGATTTCATTTGTCTTTGCGTCCGATAGGAAATTAATCCACATAAGTGTGGCCAAGATCCAGTCAAAAACAAGAAATTGTCTTGACAAAGCATTTCATTCTCAGGCAAATAAATACATTTTATCAATTTCTGTCAGTCTATTCCTTTTTTAAAAGTGTAATAAGTACAATGTCAACCAAATCAACCAAACTCAACCGACTTTGGCAGAAATCTATTCACAAACAGTGGATATGTATTTATATTTTGTGCATTCGTCAACTATTAGTTTCAGTTTTTCAAGATGGCGTGTCCACACTCTAAAAGAAATATTTAAAACAAATATTCAAAAGTTATGAAAATAACATTATAGCTGTTGGTGATTGGAACATTGCATTGGATCCAAACGAGGACTGTTGTTGCTCTGAGCACATTTACAACTTATGTATGACAAAAGAAATTATTATAACAGACATCTGGAGACAGAACAATCCCGAATGTCGATGTTTCACCTGGAAAAAGCCAACACCAGTAAAACATAGATTTTGAAAAATAAGTATATTTTCAGGCTACTTTTCATAGGATATATCCCACCAAACATGTTCTTAAAGAAAATGACAATCTGTTACTATGAGGAGTATGAAATTAACTCTGACTGCCATATTGATTTTGTCTACTTATAATGGATGATATCTTCAATCAAACATTATTCAAGAACGACCAACTGAACTACAACATAACTAATACTTTAAATGTGCCTAGTGCATTAAAACATAATGAGTTATAAAGAGTGGGAAAAACTTTACTATAAAAAAAATCAAAATTGGTAATAGTAAACACGAAAACAAAAACAAGTGTGACTGCCCACGTTCAAGCAAACAGGAACCAGAAAAAACACGAAACAAGAATAAGAACGCGTATTTAAGACAAGACAAGACAAATGTATTGTATTAAATACGCGTTCTTATTCTTTTTTTGTGTGTTTTTTTTTTCTGGTTCTTGGAAATAGTAAACAAAACTGTTGCCTCAAGTGATCAGAGAAACCAATATTTCATGTTTCGGGGGGGAACAAAATTCTAAAAATTCATAAATCTAGTATTATTTAACTAAAATGGTTGCGATAATGGTTGCGATGTCATTTTAAACGCAATTGGATACAGCAACTAAAACAATGTGTATATGATGTAATAATACAAGAGATTCCACTGATCATTTCCTGTTAAAATGTTACTATGTCCAAAACTTTTGGAATTGTTTAGAACATTTAATCAATGAAACATGTCCAATCACAATATGACTCAACACATTTCTGAACCAATCCATCAAAAAGGTCACACTCTTGACTGGATCATTTCTCGTGATCACCACAATTCAGCTACTGACAATTGCTTAGTTCTTTCTACCCGTCTAACTTCAGCCCTTCCATCTGACCAATCTGCAATTCTCTGTTCTCTTGACATTTCTTCTCCTTCCCGTACCACGCGCACAGTGACTCGACGCAATCTCAAATCTATCGACCTCTCCACTTTTTCATCTGATGCTTCCCGTCTCCTTTCCGAAAAGTCACATAACCTTGCCGATGAATTCTATACTACTCTCCACCATCTTCTGGACACTCATGCTCCAGCTACAACCCGTCTTTTACCTGACCGCCCCCCTACCCCCTGGTTCACTCATGAGATTGCCTGTGCAAAACGTGCCCGCCGCAGAGCAAATCCAAACTCACTGTTCATAGGCAACTTTTCCAAGCCTCAAGAACAAAAGTATCCACCCTCATCGCATCTGCAAAAACAAGCTTTTTCCAAACCAAAATCCTGAATGCCTCTTCTTCAAAAGAACTCTTTACAACTATGAATCATCTCCTTGGCACACGAACAGATTTACCTCTCCCAACAAAACACAATAATGAAGAACTCCCATCTGTATTCTCCAAGTATTTTACCACCAAAATACAAACTTTTCGTGACAAGTTTGATAGGACACCGTGTCATCCATGCCCACCTGACCCTTCCTTCTCTGGCACACCTTTTACTACTTTTACCCCAGTCTCACAAGAAGAAATTCTCAACACAATCAGATCCATGTCGTTCAAAACCTGCAAACTGGATCCTCTTCCAGGTTCTCTCTACTCCAACTGTCTCCCTACTCTCCTCCCATTCATCACTGACATCATCAACACTTCTCTTCAAACTGGAACTGTCCCGGATTCTTTCAAGTCTGCTATCGTTCACCCTCTCCTCAAGAAATACAATTTCGACCCAAATGAACTGAAAAACTACCGGCTTATCTCTAATCTCTCTTTCTTGTCAAAACTCCTTGAAAAAGTTGTCCTCAACCAGCTGAACTCTCACCTGTCTGCCAACAATCTCCTCAATCCTTTCCAATCAGCCTACCGCCAGTGCCATAGCACTGAAACTGCCCTATTACACATTCTCAACAATCTCCTCCTTGCAACTGATACTGGCAAAGTCTCTCTCCTCACACTCCTCGATCTGTCTGCAGCCTTTGATACCATTCATCATGGTATTCTCCTTTCTAGACTCCATCATATTTTTGGCATCTCTGACACTGCTCTCTCCTGGTTCACTTCATATCTATCAAACAGAAAACAAACTGTTCTCACCAATGGCACTTACTCTCAACCTGCATACCTGACCTGTGGTGTTCCACAAGGATCTGTCCTTGGCCCTGTTCTTTTCACTCTTTACATCTCCCCCCCTGTCCACTATCATCAACTCCCACTCTATAAAACACCACCTCTATGCTGATGACACCCAACTTCAAGACAGTGACTCACCTGACAATGTACAGCGCCTCTTGACTCGCACCACTGAGTGCTACTCGGACATTAAGAACTGGATGACATACAATAAACTCCAGCTTAATGACGACAAGACGGAAGCTATCCTCATTGGCACCCGTCAGAAACTTTCTCAGCTGCCCCCTCTTTCTCTCTCATTATGTAACACATCAGTCCCAATTTCTGACTCAGCTAAAAACCTTGGTGTCTGCCTTGACTCTACCCTCTCCATGAACAACTTTGTTTCTCAAACTGCCAGATCTTGCTACTATCACCTCCATCGTATAAGCCTGATCAGGAAGTATTTCTATGTTGAAACAACTGCAAAACTCGTTCTCTCCTTCATAAAGTCTCGCATTGACTATTGCAATTCACTCCTGTCTGGTCTTCCTGCCTCCACCATCCACATCCTACAGTGCATTCAAAACAATGCTGCACGCCTTGTACTCAAAAAGAAAAAAGCTGACCACATCTCCCCTCTCCTGGCACAACTTCACTGGCTCCCTGTATCAAAGCGCATACAGTACAAACTAGACACCATGTGCTACAAAAGCCTCAATAACGCAGCCCCCGATTACCTGTCAAGCCTACTTGAGATCTATCTTCCCTCACGTACCCTCCGCTATGCCTCCGATCCTCTGACTTTTCGTTTTCCACGCACTAAGCTCAATACCTATGGTCCACGAGCCTTCTCTGTTTCTGGTCCACTCTTCTGGAACAAACTTCCTCTCTCAGTCCGTCAGCAACCTACTTTTGTCTCCTTCAAGTCCGCTCTCAAAACTCACCTTTTCTCCTCTGCATGAAATCCTGACCTCACTCATCCCCCTCTGTAGCCTGTCTCCGCTCGGAGTGGAATCACATTGTAATATATATTTGTATATAATATGCTCTCTATAATTTTCCATTGCTTTTATTCTTTTTCCCCATTTATAGCCATGTGTGAGTGGTGTGTGCGTGTGTGCGCGCGTGCGTATGTGTATGTTCAGCGCTTAGATTTGATTTCTATCAAGATTTTGCGCTATATAAATATTGTAATTATTATTATTATTATGTAAAAAATACTTTTAAATTTAAAATCTGAAGAAACCTTTATTGCCTGGTGTTGATCAAATTGCAAAAGCAGATAAAATAAAATCATCATAATGCTTGCAGAATCATGGATGTATGAATGCAGGATTCATACATATTCAGAATGTACTCACTTTTCAAACACTATTGAATATGATATACGAAACTGAACAGTATAATGCCAACATAAACTTTCCCTGTCCCTGTTTAATGCTCAGTGGTACAACCATATGCCAGTGCTTTCACAAGAAAACAGATTTATCAACATGACATATGCTTAAATGGAGAGCAGCTAACTCTCTCAGTACACTGTGTCCTCTGTTTGACATTCTCTTAGCATTTCACTTACACACACATATGTGCTCTCATACACACACACACACACACACACACACACACACACACACACACACACACACACACACACACACACACACACACACACACACACACACACATACACACACACACACACACGCACGCACATACACGATGGCGATGATCAAGCCATATTAAACATCTTAATTTTTTTGCAATAACCAAGAAGGCAATAAAAACCTCATGTGAAGTCTTTATCCAATTCCAGTTCATGTCTATTACCAGGTGACCAGGATTCTATCAATGTCAAATCAAACAGTTACGAAAGTCAAAGATCAAGTCTCAAAACACCATGTTTAGAAAGAACGTAATCACCCTCTACAACCTATCTGCCTATCAATTGTATGGTCAGCTGTTTACGTCTGAGCGACAGACCAGACATCAAGCTGATGATAACAACGTGTTGACTGTCGATCTTTATCAGCAAATCTTTCTATGCCTAGTTATCGAACAGTCCATGTGGTTTTGTGTTGTTAGCAGTATTCTAACGGCTCATTAGTTAAACTGTATGCTCAGTGACGTTTGACTTTGAAAACGCAACCATGTTTACAAACACTCTGTATTAGAAGGAAAGAAGAAGACAGAAAGAACGACAGAAGGAAAAAAAGGCGTGTATCCATGCTGCTTTCGCCCATCCGATGCAACGCTTCGGTGCTGTCCTTTGTTGTTTCCCCTGATCTCTTATTGGTTCAAAACCCACTGAAGTGGATTATCTACAAAGTTTAGCCTGGAACAGCTATAGGGAACATTCTCTATCCACTGCAAGAAGGGAGGAGAGTGGCAGAATGGTTAAGACATTCGCTTGCAAATAACTTAACTCGAAGTTTCAGGGTTCGTTTCCCATAAACGCCTCGGCTTTTCTTCTCAGTTTGACAGGAAAATCGAACTGAACGTCTAGTTCTTTGGAAGGAGACGAAACACGAGTTGGATCTGTGTGCCTTCTGGCTTGCACACGTTTAAGATCCCACAGCAGTTGAAAATCGTGAAGAGCAAGGCATTCGCCCGGCTGCCCTGGCAAAAAAAGCCCAAAAACTATTGGAGAGAAGGGTTATTTCGCAGGTCCTTCCCCTGTAGGCCCAATTAGCCTTCTGCCTTTCTAAAATCTTGGTTAAAAAACGAGAAAGAGAAAGAGACAATGTGTGTGAATGTGTATGTGAATGTGTGTGTGTGTGTGCGTGTGTGTGTGTGTGTGTGTGTGTGTGTGCGTGTGTGTGTGTGTGTGTGTGTATGTTGTGTGTGTGTGTGTGCGTGCGTGTGTGTGTGTGTGTGTGTGTGTGTGTGTGTGAGAGAGAGAGAGAGAGAGAGACAGACAGACAGACAGACAGAAGATAACAAGTCGGGTCAAGGGTCATTTGTCGAACAGGCTTGATTGTACCTTAGCTCAGCAGTGAGAGAGAAAGATAGACAGACAGATACATAGACAGACAGACAGACTCAGAGAGAGAGGGGGAGACAGACAGATAAAGAGAGACAGAGACAGAGGAGGGGATGACGGCTTGAGTCAGGGGTCACATGCCCTTCTCCCTTCCTGTCTTCCCCTTTCCAGTTTGCGTGTGACTTGTGCCTACAGATTTGATCGTTTTTGGTGATTGCTCTGGTAAATGATGAGAGTGTGTGCCTTGGTTCGAGTCTTGAATCAAGATTGGGTGCCTATCAAATATCATTATTATTATTGTTAATAGTAGTGGTGGTAGTAGTAGTGGTGATAGTAGTAGTGGTGGTAGTAGTAGTGGTGGTAGTAGTAGTGGTGGTAGAAGTAGTTGCTGAACGTAACACCTTGCGAACATGCAGACCACCAATCTGGGCAGAGAAAAGCGATGTGGGGAATGCAGCATCAATGACCGCAACAGGGATCACACCTGTGTATGAGCGTGATGTATGAAGATTGCTTTGTTGGCTGTGACGGCTCTATTCTGTTCTGCTCATTTACGCCAGACCACCTGCAGACCAAAATTGAAGCACAGAACAATACGTACATCTACATAGACAATAGTTTGGAGATTTGTAATCTTTTAATTAGTAGGAAGGTGGGATGAGAGTTATTATTACAGCATGCGCTAATGAGACGCATGACATGTATACATGTATAACCAGTCAAACTAAATCCAGTGTAGTAAGACTAGGTTACAGCCTGTACCATCACACCATACTCAGTGCTGAAACCAAAAGGACAAAACACAAAAGGACTAAAGGTGAACCTCCTCCACGATTGTACTACTGAAATAATTGGTCCAGACCATAATAAGTACATAGCACACCTCTTTGGTCATGCAGTGCAAATCATCATCATTGTATGCTCCATACTTCAAATCACGAAATACTGACACAGAAAATAATACACAAATGCAGAATAGTTGATCATACTACTAACTCGTAAGAGTAAACATTAAAAGCCATCTAACTATCCCAATATTTATTATCTTAATTTAATCAAGGTAATATTACAGTGACCATTTTTGAATGATAATGCATCCACTAGACCTTCTCAATCAATCAAATCAACAGTCAATTAAACTATTCAACACTCCCCTCAAAAGTTCTTCTAAAATCTCAAACTAGAAACCTGAGATACAGCTATTCCATATCTGTACTCTGTCTGCGACATGCATACTATTTACAATGAAAGGCACAGCATACAATCACATCAATCATGCTGTAGACGAACCAGTCGATTGACAGACAAAGGGATCTGTGTCGAAAACCGAAATGAAACTAGGTCTGTTCAATACACATTCAAGATATAACATTTTTTTCATCTTGTCTAAACAGAGGGTCCGTCATATCGGTAAAATTTTTATGATTAGTTAAAACGAGTTATTTTATTCTGTGTACATGAACTGTGACTACATCCAGGGACTAAAGTCAGCATTCATTTTGAACAGGAAAGAGACTGTGACTTCACCCTGTCACATCCAAGACATGTTCTTTCTGTGCCGGCGTTGTTCTCCAAGAGTACGACTTTCAGGGTGTACACAAGGAAGACATTATCCCGTGTATTATAATTTGGTGACTTCTTTGCTGTGTTATTTTCCAAAATTACTATGTTAAAGACGACACTTGATGCAGTAAAGACACTATATGAACTAGTTCAGTTAGTGACTGATTCAGTTGTTATCTGTTCTGCCCCATCTAAACCGTAAGGATTTCTCCAATTCCAAACTTGAACCTCACTTGGGGTTCTCATCTCCGCAGCATTAGATCTCTTCCTTTTATGTTGATTGCAAGGTGATCTCATCCATAATTCAAGGAGTGATTCCATTAGTCACCGTCAGTCTGTGGTCAATTGCATCAATGTAACCTTGTCGTTGAGGTAGACACAATGAGACAACATGGGGATAATGTGGCGTCCTTAGTGACTAGTAGGAAATATAACACTGATCACTGCATAACGAGTATCAGCAACCAGAAGGTCATGCGATAGAATCAGAATTCTTCTGAACAGAAAATAAAACAAGACAAACCAATTAAACAATGTTATATTTATTTTTATATATTTCTGGTTCAAAGTTACCTTGGCTGTAACAGTCTGTCTTGATCAGATTTGCGATTATTGCAGTCATATTCATTTCCATAATTTCAGAAACGAGTAATTCCCCAGAGAGAGGTGCACTATAGATTGTTCTGTCCTGTTGCAGGAATTCGGTGGACAGCAAGTGCCGGAGTAAATATTAGAGGTCGTGGTCATAGGAAGGGGAGAGTAGCCTGTAGGACGATTAAATGGCATGTATGTGCCGTAGGACGATTAAATGGCATGTATGTGCCGTAGGACGATTAAATGGCATGTATGTGCCGTAGGACGATTAAATGGCACGTATGTGCCGTAGGACGATTAAATGGCATGTATGTGCCGTAGGACGATTAAATGGCATGTATGTGCACACTATGGCACAAAACGGTGGCCTGTGACAGGTTCAGAAATGTAGTTATATGTTTGTATGTTTGTTTGTTATGGTTGGTTTTGTCCAATTTTGAATGCGAACTAAATGGCATTATTCTCATTGTGTTAGGAATCATAATAATAAAAATCACCATCAAATTTCCCCACAGCACTCAAAGAATCAAAAATCCACATGGACTACACCAGAATCAAGTCCCACCAAGGCCACCGACTATAGGACTCCCAGCACTGCTGCCAGATCACACCTTTGGTGTTCAATATCACATATTTTGGTTTAACAATGGCCATGCACCATCCTGCTATACATCATATTAAGCATAATAATTGTTTAGTGGCAATGTCAGTCTACTGCAGACATTATAGGCACTAGGTTGTGTGTCCTGTGATAGCTTCTGTAAATCATCACTACAGATGACCTTGTGTGAACTTGGCCCAGGCAGGGAGGCAACAAGGGAAACAAACTGCACGTCATGACAACAATGCAAAACCAAAACTCCAAAACAGTTTTCAGGATACATGATGAATGATGATGAGGAAGATGATGACGCTGTGTAGATTTACGTTGTTTTGAAAATACATACTACGTCTGTACTCTTTTCTTCTTATGATATATGTCAGCGTCAGCCAGGCCTGAGACACTCGAATGCTTATAGTGCTGATCAAGAAATGAAAACTTCAAGCTAAAAATGCGTTCATGAACTGAATCTTACTTGACGGTGTGTTCCCAGTTTTTCTAACAAGTTCCTAGGCATGCTGAAACCAGAACAGAAACCTACCAAAAAAAAAGAAAGAAAAAAGAAGACAGCAACAACAAACAAAGCTTAATGATACTCTTGGACACACAAATAGACGGCCTCACATAATTCCAGACGTCAGTCTACTTGTATCGACACTGACAGTATTATAATAGTAATAACTGTTACATTTCCTCTTTCTGTACCATCAAAAATTATGCCATGCATTTTGTCATGAAACTCGACCATCTCTATTCAACGTCATGCGACATTAATTAAGTTGGCAAATATGATCTGATGAGGATTTAGAAATGGTCGGCCCATGTTCGAAGTTAAAACCCTTGCCATTCTTACAGCTGGGTCATTTCGACCTAGAATGGACCATGCGTATTCAAACTCACGCATTAGAGACTTCCCAAAGGGCAGGAATTCTAACATGAAGTCGGCGATGATCAATCCATAAACAGCTACGCGAATCCTTGCGGACACATTTCGTTCTGTAAAAACGATAATGCCGATCATTACTGAAGTGCATGAAGGTAACTTGAATGATGAAATGTAGTTTTACGCCGTCTTCAACACAAATGGGATGTGTGTGGCACAATGGATAATGCACGTGTCCTAGGGAACGACAAGTTCTGAATACAGACGTCGAATCCCGACTGGTCAGGGAAAAAAAACAAGAAACAAAAACAGAACAGACCGCCAGAATGTTCTTTCCTGCCCAACTTCCCCTTCTCTGTGGGACCTTTAGCAGTAGTCTATGTGCAAATTGTCCAGTACTTCGAAGAGGAGAGAGGCGCAGCCAATTTTGCTTTGTGTCTACTGAAAGACATTGGTTCTGGAGAAGGAAGCCCTTCTCACAATTTCAATCCCACAAATTACCAAGGTGCGCTGGAAAGTTTCGACAGCAAAGGTCCTGATTATATGGACATGCTTTGAACATCCAACAACTATGCCTCTTTAGCTCCGAGGGAGGTTCCTGAGCCAGAGGCCAGTAGGTGGATTTATAAACAACAAACAGCACCTGCTGAGGCCGTTCTACATGCGTCAGTCACTGCACCTGAAGAATAACGAGCGTCAGCAAGCGAGAGGGTGGGGGAAAGGATTGCGCACCCCCCTCCACACTCTGAAGTCTGAAGAACGAGGCACTCTACCACCAGCTGTTACAAAAACCCTGCAATGATGGAGAAGTGCTGAGTGAGACAGACAGAGTGTGAAGATGGAAGTCTCAAACTACATACTGGCTGTGGAATCATGGTGGTCAACATAGAGAAGAGGGACACTCTGTGTCTGTATCCACACATAACGACAAAGTAGTTTTTCTACTGACAGCGATTCTGTCTACGAATGGAGATGAGAGAAAAAAATCAATCCTTAGACAAAGCCCTGTATCTTTTTATGTGCTGATAATAGTAACGTCTGCCTTGTCGTCAAGCTCAGCGTTCAAAAGAAACAAACTACAAAACGAACACTAGAATGTCCAAACGCTGCTGGATACAGTCGTTTATCAGCCTTAATTGCCCGGATGTTGGATGTTGGATCGCTATAGGGTAGACAGAGCTCCCTTAATTGACTTCTAGGCAAACCTCAGCTCGAGAAAGCTGGAGAAGACTACACCCTCTACTGTATTAAAAACCCCAACACTGGTCTAAGAACCTCTAGCGTGAGATTTGCCATACACACCATCTGGTAAGGACGCCGGAAAGTCTGTCTTATGTTTTCAAAGATGGTCTCGTGACCCCGCATCCTCGGTTTATTGAAGACCACCTTGTCACAGTCACCAGCGTTTAGTGCCCAACGATGAAAAACACAGACGATGTCAAAACGCCGTCTATGAAGAGCTCAATTGTTTCGTCGCCACAGTCACAAGGACTAGTTCGACATTCTTTGAGAATTCAACGCTTCCGTGGGAATGGATTTAATACCACTTGCTTAATGCTAAACTTTTAAGTATATACACTCTACGTGAAGCATAAATAACAACAACAAAAATATACATACCATGAAAAATGAAATCTATCAGCATACACGGGTAAAGTGTCATGAAGGCAGACTTGCTTCATGTTTCAGTAAATACTTTGAAAATATCTGTATTGAATAAACAGTATGAAAGTTTAGATGTTATCACTGGTAAACATGGAAGTGATTTCCTTACAAAAGTGTGCAAGTTCCAAGTCAGTTTTCCATTGTATTTTTCCATGTCATATTTCGTGGCAACAGATATTTCAAAAGCGGTTTAAGTTTGCTATATCTGCAAAGTTACATTCATATATGTATGTTTTCTCAAGGAGGTAATTAAATCAAATATGGTATCTGCGTGCATGTTTTTGTCGACATCAGTTAATATAATGTTTTTGTCAGTTTAATATTTTGGCAGATGACAGATTCTGATGTCAGAAATTCTTCGATCCTTCCCAAGAATCGTTTCGTTTATAAATATCAAAAAATACATCATTAATATTGTTTTTCGTTTCCAAACAAAAGTAGTGGTGAAAGTCCAATTTTTCTTTTTCTTTTTTCTTTTTTCTTTTTTTCCAATGATTTATTACTATATGTAAAGTGCAACGAGCATACTTTGACAAGGACTACTTCCGCTACAGAGAATATTATCAAATACACATATTATTATAATGCTCTGTTGCTGCTGTCACTGTGTACTCATCAGCTCATCATCACTGACACCCTCTTCTAACAGAAGAATCAGCAAGAAGACCTGGAGATGCGCCCATGTTTCAAGCAGTGGCAAATGTCTGATTACTATGTCATCGTGCGAAAGGAGCTGACTGAAGCGTATAGTATAACCCTGTCATGCAGTTTCAGTCCATAATGCCATCCCCAGTCACATCGTATCATCACAGCTTTTTGACAAATTGTTCCAGGCTCCGTGACCAAAGAGATGAGACAGAATGTTCTTAAAAAAAACTTGTGGCACAGGACTACAGTAGAGGCTTGCTCCTTGTATGTCTGAGGGTAAATGAGTATATTTTGATTAAGAGGGCGTCATGGTACTGGGATAATTGCATCTGCTTCATCCTGCTCTGCCAGTACTGATGTCTTGATATGGATTTATTGGTGGCAGTGAAAAGAGGTGATACATAATCCATATGTATGATTGCCTTGGTAGGGGGTTGTGTTGCTTGTGTATGTATGTGCCAGCGCGCGCGTGTGGTGTGTGTGTCTGTCTCGTCTGTCGTCTGTCTGTCTGTCTGTCTGTCTCCTTTTCTGTCTGTTGTCTGTTCTGTCTGTCCGTCTGTCTGTCTGTCTTCGTCTCTGTGTCTGCCTGTTAAGGAAAGAGGCAGTGGGGTTGATCTGCATCTTTATGGTGACAACTGTGATGAATGGGAGAGGAAGTGTTAGTGAAGATGGTATCGATTCTGTTGTGGACAGGGGTGATGATGGTGATGGTGAATGGGTTGGTGTGTGTGTGTGTGTGTGTTGTGTGTGTGTGTGTGTGTGTGTGCTCTTTCGTTTAGCGTCTTTTCACTCTTGGTGATATTAGACAGTGTGTGTGTGTGTGTGTGTGTGTGTGTGTGTGTGCTCTTTCGTTTAGCGTCTTTTCACTTTGGTGATATTAGACAGTGTGTGTTGTGTCGTGTGTGTGTGTTCTGTAGGTCTTGGTGTGTTTAGAGTGTGTGTGTGGGTGTGTGTGTGTGTGTGTGTGTGTGTTTCGTTAGTTTTCTGGTGTTGTGTGTGTGTGTGTCTGTGTTGTGTGTGTGTGTGTGTTGTGTTGTGTGTGTGTCTGTGTTGTGTTTTGTGTGTGTTTTGTCTGTGTCTGTGTCTGTGTGTGTGAGTGTGTGGTGTGGTGTGTGTGTGTGTGTGTGTGTGTGTGTGTGTGTGTGTTGTGTCTGTGTGTGTGTCTGTGTCTGTGTCTGTGTCTGTGTCTGTGTGCTGTGTGTGTGAGTGTGTGTGTGTGAGTGTGTTGTGTTGTGTGTTGTGTCGTGTCTGTTCTGTTCTGTGTCTGTGTGTCTGTGTCATGTCTGTGTCTGGTCGTTGGTATGTGTTATGTCGTGACGTGTAATCTATGTGTCAGACAGACAGACAGACTGATAGACAGATACTCTAACAACTCTATTAGGATAACTCTATTGGGTAAACTCTACTGATACAACTTATGGGATCAGCTTTTCGGTACAACTCTATTGGGATATACATGCATGGCTGTGACTAAAGACATTCGTCGCAATAGTGACTTGGATTTGAGGCACCCGAATACTTTTAAGATACAGTAACGGACTTTGGAACATGGCGATGGCAGAGAGACAACCAGGAGTGGTGGTCTAGATTCGGCCCACAGTATAAGGAGTTAAGAGCCGAAACACTTGCTTGACGGTGGGGAGGGGGGGACTTCTCCTTTACTGTCCTGCTCCCTAGGTTCTTGCTGCTGACACATGGCCGTGTTCTGGCAAATACCAGCCTATCATAAGCATGTATCAGATGTCTAACAAATCATTAACATAACAGCAAAAAGACAAAAGCGTTTTGAATTTGACAACGTTTTGCTCTTCACATCGTTTTTGTTGTTATGTGTTGTCAAAAATGAATTCATCTTTGGCGCTCAGGGAAGACATGGTGGACCTAAATATTGGTATTAAATCATCTAAAAACATAAGCGAATGGTTTTCGTCCCATTCCATGACGGTCCTATAGACTAAGTGGTCCAGACGCTGAAGTTCCAGTCAGAGAATAGTTCCTGGGTATTGCCTGTTGGACGGAGGATGGACATGTTTCTATCAGCATGTGCAGACCTGCTAGTGCTTGAACCACCCTTCGTACGTACACACATGCAGAACATGATACAGACATAGAAAGATTACATAAGCCAGGTAGTTCACGATACGCATGCAGAACATGATACAGACATAGAAAGATTACATAAGCCAGGTAGTTCACGATACGCATGCAGAACATGATACAGACATAGAAAGATTACATAAGCCAGGTGGTTCACCAGCGATCCATCATCTTTCATGCAGACTGTGTAGCAGCACAACACCTGCACAACGTGGGCTATATTACGTGTGCACACGCATCCAAAAAACACTGCTTCCAACGAAAAACAAGAAGTACCACTCCTTCTTTGTCTTGTTAGGATGAAAATCGGCCACTTAAGTGTTCGTTATCTGTAGCTATAGATGTTGAAGGTAGATGCTCGCTAGAGGCGTGGGTCATTTAGTGTCTATATGAATGTCCATTTTTACTGCGATACTTGCCCTTTTAAGAGGGATCACACTTTTTCAGTATGACAAAAATGTAGCACTTTTGTGTGATCACAGTTTTTCTTTTTTTTTTTCTTTCTCTATTTCATTATTTCTACATTAATTTTCTTTATATAGCTATATACAATATATATATATATGTATATATATATATATATATATGTATATATATATATAAATATATATATAGAGAGAGAGATTCTGTCTTCTTGTATTTTTTTCCATTTATCTCCTGAGAGATACAACACAGAACGTGTAAAAGAGTAATGTGAGAGGCATATGGTAGCTCAGCGTCTCGAAGTTGTGATAAAGCAAGAAGACATCTCTTGGTCGTTTATATACAATGTGGTGCATTGTTCTGATCTAGAAATTATCTGAAGTGTTCTGTAGGCTGACGCTCCTTTGAGTTCCAACTAAATCTATACTCAACACACAGAGAGAGACAGACAGACAGACGACAGACAGACAGACAGACAGAGACAGAGACAGAGAAAGACAATCAAACAAACAATATACACACAGAAACACACATATACAAACGAACACACACACACACACACACACACACACACACACACACACACACACACACACACACACACACACACACACACACACAGAGTGGACACTCTGTGTGTTGTGGTGTGTGTGTTTGTGTGTGTGTGTGTGTGTGTGTGTGTGTGTGGTGTGTGTGTGTGTGTGTGTGTGTGTGTTGTGTGTGTGTGTGTGTGTGTGTGTGTGTGTGTGTGTGTGTGTGTGTGTGTGTGTGTGTGTGTGTGTGTGTGTGCCCGTTCTCATAAAATGATTGTTAGTTTTGCATGCCATAGGAAAGTAGACAATGTACAGTTTATTATGATATATATATTATGGTAGACACTGCCTGAGATATAACGTTTTAAACCCTATGAATGCAGGATTGGCCGTTTCGAGAAAACAGCTTCAGAGATTTTCATCCCCAACTGATTGAAGTCCTAAGCAACAGGTATGAATCTCAACAAAATTCGCTCAAAAGTTTTGATAATATAAAGTATGCTATGCAATCGTCATGCATTCAGGAAGCTTTGGTGTCTTTTGTTGTTTGAATTTTTGCTTGATAAAACTGACTGCCAGCGTTCAAGCAATTAGGAGCTACAAATATACAAAAATGAATCGGAACGCGCATTTGACATAGCAAAACAGGAGAAGACAAGAAATACCAACTGGCCTATTCAAGTGTAAACAAAAGACAGAGATTGTGCAAATTGTGCATTTATTCTGTCTTTTGTTCACGCTTGACAAAGACAAAACAGTAGGACAAAAATCTGCTCTCGTCTTGTCTTGTCTTGTCTGTCTGGTCTGGTCTGGTCCCGGTCTGGTCTGATCTGATCTGGTCTGGTCTGAGCTGATGTGGTCATGCAATATTAAACAAATACGTGTTGTGATCCATGTTTGTGTACTTCTGGTCCCTATTTTGTTGAAGGTTTGCAGTCCTTTGATTCAGATCTTATAATTTTGATGACAGCGTTCTGTTCGTATCACATTATAGTGTTAGGTCATTTCTGTGTCACGTCGTATTACGATGTTTTCGTATGATATTACGGTTTATGTCAAATCTGCATTTTCCTCTTCTGTCTGTAATCCAGCTCTGCTGAATACAAGGTTCGGAAGATTATTATTTTTTATTGTCTAGAACTTTCATTCTGTGTCTTTTGTTTATGTTTGACAAAGGCCAATTGGCCAAAATGTGCTCATGTCTTGTCTTGCCTTGTATCTTGCCTTGTCTTGTCTTCTTTGATCTTCTCTTGTCTTTTCTTTTATATCAACTATCAACATAACAGGACTGCAGGCATGAAAACAGCACAGTCAGCACTAAAACCATTGTACATGTAGTATCATTAAAGTTGATTCTTTTCGAAACAAGTGGATGGGAAATGATAGAACGGACATCTGTACACCTCAAATAACAAACATCCCATTTGTCACCATCTGACCACGGATCATCTCTCACAACTCGGCCTGTGTTTTATGGGCGATTTTGTCATGTTATAAAATATGTATATATGTACGTGTATACATATATATATATATATATTGATGTATATATATACGTATAGAGGGAGATATATATATACATACACATATAGATATACATATCAAGCCAAAGTCCTCGCCGTAGACATTGGAGCAAGGGGTTGACAGGCACATCAGCCTATAATCTCATGAAGCAGCTCTCCATTTCGGGGAGAGAGAGGACCAGAGTCATGAAGACAATGGCAGAAGCAGCGGAAAAATGATCCCCAGCTGGATATCGACCAGAAGGAAGAAAAGTGAACTTCATAAGGTTTAAAATTCCCTTATATGTTGCTGGTGACAGACAGTCAAATGGTTCAGACATCCGTCACAAGGATGACACCGCCTCGAGAAACCTGATCACGTAGGATGCGCTGGTGCGATTCCCGGAGGATGACAAATTCACAACAACAAAAAACAATGGCGACAGCAGAGGGGCATCCAGGGGTTGTGACCCGGATGCGGCCCGGCCCCCTTAGAGTGTCAGAAGTTAAGGGCCGAAACACTTGCTTGACGGGGGTTTCTCCTCTGAGGACATTCTGCTGCCCGGCTCTCCCCAGAATTTCTTACTACATGTAGGAACCAGAAAAAACGCGACAATAGAATCAGAACGTGTATCTAATACAACCAGAAAAGACAGGCGCAAATTTTCGGCCAACTGGCCTTTGTCACGCGTAAACGTAAGCTCACAAATGAATAAACACCAAATACAAAAATTAGGAGAAAAAGACTGAAACTTCCCTGATGCATCGTCCTTTTCTCCCACTGAACGAAGCAGCAGTGCCAGTAATTGCATACATAGGACGATGAGCTGGACCTGACGTTGTCTTCTTCCTCTGTGTTGCTCTCCTGTCAGCCAGTCATCATTCAGGCTGTTGGCAATTCTCTCTGCACATCTCTTTCTGTAGTACTCTTGAAGTGGTGTTTTCTCAGCGTTTGGCATCCATGTAGGACACCTTTATGTTGCTCTTACAGTTGTCGTTCAAGCACAGTTAGAGAAGACTAGTCAGTTTGTCCTGTCAGAAGGTTTGTTACGTAATGATGAACATTTCACAAGTGTGGGGTGCAGTAGGTAGGTATGGGTGTGTCATCATCATCATCATCAGGTGCCCTGCCGCATGGCGTTGACGATCATGGACTTCCATCTGTCTCTATCTCTTGTTGCCCCAAGCATCTCCTCCACCCTCCTCGTCTTCAGCCACTCCGCAAATCCGTCTAGCATTTTCTCCCTGGATCTACCTGGTGCTCTCTTTCCCTCCAGCTTTCCCGTTGTGACCAGGTGCTCCAAATCCCCCTTCCTCATAAAATGGCCTATAAATGTTGCCTGTCTTTTCCTAATCTTCCTTATGAGTGATCTACTTGTGTCTGCCTCCATCAAGACTGTCTCGTTTGTTTTCTTTGCTGTCCATGGAACTCTCAACATTCTTCTTAGAAACCACATCTCGGCTCAATCTTGTTCTGGCTTTGCTTGTTGACTGTCCACGCCTTGTGTGTACGTGTGTGTGTGTGTGTACGTGCATGCACGTGTGTGTGCGTGCGTGTGTGCGTGTGTTTCCTACTATGAACTCATTCATCTGTGCCCATTCTACAAGTTTCACTCCCCTTTCATTTTGTGTACCAAGGCCATGAGGTCCAACTATATCCTCCACCCTATCCTGTCCCACTTTAGCATTAAAATCTCCCATTATGACTGTAACTTCTTGTGATTTACATTGGACCTTGGCCATCTCTAATACTTCGTAGAAGTTGTCGATGTCTTCCTGAGTACTTGCAGATGTTGGTGCATACACCTGGATGATGTTGATATCAAATGGTTTGCCTCCCAGTTTGACCAGCAAAACTCTGTCGGACACTACCCAGTATCCCTTAACTGCTTTTGATTTGTCTTTGTCCATTATGATGCCTACTCCTCTTTCATGTGAATTACCACCACAGTATATTACTGTGTATTCTCCTGATGTTATCATGCCTGCCCCCTTCCATCTCACTTCCCCTAGTCCTAAAATACTAAGCCTTTCCATCTCCATTTTGATGTTGTCTAATTTTCCCTTCTGCAACAGTGTTCTAATGTTCCATGTTGCTATTTTGGTGTTTCTAAGTTTGACTTTGGGTTTGGTTTGGTCACACTAGCTGGCTGACGGTCTGGTGTCATCTGTGCTGCATGACAGTCCCTACCGGACGAAGGTGCTCCACAGTAGCACCTATTCACGTCGTTAACTTCATTTTTCATCTTTTTTCTCTCCATAATTGTCCTGGGGAAACTACAATGGTGGTTTCCCCTTACCTTCCATCGTTTTTTTTTCAGGGTTAACTCCCTTAGCCTTATTCTCTCCCGAGATGTCCACAAGGCAATGGAGCTATTTACCCATTGCTTGGGGATCTGGTTCGTGGGCACCAGGGCATATCCACACGCCGGTGGGCCTGCATGCCGCACGTCTGGGGGCCAGACCTCCTCTGAGTCCCACGAGATTTAGCCTGAGTCCGTGAGGTGCTCAGTTACCGCCTGTCGCCACGAGGAGGCACAACGTAGGGCTTGCTGATAGAGAGGCTATGTACTGACAGGAAGAGACTTACGCATTCTGCTCTTCTTTTCGCATAGCTGCAAGCAGCAGTGCTAGCCAGCGGTGTAGGCTGTGAAAGCGAGAGGTGACAAGCACGCAGTCACTAGCCGACACACTAGACGCATCACATCCGCCTTTGACAAGGGTGTGTAAGTGTGTGTAAATGGATGTGGATGTAAATTTGCCAGTCCGTGTGATTTCTTAAATTCTACACATTTACTCCTCACGTAAAAACATGCGAACAGCTTATGTTATAGAGGGTCATTCTGGCAAACAACATACTTCCTCACCTTTAAAGATTTATTTCAGTTTGTTATTTCAGTTTGTTTGATAGCAGTTCTGAATGCTGTTTCGGGTTTTAGTTGCTCTTGTTATTTATGTTGATTTAGAAAAATGGTATGTTGATTCGTATCTCACAAAAAAAGAACAAAAATACAAACAAGACTTAAAAACTATAACAGCCACCATAACCTTCTTGTTTAACTGGATCCTGAAAGAGCACAATCAGTTTCTCGTTGGCATGAAAAACACAGATCACAAACAAATATGAGGGTGAGTCAAAAGGTAATGCCTTTTTCTTAGTACAGGAACAGTTACCGACACAGGGACATGTATCATACATCAAAATGAAGCTAGTCCAGTGAAGATATCACTTTATACTGTTCTTATGTTTATTTGCCGGATTTAGGTCTTCCTCTTACTTATATGACTAATTACGCTGGGTGGTCAATGTTTCTTCAACTTTTTGTTCAACTTTTTGTTCAACTTTTTCCGTTCAATTTTTTCTTCATCTTTAGGGAAAAAAATTCAAATGGATGTAATGTCAGCCATGACTATATTTATAAATCTTTGTTTCGAGAAAACGTCGCCGAAAAATTTAATGATTTTGTTTTATGCTCCTTGCCACAAGGACAAAAATGTCAATGGCAATAAACCATTTTCAGTTTCAGTTTCAGTTTCTCTCTCTCTGTCTATCTCTTTCTGTCTCTCTCTCTCTCTGTCTCTCTCTCTCTCTCTCTCTATCTCTCTCTATCTCTCTCTCTCTCTCTCTCTTCTACCTTGTATCTTACCTCCGTACACTTAAAATATCACCATCATCATCATCATCATCTCTCTTCTCTCTCTCTCTCTCTCTCTCTCTCTCTCTCTCTTTCTCTGTCTCTGTCTCTCTGTCTCATTGTATCTGTCTCTCTCTCTCTCTCTCTTTTTTTTTCTATTTCTCAGAATTCCGGGACCTATATTTGTACAGCGAATTGCAGAAAACTTTATGTAAACAAGTATAGACACTACCAGTTCACGCGCTGATGAAATGAAAAGCCTTTGTCTGTCTGTCGTGCGTGCAGTCAAGGTGATATGTTGTAAATCATGGTTTGTTTTCAATCACCTGATTAGTGTTCCACGGATAATGTAGAATTTCACAATCTGTTCAGGGAATTTCTATCGTAATTGAGTTTTCAAAAGAAAAACATGAAAGATAAAGATGACAGAAAATCTGATTTCCCCAACCAAACTATTTATTCAGTGTTGAAAATCTTGTGTCTCGATGGTATTCTTTTTTTAGGAAAAGAACAAATATGAAAAAATTGATTGGGGTCTTCATTTGTGTAGCCTTACATGAACATTGAAGATGTTTTATGAATTAAGCTCTTTTTACTACAATTCTGTAGTTCATTCTGCATTCATAGAAAACGCGATATTTGTGATTTTGCACTCATGCCTCTCTCTCTCTCTCTGTCTCTCTCTCTGTCTCTCTCTCTCTCTCTCTTTCTCTCTCTCTCTCTCTCATTCTCTCTCTCTCTCTAATGCACATGTTTTGTCTTGTCTTGCACCCGTGCATGCACAAAACACGTACACATTCGACTCACATAAGCACGCATGTATGCACACACAGTCATACATGCACATCACACACGCACTGATGTTGATAACAACATCCAGGGTAAAAGAAATATGGTGATTCCATCACCAACTGCATTGTTTTATTTTCATACAAGAAACAAGGACACCTTCTTTACAGACGAAAAGATGGAAAGACAAACAAACCAAAAACAAAATTATGTATAGTGAAACATAACATGTTACATACAACAATTAGCGTGTCTGTGAACACGTGCACACATCACTGTAAAGTCTTCTCATCAAATCAACCTTCATAACGTTTTATTTAGGGCAGAAAGTAAAGTTCAACGATATGCATACAGCTCAAAATGCACGTGCAATGATGGCCTCTGTCTCAGGCTTAGACCGAGATTTTTTGTCGAATAGATCGACAATGTTCATTTTAAGGGATTAAGCGATTGTAGTCAATCAAATATGTAATCCTGATGTGCATGTAATTTGGCCACATCATGTAATTTCTATATACCGTTCATATGTCCATCGATTGAAGTAAGTAGTTCTTATGTGTAGTGAATTTGGCCATAAACGCACTTAAATCATATTTATGTAAAACTTGGATAACAAGCCTGTTCTGTCTTGACAATCATTTTCTGCCCGTTCTTGTACTTGATTCAGTAAACCACCCACGCTTACATCCTGACACAGTGTACGTCGGTACAACTTCATCTGTGTTCATTTCGATACAAGTTTGATGTTTTGTTTGGTTTGGTTTGGTTTGTTCTTCTTTCGACAGCTGATCAGGCATACTGGTCATCAGCGCCTGACATGAGTCTTCATGTGGGACATAAGACCGATCCTGGGGCTACATATTATTCTTCCTTAAGTGTTGCATGGGAAGCAGTTCTGTGTCACTGGGTTCTGATCCCCCTGTCTCTCTAGTTTTGAGTAGCACCTGGTATGCGGTGTTCAGATGTGACATTGCACTGTGTGCACTCCTGTTGCCAACATGCTTTGATGCAGGCAAATTCTTCACATTTGGTGGTGTTGATGCTGCAGCTGATGAGGTTGGCCGTCAATGTAGCTTGTGCCGCTTTACTGATCCAGCCTGGTCACTGTGTTCCAGCTTTAATTCTCCATACAGGCACAGCGTTGGAATGCCGTCATCTTCCGTACGGACAAACTGTCTGTCCACTCAAGTTGGCATTTGACGACTATACAGTCAATGCTGGACGAGCCAGAGTCTGCCAAAGTTGAAGGTTGGACTTCGATCTTGCCGTATAATATTGCATATTTTACGCGGACATCTTTGATAGATTTGTTCCAGCTGCTGAATGTGTTGTTGGCAGATAGTCCAGGTGTAGTATTACAGAAGGGTGCTAAGGGCTACTGCTCTGTCCATAGCACTCTTTGTACGAGCCTGACGTCATGGATAATGTTTTGTCTGTCTTTCAAAGGCACAGCCTTGTCATGGAAATGTACAACATCACCTCTACATTAGAAGTCCGATGCTGTTCACTGTACTGCCCAAATAATAGTAGAACTTGCCGACAGTTTCCATCTCTTGTTTGTTGGTGACAATCCGACGTGGTGAAGCTCCGAAGCCTGAAATGGTAATTGTCTGGGAGGGGTTCGGCAATGGTGGACACCAGACTATTCAACAATATTCCCCTTGATGAAGGACGGGGTTACTTCACTGTGGCTGGAGCAGTCAAATTTCTCTCCTTATTCTCATAAAGAATGATGATAACTGTGTCGCTGAGGTTTTGCGGAAGTTTTCCCAGTTCCCCATAGCAGACGAAGATTTCGTAAAATTTTCTGTTAAATCTGAACTCAGTCCTTCCATCGCTCGTTCATTCTTCCTTTTAACGTCTATTCACATATGTGCTTTTAGACGTGGAATTCTTCCATATCTCTGGTAATATTCCATCGATTCCTAAGCTTTCTCGTTCTTCGGCTGCTCTGCAGCTTTCATGGCCCTTTGTAGGTAGATACTTTATCCAGTTCTGTTTTCACCGGTTGTTGTGGAATGAGGTCAGTCACGGGCTCTGAACCGTGCCACTGGCTTTAAAGACAGTGCAAAAGTACTCAGACCAACGGCTCAAGTTTTTGCCGTAAGCTGCTCCTTCCTAATTCAACAGAATATGTCACATTGGAGTTACGAGAGTTGAAGGAAAGACAGAGAGATATATACACCAAATCATTTACTGAGAAGTCGCAAAACTAACCAAAACACAAAGTTAAAATGATAAAGAACAGTGAGACTGATGAAACATATGTTGTATAGGTTAAAAAGAAACAAGAACGGAAAACGAGCAAAGACAGAAACAAACAATCAAAAAAAAAAAGACAAGAAGAAGAAAACACAGATTTTCAAAAATACGGCATTTGGGAGATTGTGCTGGTTGATACAGAATGAGGTAGGGTGACACTTAATAGTTGTTTAACAATTTGTCAAAAATACTCTGAGAATTTTAAAATATTTCTAAGTGTCACAATACATATTGTATATAATTTTGTGTGAACAGTGTGTCCACTGAAATACTATTGTATGAATTTCTTAATTGTTAAAAGGAAGAAAGTTCTTAGCGAGGTAAAAAAAGAGGAAAAAGAAAAGCAGACAGCTGTAAGTCAGAGAAAAGTCTGTGAGAACAGTCAGATGATGTGGCCGTACCACGGATTCAAGGATGTATTGGTCAAACAGTTCGGTGGTCGACTGAGCTACATAGATAAGCAACATGGACTGAGCTTTGTTCCTGACATCATTAAGTCTAACTTCTTACTTTCTCACTCTGATCCACAAAACATTGGACAAAGACTCCGGGGAAAAGAATCAGGGAAGGAGGGCAGCTGTATGGCTTTTACAGTTGATGGAGCAGACTGGTCGAGTGACGGTGATGGGGGGGGGGAGACAGAAAGAGAGAGAGGAGATAGAAGCATTGAAGACGGGGACAGGGAAAGGTGACAGACAGACAGAGACAGACACAGAGACAGACAGACAGAGACAGACAGACAGACAGACAGACAAGGCGAGAGGGAGAAGAGAGTGGCTGTTGACCAACAGATTATAGAAGACCCGTGAACTGAATTATGGGAGTATTTGTCCATGATCCCCCATACATTGCACGATTACCTCCCATCACATTCTTGCCAACGTTCACGCAAGCTGCCTCCTTCGTTTGAACGTGACCAGGCATTGCTTCCCTTCTTTGAGTGGTGTGTTTGGCAGGATTTGTACGGTGAGTATTTTCTGTCCTTTGGCTTAAGGTAGGCGTTTGGAGAGAAGGGGAGTCAGTGTTGTTTCTCTGTCCCTTTCATCTTTTGTTTTGTTTGGCTGGCTGGCCTGTTCGTAGTGTCTGCTAGCTGCTTACTGACTGTAGTGTGTGTATGTGTGTGTGTGTGTGTGTGTGTGTGTGTGTGTGTGTGTGTGTGTGTGTGTGTGTGGTGTGTGTGTGTGTGTGTGCGTGTGCGGGAGTACGTACGTGTACATGTATGTGCGTGGGGTGTGTGTGCGCATACACACATGCATAAACAAGCATATGCGAGTGACTGCATCGTGTTAACTTTCAAGTGCTTTCCTTTAATGCATTTTCATGAATTTGTTTAATGATTATTATATTGTGCGTAAATTTTCAGTTTGCACATATTCTTTGATTTCTTTATTCGTTTTCTTTTGCTTTGTGTATTTCTGTTTATTTTTGCATGCTTTGCTATCAGTGTATTTGTTATTGTATAGATTGGTTTATTTTGTGTCTGTTCTTTTTGTTCCTTTGTTTTGCTGTTTGTGGTGTAGACACATTAAGCTGATTTTTAAAGAAATTAGAAATGATGAAATGTAACTAAAAATTAAGTTATTAGAACAAAGCAATAAAGCATATGTGACATGAAACCAACTCTAAAAATGAACGATGTTCAAGGTAAAGAAACAGTCTGGTACAGAAAGCAATCTACAGTTTCTTCGTCTTTTTTCCTTCTTTCTTTCTTTTGTCTTTTTGTATTTTATTTTCTCTTTCTCCTCAGCTTCTATTTCCTTTTCCATTTTCCTTCTCTTCTTTTTTCTTTTCTTAACTAAAGGAAAATAAACACAGAAAATAGATGAAGTTCAAGTCAAGATGGAGGTGACCTTTGAAGGTGACAGTGACCCAGCCATAATCGTGAAAGGGAATCAGCACAAGAAGACAGAACAGACAGCACAAAGGTCTCATTGCTGGGGCTTGGATTTCGTTAACGTCCATTGACAACTTCTCCTCGCCTGGACACATTCACCTCTCCAGTAAAGATCTTTTCGCTGTTTTCTTTCTTTCTTTTTCCGTATACCCCGGACCTCTCTCCTCTCTCTCTCTCTCTCTCTCTCTCTCTCTCTCTCTCTCTCTCTCTCTCCTCTCTCTCTCTCTCTCTCTCTCTCACTCTTTCTCTCTCTCTCTCACTCTCTCTCTCTCTCTCTCTCTCTCTCTCTCTCTCTGTCCTTCTCTCTGACTCGTCTGTCTGTCTGTCTGTCTGTCTGTCTGTCTCTCTCTCTCTCTCTCTCTCTCTCTCTCTCTCTCTCTTCATGAAAAGGATAAGAGCTTACTTTTTTCTCATTTTCATGAAAGACATTATATGGTTATACTGAAACACCTCTTGTCAAACTTCACTCAAGTTTGTCTAGACATCACTCATGGAGACAGAAAGTGATAAATCATAACATTACATTGTGTATGTGGGTCTAACTTTGAAACACATGCCTGACAAGTTCACGTTCTATTCAATTACATCATTGATTGACATTTAACGTTGTAATAAAACGCCAAGAACACAGATAAGCAAAAGAAAAGTAGACACAAAAAGGCACGTGCACACACAGACACGCGCGCAAGCATGCCATCTCTCGACTGCTCAAACATGGAAGGAGGTTGGAATGAGGTGATGTGTGCGTGTTTTCTGTTTTAATTTGTGAATTTCGTCAGCAGGCGGTTGTGAGAGGGTAAAAATGAAATCGAGGGGGGGGGGGGGGGTCTTGTTCTTCTTTTTCAGTCTTCTTAAAGAAAATCAAAACATGAGTAAGTCTGTTAATAATTAAAATTGTAGCACCGTTCGACTATCATTAAAAACACACTTAAAAGCACCCTTAAGAGCGGCTGCATCTTCAAATAACAGATTTATAAAGAAATCAAGGTTCCTTCTTTGTAAATTTCATGATCAGAGTAGTTTCGGGCGGTGGGGGGGGGGGTTCATGGGAGGTAATTCTCCACTTGTGTCGCTGAGACACAACAAGCAGTTGAAGCACACAGAGCTTAACCCAGCCTTTGTTTGCTATTTACATCCCGCTCTTCCTCTGTCGACCTCACAGACTGCTTCCTTCCATCGTGTCCTCAAGGGCAGTCTTCCTTCCATCGTGTCCTCAAGGGCAAGTCTTCCTTCCATTGTGCTCTCAAGGGCAAGTCTTCCTTCCATGTGTCCTCAAGGGCAAGTCTTCCTTTCATTGTGCCCTCAAGGGCAAGTCTTCCTTCCATCGTGTCCTCAAGGGCAAGTCTTCCTTCCATCGTGCCCTCAAGGGCAAGTCTTCCTTTCATTGTGCTCTCAAGGGCAAGTCTTCCTTCCATTGTGCCCTCAAGGGCAAGTCTTCCTTTCATTGTGTGCTCTCAAGGGCAAGTCTTCCTTCCATTGTGCCCTCAAGGGCAAGTCTTCCTTTCATTGTGCTCTCAAGGGCAGGTCTTCCTTCCATCGTGCCCTCAAGGGCAAGTCTTCCTTTCATTGTGCCTCAAGGGCAAGTCTTCCTTTCATTGTGCTCTCAAGGGCAAGTCTTCCTTTCATTGTGCTCTCAAGGGCAAGTCTTCCTTTCATTGTGCTCTCAAGGGCAAGTCTTCCTTCCCTTGTGCCCTCAAGGGCAAGTCTTCCTTTCATTGTGCTCTCAAGGGCAGGTCTTCCTTCATCGTGCCCTCAAGGGCAAGTCTTCCTTTCATTGTGCTCTCAAGGGCAAGTCTTCCTTCATCGTGTCCTCAAGGGCAAGTCTTCCTTTCATTGTGCTCTCAAGGGCAGGTCTTCCTTCCATCGTGTCCCTCAAGGGCAAGTCTTCCTTTCATTGTGCTCTCAAGGGCAAGTCTTCCTTCCATCGTGTCCTCAAGGGCAAGTCTTCCTTTCATTGTGCTCTCAAGGGCAAGTCTTCCTTCCATTGTGCCTCAAGGGCAGTCTTCCTTTCATTGTGCCCTCAAGGGCAGTCTTCCTTCCCTTGTGCCCTCAAGGGCAGGTCTTCCTTCATTGTGCCCTCAAGGGCAGGTCTTCCTTCCTTTTGTGCCCTCAAGGGCAAGTCTTCCTTCCATATGTGCCTCAAGGGCAGTCTTCCATAGTATGTCACAGCGCGTGATGTCACCAACCATGCAAGGATACGTCATTTGACAGTTGCTTGAAACGATGCGTATGGTTCTAGAACAGTGTTAATCTTGTTCCTTAGGTATTCATCGGTTTTACGTTCAGTGTCGGATATGCAAAGGAATTTCCGGGAGAAGTATCTCAGGAAATTGCTTTGCATATCCTACATTGATCTCATGATGCATATGCCATAGCACTGAAACTGCCCTGCTACACATTCTCAACAATCTCCTCCTTGCAACTGATACTGGCAAAGTCTCTCTCCTCACACTCCTTGATCTGTCTGCAGCCTTTGATACCATTGATCATGGTATTCTCCTTTCTAGACTTCATCATACTTTTGGCATCTCTGACATTGCTCTCTCCTGGTTCACTTCATATCTGTCAAACAAAAAACAAACTGTTCTCATTAATGGCACTTACTCTCAACCTGCATGCCTGACCTGTGGTGTTCCACAAGGATCTGTCCTTGGCCCTGTTCTTTTCACTCTTTACACCTCCCCCCTGTCCACCATCATCAACTCCCACTCTATAAAACACCACATCTATGCTGATGACACCCAACTTCTAGACAGTGACACACCAGACAATATACAGCGCCTCTTGACTCGCACCACTGAGTGTTACTCGGACATTAAGAACTGGATGACGTTCAACAAACTTCAGCTTAATGACGACAAGACAGAAGCTATCTTCATTGGCACCCGTCAGAAACTTTCTCAGTTGCCTCCTCTTTCTCTCCCATTATGTAACACATCAGTCCCAATTTCTGATTCAGCTAAAAACCTTGGTGTCTGCATTGACTCTACCCTCTCCATGAACAACTTTGTTTCTCAAACTGCCAGATCTTGCTACTATCACCTCCATCGTATAAGCCTGATCAGGAAGTATCTCTCTGTCGAAACAACTGCAAAACTCGTTCTCTCCTTCATAATGTCTCGCACTGACTATTGCAATTCACTCCTGTCTGGTCTTCCTGCCTTCACCATTCACATCCTACAGCGCATTCAAAACAATGCTGCACGTCTTGTAATCAAAAAGAAAAAAGCTGACCACATATCTCCTCTCCTGGCACAACTTCACTGGCTCCCTGTATCAAAGCGCATATAGTACAAACTAGACACCATGTGCTACAAAAGCCTCAATAACGCAGCCCCCGATTACCTGTCAAGCCTACTTGAGATCTATCTTCCCTCACGTACCCTCCGCTCTGCCTCCGATCCTCTGACTTTTCGCTTTCCACGCACTAAGCTCAATACCTATGGTCCACGAGCCTTCTCTGTTTCTGGTCCACTTTCCTGGAACAAACTTCCTCTCTCTGTCCGTCAGCAACCTACTTTTGTCTCCTTCAAGTCCGCTCTCAAAACTCACCTTTTCTCCTCTGCATAAAATCCTGACCTCACTCATCCCCCCTCTGTAGCCTGTCTCTACTCGGAGGGGAATCACATTGTAATATATATTTGTATATAATATGCTCTCTATAATTTTCCATTGCTTTTATTCTTTTTCCCCATTTATAGCCATGTGTGAATGTGTGTGTGCGTGTGTGTGCGCGCGTGCGTAAGTGTATGTTCAGCGCTTAGATTTGATTTTTATCGAGATTTTGCGCTATATAAATATTGTAATTATTATTATTATTATATGCATTCAGACAGGTACGCAGACATACAGTTATGACTTAAAAAGGGAGATTAAAAAAGGCGAAAGAACACTTGCAAGAGAATGATGACACACTAGAAACGTGATAATCGCTTAATTCTACATTGGAAAAAAATTGACACATGAATTATATCAAATCATGTGTTGTTTTAATGTGAGAAATACTGTCACATTGTCGGCGTCATCACTTGTAATGATAGCTGCCACAGTTGATGCCTTGACTGCTGTCCTTGTCCACCTCATCTGTCCTGGCAGGTTTTCCTTTCTTTACCAGCAGACATTCCGCTTATCTTCACAATTCTGTCCGTGTATGATTGTTGTTGCTCTTCCTCTCTGTTTTCAGCACTTCGAGTTTTCCTTGTAATATTGTTTTCATTAGGTGACACTTTTTGTTTCTAGTTGTGTGTCCCAAATTTTTCTTGTAGATTTCAGATAACAGTTGTGGTGAAGTTAATTTAACAAGAAACACCACGAGTGTGCGGATGGGACCCGGAGTACCAATGCCTCGTCACTCTCCGGACAATTATCTCCTAAGCTCCCGACGCCACTCGACAGTCACTTCATCAAACAAAGAAGAAGGGAGGGCTTGTCCATGTGTTGCGTGATCCATTCGGACCAATCATCAGTTACCTTGTTTACACGCCGAATGGCGAGTAGGGAGATGACAAACCCAGGGACATAGCCACACAACGCGCACCATCCAGATCCAGCCCAGCCTCCGAACCAAGAGAGAATAGAAAACCATTCTCTCGTCCCACTCTGGTGTTCATCTCTCTTTCGGGCAGCTCGCCCTGCCACCAGCTCACATAGCTACCATCTCCTTCCCCCTTACTAGTCTCGACTGTTAGCAGTTTGAACGGCTACGAAAGTGACCAGGCATGATGCTCCAGACACAGTCCATTTTGCTGTTCATCAAGCCCACTAGATAAAGATACCTACTGTGTTGGTCAGAAAATTTGAGAAACATCTCCAATCACTCATCCATGAGAATCGAATGTGTGATCCAAATCTTCCCTGTGAACCCATAGCACACTCAACTTTCTAGGAGCCGGTTTTGGATTTCAGAAATACAGTTGTGAAGTTGTATTCAGCTCATCTACAATACTTTGAATGGTTCGCTTTTCTGTCCAGCTGATTCACAAAGGCGTCAACTCAGTTGATTTTCATTTCATCAACTTTCTTCTATGTCCATGCTGCATATCACTATCCCATTACGACCATTACTGAGTCTTAAGAATCTGTACACGCTGGGCATGTAATATGTATATCATTATTTTTCATGTAGAAATGGCAATGATTTAAAGTTGTATCTTCATACTCAAAGTCTTACACATTCATCCATATCACTGAATGGTTCAGAAATTCATATGTCCATTTCAGATATTGCTTTCAACTGTAGTGTCCAGATGCTCGTAGTCTACACAGCTGTCGACGGTACAGCAACTTTGCTGTTGTGTTTGTTCCACACTAACATTCACGGGCTTCCCAACAACATGGCAGCATACATACAGCCATCCCCCCCCCCCCCCAGCACTGAAGAGAACATGCTGCAGATAACATGTTGCACATCATGAGCAAGAGTGAAACAACCACTGCTGTAATTGTAATTCTATCTAAACAAAGTAATAAGATGACATCTGCTGTAGATGATGTTGTCTAAAAATGTAACATGACATCTGCTGAGATGAATGTTGATAACAATAATAAGGACACTGCTGTAGATTGTAATGTTTGTCTAAACAAAGTAATAACATGACATCTGCTGTAGTTGTAATGTTTGTCTAAACAAAGTAATAACATGACACTGCTGTAGTTGTAATGTTTGTCTAAACAAAGTAATAACATGACACCTGCTGTAAGTTGTAATGTTTGTCTAAACAAAGTAATAAGATGACACCTGCTGTAGGTTGTAATGTTTGTCTAAACAAAGTAATAACATGACACTGCTGTAGTTGTAATGTTTGTCTAAACAAAGTAATAACATGACACTGCTGTAGTTGTAATGTTTGTCTAAACAAAGTAATAACATGACACTGCTGTAGTTGTAATGTTTGTCTAAACAAAGTAATAACATGACACCTGCTGTAAGTTGTAATGTTTGTCTAAACAAAGTAATAACATGACATCTGCTGTAGATTGTAATGTTTGTCTAAACAAAGTAATAACATGACACCTGCTGTAGTTGTAATGTTTGTCTAAACAAAGTGATAACATGACATCTGCTGTAGTTGTAATGTTTGTCTAAACAAAGTAATAAATGACATCTGCTGTAGTTGTAATGTTTGTCTAAACAAAGTAATAACATGACATCCTGCTGTAGATTGTAATGTTTTCTAAACAAATGATAACATGACACCTGCTGTAGATTGTAATTGTCTAAACAAAGTAATAAGATGACACCTGCTGTAAGTTGTAATGTTTGTCTAAACAAAGTAATAAGATGACACCTGCTGTAAGTTGTAATGTTTGTCTAAACAAAGTGATAAATGACATCTGCTGTAAGTTGTAATGTTTGTCTAAACAAAGTAATAAGATGACACTGCTGTAAGTTGTAATGTTTGTCTAAACAAAGTGATAAGATGACACCTGCTGTAAGTTGTAATGTTTGTCTAAACAAAGTGATAAGATGACATCTGCTGTAAGTTGTAATGTTTGTCTAAACAAAGTAATAAGATGACACCTGCTGTAAGTTGTAATGTTTGTCTAAACAAAGTGATAAGATGACACCTGCTGTAAGTTGTAATGTTTGTCTAAACAAAGTAATAAGATGACACCTGCTGTAAGTTGTAATGTTTGTCTAAACAAAGTGATAAGATGACACCTGCTGTAAGTTGTAATGTTTGTCTAAACAAAGTATAAGATGACACCTGCTGTAAGTTGTAATGTTTGTCTAAACAAAGTAATAAGATGACACCTGCTGTAAGTTGTAATGTTTGTCTAAACAAAGTAATAAGATGACACCTGCTGTAAGTTGTAATGTTTGTCTAAACAAAGTAATAACATGACATCTGCTGTAAGTTGTAATGTTTGTCTAAACAAAGTAATAAGATGACATCTGCTGAAAGGTTGTAATGTTTGTCTAAACAAAGTGTAAGATGACTATCTGCTGTAAGTTGTAATGTTTGTCTAAACAAAGTAATAAGATGACATCTGCTGTAAGTTGTAATGTTTGTCTAAACAAAGTAATAAGATGACACTGCTGTAAGTTGTAATGTTTGTCTAAACAAAGTATAACATGACATCTGCTGTAGGTTGTAATGTTTGTCTAAACAAAGTAATAACATGACACCTGCTGTAAGTTGTAATGTTTGTCTAAACAAAGTAATAAGATGACATCTGCTGTAGTTGTAATGTTTGTCTAAACAAAGTGATAAATGACACCTGCTGTAAGTTGTAATGTTTGTCTAAACAAAGTGATAAGATGACATCTGCTGTAAGTTGTAATGTTTGTCTAAACAAAGTGATAACATGACATCTGCTGTAGATTGTAATGTTTGTCTAAACAAAGTGATAACATGACACCTGCTGTAAGTTGTAATGTTTGTCTAAACAAAGTGATAACATGACATCTGCTGTAAGTTGTAATGTTTGTCTAAACAAAGTAAAGGAGGAAGCACATCGTACAGGAGAATCTGTAAGGGAGGGCACTCTAGTCCACGCCAACATCTGTTATTCTGCTGTTACTGTTGTCTCTGTGATCACACACGAACACCAGGATATGACAGTTGTCTGATGTGTACATTTTTCATAAACGGCAATGATTTGTTTCCATTAAACGCGTTTTTGAACATGAAACAGACGTCCCCTATATTCTCAGAGCTGTTTGATGAATGACAATGGCCATCTCGCTGATCTAGGGGAATTTGAAATGCTAACTTGTTATGTCATATTCTAAACCGATGGTGTGATGCCTGTTGGAAGTTACTCTCTCTCTCTCTCTCTCTCTTCTTTTTTTTTCTTTCTCTTTCTCTCTCTCTCTCTCTCTCTTTCTCTCTTCTCTCTTTCTCTCTCTCTCCCTCTTTCTCTTTCCCTCTCTCTCTTTCTCCCTTTCTCTCATTCTCTCTCTATGTATGTGTGTATATATGTATGTACATATCTACATATATATATATATATATATATAATATATATGTGCGTGTGTGTGTGTGTGTGTGTGTGTGTGTATTCCCCTTTCTCTCTCTCTTTCCCTCTCCTTCCCTCTCTCTCTCTCTCTCTGTCTCTCTATCTTCCTGTCTCCTGTAAATGCTGTTATCAGTTTCCTTTTGTATAGTGTCTTTATATTACTGATTTATCGATGCCTTTCTTCTATAATGGCAAGTATCATTATCACCCCCCTCCATCTCAGTGTCTGTCTTTCTTTCTCACTTTCGTTGTGAAAAACAGGGTTTTGTATTTGTCTGGCACAAAATCAGTGGATGAAATGCATCACATTTTCCCAACTGATACATATAAAATCAAGTAATTTGTCTAAATCCAAAACAAGTGTGACTGCCCCGTTCAAGCAAACAGGAACCAGTAAAAACACGAAAAAAGAATAAGAACGCGTATTGATACAACAAGACAAGACAGGCGCAAATTTTCGGCCAGCTGGCCTTTGTCAAGCGTAAGATCACAACAAACAAACACTAGATACAAAAATTATGAGAAAAAGACTGAAACATCCCTGCTGCTCCGTCCAGTGTGAGAAAAACTGGATAGAGCAGCAGGGAAGTTTCAGTTTTTTTCTCATAATTTTTGCATCTGGTATTTGTTTGTGATCTTAGGCTTGACAAAGGCCAGTTGGGCGAAAATTTGTGCCTGTCTTGTCTTGTTGTATTAAATACGCGTAAGTAATTTGTCTGCTTGAGAAATTGTGAGTCCAGTGTCATATCATATTAGCACTGTGACGTAGATCATAAAAATTGTCAGACAGCTGGAGAGAGACAGGCACACAGAGAGAGACAGGCACACAGTAGAGACAGGCACAGAGAGAGAGAGACAGGCACACAGAGAGAGACAGGCACACACAGAGAGACAGGCAACAGAGACAGGCACACACAGAGAGACAGGCACACACAGAGAGAGACAGGCACACACAGAGAGACAGGCACAGAGAGAGAGAGACAGGCACAGAGAGAGAGACAGGCACACACAGAGAGACAGGCACAGAGAGAGAGAGACAGGCACACACAGAGAGACAGGCACACAGAGAGAGACAGGCACACAGAGAGAGACAGGCACACAGAGAGAGAAGACAGGCACACAGAGAGAGACAGGCACACAGAGAGAGAGACAGGCACACAGAGAGAGACAGGCACACAGAGAGAGACAGGCACACAGAGAGAGAGACAGGCACACAGAGAGAGACAGGCACACAGAGAGAGACAGGCACACAGAGAGAGACAGGCACACAGAGAGAGACAGGCACACAGAGAGAGACAGGCACACAGAGAGAGACAGGCACACAGAGAGAGAGAGGCACACAGAGAGAGACAGGCACAGAGAGAGAGACAGGCACACACAGAGAGACAGGCACACAGAGAGAGACAGGCACACACAGAGAGAGAGACAGGCACACACAGAGAGAGAGACAGGCACACACAGAGAGACAGGCACACAGAGAGAGAGACAGGCACACACAGAGAGACAGGCACACACAGAGAGACAGGCACACACAGAGAGACAGGCACACACAGAAAGACAGGCACACACAGAGAGACAGGCACACACAGAGAGACAGGCACACACAGAGAGACAGGCACACAGAGAGAGAGAGAGACAGGCACACACAGAGAGACAGGCACACAGAGAGAGAAGGCACACTCACAGAGACAGGCACACACAGAGAGACAGGCACAGAGAGAGAGAGAGACAGGCACACAGAGAGAGACAGGCACACAGAGAGAGAAGGCACACTCACAGAGACAGGCTCACACAGAGAGACAGGCACACACATACACAGAGACAGGCACAAAGAGAGAGAGAGAGAGAGAGAGACAGGCACACACAGAGAGACAGGCACACACAGAGAGACAGGCACACACAGAGACAGGCACACACAGACAGGCACACAGAGAGACAGGCACACACAGAGAGAGACAGACACAGAGAGAGAGAGACAGGCACACAGAGAGACAGGCATACACAGAGACAGGCACACACAGACAGGCACACAGAGAGACAGGCATACACAGAGACAGGCACACACAGACAGGCACACAGAGAGACAGGCACAGAGAGAGACAGGCACAGAGAGAGAGAGACAGGCACAGAGAGAGAGACAGGCACACAGGCACACACAGAGACAAACGTACACAGACAGGCACACAGAGAGTAACAAACGTACAGAACAAAGAGAGACAGATATAAAATGAAAGTCGTTTTCATCAATAATTCAGAAATAAGACTGTGAAATTAGAAGGACAGATGACTCGGCCTTATCAGATTTACTGGACAAACAATTCTGTCCCTTATTTTGACATCTTTAGTAATAATTTCTCATTTTTCAAAACCAAATTTTACTGAACAGAGACACTAGAGAATAGTTTCAAGGAACAAGAAGAGATTTCATGGTTTTCAAAACAATCAGAAAGAGGAGAAATAATACTAGGGAGACAGACAGAAAGACTGACGGAGATAGAAAGATAGATGGACAGAGAGAGCAGGCACTTAGAGGGCTGGTAGAAAGAGACTGACCCAAGGAGAAGACTCAAATACACAGACAGACGTACACAGTAGGAAATGGAAAGACACAGACAGAAAAAGATGAAGTAAGAGAGAAGACAAAGTGGAGGGGGGGGGGGGAATAGGAGAAATAGACATCACAGTTGTTATAGAAGTGGAATTTAAATGTTAACGGATAGATTTCAGAGGAGCAGTGAAAGGAGTTATGGCAGTGGTTTCCCATCATCTCCAGTTCACAGCAAAAAGACCTACCTTCATATTCTCGCCCCAGACCAACGTTCACGTAAGCTGTCTCATTAGTCGGAGCGTGAGCAAGCATCGCTCCTCACACTCAGCAGGGATTTGTGAGGTGAATAATTAAACTCCCCAGAGGTGCATGAGGGATATCAAGAGAAGGGATGTATTAAAACAAGGGGCATATTAAATTTCTTTGGGTGCGTTCTTTTTTCTGGCTTGATTATTAATGACATCTAATTGGTTGGCATGATAGCTGCAGTATGTGTGTTTGTGTGTGTGTGTGTGTGTGTGTGTGTGTGTGTGTGTGTGTGTGTGTGTGTGTGTGTGTGTGTGTGTGTGCTGGGGGGGTTCTCTGCACATCAACTTGAATTGCATTGTGCATGTATAAGTTATATATATATACATACATACATATATATATATATATAATATATTATATATATACATATATGTATATATATATATAATATATATATATATATATATATGTATATACATATATGGAATAGGTGCAATGAAGCTAAGGAACCTTAGCTGAAAACAAAATGCAAAGAAATAGAAGACCAACACAAAACGGATCCTCAGGGTATGTACAAACGAATTGAAGAAATTGTCCACAGGAAAAATACATGCACATCAACTGGTTCCTTAAAATCGAAAGATGGTACGAATCTCATGGAAAAAGACAAAATATTAGACAGATGGGGAGAGTACATTAAAGACCTTTTTGAAGATGACAGAAACGCAGAACACATCATAAGAAAGAACTTTGAAGGACCACCCATATTGAAAGATGAAGTTAGAGTAGCATTGAAAAAGATGAAACCAGGAAAAGCACCAGGACCAGACAACATTACCACAGAGATGATTGAAGCCCTGGAGGAATTCAGTCAAGAAAAAATAACAGTCCTCCTAAATGAAATTTATGACACTGGAAAAATCCCCAAAGATATGTCAAAATCAATTTTCATTGCACTTCCAAAGAAGACAGGGGCTACAGAATACGAACTCCGTCGTACAATCAGTTTGATGAGTCATGTAACCAAGATACTATTAAGAATAAACATGATGAGGACAAGGAATAGAATCAAAAGAGAAATAGCAGATGAACAGTGTGGATTTGTGGAAGGGAAAGGAACTGTTAATGCCATATACATCCTAAGAACTATCATAGAGAGGTCAATCGAGGTGAACAAGGATTTATACTTATGCTTTGTTGACTATACCAAGGCTTTCGATCGGGTAAGACATGAAGAATTGATCAACCAACTAGAAAGACTCAATATTGATGGAAAAGATCTACGAATAATCAGAAATATGTACTGGGAACAAACAGCTGCAATGAGAATAAAAAACGATATAAGCTCTTTCCAAAACATCAAAAGAGGGGTCAGACAGGGTTGTGTTTTGTCACCAGATCTGTTTTCACTTTACAGCGAAAATATCATGAGAAACCTAGAGGAAGACCCTGGATTAAAGGTTGGAGGAAAAATGATAAACAACATTCGATACGCAGATGACACCGTGCTAATTGCAGAAAATGAAAGAGACCTACAAAACCTTGTGAATATACTTGAAATAGAAAGCAAAGGTAAGGGGTTGGAACTAAACAGCAGGAAGACTGAAGTCATGGTGATCAGTAAAAAACATGAAATCCCCTCATGCAAAATGACAGAAAACGGCACAACCTTGAGACAGATTGATAAATTAAAATACCTGGGAACGATCATTTCACCAGATGGCAGATGCACATCAGAAATAGCCAGAAGAATCGGCCAAGCAAAAACAACATTCAAGAAGATGGAGAGCATTCTTACCAACAAATGCCTATCAATTAACATCAGGAAGAGAGTTTTTGAATGTTATATAGAACCAATACTGTTATACGGTTGTAAGGCGTGGACAGTCAACAAGCAAAGCCAGAAAAAGATTGAGGCAGCCGAGATGTGGTTTTTACGAAGGATGTTGAGAGTTCCATGGACAGCAAAGAAAACAAACGAGACAGTCTTGATGGAGGCAGACACAAGTAGATCATTCATAAGGAAGATTAGGAAAAGGCAGGCAACATTTATAGGCCATTTTATGAGGAAAGGGGAATTGGAACACCTGGTCACAACGGGAAAGCTGGAGGGAAAGAGAGCACCAGGTAGACCCAGGGAGAAGATACTAGACGGACTTGCAGAGTGGCTGAAGACAGGGAGGGTGGAAGAGATGCTTGAGGCAACAATAGATAGAGACAGAAGGAAGTCCATAATCGCCAACGCCATGCGGCAAGGTACCTAGTGATGATAATATACATAATTTTTTATGTATGTATATATATATATATATATATAATATATATATATATATATATCTGTGATCTGTGTGTGTCTTTATGTGCGTGTGTGAGTGAGTGAGTGTGTGTGTTTGTGTGTGTGTGCGCGCGGTTGCATTGTGCGTGCATGTGTGTGCGCGCGCACGCTTTATACCGGAAACTTAGTTAAAACATAATAAAGGACACACATTAAAGGCAAAAGCTAGATAATACTGCCCCGGACAATTTTATTCTTTTATCAGTAAAAACCTTCCTCGATTTTTAAACGGATTTATTCTGTGCCGAGGACATACCTATCTTTTCTAATAACAGAAGATTTTCTTTTGTATTGAGGTTACACACTACGATCACAAAACCTTCATTGCTCATTTTGCGACTGGGTACGGAGAGAGTTTAAACTATGATAACTGAACAACTGTTTCGTAAGCAGTCAATGATAAATACATACACAGATCATGAACACACACAACCAATACACCAAACCTGATACATGCCAGTGTGTGATGATAACAAATACACCCTTGCAACCTATGAATGGAACAAAATACACGCTCATATCAGCCAGTAACAATGTCTCAGTCGGTCACATATGTTCTTTCCATCTTGTCGTGAACAGGGACGATTGACCCATGATCACAGTTTGATTAGCTCCTGTTTCAGTTTCAGTTTCCCTTTAACACCAGGTGTCCAGTGCAGTAGCTCTAAGTGAGGTTTTGTAGGGTTGATACTGTTCATTGCTTTGTGCCATTCTGGGGTCCCTACTCCATTGTGCACTTTTTGAAGTACATTCATCGAGTCAGTCAGGATAAAGAATTGGCTTTCTTTCATGTCATCATCCAGTGAGGTTAACCATTGTAGTGCACGTGTGACTGCCTCAATTTCCATTGTTAGACTGGAGGTTGTGATATCATATGTAGCATTTTCTTCATGTTTGGTGTTTCCATTCTGTTTGACATTGAAGCCCCATCCCGATTTGTTATTGGTGACTGCATATGATTACATCTCTGTGGTTGCAACTTAGTTGCTCCATGAGTAGCTGAATTTCTGCATTTGTTTTCCCTTCTGGCCATTCACGACGATTTTCCCTAGATTTTGGGTATGATAGTTTTGTACAGATTTTTTTAAATGGTTTGGATGTTTTTTCCACTCTTTAGTTTTGTACAGATTTTTTAAATGGTTTGGATGTTTTTTCCATTCCTTTGTCCCTTTGAGTTATGTCAGTGGACACCCATGCTGAATAGAGTCTTCAGCCTGTCCCATCCATGATTTTACACGTCAGAGTCTCTTGCCTTTTGCTGTTCCGACCCTGCAACGGTAAGTTCTTTCCCTTTTCATGATTGTCTGAGATTACGTGAGATGAGTCCAGTGTTCAGACCTGGCAGTAGAAAAGTGTAGCAGACATATGTGACAGTTGCTGCAGTGATCTGATTATTCATTATGGGTTGTCTCATTATGCTCCGTGTTTTGCCATGTTTTATCCCCGTGTCTGTGCATTACAATGTTTTCATTGTGCTGTAACTTAAGTTCATATTTCCCGCATGTGTACATATGAATCATTATGGATGTGAGGAAGTAATCAGGCTTTTTATGACTGTTTTTTCATACGCTCTTTATTCTGTTTTTGGTTTAGTATGTGTGTGTGGTGACTGTGTGTGTATGTGCACGAGCGTGTGTGTGTATGTGTGCGTGTGTGTGTGTGTGTGTGTGCGTGCGCGCGCGCGTGTATGTGTGTGTGTGCGTGTGTATGTGTGTGTGTGTGTGTGTATGTGTGTGTGTGTATGTGTGTGTGTGTGTGTATGTGTGTGTGTGTGTGTATATGTGTGTGTGTATGTGTGTGTGTGTGTGTGTGTGTGTGTGTGTGTGTGTGTGTGTGTGTGTGTGTGTGTATGAAAGAGAGAGAGACCGAAAGAGAGAGAGACCGAAAGAGACAGAGAGATTGTCATCGTGGTGTCAATGGATGAAGTGAATTATTAATAATATACAATGGTGGGAAATGCACTGCTCTGAATCATACTTAATGAACAGACAGTTCAATGTATGCAGGTTACCTGACACGACTTTACTCAAGTCTAATCCACTGCGCCAAGATGAAATGGGTGTCCTTTGGCTGCATGTCTACAGTCAGGCCCTGTCTACAGACAGGGTGCATATCAAATATGATGCGCGCTCATAAACATGGTCTGGATTTCTGTAGAGGGTAGCGGAGGTAGGGGCAGTGCATGATGTTTCATTGATTCATACATCACTTGACAGTTTACCCTAGGAACGTGAGCATACCACAAATTTGCCGTATAGTAAGCGGACCTAACTGTGTTGTTGGTGTTTTATGTCGCTGCTGGTGTTATCCGCTGTATGGTCAATATGTCTGTTTAGAAGAGAAAAATGCAAGTGCATGTGCACGTAGTCACATACGAAAGTATTGTGCAAAGACACAGACAGGCATGTCCATGCAATCCATATATAACAACGGCTCCAGGGCTCATGTACATAATGCTCTCCTGAGTGTGGACTTCTGTGGTCTTATCATTCCTCGTTTCTGTTTGGACAACAGTGAAATGAGGAGTTATAAATATTAAACCATGAAAGCTTCATCGTCTATTGCTGTGTGAATTTAATTCACAAAAGACTGATTAGTTTAAATCCCCCACAGTTCAAACGATTAGGACTGTAGCTTACCCAGGATGTAGACACTTATCAAAGAATATGTAATTATGGAAAGCTATATATAAGATGAAAGTGTTCTTTCAGGTGAGTGAACTTAGAGATGAAAGCGTTATTTCAAGTAAGTAAACTTCATTTGACAGAGTTGCTGTCTTGAAATCTCTGATCCTTTCCAGACCTTATTAACTTTGGACACCATTTTTAAATCAATATCACAGTATCCAAATGGCACACAGACAATGTCTTTAAACTAATCGGAAGAACAAACAAAATTTGATTAGCACAGATACAGTATTAAGAAAAACTGGAATTGTACTTTGGAGCACTATGTCTCTGTCAATCATGACCATAGTAAAAAAAATTAAAAAAAAAAAAAAAAAAAATCATACCGCGCCACGGATTCCGCAAGAATAGGTCCTGTACCCTACTTTCTTCCTTCTCTTCAACTTGACCTCTGAGATAAGTAGGGGTATCAAAGCTGCTTTCATTCACGCCAGTTTCTTTGCTTTCATCCAGGCAGTTATGTTCTCAGTTGTGTTTTTAATTTCTGTCGAAGTGCAGAAAAGCGTAAAGATGCAGTAGAGTCTACAGCAAAGAAATGATAGACTGCTCTTAACTCTAGAAATAGAGCTAACTGCTTCCAAATACATAGTAAAAAAACAGGGCCTAACACAGAACCTTATGGGACACCATTTAGCAGCAGGGATGGACCTTAACTAACGTCACTGGCGACAACAGATTGAGTCTGACAAGGAGGTTTGACTTGCAGCCAAGTATGGATGACAGTCCTGAGATGATGTTGTCATAATCAAGTGTCAGTGCTGCTCATAGATCTTGATGTGATAGAATGGACACTTTTCCATTATCGGAAGGCTGCAGAAGATAATTAACAACTTTCAACACAGCAGTTTCCACGTGCTATGAGCTTTACGATAGATTAAAAGAAATTATTGGTTTTGGATGATTCATCAGCCGTGAGAAGACGATACACCAAAGGACTGGGGGGAAAAATGGAAGATTAGAACCGGACCGATAGTTCTTTAGATCATTGCGAGTTAGATCGGACTGTTTGAGTAGGAGGTTGACGAAGGCATGTTTAAAGCTCTGTGGCACGACATATGTGTTGAAACAATATTCATAATTTCAATTATAATGGGAACATTTTCTTCAGTACAAAAATAGTCACAAAAAAAGAACAGAACCAGGAATGAGGTCAGGACTGCAAGAGTGTTTAGGCATTGAAACAAGAACGTTGTCACTTGATTTAGATAGATGGTTCAAATGGTTTGAATACCATGCTGGTAAAAGGGGCAGAAATTAAATGAAGAGAAATCCGAATTGATCTTGATCACCCCACCCAAACTCTAAAATCACCCCTCTCTTCCAACCTCTGTCACACTTGTTGACTCATCTATCCCTCTCTCCCATTTTGCCCGTAACCTTGGTGTAACTCTTGATCAAACCCTGTCCTTCCACCAGCATGTGAGCAACGTCTGTCGGACTTGTTTTCTTGAACTCCGCCGAATTGCTTCTATCCGCCACCTCCTCTCAGAAGACACGACAAAGGCTCTTGTCTGTGCATTTGTTCTATCCCGTCTCGATTACTGTAATGCTCTTTTTTCTGGTTCCCCCTCTCATCTCATTAACAAACTTCAGAAAGTTCAAAATCATTCTGCCCGTCTCATCTTCCGCTCTTCAAAATTTAACCATGTTACGCCATTGCTCTGTTCTCTCCACTGGCTCCCTGTTCAGCAAAGAATATCCTACAAGATTGCCTGCTTCTGCTTCAAATCTATTGAGTCTTCCTGTCCTGAGTATCTCACCCATCTGTTACATCTCTACACGCCATCTCGAGCTTTGCGGTCCTCATCTGATACCCGTCTCTATAGTATCCCCATAGTCCGCACTAAAAGGTTTGGGCAGCGTTCTTTTTCCTATCAAGCTCCAACCATCTGGAATCAGTTACCTCGCTCTCTTAGATACTCACCCTCTCTGTCCACATTCAAACGCTCCCTCAAAACTCACCTGTTTCCCAAAACTGGTAATCTCTACCCCCTTCCCCCCATGTAATGTAATGGTGACATTATAGTGTCTTAGTGTCAATGTGTCATTGTATTTGCATGTCATGCTGTGTGTGTGTGTTTGTGTGTGTGTGTGTGTGTTTGTGTGTGTGTGGGTGCTTCTGTGGGCGTGTGTGTGTGTGCTTGTGATTCTGGTTATATGTTTTGCCATTGTAAACGCCTAGGGCATTAATTTGATTAGGCGTACTAAATGTTCATAATAATAATAATAATAATTGAAGCTTAATTTTCTTTTTGTTTTTGTTTTTGTTTTTGTTTTTTCTTTTTCTGTTTTAAGAATTCATTGTAAGGGAGGCATTTGGTGGAATATTGTTTGTAAGGACAATTTTAGGTGTTGCACCCATCATCCCAACTTGAAAGCATCTCAGTTAATGCTTTTGTCATCTCTATGTTGCTTTGGGGCCTGGAAAATCATTCTATTGACCAAGCTGCTGTGTGCTGTCACATTTTGTATATTGACATATTAACGACGTTCCAGGTTGGATGATTAGTTGCTGTTCTTTTTCAATTGGTGTCGTCTATCTGGGGGCAGCTTTTTGTCTTTCTTGGAAATATCGTTGAATTGGAGATGGAGATTGCCAAGTTCGGCACATTCACAACAGAGTTTAATTGCAAGTATGTGTGTATCTGTATGTGTGTCTGCGGGTACTTCTTATTCCCAGCAACCGGCAAGAACTGGAAAAATGTCTGTATGCATCACCAGATGTCATCTGATGTTAGACAGTATGAGTGATTTTTAGAACTGTTACTCTGCCAAATTGTGTTATTTGTCTGTTAAATTAATCCATGTTTCACATGGTGTTATTTGTCTGTTAAATTAATTCATGTTTCACATGGTGTTATTTGTCTGTTAAATTAATCCATGTTTCACATGGTGTTATTTGTCTGTTAAATTAATTCATGTTTCACATGGTGTTATTTGTCTGTTAAATTAACCATGTTTCACATGGTGTTATTTGTCTGTTAAATTAACCATGTTTCACATGGTGTTATTTGTCTGTTAAATTAATCCATGTTTCACATGGTGTTATTTGTCTGTTAAATTAATTCATGTTTCACATGGTGTTATTTGTCTGTTAAATTAACCATGTTTCACATGGTGTTATTTGTCTGTTAAATTAATCCATGTTTCACATGGTGTTATTTGTCTGTTAAATGAACCATGTTTCACATGGTGTTATTTGTCTGTTAAATTAATCCATGTTTCACATGGTGTTATTTGTCTGTTAAATTAACCATGTTTCACATGGTGTTATTTGTCTGTTAAATTAATCCATGTTTCACATTGTGTTATTTGTCTGTTAAATTAATTCATGTTTCACATGGTGTTATTTGTCTGTTAAATTAATTCATGTTTCACATGGTGTTATTTGTCTGTTAAATTAATCCATGTTTCACATTGTGTTATTTGTCTGTTAAATTAATTCATGTTTCACATGGTGTTATTTGTCTGTTAAATTAATCCATGTTTCACATGGTGTTATTTGTCTGTTAAATTAACCATGTTTCACATAGTGTTATTTGTCTGTTCAATTAACCATGTTTCACATAGTGTTATTTGTCTGTTAAATTAACCATGTTTCACATAGTGTTATTTGTCTGTTAAATTTACCATGTTTCACATAGTGTATTTGTCTGTTAAATTAACCATGTTTCACATAGTGTTATTTGTCTGTTAAATTAACCATGTTTCACATGGTGTTATTTGTCTGTTAAATTAATCCATGTTTCACATGGTGTTATTTGTCTGTTAAATTAACCATGTTTCACATAGTGTTATTTGTCTGTTAAATTAACCATGTTTCACATGGTGTTATTTGTCTGTTAAATTAACCATGTTTCACATGGTGTTATTTGTCTGTTAAATTAACCATGTTTCACATAGTGTTATTTGTCTGTTAAATTAACCATGTTTCACATAGTGTTATTTGTCTGTTAAATTAACCATGTTTCACGTGGTGTTATTTGTCTGTTAAATTAATCCATGTTTCACATGGTGTTATTTGTCTGTTAAATTAATCCATGTTTCACATGGTGTTATTTGTCTGTTAAATTAATTCCTGTTTCACATGGTGTTATTTGTCTGTTAAATTAATCCATGTTTCACATGGTGTTATTTGTCTGTTAAATTAATCCATGTTTCACATGGTGTTATTTGTCTTTAAATTAACCATGTTTCACATGGTGTTATTTGTCTGTTAAATTAATCCATGTTTCACATGGTGTTATTTGTCTTTAAATTAACCATGTTTCACATGGTGTTATTTGTCTGTTAAATTAACCATGTTTCACATGGTGTTATTTGTCTGTTAAATTAATTCATGTTTCACATGGTGTTATTTGTCTGTTAAATTAATCCATGTTTCACATGGTGTTATTTGTCTGTTAAATTAATCCATGTTTCACATAGTGTTATTTGTCTTTAAATTAACCATGTTTCACATGGTGTTATTTGTCTGTTAAATTAATTCATGTTTCACATGGTGTTATTTGTCTGTTAAATTAACCCATGTTTCACATGGTGTTATTTGTCTGTTAAATTAATCCATGTTTCACATGGTGTTATTTGTCTGTTAAATTAATCCATGTTTCACATGGTGTTATTTGTCTGTTAAATTAATCCATGTTTCACATGGTGTTATTTGTCTGTTAAATTAATCCATGTTTCACATGGTGTTATTTGTCTGTTAAATTAACCATGTTTCACATGGTGTTATTTGTCTGTTAAATTAATCCATGTTTCACATGGTGTTATTTGTCTGTTAAATTAATTCATGTTTCACATGGTGTTATTTGTCTGTTAAATTAATCATGTTTCACATGGTGTTATTTTCTGTTAATTAATCCATGTTTCACATGGTGTTATTTGTCTGTTAAATTAATCTATGTTTCACATGGTGTTATTTGTCTGTTAAATTAATCCATGTTTCACATGGTGTTATTTTACTGTTAAATTAATCCATGTTTCACATGGTGTTTTTGTCTGTTAAATTAATCCATGTTTCACATGGTGTTATTTGTCTGTTAAATTAATCCATGTTTCACATGGTGTTATTTGTCTGTTAAATTAATCATGTTTCACATGGTGTTATTTGTCTGTTAAATTAATCCATGTTTCACAGTGGTGTTATTTGTCTGTTAAATTAATCCATGTTTCACATGGTGTTATTTGTCTGTTAAATGAACCATGTTTCACATGGTGTTATTTGTCTGTTAAATTAATCCATGTTTCACATGGTGTTATTTGTCTGTTAAATTAATCCATGTTTCACATGGTGTTATTTTCTGTTAAATTAATTCATGTTTCACATGGTGTTATTTGTCTGTTAAATTAATCCATGTTTCACATAGTGTTGTCTGTTTAAATTAATCATGTTTCACATGGTGTCATTTGTCTGTTAAATTAATCATGTTTCACATGGTGTTTTTGTCTGTTAAATTAATCCATGTTTCACATGGTGTTTATTGTCGTTAAATTAATCCATGTTTCACATGGTGTTATTTGTCTGTTGAATTAATCCATGTTTCACATGGTGTTATTTGTCTGTTAAATTAATCCATGTTTCACATGGTGTTATTTGTCTGTTAAATTAATCCATGTTTCACATGGTGTTATTTGTCTGTTGAATTTAATCCATGTTTCACATGGTTTATTTGTCTGTTGAATTAATCCATGTTTCACATGGTGTTATTTGTCTGTTAAATTAACCATGTTTCACATGGTTTATTTGTCTGTTAAATGAACCATGTTTCACATGGTGTTTTTGTCTGTTAAATTAATTCATGTTTCACATGGTGTTATTTGTCTGTTAAATTAACCATGTTTCACATGGTGTTATTTGTCTGTTAAATTAATTCATGTTTCACATGGTGTTATTTGTCTGTTAAATGAATCATGTTTCACATGTGTTATTTGTCTGTTAAATTAATTCATGTTTCACATGGTGTTATTTGTCTGTTAAATGAACCATGTTTCACATGGTGTTATTTGTCTGTTAAATTAATCCATGTTTCACATGGTGTTATTTGTCTGTTAAATTAATTCATGTTTCACATGGTGTTATTTGTCTGTTAAATTAATTCATGTTTCACATGGGTTTATTTGTCTGTTAAATAATTCATGTTTCACGTGGTGTTATTTGTCTGTTAAATAATCATGTTTCACATGGGTTTTTTGTCTGTTAAATTAATTCATGTTTCACATGGTGTTGTATTGTCTGTTAAATTAATTCATGTTTCACATGGTGTTGTTTGTCTGTTAAATAATCATGTTTCACATGGTGTTGTTTGTCTGTTAAATTAATTCATGTTTCACATGGTGTTATTTGTCTGTTAAATTAATCATGTTTCACATGGTGTTGTTTGTCTGTAATAATTCATGTTTCACATGGTGTTATTTGTCTGTTAAATTAATCATGTTTCACATGGTGTTATTTGTCTGTTAATGACCATGTTTCACATGGTGTTGTTTGTCTGTTAAATTAATCCATGTTTCACATGGTGTTATTTGTCTGTTAAATGAACCATGTTTCACATGGTGTTGTTTGTCTGTTAAATTAATCCATGTTTCACATGGTGTTATTTGTCTGTTAAATTAATCCATGTTTCACATGGTGTTATTTGTCTGTTGAATAATCCATGTTTCACATGGTGTTATTTGTCTGTTGAATTAATCCATGTTTCACATGGTGTTATTTGTCTGTTAAATTAACCATGTTTCACATGGTGTTATTTGTCTGTTAAATGACCATGTTTCACATGGTGTTGTTTGTCTGTTAAATTAATCATGTTTCACATGGTGTTTGTATTGTCCTGTTTAAATTAATTCATGTTTCACATGGTGTTGTTTGTCTGTTAATCCATGTTTCATATGATAATTTAATTTCTGAGAATCTATCATGAAAATTGTGTATGTCACAGTTTTTAAAGTCGTCCGTAATACATATTTCTAATGTACTGAATGTAAATGGATTCCTCTATATATATAAATATTGCATGAACATAATTGATGCGTCCTGTTTACATCTAAGCCATGCCACTCTAGTTGTTTTTTGTTTGTTTGTTTGTTTGTTTGTTTGTTTGTTTGTTTGTTTGTTTGTTTTTCCCTGTGTTCAATAAAAGTCACGAGCTTCTTTCATTTTTATCGTGTGTATTTATGACTTCTTCAAATGATACTTGTTTTTGCTGTTAGTATGAATAAAATGTCATCAACATACTGCATTACTTCATGTTCCATAATATATGTGTGTTTTGCCTAATATTTACGGCCAGGATTTCTGCACATAAAGTGAATAGATATGATAATACTGGTACTTTTTCCTTTCTTTTTTTAATTTTTGTTTGTTTTTGGTTTGTTGGTTTTGTCTTGTTTTGTTTGTTTTTTGTGTACTGTTTTTATTGGTTTGGTTTGGTTTGGTTTGGTTTGGTTTGGTTTGGTTTGGTTTGGTTTGGTTTGATTTGGTTTGGTTTGGTTTGGTTGGTTGGTTTGCTGTCGTCGTCGTCGTCGTCGTTGTGTTGTTGTTGTTGTTGTTGTTGTTGTTTTGTTGTTGTTGTTGTTGTTGTTGTTGTTTTCTCGGCAAAGCTGTTCCAGGTTCGGGTTTGTGATGTTTGTAATGTCAGGTTTTTGTCTATTTCAAAACAAAGAAAGCCACGAATACAAACTGGAATCACAAAGTTTGCCATCTCTACGGCCATCTTTTTTTATTTTGACATAAAAGACCACGAATGATCATGACAGAACAGCTTGTGACTAAGCACTAAATGATGAGATCATAAACAAATACGTGGAGATAGAACTAGATACACAACAATGTTAGATCAAGACAAACACAGCTATCACATGAGCGGAACTGGATACGCGCTCGTGTCTCCCAGTGACAATGTCAGACTAGGTCCCAGTGCTGTTAAATCAGTATTCCTTTCATTTGGTCGTAAATTGAAAGAAAGGACAAATGGATGCCAGATAATAATGGCTGGAGTGCCTTCACGGGCAGTGATCTTCTCTCTTTTTTGTGATTGTTTTAGATCACGTGAGATGAGATCAATGGTTTTTAGATTTGGTGGATGGAAAATGAATAATTGAAAAAGCCAAACTGCCGTGACCTCCCCATTTACTTTAACTAGACTTGCCATACATCATGATTTGTCAGGTTTTATTTCTGTGCACGTCCGTTACATATTATGATTCATATTTCTGTAGGTGTAACGTACCACATAATTCAGATAAAACCAGTGTTTTGTTACTGATTCTGACTTGAAATATTGTGATCTAGACAGAGAATGAGAGAGAGGGGAAGGATGAACCAGCCTCATCAAGACAGAAGCTGTGTTTCAGCCAACATCGTCTGTCTTTTAGTACTTCACCAGCTTCGATTGTTACCAACAACACAGATCAGGACTGTAGACATATTCTACTACTTACGTCGTGCAGTGAGCAATAATGATCTTTTGATGTTGAGGTGGCGTTGCGCATCTGTAAAGCTTGCTCTGCCTTTGGCTGGTTAATCAAGAGTTAGTGGCAATATCATGGCTGGTTAATCAAGAGTTAGTGGCAATATCATGGCTGGTTAATCAAGAGTTAGTGGCAATATCATGGCTGGTTAGTCAAGAGTTAGTGGCAATATCATGGCTGGTTAATCAAGAGTTAGTGGCAATATCATGGCTGGTTAATCAAGAGTTAGTGGCAATATCATGGCTGGTTAATCAAGAGTTAGTGGCAATATCATGGCTGGTTAGTCAAGAGTAAGTGGCAATATCATGGCTGGTTAATCAAGAGTTAGTGGCAATATCATGGCTGGTTAATCAAGAGTTAGTGGCAATATCATGGCTGGTTAATCAAGAGTTAGTGGCAATA
>JAPXFY010000012.1:77554455-77586955 GCA_030674185.1 Monoplex corrugatus | reverse complement strand
AGACACGGATCTGCCAGTCACCAATAGCACATCTGGATGGGGCTTCACTGTCAAACACAATGACAACGCTAGAAGAAAACGCTACATTTGATATCACAGCCTCCAGTCTAACAACAGCAGTTGAGGCAATCGCACATGCACTCCAATGGTTAACTTAAGTGGATGATCAAATGAAAGAAAGCCAAGTCTTCATCCTGACTGACTCGATGAATCTATTTCAAAAAGTGCAAAGTGGTGTAGAAACTCCAGAATGGTACAAAGCAATGAGCAGTATCGACCTACAAAATGTCATGTGCCTCGGACACGCCGGTGTTCAGGGAAATGAACGTGCCGACAAACTTGCAGGCAATGCCACTACAACAAAAATTCTCCATCTTGGAAAGTCTGAAGTCCTTAGACGCTTAAAATCATACCTTCGCGAACAAAATGGGAATTGTCATACCATCGAACGTCATACCCAAAAAGAAGCAGGTTGAGGAGTGGCCAAAAATCTACTATGAAAGGAAAAGCAACAGCTATCATCAATCAGACTAACATCGGTACCATATCAAAAGTAACACCGTGCTGAGTTTTATAGCGTGGAGTGGAAAGTGCTTGGGCTTTCCCTGAAACAGAGATAAAGGAAAAGTGAAGAAAGGGAAAAGACAACTGGAGAACGGGCAAGTTTGTCATACTGTCTGTGTATGTGTGTGTGTGATCTGTTTGTCAATTCCTGTTTATACGTCTATAAGTTTGTCGTGATACTCGTCTGCCATTCGTTGTTTTTTTTTAATCATCTGCTGCATCTATGTTGATTGGTGTATATGTGAGCACTATTTCATATATATTTCCTCTTTTGCTGTTCCTGTTGCTGTTGTTGTTGTTGTTGTTGTTGTTGTTGCTGCTGCTGCTGCTGCTGCTGTTGTTGTTGTTGTTGTTGTTGTTGTTGTTGCTGCTGCTGCTGCTGCTGCTGCTGTTGTTGTTGTTGTTGTTGTTGTTGTTGTTGTTGTTGGCCATCATTCTGTGTGGACATGAGTATGTATGTTCGTTTGTTATTTTTTTTAATGTCTATTCATATATTTTGAAAATGCTCACACACAAAACGATTCCGGAGAAGGATCGAATAATTCTTGAAATCAAAATGTACGACATGTTCAGCTATTAGACCGACTGAAAACTGTGATAATGATAATGACTATACCAAAAGATCGTTATGATACCCCACTCAGGACTGAGCTAAACACGCCACATTACAGCCTCACATTACTTTTCTTTAAATCTTTCTCGTTTTTTATTACCAATTTCAAATTCAATTTCAATCAATTCAGCTGACTATAAAAACCACATGGAAATCGAATTTAGAAAAAAGGCCTAGTTTTACCATCTGTGTTTGCAACAAATATACATTTATTCACATGTGAAACATCTATAACAGCCACTCAAAATGTTAAGCGGTATGTGTCTAATAAAGTGATCTACACACATCGAATGAGAGTGAAAGAAAACTACATAAAAGTACCAAAAGGAACATTTAGAAAAAGAAAGACAAATAATAGCCAAAGAAATATTAAACAGACACAGTGCTTGACTGAAGGACATACCAGGACAGAGACAGGTAAACAGCGAGAAAAACAGGCAGACTTTGAACAACGGTTGAGCTGAAGCTCATAATATAAATAATCCACACATCTGACTGAAAAGAAGACCAGTCAAAGTTAAAGCAGTACCAAAACTTGTAACAAAGCGAAAATGCAGAACCAAGCTAAAAAGAGAGAAAGGAAAAAGCAACTGAAGGAGGCAGAAGAAGGGAAACTGAAAACGACAGAGAGAGAGAAAGAGAGAGAGAGAGAGAGAGAGAGAGAGAGAGAGAGAGAGAGAGAGAGAGAGAGAGAGAGAGCAAAAACAGACTGAAAATAACAAAGCTAATCAAAATCATGTAAAGATCAACAAGACTATTCAAAGTTAAAACAAGGGCAGTAAAACAATAATAAGATGAGAATCGTATACTGCAACCAAACAAAGAGATAAGCAAACGAACGAAAGAAAGAAAACTATCACAAAACCTACCAGAATGAGGAAAAGGAAACAAAGAAGAGCAGAGACACGCACAGAAGAAGTCGACAATGTTGAATGCATTACGACCATATGAAAGTATACATGTATTCAGTTTTTTTAATATGAAATATAAACATTCTGAAGTTATTTGAATTTTAAAATGAGATATCGGCAAAGACAGAAAAAGACAAAACAGAAAAAAAGACAGGGCAGACAGAGAAAAAGTAGTTTCCAGCAAGATGTTAGAGTTAAATGGTGTTGCCTTATCAAAGGGTTACTGATCAAACAGTTCTCATATTTTAAATGACATCAACAAAGTCATAACTGTTATTTTAGTCTATAACTACATATAACAGAGACACTGGAAGAGGCTCTCTGGTTTACAACTTAGGAAGCAGAGGCTAAGTGATTAAAAAAAAAAGTGAGAGAAGGACAGTGCATATGCGAGGGAAAAAAAGAGAGAGATATACGAATAGACAAAACAGCAGACCGATTAAGGAGACTAGAACGAGGTGGAAACTGAAAGAGGGTGACATTGGAGCAGGTGGACAAAGAGACAGAGAAACAGTAGACTGAGACAGATTCAGAGCGACAGAAGTTAAGAAATGTTGACGGGCAATAAACTAAGTTACGGGAATATTTGTCCATGATCCCCAATATATTGCAAGATTACCTCCCCTCACGTTTTTGTCTCTCTTAACATTTACGACAGCCTCATCCATCGTGAGAACTTGAGCAGGCATTGCTTCCTTCCCTTGAATGGCATTTTTGGTGGGATTTGTGGGGCAAATATCTTTATCTCCCTTGAGTTTGGGTAGGGCGTGGGAAGAACGAGAATGAAAACACCATATTGAAGAAAATGTTACATATGATATCATAACTTCAGTCTAACAATACAAATTGAGGCAGTCACACATGCACTCCAGTGGTTAACTTCAGTCGATGATCAAATGAAAAAAAGTCAAGCCTTCGTCCTGACTGACTCGATGAATTTACTTCAGAAAGTGCAAAATACAATAGGAACCTTAGTATGGCACAAAGCAATAAGCAGTATCCACCTTCAAAATCTCTCGTGGATATCGGATACGATGGTTTTAACGAAACTGAACATGCCAATAAACTTCCAGGCAATGCCACAAAAACTAAATTCTCCATCTGGGAAAGTCTGAGGTCCTTAGACGCTTAAAATCATACCTTCGCGAACAAAATGGGAGTCGTCATACCATCAAACGTCATACCTAAAAAGGAACATATTGAGGAGTGGCCGAAAATCTACTATGAAAGGAAAAACATGGGCTATCATTAATCAGACACTGGTACCATCTCAAAAGTAATACAGCGCAGATTCTTACAGCGTGGAATGGAAAGTATTTGGGCTTTTCCGAAACAGAGATGAAGGAAAAGTTTGTCAAACTTTCTGTGTGTGTATTTGTGGTCTGTTTTGTTGATTGTTGTCTATATGTCTATCATTTGTCATGATCTTTATCTACCTTTTGCTCTGTTTTATCATCTGCTGCATCGATGCTGGTTGGTGTTTATGTGTGTGTGTTTCGCTTTACTGTTGTTGTTGTTGATGTTTAGTTGTTATTGTTGGCCATCATAGTGTGTGGACATGAATGTGTATGTATGAATGTATACATGTATGTGTGTCTGTGTGTGGGCGTGTGTATGTACATACATATATATATATATATATATGTGTGTGTGTGTATGTGTGTGTGTGTGTGTGTGTGTGTGTGTGTGTGTGAGTGTGTGTGTGTGTGTGTGCGTGTGTGTGTGTGTGTGTGTGTGTGTGTGTGTGTGTGTGTGTGTGTGTGTGTGTGTGTGTGTGTGTGTGTATTTACGGTTATTTCTTATTTTTCATTTCTTATTTGTATGTGCACGTGTGTGTCTGTGCGGACGTGTGTGTATATGCGTGTATTTACTGTTATTTGTTATCTCTCATCTCTTACTTGTTTGTTCATCTAATACTCCTTTATCTTTTAGTTGTTTATTTATGGGTTTGTTTGTCTAATACTCCTTTATCTTTTATTTATTTATTAATTTATTTATTTATTCATTTACCTGTTTCCTCTTTTCTTTCCTCGGAAGTGGACGACAGGCTAGTGGGGCCATGATCAAGAAGTACTGTCTTCACCTTGTTGATAGGTAGGTGAGGCTTTGCGCATTGACTGAGTGATGTAAGACGAGTTTATGATCAGTGGCTTGTTCTGCTGTGATTCAGACCTTTAATCGTTTATTTGTTTATGTTATGTATCTGTTCTTTTCTTTGAAGATAAGATACGCAAGTCATTTACATGTAACCAAGATTGTTCCAATGATAGACTGATACAATACTAATAAAAAAAAATGTACACTAGGTAATACATAGGCTAGGTATGATCTCATGGGTTTATGTGCAGGCTTAAGGCTTGTGTCATGATCACCATACACATGGCACCTAGTACCTGTCACCTTAGTGCATATGGAATTCATTCCGAGCGCGGAAACGTCATCTTGAGAAACTGAAACTGAAACCGATGACGTCTTAATCTATAGCTTCCTTCTTTTGTTTGTTAAGGTTTGTCTTGTTTGTGTGTTGTATTGTTTGTTTGTTTCTTATTTGTTTATGGGGGGGGGGGGTGCTACAGTTTGTATCATTGAACGTGGTTTTGTTCTGTATGCATTTTCTCACGTACCCTTGTTTTTGTTTGCTAGTTTTACTATTATGTTCTATTTTTATGGTAATTGCATGTTTATTTCAATCTAAAAAATACACAGACACAAAACAAACAAACCAGATTTGCAAATTGCAGTAGCAACGCGCTCTTTTTCAACATGATCCTGACCTAGCACCAACCATGATCATCAAACAGTTCCTGTCGTGAGTGATGAATGATACATATCCTGAACAAACGGTGCCGACAAGCAAAACACGCCGATGTCAGATCATGACAAACAAGCCAACACCCGTGCGGTACCAGACACACGCTCACGTCATCCACGGCTAACGTACACACAGCTCATGTTGTGTTGCTCTAGTTATACACTGCCAGTAAAGGGACAGGCAACAGTCAACTTCTCCATTTGTCGTGATTTACTGCCATCAATGTAACATGAGGTCAGCAGCACTTGGAGAAAGGAATACAAATATAACGAACGGCTGTGCCAGTGTGCTCACATCGTGTTTATTTTTCGTAGCCTCTTCATGTTCCCTATTTTTGTCCTGGTTTACTCCTGTGGGTGTGGCTGTTATGATTGTCACAGCTTTCCTGCTTCTGTACATGCAATACATATGTGATAGGTCGCGTGGTTAAGGGGGGGGGTAAGGTGATGATGATATTATTGATGAATCGCAGCGCCAGGTGAGATGGATGAGTGGGTTAAGGGGTTTGGTGATGATTGCTGTGGTGGTCCTATAATCCAGAGCAGAAAGGGAAGTCTCTCAATCAAAACACAAGTCCTCGTTGTGTTACTTGACTCTTTATTATCTCTTGATGAGGATAGGTAGGGAAGGAAAACAGGGAAAATGGGAAAATGACAATAAGGGAAAAGGACCGTACTGGGATATGGAAGGAGACAAAAGAATACGAAGAAGAAGACAGGAAGGAAGACGCCAAAGAAGACACCAAAGAAGACGACGTCAAAGAAGACAGTGCTACAGTAACGCCGTGAAGATGATCACCTGCTGTGAGATCAAGAGTGGTGGCAGGAAAGGGCACCTCTGGTAATACTGAGAGTGGCGGTGGAAAAGCACATGCTATGACGCGCCTTGTTATTTTATACTTTGGGAACCGAGCATGGTCATACTTTCAAACCTTTCAGATAATAAGGTCTGATTGGTTGTTCTTACCTACCCAATCACTCAACACTTGGGGCGTGGCGAAAAGTCAACTCTGTTTGAAATTAATGGAGGTCTAATTAATGGAGGTCTTACATAAGTGCAGTGCCTCGGTATACACAACCGGCATACTCGTCTGGTGGTTTTGTTGGTGGCTATTGGTTATTACGCCACAAACACCGAAGGGCGGCATGAAACAAAGACAGTCCACCCCGGGCTCCATACAACCGCAACATAATCTGCGGTCTTTGTGCGTGGGTTTCCGCGGGTCACACAATGGCTATTAGGACGGTGGTTGTACTACAATTTGCTGGAGGCGGCATAGATTAAAGACTGTCTCCTCTACGTTCTGTAGGACGACAAAATCTTGTCATAGGCCTGCTTTAGAGTACATGTACACATTGTAGATCTGCTAATTGTTTAGCAGTGTGTTATCTACAATGTATATGTGTCATGTACTGGTTAGATCTTTGGAATGATTAATGCATAGCTATGGATAGGCAGAGGCTGTGAAATACCAGTATAATTAGGCCAAGAGAATGCAAGGCGTTTTTGATCTAGGCAAGCACGCTACACGGTGTTGCCTTTGAGCGTTGTAGGTAAATGGGGAAAGATCGTAACAGAGCAAGGCACTCTGTTACACCTCCCCCCACCAATTTGAAAACCATCGTCCGCGATGGTGCGCGAACATTGGGTAAATTCTTGAAGGCTGAAATTTGAGGGCCACCTCAAGAATTCATGAAATTGGAAAATGCTATGAATATGGTGGAGTATGGAATCCACTTGCATATTAGCTAGGGCATGCATGGGCAAACTGGAGAGTTGTGATTTAAGTTCCGAAAGGACAGTTACACTGTTTGGTCAAGTTAGGACTCTGAATTGGTCATCGTACTTGACAGTACGGAACACTGAAATGGCAAATGCCTTAACATAATAAGCTAGAGAAAGTAGCATTAAAGAAAGTAGCATTTAATAAGTTCACTAAAGCCTCTTTGCCATACCTATGCATCAAAACATTCATTACGGGAAACAAAATGACAAATGTATAAAAATATATGTAAATATCAAAAGCATCGCATCAATGTGACAATCCGGGTTTTCAATGGCATGGTTATTACATGCTAAATGAAAAGAATGACGAAATATAATGTTCATAGCTTTGGCAGATTATCAATTTAAACACATACAAAAAAAGGAAATTTTCCTTATGCAGTAATCTGTCCAGGTAAATATTATTGTGGTCAGTTGAACCTAAAAATATATACTCATTAATATTTGTCCCTTTGTAGAATAGGACTTCTCAAAGTGTCCTATTCATGAGGCGTGTTGACCGTCTTGGAGGGACTGGTGTAGTCGTCTGCTCTGGTATAGCGGGCTCAGGTGCTGTTGTCACCATGGGCCGCGTTGTTCTGCGCCGTGGCTGTTGGCAGACTAGCCACTGCTCGTCTTCGGAGTCAGATGACTCCGGGTCTGGTGGTGGCTTCATGTCTAGCATGGACCCAGGTGCTGGCAGGAGGTGGATTCTGGAAATGGCCTGGTGGGGGCCACCTGCCAGTGACTTAACTGTGTAGATGTGACGGTGCTGGGGATGGCGTGCCGTCACACAATACAGGTCCGGCAACCAGGTGTTGGTCCATGCTGTGCTGGAACCAGGAATCATGTCCCGCAGGTAAACATACATGCCTACCTGCAGGTCGTCGTCAGCTGCTGGTGTAGACGTCACCTGCTCCGGTGCTGCTGGGTCCTGTTGTTGACCATCATGGCTCGGGTGGCCTCTGGATCGACGGTGTCTGCGGGGCACTGGAACAGGACGTGCACCGGCAGCTCTAGAGGTGCTGGCCGCACTCAGGTTCTGGCTGGCACAGGGTGTTTTGGGGACAGCAGGTTTGGAGGGCTGGGGAGGAAAAGAAGGAGAATGGGGCCCAGGAGAAGGAGTTGTGGCAGATTTGGATCTGCTTGGGCGTCCCTTCTTCTTGTGCCCTGCAGCTTGTCCGTGGGTGACAGGACGGTCTGCACTTTGCTTTACAGCTCTCTGTGGTGCAGGCTGCCGTCGCCGCTTGCCTCTCTTCTTGTACCGGCGCCGGTTCCAGCATTTGTCTTCAGTGTGGCCGGCCCGGTCACACCAAAGACAGTGTTCTGGTGGCTGCCGTTGCCATGGTGAAGGTTGCTGTCTGCTGTGGAGAGGTGGTTGCTGTGGTGGTTGAGGTTTAGCCGCAGTGTTGCACCGCAGGAGTTGCTGGTCTACATTGGCACTGATTTCTGCCAGCTGTGCCTCCATACGGGCGATGACTGGGCTGGAGTTGGCCACTATCAGCTGTGCCAGGTGGTGTTCTGCACAGCTGTCCTCTCTCATCCACCGCAGGGCCTCCATCTTGGCTCCCTCGAAGGTGGTGTCCGGATGATCTCTTATGTATCGCCGGACATCCCTCCTGAGAGCACCTGGGGAGAGACCACAGACGAAGGCGTCCCGAAGCTGCGTTGGTGACAATGTCCCCTCTTCAGCTTGGTTGGCCTTCATCCAGAGTACGCGTAGGTGGGTCGCGTAGTCAGTGACAGTCTCCCCCTTTCTCTGCTGCCTGTTGTAGAAGGTGGCAGCAAGAGTTGTGGAGTCCCTCTGGTCACCCCAGTTGTCCTGGATGATCATCAGGATCTTGTCTGGAGTGTCCACTCTTGCCGTTGGTTGCCATAGCACCTCCCGACGAGCTGGGCCCTCTAACGATGATATGAGCCAGAGGGCAGCTGCTTTGTCATCCAGGGGCTGGAGCTGTAGGATCAGTCTGGCCTCCTGAATGAAGTCGTCGATTTCTGCACTGCTTTCATCTCCGGACAGTTTTGGAAGTCGGTACAGTTGTGGTGTCGACATGGTTTGGCAACTTGATACTTGTAGCACTGTCTTCTTGTTTTCTTGTTCCCTTTCCGAATCTGGATCCTGCTCGCAGCGCCAGGTGTGATAGGTCGCGTGGTTAAGGGGGGGGTAAGGTGGTGATGATGATATTATTGATGATATCGCAGCGCCAGGTGAGATGGATGAGTGGGTTAAGGGGTTTGGTGATGATTGCTGTGGTGGTCCTTTAATCCAGAGCAGAAAGGGAAGTCTCTCAATCAAAAGACAAGTCCTCGTTTCGCTACTTGACTCTTTATTATTGAGAAAAGAAGACGAGGAAGGAGACAGGTAAGAAGGAGTCAAAGAAGACGCCAAAGAAGACAGTGCTACAGTAACGCCGTGAAGATGATCACCTGCTGTGAGATCAAGAGTGGTGGCAGGAAAGGGCACCTCTGGTAATACTGAGAGTGGCGGTGGAAAAGCACATGCTATGACGCGCCTTGTTATTTTATACTTTGGGAACCGAGCATGGTCATACTTTCAAACCTTTCAGATAATAAGGTCTGATTGGTTGTTCTTACCTACCCAATCACTCAACACTTGGGGCGTGGCGAAAAGTCAACTCTGTTTGAAATTAATGGAGGTCTAATTAATGGAGGTCTTACATAAGTGCAGTGCCTCGGTATACACAACCGGCATACTCGTCTGGTGGTTTTGTTGGTGGCTATTGGTTATTACGCCACAAACACCGAAGGGCGGCATGAAACAAAGACAGTCCACCCCGGGCTCCATACAACCGCAACATAATCTGCGGTCTTTGTGCGTGGGTTTCCGCGGGTCACACAATGGCTATTAGGACGGTGGTTGTACTACAATTTGCTGGAGGCGGCATAGATTAAAGACTGTCTCCTCTACGTTCTGTAGGACGACAAAATCTTGTCATAGGCCTGCTTTAGAGTACATGTACACATTGTAGATCTGCTAATTGTTTAGCAGTGTGTTATCTACAATGTATATGTGTCATGTACTGGTTAGATCTTTGGAATGATTAATGCATAGCTATGGATAGGCAGAGGCTGTGAAATACCAGTATAATTAGGCCAAGAGAATGCAAGGCGTTTTTGATCTAGGCAAGCACGCTACACGGTGTTGCCTTTGAGCGTTGTAGGTAAATGGGGAAAGATCGTAACAGAGCAAGGCACTCTGTTACACATAGATTTCAGGTTTTTAATGACTTGTCATGCAAGCCTTTGGCTTACAATTTTGTGCATTTTCTTTCTTTCTTTCTTTCTTTCTATCTTTCTTTTCTTTTCTTTTTTGTTTGTTTGTTTGTTTGTTTGTGGTTTGTTCGTTTATTTTTTGTTTTGTTTTGTTTTGTTTTTCGCATCAGAGTGTTTGTAATGAGGCAGCAGCGAGCCATAGAACATAATGAAGAGACAACGGACTGCCCACAGTTATCATGATGTGTCTAATCAATATTCACTTCACGCTAAGTCACTGCCTGGGGCTGTAGTGTGTGGACCCTTTGTTCTGGGCTCAGGGCCTGGCCTTGTTTGTTGACAGAACAATCAGTAACCAGTACAGTAACCACGGTGCAGTGTTATAAATGATGTCGGCATTTTAGGGGAAATAAATGAAATATGGGGTAGAGGATAATGTTTCACGGATTCATACATCACTTGACAGTTTACTCTCACAAGCTTGGCATGCCTCATGTTTGCTGTTCCTTATTGAATTGGCTGTTTCTCGTTACTAGTTGTGGTTGGTTATGTGGTGCTGATGTTGTCTGCTGTACTTGTGGTTGGTTATGTGGTACTGATGTTGTCTGCTGTAGTTGTGGTTGGTACTGATGTTGTCTGCTGTAGTTGTGGTTGGTGCTGATGTTGTCTGCTGTAGTTGTGGTTGGTGCTGATGTTGTCTGCTGTAGTTGTGTTTGGTTATGTGGTGCTGATGTTGTCTGCTGTAGTTGTGGTTGGTTATGTGGTGCTGATGTTGTCTGCTGTAGTTGTGGTTGGTTATGTGGTGCTGATGTTGTCTGCTGTAGTTGTGGTTGGTTATGTGGTGCTGATGTTGTCTGTTGTAGTTGTGGTTGGTTATGTGGTACTGATGTTGTCTGCTGTAGTTGTGGTTGGTTATGTGGTACTGATGTTGTCTGCTGTAGTTGTGGTTGGTTATGTGGTGCTGATGTTGTCTGCTGTAGTTGTGGTTGGTTATGTGGTACTGATGTTGTCTGTTGTAGTTGTGGTTGGTTATGTGGTACTGATATTGTCTGCTGTAGTTGTGGTTGGTTATGTGGTACTGATATTGTCTGCTGTAGTTGTGGTTGGTTATGTGGTACTGATGTTGTCTGCTGTAGTTGTGGTTGGTTATGTGGTGCTGATGTTGTCTGCTGTAGTTGTGGTTGGTTATGTTGTACTGATATTGTCTGCTGTAGTTGTGGTTGGTTATGTGGTACTGATGTTGTCTGCTGTAGTTGTGGTTGGTTATGTGGTACTGATGTTGTCTGTTGTAGTTGTGGTTGGTGCTGATGTTGTCTGCTGTAGTTGTGGTTGGTTATGTGGTACTGATATTGTCTGTTGTAGTTGTGGTTGGTTATGTGGTACTGATATTGTCTGCTGTAGTTGTGGTTGGTTATGTGGTACTGATATTGTCTGCTGTAGTTGTGGTTGGTTATGTGGTACTGATATTGTCTGCTGTAGTTGTGGTTGGTTATGTGGTACTGATATTGTCTGCTGTAGTTGTGGTTGGTTATGTGGTACTGATATTGTCTGCTGTAGTTGTGGTTGGTTATGTGGTACTGATATTGTCTGCTGTAGTTGTGGTTGGTTATGTGGTACTGATATTGTCTGCTGTAGTTGTGGTTGGTGCTGATGTTGTCTGCTATAGTTGTGGATTGGTTATGTGGTGCTGATATTGTCTGCTGTAGTTGTGGTTGGTTATGTGGTACTGATGTTGTTTGTTGTAGTTGTGGTTGGTTATGTGGGGCTGATGTTGTCTGCTGTAGTTGTGGTTGGTTATGTGGTACTGATATTGTCTGCTGTAGTTGTGGTTGGTTATGTTGTACTGATATTGTCTGTTGTAGTTGTGGTTGGTTATGTGGTACTGATATTGTCTGCTGTAGTTGTGGTTGGTTATGTCGTACTGATATTGTCTGCTGTAGTTGTGGTTGGTTATGTGGTACTGATATTGTCTGCTGTAGTTGTGGTTGGTTATGTGGTACTGATATTGTCTGCTGTAGTTGTGGTTGGTTATGTGGTACTGATGTTGTCTGCTGTAGTTGTGGTTGGTTATGTGGTGCTGATGTTGTCTGCTGTAGTTGTGGTTGGTTATGTGGTGCTGATGTTGTCTGCTGTAGTTGTGGTTGGTTATGTTGTACTGATATTGTCTGCTGTAGTTGTGGTTGGTTATGTGGTACTGATGTTGTCTGCTGTAGTTGTGGTTGGTTATGTTGTACTGATGTTGTCTGTTGTAGTTGTGGTTGTTGTGCTGATGTTGTCTGCTGTAGTTGTGGTTGGTTATGTGGTACTGATATTGTCTGTTGTAGTTGTGGTTGGTTATGTGGTACTGATATTGTCTGCTGTAGTTGTGGTTGGTTATGTGGTACTGATATTGTCTGCTGTAGTTGTGGTTGGTTATGTGGTACTGATATTGTCTGCTGTAGTTGTGGTTGGTTATGTGGTACTGATATTGTCTGCTGTAGTTGTGGTTGGTTATGTTGTACTGATATTGTCTGCTGTAGTTGTGGTTGGTTATGTGGTACTGATATTGTCTGCTGTAGTTGTGGTTGGTTATGTGGTACTGATATTGTCTGCTGTAGTTGTGGTTGGTGCTGATGTTGTCTGCTGTAGTTGTGATTGGTTATGTGGTACTGATATTGTCTGCTGTAGTTGTGGTTGGTTATGTGGTGCTGATGTTGTCTGCTGTAGTTGTGGTTGGTTATGTCGTACTGATATTGTCTGCTGTAGTTGTGGTTGGTTATGTGGTACTGATATTGTCTGCTGTAGTTGTGGTTGGTTATGTGTACTGATATTGTCTGCTGTAGTTGTGGTTGGTTATGTGGTGCTGATGTTGTCTGCTGTAGTTGTGGTTGGTTATGTGGTACTGATATTGTCTGCTGTAGTTGTGGTTGGTGCTGATGTTGTCTGCTGTAGTTGTGGTTGGTTATGTGGTACTGATATTGTCTGCTGTAGTTGTGGTTGGTTATGTGGTACTGATATTGTCTGCTGTAGTTGTGGTTGGTTATGTTGTACTGATATTGTCTGCTGTAGTTGTGGTTGGTTATGTGGTACTGATATTGTCTGCTGTAGTTTGTGGTTGGTTATGTGGTACTGATATTGTCTGCTGTAGTTGTGGTTGGTTATGTGGTACTGATGTTGTTTGTTGTAGTTGTGGTTGGTTATGTGGTACTGATGTTGTCTGCTGTAGTTGTGGTTGGTTATGTGGTACTGATATTGTCTGCTGTAGTTGTGGTTGGTTATGTTGTACTGATATTGTCTGTTGTAGTTGTGGTTGGTTATGTGGTACTGATATTGTCTGCTGTAGTTGTGGTTGGTTATGTCGTACTGATATTGTCTGCTGTAGTTGTGGTTGGTTATGTGGTACTGATATTGTCTGCTGTAGTTGTGGTTGGTTATGTGGTACTGATATTGTCTGCTGTAGTTGTGGTTGGTTATGTGGTACTGATATTGTCTGCTGTAGTTGTGGTTGGTTATGTGGTACTGATGTTGTTTGTTGTAGTTGTGGTTGGTTATGTGGTACTGATGTTGTCTGCTGTAGTTGTGGTTGGTGCTGATGTTGTCTGCTGTAGTTGTGGTTGTGCTGATATTGTCTGCTGTAGTTGTGGTTGGTTATGTGGTGCTGATGTTTTCTGCTGTAGTTGTGGTTGGTTATGTGGTACTGATGTTGTCTGCTGTAGTTGTGGTTGGTGCTGATGTTGTCTGCTGTAGTTGTGGTTGGTTATGTGGTACTGATGTTGGCTGCTGTAGTTGTGGTTGGTGCTGATATGTCTGCTGTAGTTGTGGTTGGTTATGTGGTACTGATGTTGTCTGCTGTAGTTGTGGTTGGTGCTGATGTTGTATGCTGTAGTTGTGGTTGGTTATGTGGTACTGATGTTGTCTGCTGTAGTTGTGGTTGGTGCTGATGTTGTCTGCTGTAGTTGTGGTTGGTTATGTGGTGCTGATATTGTCTGCTCCCTGGTCAATACGTCTGCTTGAAAATAATGATCGCAGGTGTAGATTTGCGTATTCAAATGTAAATGTTGTTTTACGTGGACACATACATACACACAAATAAGTTTAAGTGCATAATGTTTGGCAGAGTAGTCCAAACAGAGAAATGATGAGTGGCAAGTATTACACTATCAAAATTAATCGCATGATCTCATTCATTTTTAAACGCAGAAAATGAGAAGGATTGTAACTCAAAGTCAGAAATCATTCTCTTTTTTTTTATTAGAATCTTACTGTTAACCATTCCATGTGTGCTTATTTAATTTTCTATCAGAAAACCAGGGAGACTGTCAGTGAATATTGATCATTAGATTGTAAGTAACTATTGACCATCGGATTGTCAGTAAATATTGACCATTGGATTGTCAGTAGATGTTGACCATTGGATTGTCAGTAAATATTGACCATTGGATTGTCAGTAACTATTGACCATCGCATTGTCAGTAACTATTGACCATTAGATTGTCAGTAACTATTGACTATCGGATTGTCAGTAAATATTGACCACTGGATTGTCAGTAAATATTGACCACTGGATTGTCAGTAACTATTGACCATTGGATTGTCAGTAGGTATTGACCATTGGATTGTCAGTAATATTGACCATTGGATTGTCAGTAATATTGACCATTGGATTGTCAGTAAATATTGACCATTGCATTGTCAGTAGGTATTGACCATTGGATTGTCAGTAACTATTGACCATTGGATTGTCAGTAATATTGACCATTGGATTGTCAGTAATATTGACCATTGGATTGTTAGTAAATATTGACCATTGGATTGTCAGTAGGTATTGACCATTGGATTGTCAGTAAATATTGACCATTGGATTGTCAGTAATATTGACCATCGGATTGTCAGTAAATATTGACCATTGGATTGTCAGTAAATATTGACCATTGGATTGTCAGTAATATTGACCATCGGATTGTCAGTAAATATTGACCATTGGATTGTCAGTAAATATTGACCATTGGATTGTCAGTAATATTGACCATTGGATTGTCAGTAGGTATTGACCATTGGATTGTCAGTAATATTGACCATTGGATTGTCAGTAATATTGACCATTGGATTGTCAGTAACTATTGACCATTGGATTGTCAGTAATATGACCATTGGATTGTCAGTAATATTGACCATTGGATTGTCAGTAAATATTGACTATTGGATTGTCAGTAGGTATTGACCGTTGGATTGTCAGTAACTATTGACCATTGGATTGTCAGTAACTATTGACCATTGGATTGTCAGTAATATTGACCATTGGATTGTCAGTAATATTGACCATTGGATTGTCAGTAATATTGACCATTGGATTGTCAGTAAATATTGACCATTGGATTGTCAGTAATATTGACCATTGGATTGTCAGTAAATATTGACCATTGGATTGTCAGTAAATATTGACCATCGGATTGTCAATGAATATTGACCATTAGATTTGTCAGTAAATATTGACTATCGGATTGTCAGTAAATATTGACCATTACATTGTCAGTAAATATTGACCATTACATTGTCAGTAAATATTGACCATCAGATTGTCATTAACTATTGACCATTAGATTTCAGTAGCTATTGACCATTAGATTATCAGTAAATATTGATCATTAGATTGTCAGTAACTATTGACCATTACATTGTCAGTAAATATTGACCATTAGATTCATCATCATCATCAGGTGCCCTGCCGCATGGCGTTGGCGACCATGGACTTCCAATCATCTCTATCTCTCGTTGTCCCCAGCATCTCCCCCACCCTCCTCATCCCCAGCCACTCTGCAAGTCCGTCCAGCATTCTCTCCCTGGGTCTACCTGGTGCTCTCTTTCCCTCCAGCTTTCCCGTTGTGACCAGGTGCCCCAAATCCCCATTCCTCATAAAATGGCCTATAAATGTTGCTTAGATTGCTTAGATGTTGCATTAGATTATAAATAAATATTGACCATTAGATTGTCAGTAAATATTGTCAGTAAATATTGACCATTACATTGTCAGTAAATATTGACCATTAAAACAGTGTTGACACGACACGTCAAGTACAACTTTGCTGAGTCAGTGAAAGAGCACAACATAATCACAGATGCTGTCAGCCACTGATCCCTTTCCATCGAGACAGAAAGAAGAAGACAACAAAAAAAAAGAACGATGCGGAATTTGGAAGAAGAACAAGACACACCAGAAATGTTGTAGTCACAACAATTCTACAGTGTGCGAATCGATGCCGTTCCTGTAATGGTTTAAAACATGGTAAAACCCTACTCACGCTTACATTTCTAGTTTCTACATGGCAAGACAACTGGGCATGCAATGCGTTTATTTTTCATGAATGGCAACCATTTATAATTCTGTGTGTTCATCCTGAAGCCTTTATTCATTGATAGCACCACTGGTTCGTTTGGAAATTCAAATAGTGCATTTATGGCGCCGCTGCCCTCGAGTCGTAAAGTGTCCCCAACGGCTCGTTTTTCACACGGCTGTCGGAAAGATGGGAACTTTGATGCTGTGCGCATTCTCCATTTGCCATTAATGGCTTCTATAACTTCAAACATGGCAGTGCCGCACAGCCATTTTTCCCTGACTCTGACTGAAATGATCCCTGTGGCCGACAGTTTGACCACTGAACTGGTGTTGACAACTTGTAGGTTATAATACTTCCCTGGTCAAAGTAACAGTGACAACTGACGGAACTTGTAATAGTTGCCTGGCAAAAGTGACAGGATGACCAGTGCTGTCGGTTGTAATGTTTGTCTGATCAAAGTGACAAGATGACCGTTGTTGTAGGTTGTAATGTTTGTCTGACCAAAGTGACAGGTTGCAATGTTTGTCTGACCAAAGTGACAGGATGACCACTAATGTAGACTGTAATGTTTGTTGACCAAAGTGACAGGATGACCACTAATGTAGACTGTAATGTTTGTCTGACCAAAGTGACAGGATGACCACTGTTGTAGACTGTAATGTTTGTCTGACCAAAGTGACAGGATGACCATTGTTGTAGACTGTAATGTTTGTTGACCAAAGTGACAGGATGACCATTGTTGTAAACTGTAATGTTTGTCTGACCAAAGTGACAGGATGACCATTGTTGTAGACTGTAATGTTTGTCTGACCAAAGTGACAGGATGACCACTGTTGTAGACTGTAATGTTTGTCTGACCAAAGTGACAGGATGACCACTGTTGTAGACTGTAATGTTTGTCTGACCAAAGTGACAGGATGACCACTGTTGTAGACTGTAATGTTTGTCTGACCAAAGTGACAGGATGACCATTGTTGTAGACTGTAATGTTTGTCTGACCAAAGTGACAGGATGACCACTGTTGTAGACTGTAATGTTTGTTGACCAAAGTGACAGGATGACCATTGTTGTAAACTGTAATGTTTGTCTGACCAAAGTGACAGGATGACCACTGTTGTAGACTGTAATGTTTGTTGACCAAAGTGACAGGATGACCACTGTTGTAGACTGTAATGTTTGTTGACCAAAGTGACAGGATGACCACTAATGTAGACTGTAATGTTTGTTGACCAAAGTGACAGGATGACCACTGTTGTAGACTGTAATGTTTGTTGACCAAAGTGACAGGATGACCACTGTTGTAGACTGTAATGTTTGTTGACCAAAGTGACAGGATGACCACTGTTGTAGACTGCAATGTTTGTTGACCAAAGTGATAGGATGACCACTGTTGTAGACTGCAATGTTTGTTGACCAAAGTGACAGGATGACCACTAATGTAGACTGTAATGTTTGTCTGACCAAAGTGATAGGATGACCACTGTTGTAGACTGCAATGTTTGTTGACCAAAGTGACAGGATGACCACTAATGTAGACTGTAATGTTTGTTGACCAAAGTGACAGGATGACCATTGTTGTAGACTGTAATGTTTGTCTGACCAAAGTGACAGGATGACCACTAATGTAAACTGTAATGTTTGTCTGACCAAAGTGACAGGATGACCACTGTTGTAGACTGTAATGTTTGTTGACCAAAGTGACAGGATGACCACTGTTGTAGACTGTAATGTTTGTTGACCAAAGTGACAGGATGACCACTGTTGTAAACTGTAATGTTTGTCTGACCAAAGTGACAGGATGACCACTAATGTAGACTGTAATGTTTGTTGACCAAAGTGACAGGATGACCACTAATGTAGACTGTAATGTTTGTCTGACCAAAGTGACAGGATGACCATTGTTGTAGACTGTAATGTTTGTCTGACCAAAGTGACAGGATGACCATTGTTGTAGACTGTAATGTTTGTCTGACCAAAGTGATAGGATGACCATTGTTGTAGACTGTAATGTTTGTTGACCAAAGTGACAGGATGACCATTGTTGTAGACTGTAATGTTTGTTGACCAAAGTGATAGGATGACCATTGTTGTAGACTGTAATGTTTGTTGACCAAAGTGACAGGATGACCACTGTTGTAAACTGTAATGTTTGTCTGACCAAAGTGACAGGATGACCACTAATGTAGACTGTAATGTTTGTTGACCAAAGTGACAGGATGACCACTAATGTAAACTGTAATGTTTGTCTGACCAAAGTGACAGGATGACCACTGTTGTAGACTGTAATGTTTGTTGACCAAAGTGACAGGATGACCACTAATGTAGACTGTAATGTTTCTTGACCAAAGTGACAGGATGACCACTGTTGTAGACTGTAATGTTTGTTGACCAAAGTGACAGGATGACCACTGTTGTAAACTGTAATGTTTGTTGACCAAAGTGACAGGATGACCACTGTTGTAGACTGTAATGTTTGTCTGACCAAAGTGACAGGATGACCATTGTTGTAGACTGTAATGTTTGTTGACCAAAGTGATAAGATGACCACTAATGTAAACTGTAATGTTTGTTGACCAAAGTGACAGGATGACCACTAATGTAGACTGTAATGTTTATCTGACCAAAACGACCAGCCAAATACAATGTACAGAAGCTACAGCTGAAGACACTGTAACCAGCACCAGTGTGTGTTGTTCTCCTGTTACTGTTGTCTAAGTGATCACACCACACAACAGCAGGATGTGATGATCGCCTGACGTGTACATTTTTTATGGACAGCAATGATTTTTTCCACTCAGTGCGTTTTCAACCATGAGAGAATATCCCATTTGATCTTACAAAGCTCAGGCGCTGTTCTGCCTGGAGCTGTTTGATGAATGAGAATGACCTGACTAGCCTGTGGCAACTTCACATGGTCTTTTATCATGTCATTTTAAACCGCCAAGATGCGATAGGCAGACAACTCCTCTCTCTCTCTCTCTCTCTCATTCTCTCTCTCTCTCTCTGTCTCTCTCTGTCTCTCTCTCCCTCTCTCTCTCTCCCTCTCTCTTTCTCCCTGCCTCTCTCTCTCCATCTCTCTCTCTCCCTCTCCTCTCTCTCCCCTCTCTCTCTCTCTCTCTTCTCTCTCCCTCTCTTTCTCTCTCTCTCTCCTCTCTCTCTCTCTCCTCTCTCTCCTTCTCTCTCTCTCTCCTCTCTTCTCTCTCTCTCTCTCCCTGGTTTTCTTTCTCGATTTATGAATTTGTTTGATTTATGCTCTATGATTTGAATAAAAGTGATTAAGACAACAACTTTATCCATGTATTACGACACACCAATATTGTAATTCACTACGTCATCACATCACAGTCTTTACTCTGATGCCAGTGAACTGACTGTGAGTGACCATGTTGACTCTTGATTGTGAGTGACCATGTTGACTCTTGATTGTGAGTGACCATGTTGACTTTTGATTGTGAGTGACCATGTTGACTCTTGATTGTGAGTGACCATGTTGACTCTTGACTGTGAGTGACCATGTTGACTCTTGATTGTGAGTGACCATGTTGACTCTTGATTGTGAGTGACCATGTTGACTCTTGATTGTGAGTGACCATGTTGACTCTTGATTGTGAGTGACCGTGTTGACTTTTGGCATTTACCTGTAAAATTCACATAGGAAAAACCAAGTGCATAGTAATACTGACAATTTTGAAAACCAAAAAGAAGAAAGCATTGTTTGGGCTGAGAGTTGTTAGCGGCGTTTAAGACAAAAATTAGAAATAAAAGATTTTATTCATTGTAGTAATCAAGCCATTTTGTTTTAGATACAAATATTTGTGATTCTTTGATTCATTTTAGAAAACTTTACCTAATGCAAAGCGTTATTGACAGTGGGAAGGGAGAAAAAGAGCGAGAATGAGTGGTTTGATGAGCTGCCATTGTAAGAAATGAAAAACAAAAAATCTTTGCTCAAAACCTGATTCAGGAACCAATTATAGGCAGATGTATGAACAGGAAAGAAAACAGTAAGATATACGCTGAAGATGAAAAGAAAACAACATAAAGTGGACACTTTGAACAGTCTGCTGTTCACCCGTGAGGCAAACAATACGTTCAAGTAACTTAAGATCGATAATGCAGATCAATGGGTATAAATATTTATTTCATGCTTTTTGGTGAAATTGACTTTAACTTACCCACTGGAAAACTTACTTTGACAGAATCTGACAATCAAACTAATTGACCATTGTTTGAAGAATCCATATCCAAGGTGGAAGCAGACAGCAGACAACATTAACCGACTAAAAGCAGGAAAAGTCCAGGCGCAGACAGATTTGTAGGAGAAATGTTGAAAGCAGCCATTTACATGATTCATGTCTTGTTATATATTCTAACAAACTGATGAAGCAATTTTTTTCCAAAGAAGGGATCAAATCTATCATTGTCCCTATCCTCAAAATGGTGACGTTAATCATCCGAAGAATTGTCGTGGAATAGCTGTGACTAGCATGTTCAACGAGGTTTGTATAATATTCAAAAGATGGGCAGAACAGCAAAATAACATTCATAAAGAACAGATTGGCTTTGTATCTGATGACAGTACAATACACCATAGATTGACATGTACATTGTCTACTACTATTTAAAAATAACATTCATAAAAAACAGATTGGCTTTGTATCTGATGACAGTACAATACACCATACATTGACATGTACATTGTCTACTACTATTTAAAAATAACATCTGAAAATGTCAGTTACGAGACTATACATGACGTTTGTGGACTTTAATATTTGTTAATGAATGAAAATGTATGTGGTCATATCTTCAAATGACTGATGTGAATGGTCAGTTGCATATCGGTCTGAGATAATTTATCTGTTTCTATATAATACACACACACATACGCGCGCGCGCGCACACAAACGCACACGCACGCACACACACACACACACACGTACACGTACACACACACACACACACACACACACGTACATGTACACACACACACACACACACACACACACACGTACATGTACACACACACACACACACACACACACACACACACACACACACACTCACACACACACACACACACACACACACACACGCATCAATATATAAACACAGTATGCCTCTTTATTCATATGAAAAATCTGGGGGAGTTTTCATTACATAAGTCAGTGTTTAAAATCTAATATTCTGTGGTTTCTTATGTCTTCTTATTTGTATAGCTTTAATGTTTGTTGTTATCTTATTGTGTACGTAATTGTGAACATTTTTTATCACCATTTGCTTTTTTTTGCGAAATGTAAAGCGCTGGTGAGCATGTTTTATATGGAATATGCGCTATACAAATAAACATTATTATTATTAATATGCCTGTGTGTACGATAAACTCTCTTCCGCGTGGTGTAAAACAAAAAGGTCAGTTAGCTTTTTGATATGTTTTTTTTTTCATAAACAGTTTAACAATGGAATTGTCAAAAACAAGAAAGGACGTATTCAGTTATCTCAGGAACTTTAGAAACATGCAATTGTTATTTACCGATGACGTTCTTTTCTCAAAAACAAATATAGGGGTCTTTCGTGACAATGGGCGTCTTAGTAATGTAGAAAAATAGTTCTATATTTCTGAAAAGGTAATAATGACTAATCTTTATAAATTTCTTGGCATAGTTCTTTTTCAGAAAGTTAAGCTTTTCCCCCACTGTGGGTGTCCCCGATCTTGGTTGCTTGGTTGCTGGAATAGTTTCCTGGCGAACTGGAAGGTGTTTTTGAAGAAGCAATCTTGGCTCTTCTTTCTGCTCCTTCTCCACTTTGCTGATTCTACTTTGCTTAAGGCACTGTTTCATTTTCAGGTCTTTGCATATTTTCTCTAACCCTACATCTCAATTTTGAGTCAATCTTCATTCGTTTTCCGATATTCCTTTTTTTTCCTCCGGATGTTCTCCATTCCACGTTGACGTCTGTATTTTTGATCAGGTGTTTTTACCCTTGACTGTTTTACTGCATAGGCATCCCTACATGTTGCATACACAACATCTCCATATGTGTCTTCTTTGCGTTCCATAGTGACCTTCCTATCAGCGCAGTTAGTTTGTGGACTATTTATTCACACATCTCTCCCATTCTTCTTGTGTATTCGTGAGTTGCCAATCGAGTTTCTGGTGTTTGGCTTCAAGAGTCTGTGTAATTTCTTGTCTGAATCATCAGTGTGGATGTCCTGGGTACTGCTGTTTTTCCCTGGCCTTGGTTTTCTGACGACTTATCTACTGGCGCAGTGCACTAGTGGCTCATTCATCAGAGTCTTCATACAGCCCTTTTTTGTCCTGTGGATCTTCATACCGCCATTGATAAAGATCCTCCTTCCGCAAGCATACGGGAATTTTATTTGTTCTGTAAAACATACATCATAATATTTTGTTCTGTATTCATAGTCCAATGTGGATTTCCAGTCTTAATTGGGTTGTTGCCAAGAGATACAACTTTCTCTCTCTCTTTCGCCAAATCCCGGGATCATCTTTTGTATAGCACAAACAATCCACGTCAGATATGCTCGTTGCACTTTAAAAGATAAATAAATACATTTAAATAAAATATTCGGGGTTTTACCACGTCAGTATACACTGAAGCAATACAAACATTGTCGGGTGCATATACCAATACGTTAATGCAGCATAAACATTGTTCATCAAAAATAACAACTAATCATAAATAGGTGATAGTGATTTTACCTGAGAAATACTTTCTTTCAGACACAACACACACACAAGAAAGCAAGCATAGACACACATAGATATATTCCACTTATGTATGCTCACACATATGCACGATAGAGGGTGGGGGTGTTACTGAGTCAATTCAGTAATGCAGCAAAAACAGGCAATACAGTACTATTACCCGTATAAATGATATGTAAGGGAAAAAAGTGTGCAAAATAGAATACAAATTTTCATTCAGATACATCTGTGTAGGGTTTGTAAACATACACATGAAAATACACACACTTACAAGCACACACAGACATATACGTATACATATATACAAATACACATATACGCCGCTTGCACACATACACACTCGCATACACACACATGCGCGCGCGTGTGTATATGTTTGTGTGTGCGTGTGTGGAGAGACAGACAGATAGACAGACAGATGCAATACAGCTGAACCTAGATGAGCCAAAACCATTAATCTATGAATTTTGGAAATATTTCTTTAAAAAATGTGTTTTAGAGTGCTTTTGTGAAAGTAAGCAGACGTCTCTTTTGACACAAAGACAGAGGGAGTTAAGTGTTTTGGAGCCAGTTAGATAGCAAGAACAGATGCACAGTTAGGACAGAATCTCTTTGAGACCTGAGAGCTTTGGGTATTTTGTAGGGCAGGAGGAGGTGTCACGTATACGTTGGCATGGTAATAAAATTAGACAAGATTCCTTGAAGGTTTGCAGAAGGTTACAGTACAGTCTGAGATAACCAGGGACTTTGAAGTTACGCTTTTCAGATTTGTTTTGTACCTATGTATGAGTTTTCGTAGGGAGGTGGGGGGGGGTATTCATTTTCAGTTTGTTGGCTTTTATCATGCTGCTATATTCTCAATGTGCTTTCTTTTTCTCTAGCAGTGCTTGAGATGTCTGTCAGGAAAGCAGAGCGATACAGTCGTGAGTCATCAGCGAAGAAACGGTAGTGCTTCTGATTGTTTAATAACAGAGCTAAATGGTTATAAATACAAAGCGAAGAAACCAGGGTCTAAATTGGAACCCTATGGGACACCATATTTCAGGAAAGATGAAGCTGACCAAGTACAAGATGAAGCTGACCAAGTACAAGATGAAGCTGACCAAGTACAGGATGAAGCTGTCCAAGTACAAGATGAAGCTGACCAAGTTCCATTTTTGACAATAGATTGAATTCGACAACAAATGTATGACTTAGACCACTGAAGAACAATTTCAACGCAACCAAACATTTCCTCATTATTGAAAGCCAATAAAAGGTCATTAAAAATATTTTAAGAAGCAGTCTTTAGACTGTAGGCTTTACGGTAGGCTAACTGAAAAGGTTCAAGATGATTATTGGCTTCTAGATGACTCACTGCTGTGAGAAGACGATACGCTCAAGGACTTCGGACAAAAATGGAAAATTGAACGAGACTGACAGTATTTAGATGACTGGGATCAAGAATGAATTTTTGAACAGGGGGTTAACTAGGCCATGTTTAAAGTTCTGTACCACGATATTGTGTTTAGAAACTGTACATGATTTGAGTTACGATTGGAGAATTTCTTCAACCGTCAAACAAAGAGACTGGGATGGGGGGGGGGGGGGGGGGGGGGGTCAAGACTGTAGGACTGTTTAAAACATTGTAAGGATAATTTGATCATTTGATCTAAATTGACTGGTTGAAATGGTGTGAATGAGATGCCAATAAACGTTGCAAACATTGAAGGATTAGTGCTGAAGCTGAAATTTCTTCTGATTGGTTCTACTTTCGGTTTGAAGAATTCACTGTGTTTGTCAGTGAGACCATTGGGTGGAATTTAGTTTAAAAGGACAGTGTTTGTAGCTATCCCCATCATCTGGCAAGCAGTCGCGAAGTTCTTTGTGAGCCAAAGTTCCTTAGAGGTATTTGAGATAGTGACTTCACTTTTGTATTGCTTTTTGGTGTCAAAACTCATTCTATTGACCAAGTTTCTGTGTTGGACATATATCAGTTTGCGGGTAGTCAAGCAAGATTTGCGCCAACGTCGCTTAGCTTGACGTCACTTTTGTTTGACCTGCTTGATTTCAAGGGACATACGTGGTGCTAAAGTACGGTCTGTGATGCTACGTGTGGCGATAGGAGCATTGAGGTCAATCAAATAGCTGAGTGAGAGTTGTTATTGTCTACAAGATCTAGGGAGTCCGACCATGCACTTGTAAGGGCTGAGATAAGGTTATCTTGAAAGCAGAAGCCTGTAAACTTTTTCAGTTTACGTGATTTGACTTTCTTATTCAGTCTTCCCTTTTTGTCAATGCGCAGGAAACAACATTACAAATAAGCTAATCGAGAGGTCGGAAGATACAGTTACAATGTGGCTTGGGCTGTTACTATCAATTAAGTTTGTAAGAGTGAAAGCTTACGTGTTAAAAACACAACCGAGTACGAACAGATTATCAAATGGCTGTGTGCTTATTTGTTATGCTAGACGGTAGCTGGGAAAAACAAGCAAATGGTTTTTATACTGTGAACGAGCTTCACTGATTTCAAAGATTTACAATCAAAGTTCTTGGTGGATATTTTTAGATAAGAGGCAAAACTGTATTACAACAAGACCACTACTAGTGCCAGGGTCTCACAATATGATATTGAAGTTTGGGAGACATGGGTTTGTAGCATCAATGTCACCTTCGTCACCAATACATTTAAATCAAGTTTCTGAACGAAAACCTTTGCCCTCGCTGACTTGGTCAGAAATGTCACTTTTTGGTTTCCGCAAGGCGGTTGTTAAACTCATGACTTTGAGAAATCTTAGTTCGTCATGTATAGAATGATTGGTGTTCACAGTTATGTTTGAACAGCAAAGTTTGAAGAGGTTCCTGTTTGCTTTCATGTAAGGGAACAAGGAATGGAAGCCTTGCATCAGTATGACATGTTTTCTGGATGCATCGGGTTTAGGCTGTAACTATCAGTCACATTTTAGGAATGACAATATATGTGTTATCAACTGAAAATGATGATGACGATGATGATGATGATGATGATGATGATGATGATGATGATAAGGCGCCAAACCTTGAGTCAAGAATCAAACGAAGACGCGCACTCTCATCATTCAATCACCCAACAACGACCAAATCTTCAGGGCACAAAGCACACATAAACTGCGAGGGGGAAGACAGGACGGGATTAGGGTGTGTGACCCTTGGTCCATGCCGTCAATACCCCCCTCCCACCCTCTCTCTCTCTCTCTCTCTCTCTCTCTCTCTCTCTCTCTTCTCTCTCTTGTAACTCCTGCTGTCTTTATGAAATTTAAGTAGAATAAAGTCATAGATACTATCAGCCATAAATATGTTTTCATTTGAACATAAAGAAGGAAAATACAATTTTGATGTTGAAGGAGGATGACGGTATTTAAACTGACGTAATTCTTCAGTGTGAGAATTGGCATATGTCTGTTAAGTGAGTTGTATGAGGGAAAAACCCAGTTATGTTTTAGTTTCTAATGTCTGCATGAGCAAAGATCGCTGGGCGTGTGATGTGTGAATGTTTCATGAACGGTAACCATGTCTTGTGTTCACCCTGAAGTCTTCAGCATCCTGTCACAGTATCGCTAATTAGTTTGGAAATTCGTTTCAATGTCAATTTCAGTTTTTCTCAAGGCAGCGTTCCCACGTTCTGAATAAATTTGATATGAGCCAGCGCCATAGATTGCATAAATCCAACGCACTGGAAGGTCTTGAAGTTCTACCCAACTTATGGGATATATAATTTATACCATTGTCTATGCTTATTTCAATATGTTATTGACACAAAGTATGCTGTATGTAGTTTCCTATGAAGCCCGTTGAAAATAAGATGAAAGCTCCATAAAAGCTCCCAGCTCAGTCCAAAAATAGCACTTTGTTGGAAACAAAGTTTGTATATTATCCACGTGCTTGCTAAATCTGAAGTCCGGAAGGTCCCCACCCATCACCAAAGAACATCAGCTGCCGCCACCACCACCCCTCCCCTGCCTATCGTCAAAATTAACGACAAACTACTGGAAGAATTTTCAGTCTCGTTACACATCTCTACTGTTGTCTATCTACCAGAACAGGATTCCCGTATTGCAGCATTGCTATAGAAATTCACCAAGCATATTCCCTCCATCCCACATAAAAGTACAACAGACACATGTAGACATATACCATAATAGTCTTCGATGAATTGAAATGACATAAAAGTAAAATAAATTCAAAGTAAGTGGACAAACAGTGTCAGTACAACTAGCATGAATGGACCGCCCTGATGCCCTGTTTTCCACAGAACTTCACAAACACCACTCCCCCCCCCCCCCAAAAAAAAAGTTCTGACACAAGCAATCCATTGTCCCCATGATTTATGTATCATGTACTTTATCCCTTACAGATGAACCACTACACTTCCGGCCCGCCAGCTGTCTCCTCACTCGTTTATTCTCTTTGTCCTGCCTTCGTCCCCACCCCCACCCGCACCCACCCTTTTTTTTTTTTTCTTTTTTTTTTTTTTTTGTTTACCTCTCTTCCTTACAACGTTACTTCATTTCTCTGTTTCTGTAATTTCTGATTCAGGAAAAGCCAAAAACATTTCATTCTGCGTTGTAGGAGCCGGCGCAGTGTTTTCTTTGACAACAAGCCCGTGTTTTTTCTGGCTAGTGATGGCTTTTGTTGTTGGCTTCACAGTAGACTTCCACCTTCTTCATCTGACTGTTCCAATAGTCAGTCTGACAATCAATGGTAAAGTCACAAAGGTTTTATTGACGAAGGTATGATTTTAAGTTTCACAGGACATCAGATCTTCCAGGACGCAAACTACGTGTGAACATGGCTTTACTGCGAATGTGTCAGCACATTCATTTTCCTTCATACCGGCGTGTTTAGGACAGTAGACTGATGTGAGTTTTTATGGTTTGATGATGCTCATTTTTATAGTTTGATGATGCCCATTTTTATAGTTTGATGATGCCCATTTTTATAGTTTGATGATGCCCATTTTTATAGTTTGATGATGCCCATTTTTATAGTTTGATGATGCCCATTTTTATAGTTTGATGATGCCCATTTTTATAGTTTGATGATGCCCATTTTTATAGTTTGATGATGCCCATTTTTATGGTTTGATGATGCCCATTTTTATAGTTTGATGATGCCTATTTTTATAGTTTGATGATGCCCATTTTTATAGTTTGATGATGCCTATTTTTATAGTTTGATGATGCTATTTTTATAGTTTGATGATGCCTATTTTTATAGTTTGATGATGCCCATTTTTATATTTGATGATGCCATTTTTATAGTTTGATGATGCCTATTTTTATAGTTTGATGATGCCCATTTTTATAGTTTGATGATGCCCATTTTTATAGTTTGATGATGCCCATTTTTATAGTTTGATGATGCCCATTTTTATAGTTTGATGATGCCCATTTTTATGATTTGATGATGCCCATTTTTATAGTTTGATGATGCCCATTTTTATAGTTTGATGATGCCTATTTTTATAGTTTGATGATGCCTATTTTTATAGTTTGATGATGCCCATTTTTATGTTTTGATGATGCCCATTTTTATGATTTGATGATGCCCATTTTTATAGTTTGATGATGCCCATTTTTATAGTTTGATGATGCCCATTTTTATAGTTTGATGATGCCCATTTTTATAGTTTGATGATGCCCATTTTTATAGTTTGATGATGCCCATTTTTATAGTTTGATGATGCCCATTTTTATAGTTTGATGATGCCCATTTTTATAGTTTGATGATGCCCATTTTTATGGTTTGATGATGCCCATTTTTATAGTTTGATGATGCCCATTTTTATAGTTTGATGATGCCCATTTTTATGATTTGATGATGCCCATTTTTATAGTTTGATGATGCCCATTTTTATAGTTTGATGATGCCCATTTTTATAGTTTGATGATGCCCATTTTTATGGTTTGATGATGCCCATTTTTATAGTTTGATGATGCCCATTTTTATAGTTTGATGATGCCCATTTTTATAGTTTGATGATGCCCATTTTTATAGTTTGATGATGCCCATTGCTTCGTGCTTGTCTGAGTTTCCAATTCGACTTTACACTGTTCGAAGTAGGTTCATGCAGTCAGTTATGATGGAGGCCTGACTTTCTTTCACCTCCTGCAGTGAAGCTAACCTCAGAGCGTGTGTGACTGCCTCAACTTCCGTCCTTAAAATATAAATTGTGTGATATTGTATGCAGTATTTTCTTCATTCACGGTGCTATTTTTAACAGGAAATCCCTATCTGGATTTGTTATTATTGAACGAAGCATTAACTATATATTGGCATTTTTAAAATGGCAACTTGTTTGTTCATTTAGTAATTTGACCTCTGCTTGAGATTTACCTTTTGGTTAGTTTCGGCACTTTCTTACTAGATGTTGTCATATGATGGTTTCTGTACAGGTCTTTGTAACGGTTTGATAGTTTTTCTCATTTTTTCCTTTTAATTTTCTTAGATGACAATACATGCTGTCGATTCTTCTGCCCCTCCCATCCATGATTGTTCTCGCTTTAATCGAAAGCTTTCTGTTGTTTTTGACTATTTCATGAAGTGGATTTTGTCAATTTTATAATGGTCACTTGTTCTGCCTGATATCTTTCTTCCATTACAGGGAGGTCAAGCATGTACTGCATGGTCTCCATGGGAATGGCTTGTATGATTCCCAGGATCACCCTCATTTTGCATTTTATCTACATTGGAGAGGCTGGTTTATAATGGTGTTGTGAGGCTAGGTCCGTAGTCAAGTACATTCAGCATTACAGCCTGGTATAACCGGAAGAACTGGCATTGGAAATGTTAATAGTCCATTTATAGCGAATTTTCTCCGATTCGAGTGATAAGGTTCCCAGTTGGCTCACATACAACTCCTCACAGTCGCAGGCTTCACACGAATCTAGATGTACATGTAACAGCACCTAAAAGTACTTTCCATTATTCTGTGCCCCAGCTGTGACGTGTATGATGCCTGTGGGTGACGTGTATGATGCCTGTGGGTGACGTGTATGATGCCTGTGGGTGACGTGTATGATGCCTGTGGGTGACGTGTATGATGCCTGTTGGTGACGTGTTTGTTCATCAGTAGGGCAATGACTGCCTGACCAAAGGGACACAACTGTTCGTTATTATGTCTGTCTGACCAAAGTGATAAAATGACCACTGCTGTAGAATGTAATGTTTGTCTGACCAAAGTGATAAAATGACCACTGCTGTAGGATGTAATGTTTGTCTGACCAAAGTGATGAAATGACCACTGCTGTAGGATGTAATGTTTGTCTGACCAAAGTGATAAAATGACCACTGCTGTAGAATGTAATGTTTGTCTGACCAAAGTGATAAAATGACCACTGCTGTAGGATGTAATGTTTGTCTGACCAAAGTGATGAAATGACCACTGCTGTAGAATGTAATGTTTGTCTGACCAAAGTGATAAAATGACCACTGCTGTAGGATGTAATGTTTGTCTGACCAAAGTGATAAAATGACCACTGCTGTAGAATGTAATATTTGTCTGACCAAAGTGATGAAATGACCACTGTTGTAGAATGTAATATTTGTCTGACCAAAGTGATGAAATGACCACTGCTGTAGAATGTAATGTTTGTCTGACCAAAGTGATGAAATGACCACTGCTGTAGGATGTAATGTTTGTCTGACCAAAGTGATGAAATGACCACTGCTGTAGGATGTAATGTTTGTCTGACCAAAGTGATAAAATGACCACTGCTGTAGAATGTAATGTTTGTCTGACCAAAGTGATAAAATGACCACTGCTGTAGGATGTAATGTTTGTCTGACCAAAGTGATGAAATGACCACTGCTGTAGAATGTAATGTTTGTCTGACCAAAGTGATGAAATGACCACTGCTGTAGGATGTAATGTTTGTCTGACCAAAGTGATAAAATGACCACTGCTGTAGAATGTAATATTTGTCTGACCAAAGTGATGAAATGACCACTGTTGTAGAATGTAATATTTGTCTGACCAAAGTGATGAAATGACCACTGCTGTAGAATGTAATGTTTGTCTGACCAAAGTGATGAAAATGACCACTGCTGTAAAATGTAATGTTTGTCTGACCAAAGTGATGAAATGACCACTGCTGTAGAATGTAATGTTTGACCAAAGTGATGAAATGACCACTGCTGTAGAATGTAATTTTGTCTGACCAAAGTGATAAATGACCATCTGTGTAGAATGTAATGTTTGTCTGACCAAAGTGATGAAATGACCACTGCTGTAGAATGTAATGTTTGTCTGACCAAAGTTATAAAATGACCACTGCTGTAGAATGTAATGTTTGTCTGACCAAAGTGATGAAATGACCACTGCTGTAGGATGTAATGTTTGTCTGACCAAAGTGATGAAATGACCACTGCTGTAGAATGTAATGTTTGTCTGACCAAAGTGATGAAATGACCACTGCTGTAGGATGTAATGTTTGTCTGACCAAAGTGATGAAATGACCACTGCTGTAGGAATGTAATTGTTTGTCTGACCAAAGTGATAAATGACCACTGCTGTAGATGTAATGTTTGTCTGACCAAAGTGATGAAATGACCACTTGTAGTAGAATGTAATATTTGTCTGACCAAAGTGATAAATGACCACTGCTGTAGATGTAATGTTTGTCTGACCAAAGTGATGAAATGACCACTGCTGTAGATGTAATGTTTGTCTGACCAAAGTGATGAAATGAACCACTGCTGTAGGATGTAATGTTTGTCTGACCAAAGTGATGAAATGACCACTGCTGTAGAATGTAATGTTTGTCTGACCAAAGTGATAAATGACCACTGCTGTAGAATGTAATGTTTGTCTGACCAAAGTGATGAAATGACCACTGCGTAGATGTAATGTTTTGACCAAAGTGATGAATGACCACTGCTGTAGAATGTAATGTTTGTCTGACCAAAGTGATAAATGACCATGCTGTAGAATGTAATGTTTGACCAAAGTGATAAATGACCACTGCTGTAGAATGTAATGTTTGTCTGACCAAAGTGATAAAATGACCACTGCTGTAGAATGTAATGTTTGTCTGACCAAAGTGATGAAATGACCACTGCTGTAGAATGTAATGTTTGTCTGACCAAAGTGAAAATGACCACTGTGTAGAATGTAATGTTTGTCTGACCAAAGTTGATTGAAATATGACCACTGCTGTAGAATGTAATGTTTGTCTGACCAAAGTGATAAATGACCACTGCTGTAGAATGTAATGTTTGTCTGACCAAAGTGATAAATGACCACTGCTGTAGAATGTAATTGTCTGACCAAAGTGATGAAATGACCACTGCTGTAGAATGTAATGTTTGTCTGACCAAAGTGATAAAATGACCACTGCTGTAGATGTAATGTTGTCTGACCAAAGTGATAAATGACCACTGGTAGATGTAATTTTGTCTGACCAAAGTGATGAAATGACCACTGCTGTAGATGTAATGTTTGTCTGACCAAAGTGATAAATGACCACTGCTGTAGAATGTAATGTTTGTCTGACCAAAGTGATAAAATGACCACTGCTGTAGGATGTAATGTTTGTCTGACC
>JAPXFY010000012.1:77541955-77549455 GCA_030674185.1 Monoplex corrugatus | reverse complement strand
CCACAACAATCATTGTAACCATCAGCATTATGGTCATGTGTCTTGCTGCATGGCGTTGGCAATCATGGCCTTCCATACCAATCTGTTTTTGTCGCTGTAAGTATATCTCCCACCCTTTCTGTCCTCATCTGCTCCGCAAATCCGTCCAATATTTTCTCTCTGGATCAACCTGGATCATTTTTCCCTCCAGCTTTCCTGTTGTGACTATGTGCTCAAATTTCTCTTGCTTCATAAAATGTCCAGTACATCTTGTTTGCCTTTTCCTAGTTTTCTTTATCGATGTTCTTTTTGCGTTTTCCTCTTTCAAAACTGTCTTGTTTGTTTTATTTGCTGTTCATGGAACTCTTAACATTCTTCTTAGAAACCGCATTTCAGCTGAGTCAATATTGTTCTGACTTTGCCTGTTGACTGTCCGCACTTTGCATTCCTACATTGTATCCATAATCGTGATATAAACTGCTTCTATACAATAATAATAAAACACGTAGAAAGAGTGATACTAATAAAAGGGAGACGACAGGCTTCGTGCACACATACACTCACATGCATATGCACACATTTCACACACCCACACACACACACACACACACACACACACACACACACAACACACACACACGCACGCACGCACGCACGCACACACACACTTTAATATTAACTCTCCCATTATCAGTGTAATATCCTGTGGTTTACATTGAGCCTTGGCTGTCTCTTACACTTCACAGAAGTTGTCACTGTGTATATGCGGATGTCGGTGCATATACTTGGATGATGTTGATATCAAATGGCTTGCCGTCCTATCAAATGGCTTGCCGTCCAATTTAACTAATAAAGCTCGGTCTGATATGGCCCAGTATCCTTTGATAAACTTTGACTTGTCCCTTTCCGTTATGATGCCTACTCCTCTTTCATGTGTACCTCTACCACAGTACACAATTTTATGCTTGCCTGATGTTATCATGCCTGCCCCCTTCCATCTCACTTCCACTAGTCCTAAAATATTTATGTTAAGGCTTTCCATCTCAATCTCGACATTTTCTAAATTTCCTTTTTGCAGCAATGTTCTTATATTCCAGGTTGCAATTCTGATGTTTTTTCAGTCTGATCACAATAGAGTGCTGACGGTCTGGTGTCACCTGCACAGCATGACGGTCCATACCAAACGTATGAGCTCCTTACGTCGTTTACCTCCATTTTATTTTGGCTGGCCATGTGTATCTTGGGAATATACGATGGTGGTTTCCCGTTACCCGCCATCGGTTTTTTTGTACGGACTCTGCTAGCCTTTGTCGTTCCCATGAAAACCCACAAGGCAGTGAATGTGATTTTCTGTCAGGGTTTGCTCCCTTAGCCTTGGTCTGTCCCGAGATAACCACAAGGCAGTGTTGCTGTTTATCCATAGGCGGATCTGTTTCGTGGGCACCAGGCCACGTCCACACGCCAGTGAGCCTGCGTCCCTCGAGTTTTAGCCTGAGTCCATGAGGTGCTCAGTTACCACATGTCGCCACGATGAGGCACAACGTAGAGCTTGCTGATGGAGAGGCTATGTACTGACAGAGAGAGACTTACGCATTCCGCTCTCCTTTTCGCATAGCTGCAAGCAGCAGTGCTAGCCAGTGGTACAGGCTGAAAACGACAGGTGACAAGCACGCAGTCACTTGTCAACACCCTTCAGTCCACTTTATTTATTTCCCTCATGAACCTTATTCTGTTCTCTCTCTCTCTCTCTCTCTCTCTGTCTCTCTCTCTCTCTCTCTCTCGCTCTCTCTCTCTCTGTCTCTCTCTCTCTCTCTCTCGCTCTCTCTCTCTCTCTCTCTTCTCTCTCTCTCTCTCTCTCGCTCTCTCTCTCTCTCTCTCTCTCTCTCTCTCTCTCTCTCTCTCAGAATTCTGTTTCCACCATTTCCATTACAAGCACAAACAAAGCCAAGTGGGGGCACTTATGCATGGGATTGCCCCTGGTGTAACCACTCACAGGTACTGCAAATGATGAAATGAAACGCCTCTGTTTGTCTTGTCGTGCGTGCAATTGAAGTAATTTGCTGTAAATTCTAGTTAGTATTTAACCAATGCGTAGTGGGTGTTTCACCGATTACTTTGAATTTGATGGTGTCCCCTGGGAAACTCAATTGTAAGTGAGGTTTCAACAGCAAAATGTAGAGCAGAGTTTTGGGAGGGGGGAAGTAAAGATCTCAAAGTTTACTGTGTGGGATTCAAATTGATGTAATTTGCATTTGCTGGAGAGAATTCCATGTAACAGTCTTTATTCCCTGCATAGCACACATGACATTAAAACGCACAATTTTTTTTTCGTGTCTGGAATCGCATAGCTCTGCGTCATACGCTTGAAAATAAAATTATACGTCTCTCTTTTTCTCTCTCTCTCTCTCTCTCTCTCTCTCTCTCTCTCTCTCTCTCTCTCTCCCTCTCTCTCTCTCTCTCCCTCTCTCTCTCTCCCTCTCTCTCTCTCTCTCTCCCTCTCTCTCTCTCTCTCTCTCTCTCTCTCTCTGTCTGTCTGTCTCTCTGTTTATATCTCTCCGGCCCAGCTCCATCTCTCTTTCTCTGTCTCTCTCTCTTTATCTATCTGTCTCTCTCTCTCTATTCTCTTTCTCTCTGTCTCTCTTTTTCTATCTCTATCTCTGTCTCTGCCTGTATCTGTCTCTCTCTCTCTGTCTCTGTCTCTATCTCTGTCTCTGTCTCTGTCTCTCTCTCTCTCTCTCTCTCTCTCTCTCTCTCTCTCTCTCTCCTCCCTCCCCTCCCCCCAGGGGTGTGATCCAATGATTTTCATGACAAGTCGCACCTTCTTACCTCTGCATGACAACGTTATGGCAGCGGAACGACCAGGTCCTCTATCTGTACATTTGGCTTGACATCAGGGAACCGACCATACAGTCATCAGCTCTGGAATGTTCATCCCTGTGTACCTAGCCTTCATGTTCAAGTGAACAAGGCAGAAACTGGTTATGCATATCGCCATCATCACGTTTGAAGTCTGGGTTATATGGTGTCACGTTGGATTTGACTCTATTATACCTTTTGGGGCAGTTTACTGCTCCGGTGTATAAACATCGAGACGAATCTAATAATATAATAATATAATATACAATATTTTATATAGCGCAAAATCTTGATAAAATCAAATCTAAGCGCTAAAACAGACACACACGCACGCACGCACACACACGCACGCACGCACGCACGCACGCACACGGCTATAAATGGGGAGAAAGAATAAAAGCAATGGAAAATTATAGAGAGCATATTATATACAATTATATATTACAATGTGATTCCCCTCCGAGTGGAGACAGGCTGCACAGGGGATTGAGTGAGGTCAGGATTTTATGCAGAGGAGAAAAGGTGAGTTTTGAGAGCGGACTTGAAGGAGATAAAAGTAGGTTGCTGACGGACTGAGAGAGGAAGTTTGTTCCAGGAAAGTGGACCAGAAACAGAGAAGGCTCGTGGACCATAGGTATTGAGCTTAGTGCGTGGAAAGCGAAAAGTCAGAGGATCGGAGGCAGAGCGGAGGGTACGTGAGGGAACATAGATCTCAAGTAGGCTTGACAGATAATCGGGGGCTGCGTTATTGAGGCTTTTGTAGCACATGGTGTCTAGTTTGTACTGTATGCGCTTTGATACAGGGAGCCAGTGAAGTTGTGCCAGGAGAGGAGATATGTGGTCAGCTTTTTTCTTTTTTAGTACAAGGCGTGCAGCATTGTTTTGAATGCGCTGCAGGATGTGAATGGTGGAGGCAGGAAGACCAGACAGGAGTGAATTGCAATAGTCAATGCGAGACATTATGAAGGAGAGAACGAGTTTTGCAGTTGTTTCGACAGAGAGATACTTCCTGATCAGGCTTATACGATGGAGGTGATCTGGCAGTTTGAGAAACAAAGTTGTTCATGGAGAGGGTAGAGTCAATGCAGACATCAAGGTTTTTAGCTGAATCAGAAATTGGGACTGATGTGTTACATAATGGGAGAGAAAGATGAGGCAGCTGAGAAAGTTTCCGACGGGTGCCAATGAGGATAGCTTCTGTCTTGTCATCATTAAGCTGAAGTTTGTTGAACGTCATCCAGTTCTTAGTGTCCGAGTAACACTCAGTGGTGCGAGTCAAGAGGCGCTGTATATTGTCTGGTGTGTCACTGTCTAGAATTTGGGTGTCATCAGCATAGAAGTGGTGTTTTATAGAGTGGGAGTTGATGATGGTGGACAGGGGGGAGGTGTAAAGAGTGAAAAGAACAGGGCCAAGGACAGATCCTTGTGGAACACCACAGGTCAGGTATGCAGGTTGAGAGTAAGTGCCATTAATGAGAACAGTTTGTTTTCTGTTTGATAGATATGAAGTGAACCAGGAGAGAGCAATGTCAGAGATGTCAAAAGTATGATGAAGTCTAGAAAGGAGAATACCATGGTCAATGGTATCGAAGGCTGCAGACAGATCAAGGAGTGTGAGGAGAGAGACTTTGCCAGTATCAGTTGCAAGGAGGAGATTGTTGAGAATGTGTAGCAGGGCAGTTTCAGTGCTATGGCACTGGCGGTAGGCTGACTGGAAAGGATTGAGGAGATTGTTGGCAGACAGGTGAGAGTTCGGACCAAACCCCATGCAGAAAGATGATAATATGCGCCAGACCCGGTTGGCCAGTGCTGGAACAGCAAGCACCAGAACAAGTCTTAAAAGACCAGGGAACCCTTACGGCGGTGCCTCCAACGAACCAACGCTGTCTGATATTCAGCGCATGTTGCAGACGCAGACAACACACCTTGATGACAAGTTCGCTGACGTAAAGAATGATATCTTCATCCTGCGAGAAGAGAACCCTGTCAAGCAGGTAGACTGAACAAGATTGAGGGAGGAGGTGACCAGACTGAGACGGGAGAACGAAGGTCTGCGAAAAAAGAATGACAACCTGGATGAGTGGCTGCAGGGCATGAAGAGGAATGTGGACGACTTAAAGGGAAGTCCAAACTCATCCATCTTATTTTCTACCATCTAACCCTGCACGAAAATGAGACAAGTGCAGACTGTGAAGGTACGGTGAAAGAGTCCCTAACAGGCTGACCTTCTGAGGACATTGTGTTTGACGGGGTACATCGTTTGAATATGAAACCAGATTGCCCAGTAACTGCTAGATGTGATTTTTATAAACAAAACATATCAATTTTGAAAGCCAAAAAGAAACTGCGAGGAACAAAGGTCTTTATTGGTGAGGACTTTTCCAGCAGAGTCAGAGAGATGAGGTGAAGGCTAACTCCACACCTTATAGATGCCAGGAGTATCGGTAAACGTGTTACCATGATATGCATTTATCTACTTGTGGAAGACAGGAAATATACCATAGATTCTAATGAAAATCTATTGAAAATGAAACGATGTATTGGCCAGTCCACAAAAACTGATAGTATTTTATTCGTATCTGCAAAAGATGACAAAAAAAAGGCACTGGGTTCGTTTTCACAGGCCAAGCACACAAATGTCACAGACGCAGCGTGTGGGAATTGTGAATCTACGCAATGTGGAAAATTGTGGCTAAGCCAACGTGTGTGCCATTTGCCAGTTAAGTGACACACATAATAGTTTGTCCTCGTGCTTTGGAAATAATCTATAATATGAAAAGACGGTGGGGTTTTTTGCTTGTTTCTTTCTTTCTTTCTTTGGGGGGGTTGTTTGTTTGTTTGTTTGTTTGTTTGTTTGTTTGTTTGTTTGTTTGTTTGTACAAATAAAAGCGTTCAGAAAGCGTTTAAGATACGAGGTTATGCTAAAACATAATCACTTTTTGTTTGATTTTGCCGTTTTGTTGTTTTTGTTATCCTCCTTCTAAGGGACCATGCCCTTTATGAATAAATCATCCCAAGTCTGAACTCTCTGTGTGTGTGTGTGTGTGTGTGTGTGTGTGTGTGTGTGTGTGTGTGTGTGTGTGTGTGTGTGTGTGTGTGTGTGTGTGTGTGTGTGTGTGTGTGTGTCCCTCTCTCTCTCTCTCTCTCCGCTGGAAGGGGGGACGCTACCAAATGTCGATGAATGAAAGACACCCATCACTTAACCTCCCTGTTAGCGCCGTATTCTCAGGATTGATAGAGAGTGGCATCAGAATAATCAGCAAGAGGTACCGTGAGGAATCATGCCGTCGACGCGGCTGACTTTCATAGCGACATGTGGCACGTTCCACTTAGTATACTGGTATCGGTATGTGTTGTGTCCTTTATGTTGTAGAGGGCCAACAAGAAAGTCGCCATGAGGGTTGTCATCATGACAGCAAAAAGCCCAATAGGCGGTGACATACTAGGATTGCTCCTTTCTCTGATGTTCTGGGGAGGGGGATTTTTTGTGGTGACACGGAACAGAATCCCGGTCCTGCACCTTCCAGATCGGACAGTACACGGCATACCAGGCCGACTGGTGTTGGACGTCGGACCAGCATGACGGGTCCTACGGGCAGTGGCGCCCAGGCGAATCTTCTTCTCCCCTTCACGAACCAACTCTGGCAGACGTGGTGGGGATGCTCAGTGTTCTGACCTCCCAAGTGAATGACATGTACATCAACATAAACATTAAGTTCTCTGACTTGGAAAGTAGTGTAAAGGAACTTGGCGAACAATATGCTATACTGCAGAGTGGGGTCAAAGATCTAAGGGAAGAGGTGGGAAATCTTAGAAATGAAAATCAAGAATTGATGAAAACTAATTCTGTGTTGCTAGCAAAATTGACGAACTGGAGAGCAAAGCAGGTGATCTTGAGGACAGATCAAAAAGGAATAATCTTATTTTTATGGGACAGAGGACAGAATGAATCAAAAGAACAATGTGAAAGCAAATGACAGGACCTCATCACTGACAAATCGGAGATAGCAGGCGGTATACAATTTGATCGTGTTCATAGATTGAATGCAAAACCTGACTGTTCAATAAGTGCACGGTGTTGGTTCTACAAGGATAAAGTCTAAATTCTGAAATATGCAAGAAAACTGAAAGGATCCAATGTTTTGGTTGGGGAAGACTTTTCTACATATGTAAGGGAAATTAAACGTAAACTTAAACCCCATCTAAACACAGTACGCAAGAATGGAAAAAGAGTGACAATGGGTTTCAAACATCTGAAAATTCACGGTAAAAAGCATTATCATGATGGTAAGGGTGGCTTAAAGGAAAGCAGATAGGATAATGGCATTGGCCTATCTCCGTCAGTGGCGCGCGTGAACGATACTTCATGATCAAGGTCAGTGTGGCCGACTTGTCAGACATGAACACGAGCGACCACGTGAAAGACAAGCCATTACATGTACATGTAGTGTCAAATACCAAAATAAGATGAAATGCATGTGTGTTGTCCAGCACTCCATTTTATTCGTGAGAAATACATACACACAAAATGTTGTAGAAAACCCTCCGTACTTACATTCACTTTAATGGTGTCATCAACTGCAACTAAATTTGTTTGAAACTTAGCCTTATTTATATACAAAATGCTGAAAATTTAGAGATACAGCAATTTCTTGGATTTCTTTT
>JAPXFY010000012.1:77531955-77539455 GCA_030674185.1 Monoplex corrugatus | reverse complement strand
TAATCGTGAAAGGGAATCAGCACAAGAAGACAGAACAGACAGCACAAAGGTCTCATTGCTGGGGCTTGGATTTCGTTAACGTCCATTGACAACTCTTCACTTGGACAGATTCAACCGGCATGTAAAGCTTTTCTTTTTTTCTTTTCCTTTTTTTTTCTTTTTTGTTTCTTTCTGTTTTTATTTTATCTCTCTTCTGTCCCCTCCACACATTCTGTCTTTCTAAAACGCAAACATCTCTTCTTCTGGAACATATATGTGGAATATATTACCTACCAATATCAAAATATGCACATCGCCAGCCAGCTTTAGACGAAAGCTTTAAAACATTTTCTTTATGTGACAAGTGCATTAAAAGTACTTGATCTCTCTCTCTCCCTCTCTCTCTTTCTCTCTCTCTCTCTCTCTCTCTCTCTCTCCCTCTCTCTCTCTCTCTCTCTCTCTCTCTCTCTCTCTCTCTCTCTCTCTCTGTTCACTGTACCCAGTCGGTCTGACGCCAATTTGCTCAATGCTAAGTTAGTCTGGTGTCCCTTGCCTGTATGTCTGTGGTCAGGACCTGTTTACAGACAGAACACGTGGTAAATACGATGCACTTTCATAAACGATTGCAGGATTTCAGAGATAGGGAAGGAGGAACAGTGTAGTGGATAACATCACCATCGATTTGTATGTCACAGCCTGGGCATGCCGCGTATTTGCTATACGGAAAGCCGACCTAATTGGATTTGTTGTTTTTCGTTCCCAGTTGTGGGTGATTGTGTGGCTACTGGTGCCGTCTGCTGTCTGGTCAATACGTATGCTCAGAAGAAAAAAAGAAATTCAGGTGCATATGCGCGTAATGAAACATAGCAGTGTGGTACGTAGACACACACATTCACGCATGTTCATATGCCCAAAGGAGCTCATGCACACGATGCCTGTGAGAAAAGTCCGAAGACTGAAATGAGGAGTGGTAGCTACTAGACCAATTCATTCACTATACATTGAGCCTTGCCAGCCGCTGAGGGCCATATCAGGGCTGTATCTGTCAGGCCATGAAACTTTCTTCCCTACAGCAGCATGGTTTCATTGACTGGAGGCTGAATTCTGCATACACGATGTGACACCATTTGATGGCACGTCATCATCTCCTCTTCTTTCTGTTCGTTTGGTTTTCTGTCTTCTTCACTTTTCTGTCATTTCTTTATCGGGCCAGCAGCTCATTCACGTGTTGTCTTTTCTTGAACGTTTGCCTGTGCAGTCTTTGATACTCTGCGAAAGCGCTGTACTTTGACGCTCAGGTAGTGAGATAGCATTAGGATGGGTCTTGGGTGTACGTTCTAGATAAAATCTGGCAGATAACATGATTTATCGTCCTCTTGTAAGAAAAGTTTCACAGCGATATATACTTATCAAAACAGCATAACAGATACAATCAAAGTAAATCAAAATAAATAAGCATGGTGATAGGCACACACACACACATACAAATGTGCGCGCGCACGCACGCACACACACACACACACACACATACACGCACGCACACACACACACACACACACACACACACACACACACACACACACACACACACACTCAAACACATACATTTACATACATCACAAACACGTTTGCATGCAGTCATGTACATACTCATTATAAAGATGCATAACTTAGTCAAAACTACAAAATTCAATAGGACTTGGTGAACGAAGTTCGCGGCAAGAGATCATGTTTGCAGGAGTTCCATGTGTGCTGTGATGGAGTCACTGTAGTGGTAGTGTCATTGTTTAACCTTTCCCCTTGTCGTGTCTTAGAGAAAGAATCATGTCGATGTAAAACTGTAGTTTAGGGTTGAAAAAGTGAAGCGACTTCCTGTGATCTAAGAGTTATTTTCCCTTTGTTGATTTTGGTAACCAGGAACTGAGAGTTATGCCCCTTTAGTGAGTTTGGGTCGCCGTGTGTTTGTGAAGATTGTGGTAGAAATGGTTAAAAAATCTCAGACGCTGCGCTTCAGTCTGTGTCTTTCTTTAGAGTTGTGTGCAGCTAATTTTGCCACGTTACATTGGTGAACCCAACGCCAAACATTGTCAATAATGGCTGAAGAACTATCCTCTGAATCTATTTTTGCTGACCTATTAACATAACTTCAAGCTCTAACTGTCCGGTCTAACCAGATCAACACAGTGTCTGTCAAACTACCTGGATTTAAGATAAAATCACCAGAAGTTTGGTTTGCAAGGGTGGCAGCCCAGTTTGGTACCAAGGGCATTAGTGAAGACCAAACAAAATATGACTACAGTGTGAGTGCACTTAACATCAACACAACAGAGGAAATTCAATCAATTCTCACCAACCCACCAACTGTTGACTAATATAATACCTTGAAGACAGCCATAATCAAGACTTTTGGCAAGTCTCAGGTACAAAAAGATGCTGAACTCCTCAACCGGAATGGACTTGGTGACAAACACGCTTCTGCTCTAACGCACAAGATGAACACCCTTGACAATGACCCGCAAACACTTAAACGTGCATAGTTTCTGGCAACCCTTCCTGCAGACATTCGAAGTATTCCAGCAGAATATAATATTGCAGACACAGAGGCACTTGCCGAAGCGGCGGACCGTATCTGGGAGGCACGAGCTACAAGTGTACAGCAAATCTCCAAGTGAAACAACGCCATAGCTATGAGACCACCCACTGAACAAGATGTGGTGACACAAGCATCAGTAGAGACTGCTCCTGCGATGAAGAAGCGATGTTCTCCTCCTTCACAGGCTTCTGTGTGTTTCTACCAGCAGAGATTTGGACCAGATGGCCGTCGTTGCCAGCTCGACTGCAAGTTTGCATCATTATTTCCCAAACCAAACCACCGGGGCACATCATCAGCGAGAAATGCCAAAGCCGGTCACCAAACGTGGTATGGCCGGCGTTTCAAATCCTAACACTTTCTCTGTTCATGATCGCCACACTGGCCAGTCATACTATTAACATGGTGCTGATGTATTAGTTTGCCCAGCCTCTGCACAGGACCACAAGGCTAACTGACCTTCTATACCACTTTCTGCTGTAATGGAACTTCCATCAAGATCTGGGCCAAATGTAAGTATCACTTAGGAAATTAGACCCAAACAAGACACGCATGAATTTATCTTGCTGACGTCACTGTCCCATTCTATGTGCTGAATGTTTCATCACTCATGGACTTGTCACAGACCTGAAGGGCAAGTGCCTCCTGTCAATTGATAACGCCTCTGTTCTCCTCAGAAGCACTGATTTCCCCTTGACCCATGCAGGCCATATCGCTTCATCCAGGCAACACATGCTCTCACATTTTTCAACAGTTTCCATAGTTACTCACTCCACAGTCAATAAACATGGTGTTGAACATAATATCATCACACATGAGCCACCAAAACATGGTGTTGAACATAATATCATCACACATGAGCCACCAAAACATGATGTTGAACATAATATCATCACACATGAGCCACCAAAACATGATGTTGAACATAATATCATCACACATGAGCCACCAAAACATGGTGTTGAACATAATATCATCACACATGAGCCACCAAAACATGGTGTTGAACATAATATCATCACACATGAGCCACCAAAACATGGTGTTTTCGAACCAAGTTAATAATCATCACACATGAGCCACCAAAACATGATGTTGAACATAATATCATCACACATGAGCCACCAAAACTGTAAATGCGACTACTGAAGAGACTCCTACCATGGAAGCCCTAGATAAAATTCATCAACACTTGGATTCTCTATCTACTTCAAAGGAAGTGTTGGAAGAAGAGTGTAAAGATTTCTCTGAATCTAGTAAAAGACAAATATGTGTTCTAGAAGAGTGTGTGTTTGACCTCGAGGTTAAAGCAGACAAAAAAGAAACAGAAATATTCACAGTGCTGAAGAAAAATGACGAACTGTTGAATGTCGTAAGAGGACAGGACTTTAAACAAAAAGAAAGAAACGTAAAACATTTGCAGCAGTATTCCCGTAGATGGAATACTAGGGTTTATTGGGTTCCTGCGACAGAGGGAGAGGAGATAAATGATTGCATTTAAAAACAATGTGCCGTGTTTTTAACCAAGATATCGGTGTTGCCACCTCCCCGACTGATATAGAGGTGGCACACAGAACGGGCCAACGTAATAAACGAAAGGCAAGGCCTATCCTCGTCAGATTTTTCGACAGAAAAAAAGACAAAATCATTGCTAATAAATAAAAACACTAAAAACAAAAGTACTGCAATTGGCGAAGAATTGACAGTAGCCAACTATAAACTGTCCACTGCGGCATCTTCACCATCATCATGTGCCTTGTTGTATGGCGTTGGTGATCATGGCCCTCCACACGATTCTATCCCCTGTCGCTGCGAGTACATCTCCCACCCTTTCTGTACTCAGCCACCCTGCAAGTCCGTCCAATATTTTCTCCCTGTGTCTACCTGTGTTCTCTTTCCCTCCAGCTTTCCTGTTGTGACCAGGTGATCTAATTCCCCTTTCCTCATAAAATGTCCTATAAATGTTGCTTGTTTTTTCCTTATCTTCTTTATTTATGATCTTTTGTGTCTGCCTCCTTCAAGACTGTGTCGTTTGTTTTCTTTGCTGTCCATGGAACCCTGAACATTCTTCTTAGATACCACATTTCAGTTGCATCAGTTTTGTTCTAATTTTCTGTGTTGACTGTCCACGCTTCACAACTGTACAACAGTATGGGTTCTATGTAACATTCAAGAATTCTCTTCCTGATGGTAATTGATAGGTATTTGTTGGTGAGAACGTTTTTCATCTTCTTGAATGTTGTTTTAGCTCGGCCGATTCTGCTGGCTATTTCTGATGTGCATCTACCGTCTGATGAGATGACTGTCCAGATGTTTAAACTTATCAACCTCTCTCAGAATTGTGACATTTGCTGTTATTTTGCATGAGGGAATGTCTTGTTTTTCACTCATTACCGTGACTTTTGTATTCTTGCTATTTAACTCCAGCCTGTATTTTTACTTTCTATTTCTAGTACATTCACGAGGATTTGTCGGGTTTTGTTTGTTTGTTTGTTTTTTTGTTTGTTTGTTTGTTTGTTTTTTGTTTGTTTGTTTGTTTTTATTTTCTGCAATTAGCACAGTTCATTTGCGTAACGAATGTTGTTTATCATTCTTCCTCCAACCTTTATCTCAGGGCATTCTTCTAGGTTTCTCATGATGGTTTTGTTGTAAAATGTAAAAAATCTGGTGACAGAACACGACCCTGCCTGACCCCTCTTTTGATATTTTGGAAAGAGCTTATATCGTTTTCGATTTTCATTGCTGCTTGCTCCCAATACATACATGTACTTCCGATTATTCTTAGATCTTTTCCATCAATATTGAGCCTTTCTAATTGTTTGATCAATTCTTCGTGTCTTACCCAATCAAAGGCTTTAGTATGATCAACAAATCATAAATATAAATCCTTATTCAACTGTACTGACCTCTCTATGATAGTTCTTAGGATGCATATGGCATCAATAATTCCTTTCGATTCCGTTCGACAAATCCACACTGTTCTTCTGCTATTTCTCTTTTGATTCTGTTCCTTATCCTCATCATGATTATTCTTAATAGGATTTTTGTTACATGACTCATCAAACTGATTGTGCGATGGAGTTCGCATTCTATAGCCCCTGTTTTCTTTGGAACAGCAATGAAAACTGATTTAGACATATCTTTAGGGATTTTTCCGGTGTCATAAATTTTATTTAGGAAGACTGTTATTTTTTCAATACCGAATTCTTCGAGGGCCTCAAACATTTCTGTAGTAATGTTTTCTGGTCCTGGGGCTTTTCCCGGTTTCATCTTCTTCAATGCTGCTCTAACTTCATGTTGCATTATGGGTGGTCCTTCAACGTTCTTTCTTTTACTGCGGCACATACAGTGTAAACACTTTGTCACGCTCGCGTCATGGACAGTGAAGACAGAGTGTTTTACAAACTTTAAAATGAAATGACAATGAAGTTAAAGATTCACTTGAATGTCGATGAGGCTTTCCCAAGGGCCATGAACTCAAATACAGTGAATGGTACATAATAACCCAAATAAGATTATGTAGGTGTGTACATCCTGTCTGTCTGTCTGTGTATGCGTGCGTGCGTGCGTGCATGTGCGTGCGCATGCGTTGTGTATGTGTGTAGAAGGGATATGGTATGGTGTTGGTTGTGTGTGTGCGTGAGTATAAGTGTGTTTGTATGCGCGTGTGAGTGTGCGTGTGGTTTGTGTAAGTGTGTGTGCGCGCGTGAGTGTGCGTGCGTTTTGTGGTTTGAGTGTGTGTGTGTTGTGTGTGTGTGTGTGTGTGTGTGTGTGTGTGTGTGTGTGTGTGTGCGGCGCGCGCGCGCGCTCACGGATATGTACATTGCATACGTGTCGATATATTTTTACGAATATGTTTGTATGTATGTGTGTGCAAGCGCACAGAGTATTGCGCACACGTGTTAAAAGAGTAAATCTGTTTATTTAAAAAAGCGCAAAACCCTAAGTGTGTGCGTGTAGGTACTTATGCGCGCACGCGCGCGTCTGTGCGTGTGTTGTGAGACAGGAATTTGGATTCAATCTTCATTTGTACACATGATGGTGTTTACTCTTGCGATGAACTGTCATTGTTGTGCTTCGTGGCCTTGAGAATGGGCCGATGGACTTTTTTGGTCCTATCTAATGAATGTACATGAGTTGTTGTAATGGTGACATGATTTGATGTATAGAGTGTTACAGTCTACAGGAAGGCTGGGGCCATTTGTCTTGTTGTGGAGATGTTCGTCGTTTAGATTCTGTTGGGGATGTGTGGCGCTTGGGGATAGATAGGTGAATGGCGTTTGATCACTCTTCTTTACTGTTGGGTGAGTCGGGTGTAGATAATTGCGAAAGGCCACGCGTTGGTGACTTCATGTTTGCACATCCATGTGCGCCGTGGTGTGGGCGTGGGCGCTGGCGTGCCCACACATGTGCACATACAGGTGTGTTGTGTGATTGCGTGTGCACGCATGCGTGCATGCACGTGTCTATGTACGCCACTTGTGTGGGTGTTGAAACGAGATGAGCGTATGTATGCTGACATGCGTATTTTTGGCGTGTGTGCGAATGTGTTTCTTGTGTATGAGAGGTGCATGGCAGGCAACATATCCATGATTGCGCTTGCATGTATGCATTTGGGTGAATTGATTCCTAGGTGTTTGTGCATGATGCTTGACATGCTTCCATTCACATGTTTACGTCCAAGTATGAAGACTTGGCACAGCATGTGTGCTTCTTGTTTGGCATGTTCGCTTACACAAGTGCGTCTGTGTACGTCGTTATGTGAACTCAGAGGTGTTTATGTTCCTTCTTTCGTGGCTGTGTGCGTGTGTGTGTGTGTGTGTGTGTGTGTGTGTGTGTGTGTGTGTGTGTGTGTGTGTGTGTGTGTGTGTGTGTGTGTGTGTGTGTGTGTGTGTGTCTGTATATACTTCATTATGCTTTGAGTTACTTAT
>JAPXFY010000012.1:77516955-77526955 GCA_030674185.1 Monoplex corrugatus | reverse complement strand
ATGTTTGTTGACCAAAGTGACAGGATGACCATTGTTGTAGACTGTAATGTTTGTCTGACCAAAATGACAGGATGACCATTGTTGTAGACTGTAATGTTTGTTGACCAAAGTGATAAAATGACCACTGTTGTAGACTGTAATGTTTGTCTGACCAAAGTGACAGGATGACCATTGTTGTAGACTGTAATGTTTGTTGACCAAAGTGATAAAATGACCACTGTTGTAGACTGTAATGTTTGTCTGACCAAAGTGACAGGATGACCATTGTTGTAGACTGTAATGTTTGTTGACCAAAGTGACAGGATGACCATTGTTGTAAACTGTAATGTTTGTCTGACCAAAGTGACAGGATGACCATTGTTGTAGACTGTAATGTTTGTTGACCAAAGTGACAGGATGACCATTGTTGTAGACTGTAATGTTTGTCTGACCAAAGTGACAGGATGACCACTGTTGTAGACTGTAATGTTTGTTGACCAAAGTGACAGGATGACCACTAATGTAGACTGTAATGTTTGTCTGACCAAAGTGACAGGATGACCATTGTTGTAGACTGTAATGTTTGTCTGACCAAAGTGACAGGATGACCACTGTTGTAGACTGTAATGTTTGTCTGACCAAAGTGACAGGATGACCACTAATGTAGACTGTAATGTTTGTCTGACCAAAGTGACAGGATGACCACTAATGTAGACTGTAATGTTTGTCTGACCAAAGTGATAGGATGACCACTGTTGTAGACTGTAATGTTTGTTGACCAAAGTGACAGGATGACCACTGTTGTAGACTGTAATGTTTGTTGACCAAAGTGACAGGATGACCACTAATGTAGACTGTAATGTTTGTCTGACCAAAGTGATAGGATGACCACTGTTGTAGACTGTAATGTTTGTTGACCAAAGTGACAGGATGACCACTGTTGTAGACTGTAATGTTTGTTGACCAAAGTGACAGGATGACCACTAATGTAGACTGTAATGTTTGTCTGACCAAAGTGACAGGATGACCACTAATGTAAACTGTAATGTTTGTCTGACCAAAGTGACAGGATGACCACTAATGTAGACTGTAATGTTTGTCTGACCAAAGTGACAGGATGACCACTGTTGTAGACTGTAATGTTTGTTGACCAAAGTGACAGGATGACCATTGTTGTAGACTGTAATGTTTGTCTGACCAAAGTGACAGGATGACCACTAATGTAGACTGTAATGTTTGTTGACCAAAGTGACAGGATGACCATTGTTGTAAACTGTAATGTTTGTTGACCAAAGTGACAGGATGACCACTAATGTAGACTGTAATGTTTGTTGACCAAAGTGACAGGATGACCACTGTTGTAGACTGTAATGTTTGTTGACCAAAGTGACAGGATGACCACTGTTGTAGACTGTAATGTTTGTTGACCAAAGTGACAGGATGACCACTAATGTAGACTGTAATGTTTGTCTGACCAAAGTGACAGGATGACCATTGTTGTAGACTGTAATGTTTGTTGACCAAAGTGATAAGATGACCACTAATGTAGACTGTAATGTTTGTTGACCAAAGTGATAAGATGACCACTAATGTAGACTGTAATGTTTGTTGACCAAAGTGACAGGATGACCACTAATGTAGACTGTAATGTTTGTTGACCAAAGTGACAGGATGACCACTAATGTAGACTGTAATGTTTGTTGACCAAAGTGACAGGATGACCACTAATGTAGACTGTAATGTTTGTCTGACCAAAGTGATAGGATGACCACTAATGTAGACTGTAATGTTTGTTGACCAAAGTGACAGGATGACCACTAATGTAGACTGTAATGTTTTTCTGACCAAAGTGACAGGATGACCATTGTTGTAGACTGTAATGTTTGTTGACCAAAGTGACAGGATGACCACTAATGTAGACTGTAATGTTTGTCTGACCAAAGTGACAGGATGACCATTGTTGTAGACTGTAATGTTTGTTGACCAAAGTGACAGGATGACCATTGTTGTAGACTGTAATGTTTGTTGACCAAAGTGACAGGATGACCACTAATGTAGACTGTAATGTTTGTTGACCAAAGTGACATGATGACCACTAATGTAGACTGTAATGTTTGTTGACCAAAGTGACAGGATGACCACTGTTGTAGACTGTAATGTTTGTCTGACCAAAGTAACAGGATGACCACTGTTGTAGACTGTAATGTTTGTCTGACCAAAGTGACAGGATGACCACTGTTGTAGACTGTAATGTTTGTCTGACCAAAGTGATAGGATGACCACTAATGTAGGCTGTAATGTTTGTCTGACCAAAGTGACAGGATGACCACTGTTGTAGACTGTAATGTTTGTTGACCAAAGTGACAGGATGACCACTAATGTAGACTGTAATGTTTGTCTGACCAAAGTGACAGGATGACCACTGTTGTAGACTGTAATGTTTGTCTGACCAAAGTGACAGGATGACCACTGTTGTAGACTGTAATGTTTGTTGACCAAAGTGATAAGATGACCACTAATGTAGACTGTAATGTTTGTTGACCAAAGTGACAGGATGACCACTAATGTAGACTGTAATGTTTGTCTGACCAAAGTGACAGGATGACCATTGTTGTAGACTGTAATGTTTGTTGACCAAAGTGATAGGATGACCACTGTTGTAGACTGTAATGTTTGTCTGACCAAAGTGACAGGATGACCACTGTTGTAGACTGCAATGTTTGTCTGACCAAAGTGAAGGAGGAAACACAGTGTGCATGAGAAGCTGTAAGGGAGGGCACTCTAGCCCGCGCCATCATCATTTTACTTTCTGGTCACTGTTGCCTGAGTGATTACACAAGACACTGGGATGAGATGACCGCTTGATGTGAACAGATTTCATGACCGGCAATGATTTGTTTTCATTTAAAATGTTTTTGATCATGAACGAGATGTTCCGTCAAACATTGTAAGGTCCTGTAAAACCCAGACTGACCTGCCCAGAGCTGTTTGATGAATGAGAATGACCTCCTGACCAGCCTAGAGGAACTTCAACATGTTGTTTTATCATGCCACTCTTTGAGTGGATGGTATGCTGGACGTAGAGTGTCTCTGTCTCTGTCTGTCTGTCTCTGTCTCTGTCTCTGGTTGTCTGTCTGTCTGTGTCTCTCCCTCCCTCCCATTTCTGTTGTCTTCAGCCAGTCTGCAAGTCCGTCCAATATCTTCTCCCTGGGTCTACCTGGTGCTTACGTTCCCTCCAGCTTTCCAGTTGTGACCAGGTGCTCCAATTCCCTTTTTCTCATAATATGGCCCATAAATGTTGCCTGTCTTTTCCTAATCTTCCTTATGAATGATCTTCTTGTGTCTTCCTCCATCAAGACAGTCTGGTTTGTTTTCTTTGCTGTCCATGGAACCCTCAACATTCTTCTTAGAAACCACATCTCAGCTGCCTCAATCTTGTTCTGGCATTGCTTGTTGACTGTCCACGCCTCACAAACGTATAACAGTAACTCTGCAGATATGATACATAAAAAAACAGATGAACCATAAACCGTTTAATGTCGAAGAAGTTATAAAAAATATATTGTAATGAAATACTGATTTCCGTTTGTCGACTGGTCAAGCATAAAACAAAAAGACAATACATGTTTAGTAAAAACATGCCAACCCTTAACAATAACAATGAAAACAATAAAATAACATCATAATGATAGTGGTAGTAGTCAAATGTCTATATGTACATATACAGGGGAAAATACCATTATGGCTTTACCGTCCTGTGTCTATATATTTAGATACACTCGCACACATGCAAAGACAAGCTTCCACATAGACACAAACACATGCGCATCAGTTTGTAATCATGTGCGTGTGTATGTGTGTGTGTTTACACTGCTGTACTGACTGCTCTGGTTTGGGCACTAAAATTTGTCTCCCAATCCAAACACAAAGAGTTTCTCATTTTTTCTGACTCCCTTTCTGCTTTGCAGGCAATTGCTTGCCGAAACATTATTCACCCTGAACTAGTGAAGTTCTTTGAAGTGTATTCTACTCTTGCAAATGAAGATTACGAGATTGTTTTTGCCTGGATTCCTGGCCATGTTGGTATTGGAGGCAATGAAAAGGCTGACTGCCTGGCCAAAAAGGCTACAATGACAAAGATGCCTAAGTCCTTGATCCCTTACACAGATGTCAAATCAAAAGTACACAGTTACGTAAGAAATCTGTGGCAGGAGGATTGGAATGAACAGACAGATAACAAACTTTTCCAAATCCGCCATAACCTGAAAGAAATTCTCCCATCTGCTGCAGGAAACCATAAGAAAGAGACAGTGTTATGTAGGTGACGCACGGGTCACACATCCTACACTCACTCGTACCTTTTAAAAAATAAAGAAGCACCATGGTGTATACCGTGTGATGAGCCGTTAAGCATCCGACACCTCCTCCTCGATTGCTGGGACTTGTACGATGTGAGACAAAAGCACTACACGGCGGACTCCTTAAAGAAGCTCTTCCGAGACGTCCCTCCTGATGCAATTTTCCAGTTTTTACAAGAGATCAATAGATTTCACTTGATGTGATTTTACGTGTTTTTCTTTAATGGCATTTTAGATTTGCAAGGTTGACGGTGAGCATGGGTTTTAACTGTTGTCTTTTATCTGAACGGGTTGTTCTTTTCTTTTAGACGTGGTGTTAGCCCTGATATGGCTCTAGTGGTCGGCTGGGCTATAAGTAATATGAATATATAAGCAATGTGTGTGTGTGTGTGTGTGTGTGTGTGTGTGTGTGTGTGTGTGTGTGTGTGTGTGTGTGTGTGTGTGTGTGTGTGTGTGTGTGTGTGTGTGTGTGTGTGTTACAAACATGGAAACAAAGGAAATGAAGACAGTAAATAAATCACTAGAAAAAGAGTCGGGAGGGGTCAATTCAAAAGCAGTGATGTGTCTTACAACTAGTCCTTGTTATTTTACACATACAATAATATAAACGTGTTAAAAACTAATATAAGCACGTCTCCAACAAGACAAAACAAAACAAGCGCAAATTTTCGGCCAACTAGCCTTTGTCAAGCGCGAACGCACGGTCACAGACAAATCACAGACACCAAACAATGGATAATAAAAACTTCCCTGCCGCCTCGTCCAGTGGGTAAGAGATGGAATGAGGCCACTGGACGAGGCGGCAGGGAAGTTTTTAGTCCCGTTTTTATTATCCATTGTTTGGTGTCTGTGATTTGTCTGTGACCGTGCGTTCGCGCTTGACAAAGGCTAGTTGGCCGAAAATTTGCGCTTGTTTTGTTTTGTCTTGTTGGAGACGTGCTTACATTGGTTTTCTTGTTCTTCTGGTTTGTGTTTGCTTGGGCGCGGGCAGTCACTCTTGTTTTGGATCGTGTTAAAAACTGATGAACCATAGCACACACACATTATCAAAGAGATTAATGAATCATTGACTCCTACAGTGTGTGTCTCTTTGATGTCGATCAGGTAAGTGCTTCACAGAAACGTATGCCACCACACACGTAAAGCAATTACTTGTCAATTAGTAAACCATAAATGAACAATTACCAGCAAATCAAACCAGTAGGAATGGAGTAAAGAGAGAGGTAATTCAGCATTTCAATGCAGAAAGATAATACGTTAGAAGTGGGATAAAAGAGAATGGAAATGTGAGTAGTGATGAGGTTGTCTAAATGTTTTATTAGCTCAGTGTGTTGTAGAATTAGGAACGGGCTGTTAGCTGGAATGAATGTTTACGTTATATCAAGCGGATGTTTATGAAGTTTTTATTTAAAATCATGTTAACAGTTTCTTTTTCATCATGACGTAGGTGTTCACTATATTACCAAGAATCCCAAAAGCTGCTTTAGAAAATTCTATCATAAATGTTTTGGAAAGAAAAATGCAAAAGAGAGGTTGGGTCCTTTGTTCTAACTGTATATTCAGTGTTTAGAATCCTACACTTAACTGGGATTTTATATTCTGGGTAAAAAGGGAAGACGAAAATATGATGTTATGTCGTACTTGGGGTTAAAAGAGACCAGAATAGGTAAGTATATATAGGTAGGCATAAGCATATATGTGTCTCCAAGCATGCATCGGTGTATGTATGTGTCTGTCTGCCCATCTGCTTGTCTGTCTCTTGTTGTGTCTGCGTGTGTGTTTGTGTGTGTTGTGCTGCTTTCTGTCTTTGTAACCATCTGTATGTCTCAAAACATTTATATGCTAAACATCGGTCAGTAGAACCATAAACTGGTCTATCATGACGTCTTACAGATGGAACAGAGAAAGTTTGACAGATTGTGATCGAATTTTGTTCGTTGGAAATACAATCTGAAGTTCGTTGTTTTGTGTTCAGAAAGTGAAATGAACACGTTTGCAGTATACTTTGCAATGTAATCCGTCAGGCATTACGATAGCAGTGAAAAAATGTCATGTTTTGGGGAAAACACTTTGTCTTTCAACTGTTTTCCTGTGATATTGATGACCAGCTCATCACTTGTCACTAGCACAGTCATGATCATGATCATCGTCAATAATGTTTTCATAAAGAGGTACACGTTTTTGAAAGACTGCCAATGTTATCTTAAATTCATAGTTTTGCAAAAAGTGTGCGTGTGTAGATGTGTGTGTTGTGTGTGTGTGTGTGTGTGTGTGTGTGTGTGTGTGTGTGTGTGTGTGTGTGTGAGTGTGTGAGTGTGTGTGTGTGTGTGTGTGTGTGTGTGTGTGTGTGTGTGTGTGTGTGTGTGTGTGTGTGTGTGTGTGTGTGTGTGCACAGAAGAGGGATCGGTGGAAGCAGAACGCAAGGCCACAACTTCTTCCCATGCCTTTCCTGCAGAAAAACACGTTTCCCCAGGATTGGTCTTGTACGGTACATGAAGACCACACCAGGCCAGTGTGTCAAACCAATATTTCTAATCATCGGTTGGATTGCTAGGAAAGTCCATCGCATCATTATCATACCTTCAGGGACTGTCACTATTAGCAAGGACATGAAGTTTTCAAAAATAAGTCAGTGGCAGAGTATGTCACACCTGTATAATGTCACTTAACTTTATGCCATGTCTTGTCTCTCCACACATGTTCAACCTGCTGGTGGCATTTCTTTTATCATTTTGAATATCTCCTATATATATTGTGATGACAAGGCATAATGTTCTGGCACAAAATACCAAGCTTTTAACGCCGATCTGCTGCAGTTTAAATAAAGGCTTCATCATGCCTTGAACATGGGTCGATGTTGACAAGAGTCGCATTTTTCCAATGAAATGCGGATTAAACATTAGTGGACTGTGCTTTTCAAATACAGAATTTATCTGGGTCATATTTCAAACCTTTGATCTGCTGCTCTAAAAAGTTCGTGAAATCGAGTCTTTTGAAGGTCATTTTCAGCCCACAACTGCACTGAAACTGATGCTGATACACCAGTGAAAGAAACACGCTGAACACACAGCAAACATACCGGTTGTTCAACCCGTCATTGCTGTGACTGTCAGGGAAATCGAGGTCCTGACAAGTTGACACACTGATTATCCTGAATCCAAGTTCGCCTGTGATCTAGATATAATGAATTACACTAACCAATACTGCGTAGTGTTTTTATGGAAACGAATTTACGAAACATTTCGGAAATTAACCACATACAATCAAATCAAAATCCAAACACTGGTATCTGCATGGTTAAGAATGTGTTTCTATTGATGTATAATTGTTGTTGTTGTTTTGGTTTCATTTTGGTTTATTTTGTTTTGCTTTGTATGCACTTTACAGAAACAACACACTTACAACAAAAACATTTGTTTTAAGAAGTTAAATGTGATCAATATACACATAATTAAAAAAAAACGGAACTATCTACTTTTGCCAATGACGATATGTTTCTTTTAAGACTATCAAAATCAAAGTGCCCACGATAATTACAGCTTTCGATCATAAACATTCCCTAAGTCCTTCTCCAGGGAGAAAGTGGGTGCAGTGGGGAGAAGACTGATAGATAAACAATCGTGGAAGCTGAAATGATTACTTTCGAGCAGAACACCAGACAACTGATCCATCATTCTGTGACGATGCAGGCAGCTGTCAGTTTCTGTGGGCTGTGATCTGACCCTCATGTCCACTTTTAGTGATGTGGGATCTGTTGTCGCTTAAAGGTTAACACATGAGTGGCGCAATCCTTCATTAATTCCTGTGTAGCCAAACGCGTGAATGTAATTAAAGTACAGCCATTGGAGCCACATGGCAGACTGTACTAAGCGTTTTTTGTCTCCGCATATATGTGTATGTATTTAGCTCCAATGAAAGATTTAGAAACATTGCTATCAAAACTTGCACTGTTCTAGGTACTGCTGTGACAGGAAAATATAATGTCCAAAGGACAACATATAAGGTGCACAATACATGTAAACTGATACCACCTATAACCATGTAAATAATATTAGTGATAATCCTATCCATGATAAACAAAATTCACACAGACACACAGATACACACAACACACACACACACACACACACACACACACACACACACACACACACACACACACACACACACACACATTTACACTCACCAGGACACAAGATAGGGATGGAGGAGTTACATAGGCACACCCATACCGAAATTCTGTTATTCTTTATTGTGAAAAAGAAAATGTCTAAAGCTGTGAAACTGTACTTACATGCACATAACAGGCTCACTCAGTCAACCTATCTCTCTGTGTGTGTCTGTCTCTCTTTGTGTGTCTGTCTCTCTTTACAGCTTTCTGTCTCTCTCAGTCTCTCTGTCTCTATCTGTCTGTTTCTCTCTCTTCTCTCCCGTTCTCTGTCTCTCTTCTCTGTCTCTGTCTCTTCTCTCTCTCTCTCTCTCTCTCTCTCTCCTCTCTCTCTCTCTCTTCTTGTTGTATACTTAACACCTTTGTGAAGGGAGAAACAAACAGATACCCAATATGTGTAAATTCTGATGGTAGATGTGTCTACTATTGGTTTAAATTAATAAACACGGAAAATTATAGAATACTTCGCAAAATGTATGATATGCTATATAACTTATTTCCAAACGTTAAACTCACCTGAATGTCGAATAAACGTGCTTGCTTGTTTGAATATGGATTTGGTGTTGTATGGATTACTGCACCAAATATATTCACCAACATCCGCAAGTACTCAGGAAAAAATTAACACCTTCTATGAAGCATTAGAGACAGCCAAGGGGATATTACAGTAATAATAGGAAATTTTAATGCTAAATGGGACAGGAAAAAGTAGATGACATACTTGGATCTCATGGCCTTGGCACACGAAATGAAAGAGGAGAACAACTTGCAGAGTGGGCACAGATAAACTATTTCATAATACGAAACATTTGGTTTGAGCAACCTAACAGAAGAAAATGAAAATGGATGAATCCAGGAGACAGCACAAGAACTCAAATTGATTATATCCGATAAATAAAAGATTTAGACATTCTTTACTAATACCAAAAAGGTTACCAGGCGCAGACTGCAACAATGAACACTATCTTGTAATGGGAAGATTTTGTCTGAAACTAAAGAAAAGAAAACAGACCAAAATTACCATGAAACTAAATCTTGGACTCTTAAAGACAGATGAATCGACTCGTGAAAAATGAAATAATTTCAAAAATGAATTCAGTGCTCTGATGAACAAAGACAAAGAAATACAAGACCGACATAACACAGCTATTGAGTTTGTGTACAAAAACATTGAAGAGATTGCCTACAGGAAAAAGACGTGCACATCAACTGGTTGCTTAAAATCTTAAGATGGTACGATTATCATGGAAAAAGACAAAATATTAAATAGATGGGAGAGTACATAAAGACTTTTTTTTTTTGAAGATAACAGAAACGAAGAACACGTTGTAAGAAAGAACATTGAAGGATCACAAGTTAGAGCAACACTGAAAAAGATGACACCGTGAAAAGCCCCAGGACCAGACAATATTACTACAAAAATGATTTCGCCTCTAGATGAATTTGGTTTTGAAAAAAATCACAATTTGACAGATAATATTACTACAGAAATAAT
>JAPXFY010000012.1:77459455-77511955 GCA_030674185.1 Monoplex corrugatus | reverse complement strand
TCAGTATCCTCAGTGTGACCCAAAACATCTAAATCTGAGCACTAACACCATCTGTTTCTAGTTGTTACAGTTTTGCATTTCCTTAAGGGCGGAGCTTGCTTCTTCAATCGTAATTTTCCTTTATGAATTATCTGCTTCATTTCCACTTATCTGTGGCAAATTTTTACCCGTATCAAAAATGTATTTTCAACGATTTTTCTTCGTTTGAATTTGCTCGACATTTAGATACGAAGAAATGAACACTGTGACAGCACTGACTGTGTCTGCTGATAATCACTGACGGGGGAGTGAAAACGAATGGACCGACATTCAGACAGAGATGGCTGTGGATCTCACTTTCCAGATAGGAACACACACAGACTTGCCCATCGTTCTGTGACTGAGCAGCAGCCTTCAGTCTCTGGGGACTGTGCACGGCACTTTTATGTCCAGCCTTTAACGGCGTGCGGTCTGTTGTCACTGCAAAGGTTAACGCTTGAATGGTGCAGGCATTCCCAACATCAAATCCACCTCCACCCGCCTTTGTCGTCCAAAGCGATGATGCAATTGAAGGGAAGCCATCAAAGCAATTTCAGTAATTGTATAAAGTGGTTTTGTCTCCCTTTAATCAATAAACGTGGCCTCGCAAGCCAAAGCTGGCTAGTAGCGTGAGTAGGGTGGTAGAGCCCTCTCTACTCTCAGGTCAGCTGTTTGAGGGACAGGGCCCACTCCATTCCTACCCTGCTTTACCTTCCCCAAGCTAAGCAAGAGTAGGTACCTTCAAACACCAGAGTGGACACATCTCTTTCCAGCCAGGGTTCAAATCACTGTCTGATCGGCAAGGAGTTTTGCCTCTACACTAACCATGTCCTAAAAATGTATGACCCAATATGATTTCAAAACAAAACCATCGTGAAAATCAAAATCAGAGTCTGTGATACAAACCATAGGGTTTATGCTCACAGCAGTGGTGAGAAAACTGCTGACATCTAAAGACAGTTTCTGTTTGTATATCAAATTGATAGCATGTACTGGACTATAATTGATATTAGGCAGTTCTTCACAGATTTAGTGAAAAATATGTTAGAAAGGGTACAGGTAATCCCACAACCCGAAGTTGGCTCATATGGGACTGAATTGGCAGAAACCTGTCTATTCTTAGGTGAGGTGTTTGAGAGTGTTTCCACTCCTTTTGGATATTTTGAAAGGTGAGAATGTTGAGTACAGACACGAGGCATAGACTTTTAAAGTCTAATTCTGTATAGTTGACAAACAAGACTGGGTAATATGTTTTCCTTTTAGAACAACCTGTTGAGTGTTTTAATCATAACCATTCTTGATTAACCACACCATCCTTCACGTAATCTTTGTGATCCTGTAACATTTTGTTCCAATCTACAGATTGTGAGCACTTAAAGATCACTTGTATGTTATACCCCCCCCCCCTCTCTCTCTCTCTCTCTCTCTCTCACTCTCTCTCTCTCTCTGTCTCTCTCTCTCTGTATGTGCGCGTGCACGTGTGCGCTTGCATCTATAAATGTGCGTGCGCACGTGTATGTGTGTAATGTATCCTTAATACTCCATGATGAAGACTACAGACCATAACCTGATCTCACAATCAAAATGTCCTGGCAAAAACTACATCACAGACACATACCTGCTCACACCCGTGAAAGAAGAGACCAGATAAACACAGTGCAATAGGATGTTACAGGCAGTACACATGAATCAAACAAACAAGGCAAAAAGTTTTTTAAAATCCGGTAAAGATAGGGGGCGGGACTGAATTAACACGTGGTCATCATAGAAGAGAATGACTTTTGCCAGACTAGAAAAGAGAGTGTGAAGAAAGAGTCAGACAGACATACCGACAGACAGACAGACAAACAGACAGGCAGGCAGGCACAACAGACAGATTGCAGTGGAAACTAAGAATCTCACTATAGAGGTGGTGAGTTAGGAGCATGTTTAAGAGGATTCACTGCCCTTGGACCAGTAAATATCTAGCAGACTGCTGTCTCCTTGAACTTTCACTCCATGTGCTGGCATGGTCTTGGACTGGTAATGGAGGCGGAAGAGTGAGAACAGGGCCAATGGAATACTAAGCTGACACCAGCAGAATGTAGTGTTAAGATGGGCAGCAAACAGAACAGTTTTGATGTTGCAGGCTGGGATAAACCTCGCCAGATAAAGTCTTAAAGTCATGGCTCTGTCCACACAGCCAGTTAGCCCACATAAAACGTCAACCGCCGGGCAGAGTTCCCTGCCGGAACCCCAGGTAGAACCAGTGACCTTTAGAACTTCGATATAATGGTCTCCTAACTGAGCCATATCAGGTGATTTTTACCCGTATGAAGTACAACACAACTTGTCCATTATTCTACGACTGTGCAGGTAACCCTCAATCTCCAGGGACAATGATCGGCACCTTTATATCCAGCTTTTAGCAGCATAGGGTCTATTGTCGTAAACGGTTAACACACGAATGGCGCAATCTTTTTGGTTTTTTCTCTGTAGGTGAACTCCCTGGTATGAGTAAAGGGAAATGAACCAAACAATCTTGCTGTTTGCATTGAGTGATTTTCATATATTCATATTCATATTCATATTCATATTTATATTCATATTCATATTCATATTCATATGCTTATTCATATTCATATTCATATTTTAATTATATTCATATTCATATTTATATTCATATTCATATTCATATTCATATTCTTATTCATATTCATATTCATTTCTTTTCGTCACAATGGATTTACCATGTCAAACTCAGGCCGATCTCCCCGTTGAGAGCGCTACGCCGCAGTGCAGCGCCACCTTTTATTACCAAGACTTTAGAAAGGCAAAAAATGTAATCCGTCTCTCCAACATTGTTATACTGGAGCAAGTCCTGTTCTCCAGGATTCTCAAGTGCCGTGGAATCGTTAGTGTGCACAGGCCAGAAGGCACACAGATCCAACTTGTTATTTGTCCCCTTGCGAAGGACTAGAAGTTCAATTTGATTTCCGGTCAAACTGAGGAGAAAAGTTGAGGCCACTACGTGAAAAGAATCCTGGAACCTCAAGTTTAGTTACAGACAGGGTATCGTCTGCACCATTCTGTCACTCTTCTCCTTTTGCCTCCCTTCAATCGTGTTTGACTTAACCATTGTATGACTCCAAATCAGGTCCATGTTTATTGAGAACCCCAGAATGTATAGATACAGAATGGCTAGAAAGCAAACATTAGTAGGATAATAGGTGTAATATGTCTGATGAATATCAAAGTTCACAGTGTTTGATATATAACAACGATACAAGCGGAAGAATAAATATGTAAAGTAAGTCATAAACATATGATTCATTATTGACTTGGAAACAATCATGTATCTTGAAAAACAAGAACTTTTACAGTCACACTGATATGATGCACTGGGTATAAACACAATCTACGCCTAAATCTGTGGAGACGTTGAGAAAGACTCAGATTTTCCCTTGGGAACAGCCTATTCAGTGTTTCAGTGTATTTTTGGATTGCACCCAATGCTGTATCCTTCATCAAACCATGCATTATGCTACACATCTTGTGTCTGTCTGTTTTCATTCATCTGTCTTTTTTCATTGAAGGCACGTGCACTAAAAGATCTGTTGTACATTACCTCTCTCTCTCTCTCTCTCTCTCTCTCTCTCTCTCTCTCTCTCTCTCTCTCTCTCTCTCTCTCTCTCTCTCTCTCTCTGTGTGTGTATGTGCGCTTGCTCGTGCGTGCTTGAGTGTGTGTGTGTGTGTGTGTGTGTGTGTGTGTTGTGTGTGTGTTGTGTGTGTGTGTGTTGTGTGTGTGTGTGTGTGTGTGTGTGTGTGGTTTCGCGCGCGCGTGTGTGTGTAATTCTTGTATCTTTAATACTCCATGATGAAGACTACAGACCAAAACCTGATCTCACAATCAAAATGTCTTGTCAAAAACTACATCACAGACATATACCTGCTCACACCGTGAAAGAAGAGACCAGATAAACACAGTGCAATAGGATGTTACAGGCAGTACACATGAATCAAACAAACAAGGCAAAATGTCAAAGCAAACAATCCAATGAAGATAGGGGGCGGGACTGAATTAACATGTAGAGAGTGACTTTTTGCCAGACTGGAAAAGAGAATGTCAAGAAAGAATTAGACAGATATACCGACAGACAGACAGACAAGCAGACAGGCAGACAGGCACAACAGACAGATTGCAGTGGAAACTAAGAATCTCACTATAGAGGTGGTGAGTTAGGAGCATGTTCAACAGGGATTTTTCTGCCCTTGGACCAGTAAATATCTAGCATACTGCTGTCTCCTTGAACTTTCACTTCATGTGCTGGCATGGTCTTGGACTGGCAATGGGGGTGGAAGAGTGAGAACAGGGCCAATGGAATACTAAGCTGACACCAGCAGAATGTAGTGTTAAGATGGGCAGCAAACAGAACAATTTTGATGTTGCATCATAATCATCATCGGGTGCCTTGCCGCATGGCGTTGGCAGTCATGGACTTCCATCTGTCTCTATCTCTTGTTGCTTTAAGCATCTCTTCCACCCTCCTTGTCTTCAGCCAGATGTTACAGGCTGGGGTTAACCTCGCCAGATAGTCTTGAAGTCATGACTCTGTCCACACAGCCCACATAAAACGTCAACTGCTGGGTAGAGTTCCCTGCCGGAACCCAAAGTTGAACCAGAGACTTTCAGAACTTCGATATAATGGTCTCCCAACCGAGCCATATCAGGTGATTTTTACCCATGTGAAGTACAACGCAACTTATCCATTATTCTACGACTGTGCAGGTAACCCTCAATCTCCAGGGACAATGATCGGCACCTTTATATCCAACTTTCAACAGCATAGGGTCTATTGTCGTAAACGGTTAACACACGAATGGCGCAATCCTTCTGGGGTTTTTTTTCTCTGTAGGCGAACTCCCTGGCGCAAGTAAAGGGAAATGTACCGAACAATCTTGCTGTCTGTATTGAGTGATTTTCATATATTCATATTCATATTCATATTCATATTCATATTCATATTCTTATTCATATTCATATTCATTTCTTTTCGTCACAATGGATTTACCATGTCAAACTCAGGCCGATCTCCCCGTTGAGAGCGCTACGCCGCAGTGCAGCGCCACCTTTTATTACCAAGACTTTAGAAAGGCAAAAAATGTAATCCGTCTCTCCAACATTGTTATACTGGAGCAAGTCCTGTTCTCCAGGATTCTCAAGTGCCGTGGAATCGTTAGTGTGCACAGGCCAGAAGGCACACAGGTCCAACTTGTTGTTTGTCCCCTTGTGAAGAGCTAGAAGTTCAATTTGATTTTCTGGTCAAACTGAGGAGAAAAGTTGAGGCCACTACGTGAAAAAAATCCTGGAACCTCAAGTTTAGTTACAGACAGGGTATTGCCTGCACCATTCTGTCACTCTTCTCCTTTTGTCTCCCTTCAATCGTGTTTGACTTAACCATTGTATGACTCCAAATCAGGTCCATGTTTATCAGGAACCCCAGGGTTATATCTATAGGATATAATGGCTAGAAAAGCAAACATCAGGAGGATGATAGGTGTAATATGTCTGATGAATATCAAATGTCACAGTATGTTTGATAGACAACAACGATACGAGTGAAAGGATGAATATGTAAAGTAAGTCATAAACGTATGATTCATTATTGACTTGGAAACAATCATGTATCTTGAAAAACAAGAACTTTTAATGTCACACTGGTATAATGCACTGGGTACAAACAAAATCTATGCTTAAATCTGTGGAGAAGTTGAGAAAGACTCAGATTTTCCCGTGGGAACAGCCTCTGTAGTGTTTTAGTGTATTTTGGATTGCACCCAATGTTGTATCCTTCATCAAACCATGTATTATATTACTTGTCTTGTTTCTGTTTTCATTCATGTGATTTTTTTTTTACTGAAGGCACATGCACTAAAAGATCAGTTGTACATTACCTCTCTCTCTCTCTTTCTCTCTCTCTCTCTCTCTCACTCTCTCTCTCTCACACTCTCTCTCTCTCTCTCTCTCTCTCTCTCTCTCTCTCTCTCTCTGTATGTGCGCTTGCACGTGCGTGCTTGCGTGCGTATGTGTGTGTGTAATTCTTGTATCTTTAATACTCCATGATGAAGACTACAGACCAAAACCTGATCTCACAATCAAAATGTCTGGGCAAAAACTACATCACAGACACATACCTGCTCACACCCGTGAAAGAAGAGACCAGATAAACACAGTGCAATAGGATGTTACAGGCAGTACACATGAATCAAACAAACAAGGCAAAAAGTTTTTTAAAATCCGGTAAAGATAGGGGGCGGGACTGAATTAACACGTGGTCATCATAGAAGAGAATGACTTTTGCCAGACTAGAAAAGAGAGTGTGAAGAAAGAGTCAGACAGACATACCGACAGACAATGACTTTTGCCAGACTAGAAAAGAGAGTGTGAAGAAAGAGTCAGACAGACATACCGACAGACAGACAGACAAACAGACAGGCAGACAGGCATAGATGCACTGCTAACACAATCTCAGCTAAAATGGTCTGGACAACTCGTACGCATGCAGGATAACAGACTTCCAAAGCGGCTCTTCTACGGTGAACTGACAGAGGGCCATCGACCAAGAGGACGGCCGAAGCTTCGCTACAAAGACATCCTGAAAAAATCCCTCCAGAAGCTTATGAAAATGAAAGACAAAGCAGCCAAGTGGAAAAGCGCGCAGCAGTAAAGGCCAGAACCAACTCTGCAGAGCGTTCGATTGAGTGTCCTGTATGCAGCCACCTGAGTGCATCAGACTTTGGCCTGAGATCCCACATGAGGATACACAAACAAAGTGCTAGGTTGGACTTTATCGACCACGATAGTCGACTGTCATTATTATTAGTAGTAGTAGTAGTAGTATTATCATTATTGTTGTTGTTGTTGTTGTTGTTGTTGTTGTTGTCGTTGTTGTTACTATTACTATTATTATTATTACTATTATGATTATTAGTATCATTATTATTATTGTTATTGTCGTTGTTATTATTGATATTTCGTTGTTATTACATTATCATTAATATATATGTTATTGTTGTTGATTTTGTTGTGTCTAGTTCTTTTAGCTGAGCGAAGGGTTTTATCTTTCATTGTAGACAACAGCGGAAAAAGGAGGCGGCCATTGTATGACTGTAACAAAGAGCCCAGCGAAAAGGACGAGGGTGTCGCTGCCCGTGTAATAATGTGTATTAACCCTTTTGTGTGCTCTGGCCGCCTGTTTATCACCTGCTTGTCCGTCTTCACCACTTCCTGTCTGTGTGCCTTGTCGGTGTCGTGTGTGATAGTCATAGGAAATGTTGTCTTTTTCTTTGTTTTTCTGTAGTTGTTCATTGTCTTGTTGAAAGGGGGGAAAGATGGGCGTATGCATGTCGTGTGTCTGTAACAAACAATTGTAAGCAGGATTTTCCTTGCAAGTACTGGGTAGATCTTTATCACATTTCAACCACTTGTATGGAACGTTGAAGAATCGCGAATGCACGACTTTGAAAGAAAAGGGGGTCAAGGTCAAAGTCGCTCTGAAAAGTGAATGAAACAAAAAACACGAAAGTCAGGGAGGTGATTAACAGTACCCAGGACATTCTCAAGAATGTTTGCATTCTGTGTCCATGATTGTAAGTTTCCCATTTCAAATTCGGATAGAACATTTATAAAGTCACAGTGATCTTGAGAAATTGAAAATGTGGATACTTTTCCGAGCAGCTAAATCTATTTTGGTCAGCCGTTTGTAATCAGACCATTTTGAGCCATTGCATGCTTACAAGCGATCTCAACTGTATTCACAGAAATGATCAAGGCATATGAACAAACCTTTATAAGGGTTATGGCATCTTTCATGTGAACAGCATTGTCACTGTTACACTTTCAAAATTAACAGAATCACTTTCAAAGGTTTAGTAATACCCTGAGTCAGGTTCATGGACCCCAAAGTGTCGATGACCTTGACAAAAGTCAAAAGTCGCAATTATAAAATTGTCAAAATGAATATATTTTGTCATAGCGCTGAGATTCGTTAGTCAAATGTAGTTATGTCTTAATTGTAAAGTTAAACGACAATGTCCTGTGAGTTGTAAAAGTTTGGTCGACCTGTGAATAATTTCCAAGGTCATCCAGGTTTTTTTGTTTTGTTTTGTTTTTGTTTTTGATTTGTTTCTTTGTTTGTTGTTGTTGTGTTGTTGTTGTTTTGTATCGTCTAATTGACATGATTGGAAGAATATCATTATGGTTTAACCGCCCTTTGTCCTCATGTTGTTGTTGTTATTGTTTCTATTTTTTTGTGTGTTGTTTTCTTTTGTTTTGTTTTTATCATGTGACGTAAAAATAACGACACAAATGATATCATAACAGACTGTGTTGGACTCAAGATAGTGGACTGATGGTCGGGTCAAAAAGATCGAAAAGGCCATCCAGAAAATGGTTGTTCATTAACAAATATGGATGGTGTGATGGATGCTGAATCAAGCCTGACACAGTTGATGCTAATGGCAATGTTGGGAAAGCAGGCAATTCTCACGGGCACTTCAATAGGAGCCCGCATAACTGGAAGTGAAACAGTTTGATTTCAGTAAAAGATGGCTTGTCGCACTATGTACTTGCAGATGGAACATCACGGATCTTTGATGAGTAACCTGCTATTTTAATGCCATTGTTTGCACAATGGCCGTTTCTCAGTGCTGGGCAGTATTTCAGGCCTGTTGGAGAGCGGACAGTTTTGGAAGCCAAAACCACTGTGGTTCTGTCCTGTGTATGTGTGTGTGTGTGTGTGTGTGTGTGTGGTGTGTGTGTGTGTGTGTGTGTGTGTGTGTGTGTGTGTGTGTGTGTTGTTATTGCGCTATTGCTTTATGATTGCAATATGCTGATCTTGCATATTCGAAGCCTCTGTGTGTGTGTGTGTGTGTGTGGTGTGTGTGTGTGTGTGTGTGTGTGTGTGTGTGTGTGTGTGTGTGTGTGTGTGTGTGTGTGTGTGTGTTGTGTGTTTGTTTGTTTGTGTTGGTGTGTGTGTGTTGTGTGTGTGTGTGTGTGTGTGTGTGTGGTGTGTGTGTGTGTGTGTGTGTGTGTGTGTGTGTGTGTGTGTGTGTGTGTTGCAATTTTGTTTGTTTGCTTGTTTGTTTTTGAGAAAACTGTTACAAGAAATTTGTTTTCTTCACAATAATGGTCTCAGGTTTTATTTTCTTCTGATGCACTAGTAAAATTTGGCAGCATTATCTTTGCTCTTCCCGGTTCTGTCAACTTAAAGAGATTCATTATTATGGGAACATTCCAGATGCATTTCACCCTGTTCTGCCAGCAAAAGACTGGAAGACTTGTTGTGCCCATGGAAAACGTCTAGCGTGCAGTGTGTAAAGATGGAAGATGACTGGGATGTGTCCAACCCTGGGTATTATCAAAACCAATTTATATAAATATATGCAGCAAAAAGATCATTTTTTGTCTTAATTGTTCGGACTGGACTTCATATCTTTGATCTTTGAGTCCATAGTTTGACAAACTGAGCCATCCACAGTGCTATTCTACCAGAAAACTGACACACCTTTGTCTACTGTCAGTTTTATCTGTGATGGTATGGGGTAAGGGTTCAAGACAAAAGACAGAAGAGTGCACTAGCAAAGGTAACCTGACAATAAGACCTAGGGAAGGCAGAGCTGGTGTTTCTCTTTCTTTCTTTCATCCCATTTGCTCGCCACCAGACCAGAGGAGGAATGCAGACGGCATTCATATTCGCACGCTTATGTATTCCATAAGCGAACTGCAAAGACAACTACGCAAGTCTGCACGAGAATTGGCTCTCTGTAAACTTTGAAGGCCTAGATTTTTGTTTGGTCGTGCAGGCTCTGCGGTGCTTGGCTTGCCGTCGGTATGACAAATATAAACATTGTACCATCAGGAACATTTGCACAGCACACAGATTATTGTAGTTTACATACTATTGCATAACAGTCATTCAGGTCGAAACTATGAACGTCTTAATTCCATGAATGAACCTTGCTGAAGAGTTTTTTTTTCTAGTCATAATTTTAAATATTTACCCAGTTAGTATTATTCCATAAAAACTATGAATGAATGAATGAAAATTTATATCGCGCAAATAAATCAGTAAATGTTTCATAACTCAGAGTTTATGTGAACGTATTTCCAAAAGGCAAATGATTCTTTTTGTGTAGAAATCAATAAATGAATAGGCAGTAGAAAACAGAACTGGTTCTGGTCTGGGCACATGCAGCTCGACTACAGTGTCCAGTGCCAAAATATCTTCTCTTACTTCACTTCTAGGCAATCGTTCATTGTAATATCACGTCTATTTATAAAAGAAACAAGCATACAAATAAAACTATGTATTTAGGTCGATGTGTCACATTCACAATTTGTATCTGCATTTCCGACTAATGGCGGATCATTTTGACGATTGCTGCACCGTGGCCTGAACTTGCTTCGATGTACGCTTAAAATACCTAATGATTAAACATGTGTTATGGTTCAAATGAAAGATAAGAGTGCTAATATATTAAACGTGATATTAAAATTTTCATACGTTATTTTGTCGTTTTATGAATTTCCAATTATTGATAGAGCTTCTCAATCCGGAATCTGAACAGTGTCAAATGATCGAACAATAAAATTATTGATTTGAACGAAAGCAAGGAAGACTTCACCTTAATAACATTTTCATTCAGAAATACAGATTTTTCTCTAACATTCTGATATTACTCAACCTGACCCCGCATAAGGATGGCGGGGGCTCTTTCAGTATAAATAGTATGCCCACCTTCTGGAAATTCTCTGCTAGAAGTTTCCTCTTTTCTGTCATTCTCTTTATTTCTGCCTCGCTCCTTTCCTTTCTATCATTTCTTTCTATCATTCTGCCTTCCTGGTCCATTCACCTGTGTGTGTTCAATAAAGTCAAACGTACTTTTTCTGCAACGAGCCTTACTTTCGGTCACAACTGTAGCACACGGCTACAACATTTTAGCTTTCACGAGCACATTCTCTTCAAATTCCAAAATGCCACAATGTTTTGTATAAAATGAAGTCTCATCGACACGATTTTACAGTACGATTATATGTCATGTTGACAGTGTGTGTTCACATTCGGTATCTATTGCACAAATGATCCACAGATGGCAGGTTCTTATAATGTGTCTATGGTCTGTAATGAACCTTTCGCTCCATCATCCTATCCACCAGCTTCCTGCAGGAAGTTGGTGGAAGCTGGTCGATATGATGGTGGAAAGAATGTGGACAAGACAGCGGAGAGTAAAAGTCATTCCATCAGGCAAGCTCTGACCACAACAGGTGACGTGTATAGTTTACTGCTGTCGTGGTGAACCTGAGTTTGTGTCTTTGGTTTGAAGTGCAGAATATCACAACTACCGATGTGTCACTTACAAAAGGCAGTCTTCGCTTTTGCTGCTGACAGCTAGTGATTTGAGTACTTTACGTACTGTTTGTTTGTTTGTTTGTTTGTTTGTTTGTTTGTTTGTTTGTTTGTTTGTTTGTTTGTTTGTTTGTTTGTTTGTTTTTTGGCTTCTTTTCGCTGGGAAGTTTCGATCTTTTTTGGTCATTTTCATGGTTGCTTGGTTGCTCGGTTGATTGCTTGGTTGGTTGGTTATTACTTGCTTACTCTTGTCAACGAAACGTTTAGTCGCTACTTTGCTTTGATTTTCCGTTTTGACTGTCCAATTTTTTCAAAGTCTTGGTCTTTAGAAATGCTTGTTGCGTTTATAACTGTGTGTAGATCCATGTGAATGAGTGTGGATAAGGCTTGTTCTGTCTTTAATCGTAGATCGTCAATCTGATGACAAAATGGAAACAATCTAATGATTACATGATACTGGTTAACTATTAAGATGGCTGCATTGTATTGTTTTCAGTATTCTGTACGTTTCTCTTGTGGTTCATGACTATCTGGAAATCGTTTAAACATTTTATTTGTTTAAGATTGTAACATTTGAATAAGGTTACATTACAAGATTGTCTAAAATCACATATTTCAAAACAAAACAAAGCAAAGCTGAACAAAATGGGAAATATGAGAATAAGAACGAATAGATAGATACATGCATGCATGCATGCATACATACATACATACATACATACATACATACATACTTACGTACGTACGTACGTAACATACATACATACATACATACATACATACATACATACATACGTACGTACATACATAAATACATGTACATATATATATACATACACACATATATACATACATACATGACGAGAGACAGAGACAGTGAGACAGAGACAGAGAGAAAGACAGACAGACAGAGACAAAGAGAGAGACAGAGAAAAGAATAAGGAAGACAGAAAATAAAAGGACACAAGGTTAAAATCACATGTTTCAATACAAAAAGTTAAAGAAAGAAAGAAAAGGAAAAATTATGAAACTGAAAATAAAGAGCAAATACAATATTAGAAATGGAAAGAAACAACACAGTCAAAAGCAAAAGAATGGGAAAAGGACAAAAAAGAAACCAGATACCAGACAAAAGAATGTTCGGTTGTCCTGTTTGAAAGTTGTATGTGGCTTTGGGAATCTTGAATTTTCATTAATTTATATATTTCAACCAAGACAAATAAGAAAAGTGGTAGTTTTGGGTGATCAAGAAAATGTGTACACCAGAAAACACACAAAAAAGAGAATAAGGAGTATCAAAATGACCTAACAAGACTGGCGCAACTCAATTTTTGGCCAAGTTTGTCAAGTGTAGGCCTACATTAAACACAAAAGGAGGAAACAAGATCATATGATTAAGAACAGAATGAACATGTTAGTGTACTTTCTGAGTTCAGTTAGGATGGCGAATTTTTAAAGCTGATTCCAACAAAATATATCATTAAACCTCTGTTTTCTCCTCAAGAAGCTGTGTGAAGGTAACTAGCTGAAAATGGCAAGATCACGGATGACAGTGATGGACATATCCATCGTAAGGGACAACCCTGTGAGTATCGGCATCTTCCTGCTGGCTGTGTGTCTGCCCGGCACCGTGGCCAACGTCTATCTCCTGTACCTGATGTTGGGGCTGGGACTACCCAGGAAAAACGTCCCCCACTTCTGCACCACGCTGTTAGCAGTCACCAACCTTTGCAACCTCCTGTCCAGAATCCTGGTGCTGGTGTCCTTGTTGACAGACCTGCAAGCCGTGCTCTGTGGGGCTCTCTCTTTCTTCAGTGCCTTCTTCTACCTCTCTAACTCTGCCATTTCTCTTGGCCTGGCTGTGGAGCGCGCTATAGTTATGATCGCGCCGTTCTGGTACCAGAGAACCGTGTACCTGAGAAAATCGTTCTACCTGGCTGTCATCTTCTCCTGTGTCACCATGCTGGGTTTTGCCTTGTGTGTTGAAGAAGTCTGGTTGCAACCTGAAGAATCCGTTGATTTTGCTAGTGACGTTCTTGGAATGAATGTATCGGACTGGCCTGTAAAACTGTCTGACAGAAGTGACAAGAAATCCACTCAGGAGTGGATTACATCATCATCAGTGACCGTTACTAACTCTGTTTTCACTTCTACATCATCTGAGTTTGTTGACATGCGTTTCTTTACATCATCACCATTATCAACAATTGTAGAAAATGGATCAACAGTTCCTTATCCTACCACCTCAAACACGGATGCTACGGTGTCTCCACATTCTAAAACATTAGCAACCGAGTTTTTCAACCCGAGATTGTTGTGTGGTGTACCACGAGGCTTTGTTCGATATGAAGGTAGAAGAACAGACAACGCTCTCGATGTCTTCTTCGCTGTTCTCAACGTTGTGGTCTTTGTGACCGTGCTGTGTCTCAATGCACTGGTGATAGCAGCCCTTCGACGTATGCGGGCAGTGTCCCCTAGGATAAAGATAGAAGCAGACAAACGTGTGGTGGTACTGGATGGAATGACCTTCTCCCTCACCTGCAAAGTGCTGGTCCTGTCTGCCGTCTATCTGGTCTGTTGGACCCCGATGTTGGTGAGTACACTGATAATTGTCTTTCTTTGGTCTGTTGCTGGTGGATCGTTTCTCTAAGTTTGTAGTCTGTTGTATTTTACATTTTCATTACCTCACGGATTTGCACTTTGTCCTTCAGACTGCTCTCCACTGGAGGGTGCTGATGCAGTGTAGAACATCTCATTTTATTGTCTGTGTGTTTTTCTTTTCTTTTGAAAGGGGTTTCTAAAGATAAGTTCTTTATTGCGATTGGTTCTTTTACGCACAATAGGTGTGTGCTGCACAAAGGATTTCGGTTAATCCTTTATCGTCTCATATGAAAGCAGCAGCAGCAGCAGTAGCATCATCATCATCATCATCATCATCATCATCATTATGCCCTGGCATAAGATATTGGACAGATGGGTTCATTTTCCTCATCCCTCCCCTTGAAGGCCAATCAATCATCTTGCTTTTCTGAAGTCTTCGTAAAAACTGGGTGGCGCTGCACCGCGGCGACACGGTCTCAACGGGAAAAGCAGCCCGATGAAGAAATGAATATGAATATGAACATTTTTGCACGTAGACTACATTTACGCATCTACCGTCCTACCGCTGCTGATGTACATATATTACAAAGAACAGTAAAATAAGGTGTGAGACACAGCAAGACACAATGAATAGGCCTGAAAGGAAAAGTGATAAAGGAAAGAGGAGCAAGAGAGAATATGTTGGAACAGCATCATGTGTGCATGAGTGTGTGTGTGTGTGAGTGAGAGTTAGAGAGAGAGACAGAGAGAGGGAGAGAGAGAGAGAGTGTGTGTGTGTGTGTGTGTGGTGTGTGTGTGTGTGTGTGTGTGTGTGTGTGTGTGTGTGTGTGTGTGTGTGTGTGTGTGTGTGTGTGTGTGTGTGTGCCTGCCCGCATGGACATTGTTCTATTTTTGTAAAGTGCAACGACCATGCTTTTGATATGGACTGTTTGCGCTATATAGGTGAAATAATAATTACGATGATGATGATGATGATGATGATGATGATGATGATGATGATGAATGATGATGATGATGATGATGATGATGATGATGATGATGATGATGGTGGTGGTGGTGGTGGTGGTGGTGGTGGTGGTGGTGGTGGTGGTGGTGGTGGTGATGATGATGATGACGAGGAGGAGGAGGAGGATATATGATATAATAATATAATAATAATAATGATATAATAACAATAGTAATAAGAAGAAAGAATAACAACAACAACAATAATAATGATAAATCCATGTACATAGTACAAACAGTCCATAGCAAAGAATGCTCGTTGCACTTTACATAGGCAAAAGGTGGAAGGAGGCTTGCCATGTCAATACATTAATGTGTTATAAACACAGTGGGATACGCACACCATTACGCCAGTCACGATAAACATAGTTCGTCAAGAAAAGCAACAGATGGAAACATGAAATCAAAGACACTAGTCAACAAAAAAATGTGCACGGAAGAAAAATGTGTAAATCGCCTGTTAGATGCGGTCTCTCAGACACACACATAGGGAAGAAAACACAGACATAAATATAATCACATATCCATTGTTGTTGCTGTTGTTTTTGTTGTTGTTGTTGTTGTTGTTGTTGTAGAGGTTTTTTGCAAAGGGGCTGGCTGGCTGATTGATTGGTTGGTTTGTTGGGTGGGTGGGTGGGTGGATATTTTATTGTTGTTGTTGTTGTTGTTGTTGTTTGTTGTTGGTTGCTTGTTGAGTTTGTTGTTGATTTTTATGTGAAGAAGATAAACTTAGTTTATGTATAACCTTTTGCTATAGTTCATTTTATGTCAAAGAAAACCATAAACGGTTGGTAAACATAATGTGCAATCAGGAATGATCTGTTTTAAACAGCACATTAGCATTAAACAGTTTTTAATTATACAGACAGTACCAAAGAGAAGTCTGAACGTACCCGACGAAATTTTAAAACTTTCTCCAGCCATGTGATCTTTTTTTTTTTCTTCTAGGTGACATATTTTCTCTCGCTGATGGTGGATGTTCCCATAGACACGACCCTGGTTGCTGTGGTGGCTCTGACCACCAAGTCGACGTTTGACCCAGTAGTTGACCTGACCTTGACTTCTTCTCATCGACGGCGTCTCATCAACGCAATGACGTGTTCTACAAAAGCAGATTTTGGCAACAAACCCAACAATGAAAATAATTTAAATGCATCCAGTGAGAGACGAGCTACCACATCCATATAGCACCTCTCTGGTGGCAGTTCCTTTGAACAAAACAAGATAGTACTTTACCCAAACTTCAAAGTGTGAAAAAAGCAGCATGCTAAAGATTTTGTTACTATAATGCTGGCTCTGATGGAAACATAATTTTATTGTCATTTTCTTTTCGTTATATGGCGTGTGTCCTGATCAAAGATCATAGATGCACAGAGCAATTTACCAGAAGAAAAGGCAAAACAACAAGGAAACAAGAAGAAAGCACTGTAACATAGCACAACAGAAGAATAACAGAGAACACTGTACGTTCCATCGATGTCTATCTAAAACGTTAAAACAAAATGGTCAAGCTGTTCCATATTCTTCATTTCTATAAAATCATCAAGTGTATCAGAACACAGTGTACTTTGCAGAAATGGCAATGTACAAGACTTCAGGCCGACCACTATCAGGATTGCCCTGCTAAAGTCCAAGGGCAATGAAGTCATCAAAGACCTACCAAGAGGCGAGAGGTTGTTCGAGCACTTTCAGAACCTATACTGCATTGAGAACGTAGTCACGGAGTCAGCCCTTGCCAGCATCCCCGCCCTGACTGCCATGGATGAACTGGACCTACCCCCAACAGAGGACGGACACAACAAGGCTATACACTCACCTGTTCACAGCAATGCACCGGACAAACAGATGCACCCTTGCTGAAGCGATTCACTGCAAGAAACCAGTGCCCCTGAGCCATCTTCATGGACTATTCTGTCAGTTGTTGGAGGGGAGATCAATTTCTCTGACGTGATCTTTTCATTCAGGCAACTAGAGAGGCAGTCTTTATACGTTGTCTTCATTGACTTTACCAAAGCTTTTGACGTAGTTGACAGAAAAGATCGGATGCCCATCAAAAGCTGCTGAATCTCATCATCTCTTTCCGGTGGCACGCAGGGGACAGTGTAATTTGACGGATCATCCTCAGAACCATTCTCCATCCAAAGCAGAGTGAAACAGAACTGCATCCTTCCCTGTGACACTCCTTGGGATGTTCTTCTTCCTCGTAGAGTCGTACGCCTTTGGGGCATCTAATGATGAAATGTACGTATACACTAGGTCCGACGGCAAAGCTCTTAAATCTTGTACATTTCAAAGTAAAGACCAAAGTGCGCCAGGTCCTGATGTGGGAGATACTCAGTGCTGATGATGCCACCTTGATATCTAACACACAGTGTGGCTTCTAGAGGATAGTCGGCTACTTGGCACATGTTTGCCAAAATATTGTCCTTGTCATGAATCTGAAGAATCACGAGCCAGATCGTCAGCAAAAACCCCAGCTGTAGATGAAGGCATCGCCAATGCAGAGGAGAAATGAACTCCACTGTAGTGGAACAGACGACAGATACGGAAAACAATGATGGCGACCACCCAGCCACAGTCAGTAGCAGTATGAGTGTCAAGGACTGCAAGTCAAGAATCAAAGAGCCCTCAGCAAGGTGCATCCCTTCTCTAATCAGACACACAGGTCTATTATCAATCAACAGTACAAAAAGTGATAAAAACAAGACAAATAATCGTTTGCTGAATGCAGGAATCGAGTTCCCTAACAAAATAGTTGTAAGTTGACTTAAGTAGATACCCATGTATTTCTTCATGTTATTCAATGTTTGAAGCACTGGCTGAAAATTCTTAATCTCCCAGAGATACGAATGTTAGGAAAACTTCACAATGTGATTTTATATTTCTTGAATCTAGGTAAGCCATCTCTGGCATATCAAACCAGGCAGTTACTTTTCGAGACAGCTGTGAGCATGTTTAGATGGAACAAACTGTTGGGTTCTTGCCAAAATTTGAACAAATACTCTACTAAATTGGAACAATATCAACAAAATTTGAATGATATCAGCACATGTGACATGCCATTATACCTGAGTATGAAAGATATGAATTTTGTTCTAGATTTGAATGTTGTATTCCAACAGAGAAGTGTGCATAATACAATTGTCCATAACATTTCAAAAACGTTTGATGTACGGTTGAGATTAGGCATTACTCTAAGCATCATTCTTATAAAAAGTCACTGGCTCCGCTGTAATTGTAAAGTTTTCCGAGATAGCATCCAATGTCTATTGTACAAACAGACAGTAGAAGACCAAGAACCCGAGTTATTGTGATAAACACATTACAGTACATTTAGAAAAGACGTTTTTATCTGCTGAAAGAGCAGACCCCGATATGTAGAGTAATGGAAGCAGAGAGGAACGGCTGGTGATTTAAGTAGAAAATAATGCATGACGCCTTAAAGCCAGGCAAGGGATCGATGAAATAAGCACATCACAAACTGAAAACAGGAAGTGAGCTGTGTTACAAAAAGTCTTCTAAAAAGATTTACTACATAACATGTGTTGTGCTTAGTAAGTTCTCTCCGTCAATATGAATAGAAGATTTTCTGTTTAAAGTTACTGTATTGCTTTCTACATCAATGCCACATCACTGAACATATTGAACATATGTTTTTGAATATCTCTCTCTCTCTCTCTCTCTCTCTCTTTCTCTCTCTCTCTCTCTCTCTCTCTCTCTCTCTCTCTCTCTCTCTCTCTCTCTCTCTCTCTCTCTCTCTCTCTCCCCCCATGAACATTTCATCCATCCATCAATTCCTGTTGCCAGAGAAAGAGAAAATGGCCATAGAGTTTAGTTAACCTTTCATATTTCCTGGATTTCTCATCCTAGCTCTGAGAATCAGTTTCTTTTGAAATATCAGTTCTTTTAACGTCATCAAGGTGCAGTCTTGAGCGTTCATCGTGAACTGAGTGTTCCAAGGGGAACTTTTGACCACAAAAATATCGTTTTCCATTGAAGCACGACTGTCACAAAAGTTTTCCATGGCCAATAGAATTTCCCGAAAGTGTTTAACTTCGTCCTGAAACGATTCACCTTCTTTGTCCACTTCGATGTTAAATTTTTTGTAAAAATGATTGTAGAGCATTTCGTCTGCCATCTGCCAGGACTGAACAAAGTCTCTGTCGGTGTCTGTGAGATTGAGAAGACGACGGTTTTTGGCAGTGTTAAGCTGAAGATAGACAATATCCTTCATGCGGAGACACGCACGGCGCTTGAGGAGGACAAGAGATTCGTCGAACCGTTCCATCACCATCATCAGGTCCAGTTCTGCATCCAGTTTGTCGACATGCTCCATGATTGCCACTTTGCTGTTCTGGTCTTGGACGGGCAGGCCGGAATTGGAAGCAATGGAATTGTAGATCTCTGACAAGCGTTCAATCTTTACCTTGATATGTCCCGTAATGACTTCTGCTAGACTATTTTTCCGCTGATCGGTATCTACAACATCTGGTTCTTCAGTCTGCAAGTCTTGGCCATAGTCTATAAACAGATAGTGCTTCACCTCTATCGGAATCACCCAACGATAATAGTTGACGGCAGAAATGAAACGAGATAAAGGTTCTCGCATGATAGAACAATAAAATGTGTCTCTGGGCATGATTCGATCTAGCGCCGTGCGATCGTAGATCATGTGGTTGAAGAGAATGTTGTACTGCTGACCGTCAGCCAGCGGCATGATGTGTTTGTCCAGACTAGTCCTGGGGAAATAGTTGGAGCGTGGAATGCCCGGGGGTTTGTCTGGCAGGGCGATATTCAGATCGTGAGTCAAGGCATAGCGGGCAAGCAGGTTGGCGACGGTTGTGCTGCCAGACTTGTGAACCTGTCCACACAACCACATGTGTATCATGTCACACAGGATATATCATGTGACCAACTGAAAGAGAATAAGGCTAAGGGAGTTAACCCTGAAAAAAAATCACCCTACTGCCTTGTAGGTTGTCGTGGGAACGACAAAGGCTAGCGGTGAGACCGTAAACAAACCGATGAAAGGCAACGGGAAACCACTATCGTATTCGCCCCAGGATATTCATGGATGGACAGACAAAAGGAAAATGAAGATAACGACGTAAATAGGTGCTCCTATGGAGTACCTTCGTCCGGTAGGGACTATCATGCGGCGCAGGTGACACCAGACCGTCAGCAAGCTACTGCGACCAACCTCAACCTCAAAAATACCAAAACAACAACATGGAACATCAGAACATTGTTACAAAAAGGTATATTAGACAATATCAAAATGGATATGGAAAGGCTTAACATTAGTATTTTAGGACTAGGGGAAGTGAGATGGAAGGGGGCAGGCATGATAACATCAGGAGAGTATACAGTAATATACTCTGGTGGAAACTCACATGAAAGAGGAGTAGGCATCGTAATGAACAGGAACAAATCAAAAGCAGTTAGGGGACATTGGGCTGTGTCCGACAGAGATTTGTTGGTTAAATTGGGAGGCAGGCCATTTGATATCAACATCATTCAGCTGTATGCACCAACATCTGCAAGTGCTCAGGAAGACATCGACAACTTCTACGAAGTATTAGAGATGGCCAAGGCCCAATGTGAATCACAAGAAGTTACAATAATAATGGGATAATTTAATGCTAAAGTGGGACAGGATAGGGTGGAGGATATAGTTGGACCTCATGGCCTTGGTACACAAAATGAAAGAGGGGGGAAACTTGTGGAGTGGGCACAGATGAATGAGTTCATAGTAGGAAACACCTGGTTTGAGCAGCTTAACAGAAGAAAATGGACTTGGATGAGTCCAGGAGATAATATCAAAAAATCAGATTGACTACATCCTGATTAACAACAGATTTAGAAATTCTTTACTGTCAGCAAAAACACTACCAGGCGCAAACTGCAACAGTGACAACAATCCTGTAGTGGGAAAGTTTAGGCTGAAATTAAGGAAAAAGAAACAGACCAAAATCAACATCAAACTAAATCTTGGACTCTTGAAGACAGATGAAGTGATACATAAAAGAAAATTAACGTACATGTTCAAAACAAATTCAGTGCTCTGGAAGACGTTAGTGACAGTGATGAACAATGGACAAAGTTGAGAAATTCGATAAATGAAGCTTGTGAGAATTTCCTGAAGTAGATAGAAAACAAAAAAAGAATTGGATGACAAAAGAAATTTTAGGCTTGATGGAGGAACGGAGGAATGCAAAGAGAAACGAGAAGATATACAGGAAGATAAATAAAGAAATCAGGAATAGGTGCAATGAAGCTAAATAAGCTTGGCTGAAAACAAAATGCAAAGAAATAGAAGACTGACACAAAACGGATCCTCGGGGTATGTACAGAAGAATTGAAGAAATTGTCACAGGAAAAAGACTTGCACAACAACGAAAGATGGTACGCTGATCATGGAAAAAGACAAAATATTAGACAGATGGGGAGAGTATATTAAAGACCTTTTTGAAGTTGACAGAAACGAAGAACACATTATAAGAAAGAACTTTGAAGGACCACCCATAATGAAAGATGAAGTTTGAGCAGCACTGAAAAAGATAAAACCAGGAAAAGCCCCAGGACCAGACAACATTACAACAGAGATGATTGAAGCCCTGGAGGAATTTGGTATTGAAAAAATAACAGTCCTCCTAAATGAAATTTACGACACCGGTAAAATCCCCAAAAATATGTCAAAATCAATTTTCATTGCTCTTCCAAAGAAGACAGGGGCTATAGAATGTGAACTCCATCGCACAATCAGTTTGATGAGTCATGTAACAAAAATCCTATTAAGAATAATCATGATGAGGACAAGGGATAGAATCAAAAGACAAATAGCAGATGAACAGTGTGGATTTGTAGTAGGGAAAGGAACTATTAATGCCATATACATCATGAGAAGTATCATAGAGATGTCAATCGAGATGAATAAGGAGTTATATTTATGCTTTGTTGATTATACCAAGGCTTTCGATCTAAGACATGAAGAATTGATCAACCAACTAGAAAGACTCAATATTGACGGAAAGATCTACGAATAATCAGAAATATATATTGGGAACAAACAGCTGCAATGAGAATAGAAAACGATATAAGCTCTTTCCAAAACATCAAAAGAGGAGCTAGACAGGGTTGTGTTTTGTCATCAGATCTGTTTTCACTTTACAGCAAAAATATCATGAGAAACCTAGAGGAAGACCCTGGATTAAAGGTTGGAGGAAAAATGATAAACAACATTCGATACGCAGATGACACCGTGCTGGTTGCAGAAAATGAAAGGACCTACAAAACCTTGTGAATATAATAGAAATAGTAAGCAAAGGTAAAGGGTTGGAACTAAACAGCAGGAAGACTGAAGTCATGGTGATCAGTAAAAAACATGAAATCCCCTCCTGCAAAATAACAGCAAACGGCACAACCTTGAAACAGGTTGGTACGTTTAAATACCTGGGAACAGTCTCTTCACCAGACGGCAGATGCACATCAGAAATAGCCGGCAGAATCGGCCACGCTAAAACAGCATTCAAGAAGATGAAAAGCATTCTTACCAACAAATACCTATCAATTCACATCAGAAAGAGAGTTCTTGAATGTTATGTAGAACCAATACTGTTATATGGTTGTGAGGCTGGACAGTCAACAAGCAAAGCCAGGACAAGATTGAGGCAGCCGAGATGTGGTTTCTAAGAAGAATGTTGAGAGTTCCATGGACAGCAAAGAAAACAAACGAGACAGTCTTGATGGAGGCAGACACAAAAAGATCATTCATAAGGAAGATTAGGAAAAAAACAGGCAACATTTGTAGGCCATTTTATGAGGAGGGGGGAATTGGAGCACCTGGTCACGACGGGAAAGCTGGAGGGGAAGAGAGCACCAGGTAGACCCAGGGAGAAGATACTAGACGGACTTGCAGAGTGGCTGAGGAGAAAGAGGGTGGAAGAGATGCTTGAGGCAATAAGAAATGGAGACAGATGGAAGTCCATGATCGCCAACGCCATGCGGCAAGGTACCTGATATGATGATGAAGGGCAGTCTATCCGCTCTCGGAACATTTCCATAATAGTAGGTAGGCCTAATGAATGAGATCTAAAATGATAATGGCATAAGCTACAAACCTGTGCGCAAACCTCAGGTTCTGGAAGCTTGATGTGTCCCGTATGTTACTGTATACCCTTATATCCATCTATAACTGGCTCAAAATGGTCTGCATTGTGATAATACCTATCTATCTGTAAGGTCCCATCAAGCCTGATGACTATTCTCAGGATGGCTGTGAACTACTTAAGTGTCACTTTACTAAAACAAACCATTCATATGCCTGTACGGTGCTGTGTCTCCACGTAACACAGGCTCCACGCTAAGTATCACTAAGTGTATTCGTTATTTCACTTAACGTCTTTTTAATGTAAGTGATATCGTACAGAAACTAAACCTACATTATGTCAGAAATGTATATCATGTCACTAAATGTATGTCATGTCACTAAATGTATGTCATGTCACTAAATGTACGTTATGTCACTGGTTGTAAGTCCTGTCACAAAATGTACGTCATGTTGCTCAATGTACATGATGTCACTACACCAAACGTATGCCCTGTAGCCAAGTGAGTGCCATGTCACCTGTGACAGACACATCCTGTCCCAGTACAATCCGAATCATGATGGCACTTATTCTACAACAGTTGAACTACAACTGTCCCCGTTTTTTCCAAAGTGCACGCTTTGTCCATCTGTCCATCATATCATGGTGTCCATATAGTCTTGACTGCATTAAGAAAGTAGTTGTTGTTGGAGATTGTGCTAAGCCAGAAGATTTGGGGTGTTTTTTTCTTTGTTTTGTTTGGTGTTGTTGTTGTTTTGTGTGTGTGTGTGTGTGTGTGTGTGTGTGTGTGTGTGTGTGTGTGTGTGTGTGTGTGTGTGTGTGTGTGTGTGTGTCTGTGTCTGTGTGTACGTGTGTGTGAGAGAGAGAGAGAGAAAGGTTGATAGCATGACACTATGTGCATGATACTATGTAAACACTAAAAACAGTGTATAACCATGTCGTGCCTTTATCGCTGAAGTTTTTTTAACTACTGTATTTAGAATGTCCCACTTGGCACAATAAAATGGTTTTGATTGTACATTTGAATGTTGAAAAAGAAGGACGAGGGAGGTACCTTGAGAAAGACGATGTTGGTGAAAGGTCTGTCAGAACAGTGTGCAGGTGGTGTCCGCTGAATGTGATGACTGTCTTTAACAGCAGGGGATAGGGTATCTTTGATAGATGAGGGAGATGTTTTCATGTCATCCACTTTGGACAGATCCGTCAAGTACGTTTGCCGGCAGAACCTGGGCGCTAGCGTGTACTGGTAGATGGAAATGACGATAATGCAGATGAGAAGAGACACCCACAGGTACCTGAAACTGAGACAAGATGAGTCAGGGGAAAAGGCGTGATAAATGCGGTCCCCTAATTCTGAAGTGATAAATGTCGCCACTTTTCTCGGGTCAGCATTATGATGGCTGTGCCCATCTCCATGTCCTCACCACTTTACCTGTCTTAACATTGAAGGAAGTCAGATTACACATGTACAGCTGAGCACACCCAGCCTGCACGCAAAAAGATGTTTTGCTCGAATTAGAATGGCACCCATGCAAATCCGTGCATTCAGATTGGAAACCCAGTGTTCCATCTCTACGCCACCTATATCATTAATGTCCTTTTCTTAAGAACTCTGTTGAAATATTTCCAGTGACATCTATCCTGAAGACAAATGATCTTGTTGAAATATTTCCAGTGACATCTATCCTTAAGACAAATGATCTTGTTAAAATATTTCCAGTGACATCTATCCTTAAGACAAATGATCTTGTTAAAATATTTCCAGTGACATCTATCCTTAAGACAAATGATCTTGTTAAAATATTTCCAGTGACATCTATCCTAAAGACAAATGATCTTGTTAAAATATTTCCAGTGACATCAATCCTTAAGACAAATGATCTTGTTAAAATATTTCCAGTGACATCTATCCTAAAGACAAATGATCTTGTTAAAATATTTCCAGTGACATCTATCCTAAAGACAAATGATCTTGTTAAAATATTTCCAGTGACATCTATCCTAAAGACAAATGATCTTGTTAAAATATTTCCAGTGACATCTATCCTAAAGACAAAATGATCTTGTTAAAATATTTCCAGTGACATCTATCCTAAAGACAAATGATCTTGTTAAAATATTTCCAGTGACATCTATCCTAAAGACAAATGATCTTGTTAAAATATTTCCAGTGACATCTATCCTAAAGACAAATGATCTCAATTTAATTGTTTCAGCGTTTTGTTCCTCAAAAGCACTGGATGTAATTATCACATACATGTGGAGGGTTAATTGCCACAGCAGTAAAACTCAAAGGAATAAAGAAGCTAGACGCATCATTTTGGTCAGAAATCGTTGATTCTATTCAAATCGTTAAAACTCACATCTTCTGTGTTTGCGTCTTGGCAGTTCTGAGACCTGTGATGTCACTAGAATTTCATATCTCCAACATTTTTCACTCAGCTTGTCTAGAAATTCGCCATATTTGTATTATCCGCCCACAACTGACCTTTCACGTAGCAACATCACATGTCTGTATTTTTGTCCCGTCCACATTGAACTATGGCCATTCTTTCCTTTCTGGCTATCGACAGTACATTCTCGGCAAACTACAACAGGTTCAAAATTCTGTTCCAAGACTAGAAAATGGATATAGATGACTCCAGGAGACAGTACAAGAAATGAAATTGATTACATCCTGATAAATAAAAGATTCAGACATTCTTTTCTGATATCAAAAACATTACCAGAAGCAGACTGCAACAGTGACTGTAATCCTAAAATAGGAAGGTTTCAGCGGAAACTAAAGAGATGCAAGGATAGGCAGCACAAACAATCATTTACAGAGTTGCTTTCAGTCTAGATGTTAGTGTTTAAAGACAAGGTTTTCGCCAGCACGTCTGCACATTTTGATTCTGTCTTACAACTAAAATGCTTATTTGATGTATTGAAAACGTCTTTTTCTAAATTTTCAACAAGCGTGTTCGTTCTGGAGGGAGGGGGTCCGACAGGATGTATCACAAGACTGGATCCTCCGTTTCTGTCGTGCGTGGTGCAGCAATCCAGCTCTTCCTCTGTCGACCTCGATAATGGCCTCCTTCCCAGGTACCATGGGGAATGGCCTCAAACTGTATGTCGTATCGTTATATAAGTCTTTTGTGCGAGAGAAAAACAAACCTTTCCCAGTGTGTCTGTGTACATTTCATTAGTGTCGAGGTATATCTTAATATTCTTTGTCATGCAGATTTTACTGCAAAACATTATGTACGTTAATTAATTGCAAATCCACTTTTATATAAACACGAATTGTTAACAGTGCACAAGATGTCTACGTAATTAAGTCTTTCAGTCCGTCACCAAATGTCCTACAGATCCTTAACCCTTTCACTAATTCACCCTGTATGACGAGGTAGTGAAAAAGTTAGAATACTTGTAGAAAGGGCAAAGACTGAAAAGGTTAGAAATGTTTTAACCCTTTAACTCCTGCGACCTATCTACCCGCTTCATGCATTGTCTACCATGCTAGCGCAGCAAAAACTTAACTCGTTGACACCCTCACCTTATCCACCAGCTTACTGCGGGAAGCTGGTGGGTAGGGTGAGGGAGTCAAAGGGTTACGTTTTTGCAGTTGGTGGATTGCGTGTGGGAGCCAAAATGTTAAACAAAAGTCAATACTCACAAGCTCAAGCAACGTGCACTGTGACTGAACAGCATGTTAAGTGCCACCTGCAGTCAATACATAGACATGCATAATTAACATCACAGCCTGCCATACATACTTAGAGAAATCATAAGTTAATCACAATCTACTACAAACACCCACAGACAAGCCTGCATAATTAATCACAGTCTATCATGCATGTCTACAGAAAACATACACAATTAATCACAGTCTTCTACATACACCCACAGAAAAACATACATAATTAATCACCGTCTACCATACATTCCCACAGAAAACATGCATGATTATTCACAACCTACTGCACTTGCCCATACAAAAACATATATAATTAATCACAGTACATTACATACACCCACAGAAAAACATGCACAATTAATCACAGTCTTCCATAAATATCTACAGAAAGCATACACATTTAATCACATTCTGCCACATACATCCACAGAAACACATGCACAGTAACTCACAATGTACTACATACAACCATAGAATAACATGCACAACTAATTATAGTCTACCACAGACACCCACATAAAAACGGATACAATTAATCACAGTCTGCTATACACACCTACAGATTAATTAATATGCACCATGAATGACAATCTTCTTCACATATCCACAACTAATCATAGTCTACCACATACACGCACAGAAAACACACCAACTCATCACAGCTTACCATCTAAACGCACACACAACAGACCTACCAGTATCCACAGCTGAGGACAACTATTTCTATTGTTACATTGGGAATCATTATACTGCAAGTTTACAGATAATCACACATAACAATGCTGTGTTGTGACAGTTCGCCCTGACAACAATGTCAACAGATCTAGTTTCCCTCAGTTGACATGCTCGTGGGCTGCACAGCTATTACATAGACTGAGACATGAGGTTCAGGTGACTCTTATTTTATTTTCAGCCTGGTTGTGACACCAGCTTTTCCAATGGAACAATATTTTTTATTTCAAGACCTGCGTGTTGTATGAAGTTCAAACGGATCGTTTTCTCATTTTTAATTTTATTCACATTTCTCACTTTTCATCGACTTCTTTCTGTTTTGTGTTTCTCATGTCCTGTGAAGTTCGCCTTGATGGAAGGTTGTCCTATGAAAGGAAAACCACTGATCTACAAAAGATTGTCCTTTGGAAGATCAGCATGAGGAAGATCACCCTGTGGACGACTGTCCCATGGAAGATCACTTGGTGAGAGATTGCTCTGAGAAACAATTATAAACTTTGGTGACACATTCGCCATTATAACAGTATGCCAGTGCCACGGCCTGTTGCTGGGTTCGTAATTTCGACGTCAACTGTTTGACGTTTGGAGGCTACTGGACCTATTCCTTTTTTGTAAGAGAATACCAGGGCCACTGCTTCGTTGTTGTGCTGTTGTTGTACTGTGTGAAATGTTAGGCAGTCGAAGGTTATAGTAACTTGGTCTTCTTGATAAGAATATAAGCAGGACCACTACTTTTGTTGTTGCTTGCTAAATCAACGTGAAATATTTGCAGTCGAAGGTTATAGTAACTTAATACTTCTTCTTTATAACAGAATACCAGGGCCACTACTTTGTTGTTGTGCGCGAAACTCAGTGTGATATTTTTGACAACTGGAAGTGGTAGCAACATATTTGTCTCTGTATATGCATGGGTGTATGTATTTGCGTGTTCAATGGTAACACTCACACATGCAACACTATTCTAGCAACAGGAAGATCACAAATTTCAGCACATAGGATGTCTGCAGTATTCTATTCCTCTATGTGCATATGTGTACGTGCATGCGTGTGTGTATAGGTGATTGTGTTTACGCATTTGTGAGTGAGCCATGAGTGCGTGTTTATGGGCAAATACGTGTATACGTGTGCATGTGTATTTCTGTTAGTCGCCTAAATCTTGAAGAAAAATAAACAGCACAGTTTGGCTAATATGTATACCATCGGATGTAGTAGTTCAGCAGCTGTTAAAGATGACATTGGTTCATTTGTCTAATCTGCATCTGCTTTTCAAATATAAAATAAAGCCGCGTTAAAGCAATCGTCTCCTCAGCAATGCTGGTGCACGTTTTGCCTGTAAGAAATGCTGTGTTCAGTGCATTCCTTACAGCAGTGCTGATATCTTGCTTTTGAAGAGCAAACAGCATGTCATTCAGAGTGAATTTAATTACTTTTCCAAAGAACTGTTTTACATCTTTTTCGACCTCTTCCAAGAAATTTTGAACTAGGGCACATTCGAAGAAAAATGTACTCTATGTAGTCGGTTTCATTCCAACAAAAGTAACACTTGGTTGTTTGTTGTTTGTTTTTGTTTTTAATTTTCATCTTGTGCAGCAATATATTTGTAGGGTATACGCTGTGGAGAATTTTCCATTGCAGTCCTCTTGATCTTGGTCATTTGGTTATTTCTCGAGACACTGTCCAAACAATGTGATCTAAGTTTTCTAAGTCAAAAGTTGTATGCGTATATTGTAGTTAAATGTGTTGCTGTTTGTTTGTTAGGTAACATTTGTAAGATTGCACCTGGTTGAGTATCGTATGCTCCTGCATTACTCCTTGTGCTTTTACTGTCACGGCTGTTTATCCATTGTTTGCAATTACAGGGGATAGCAATGAACACAGCGTTATATTCAAAAACGACACTAGCGTAGTTCTGTTGGATTTTATTCTGTACTTCCTGCAACGTGAACAGTCTTCTTTCATATTATCTGTATCGTGTCTTTTGATTTATTGAATCCATTATTTCTCCAAACTTTAAAATTCAAGGTGTTCTGTTTGCATTTAATGAAGTTATTTTCTAAAGGTTTTGATTATGAAAATCGTCAATGTGTATGTCTTAATTTTACAAGCACTTTGTTGTTTAGATAAGTAGTTAGTTAACCCTCCAGAATTCATTTTTTTACATTGTTGAGCAATTTACACTATCTGGAAAACTATTTTTCTCACAAATGTCTTGGCTATTGACTATGGTTTCAAAGTAACACTGAGAACTGCAACATCCAATCCAATGGATCGGGACGCATGCGCAGTAAGCATGGGCGGGGCTAAACTAAATAAAGAAAAGCACATGGCAGAGGATAGTAAACAAACACGCCAACAGTGACGAACAAAACAGATACGTCTTAGTTACTGAAAAGAAATTGAAGCAAATTCCGTCCACACAGCTCCCCTGAACTCGAACGTTTTCCTACGTAACACACGGCCGTTATATCCCCCCCCCCCCCCCCCCAAACTTATGTCCTTGTTGCCATAGCATGTAATCATTTCCTTCTCGCTTATTTTCACACAATTGCGTCATTGTATGCAACATGTAATAAATGCGTTTTGGTACACACAATGACGCACTTCTTTGACTTTTAATGTATTTCCATTACAAAGAGACGTATCCAAACCCACCTGGTAAGCCGTACATGGGACATAAGTGGTGGTGACTACAGGTCAGTGTTATGTTCGTATTGTGCTCCGATGTGTGTGTGTGTGTGTGTGTGTGTGTGTGTGTGTGTGTGTGTTGTGTGTGTGTGTGTGTGTGTGTGTGTGTGTGTGTGTGTGTGTGTGTGTGTGTGTGTGGTGGGTGGGTGGGTGGGTGGGTGGATGTGTGTGTGTGTGTGTGTGTGTGTGTGTGTGTATTGCGACAACATGCCTTTGTTGTTTTCTTTCCACGTGCTTTTCTATTTTTGGATGGCGTACCTGTCAGATGTCTCGTCATGTCTTGTAGCCCCTCCTCTAAGTTCGTCAGATTCAGACTTTAATTTCCTAATAAATGCATATACGCACATTTTTCGATAAAAAATATAACAACAATTTAAAAGCAGAGACTGAGATTGTACTGTGTGACAAATATGAGCCAGTAGCTCTCCGTCTGCGTCCAAAATCTGTAATTAACTCAGAGCAGACAGCAGGTATTGCTTCGGCAAATGTTTGAATTCAAGTGACTTCCGAACTACCTCCAGCCTTATATAGTCCTGCTGTCCCTTTAAATAGTTTACCTGTCCATTGTAAACACAAACATTTTTGCATACTGATCATACTCATGGTACGGAACAAGCGGACGACAAAAGTAATGATGGAAAATATGACCAGTGCACTTGTACACTAATAATTATGCGTAAAAATGGTTTGCTAATCGTGTTAATCCCATTAACTAATTCACTGGAATTTTCCCCTAACCTTAATACCTTGAAAAAATTATCTGGACAAAGACAAAAAGTACCCAGGAATATTTACCTGATTTGACAAATGAAACAGGTCCCTGCACCACAGGATTTATTACGGTCAAAAAGCTTATCATTGGAAGTCTTAGTACTACTTGTATTCATAACGCTCCCAGACAAAAGTTGACATCATTTTTACCCTCTTTTCTTGTCTGTAATTAATTTACCCTTTACTTTTACAGTAGTTCCATTTGCCTGTCGTAGAGTCTAGAGATAGCTTGCCGTTTCAGCAATCATTTGCGCGAGACGGATAATGACGGAAAGGAATGGGGGTAGGGGGATATTTGGGTCAGTTTGTCGCAAAATCCGCCTGCAGTGTCGCACAAAAAAGCGACAAATGTTTCAAGTATCGAGCTTCGCCTTGCCTGAACAAAACCAACCTGCCACATCAGCACCCCTGCACAGCCAGCTAGTTTTCTTTAAACAGGGCCGGTGGTGTCACAAAAGAATGTATTAAAAGAACAACAGACCACCATATGAAAATGAGGTCGACGAAGCATCCAGTGCTACACTGTCTTTTTAATATTGACATCATCGAGCTGTTAGCGTCATTCTTTGACAGCGGAATTACGTCAGTCGGTAAAAATATGCGATTTTCCAAGAAAAGAACAATTAACAAAAATGCCGCGCAACCATCCTAACTACACAAGCTGAATGCATAAAGAAAAAAAAGTAGAAGAAAAATGGCAGATATTATAAATAATTTATCAGTGTTTCGCTGTTTGATTTCATTAATTTAATTAAGTTATTGGTGCAGACCAGTCAGCGTGGTGTAGTGGTTAGCGCAATAGACTACTGACTGGAAGATTGTGGGTTCGAATTTGCATCAGTCCCTTAAGAAATCATTGTGGCATTTTTTGACGCCAAGGGGCTCCCTCCCAGAGTTGAGCGTGCTATGGGCTCGTTGGGAAGACTGGGACCACACAGTTGAGTCTCATCCACTTCAAAAACAAAATGAGTCAATGCTTAAATATTCTGACCAACACCGCAGGTGTCTGCATTCTCGGGCCCGGTTGATGCCCCGGATATATATGATGGTAAGCGTTGAGTACAAGCACTGCCTGTCACGCAGTCTCAGTCTTTGATGGACCTCAATAGCATCATAATTATCATACTCATCGTTATCATTATTAAACACTGTAAAAACTTTGCCAACTTCTGTGGCCGTGAAGGTGGCATAGAAAGAGTGAAAAAAATGTAAACATAAAGGTAATCTCCCCTAGTGCCATGATCCTTAAAAAAAAAAGGTGTTGGTGCAGAGTAGGGCACTCACCTTCCAGTTTGGCAGCACGAGTTTGTACAGGTTCTAATCACGCTCAAGAAAATCTTTGTGCTGTGAATAGACAGACCCCCATCTACCTGACTGTCTTCAAAGTCAGGAAAAGAGAACAGTGAAGGAGAGGAGATAGGCACTGTACTGATAACGGTAACTATGAGAAAAGCTACGACTTCTACCACATCGTTCCCAAAGACCTCAAGATTATGGGACAATCATTACCTTTTTGCATGTTAAGTAGGGAACGCGTACTTGTGAATCGTCTTGGGAGATAGAAAAATGGTTTTCCCATAGTAGTCTCCCTGTGAGGGGATGCCCACTCAGACTGTACTACTGAGAGATATGCTGCCGTTATTAGCACGAGGTAAGGGAGGGGGGGGGGGGTTAGTATGTGGCGTTAAGCATATGCTGGGTCAGAACAGGCAACACTTATTTCCATCGAATTGACCAGGCAGCCGAGCCAATTTGTATTTTTGTTACATGACTCATCAAACTGATTGTACGATGGAGTTCGCATTCTCTAGCCCCTGCTTTCTTTGGAAGTGCAATGAAATTTTATTTTGAGATATCTTTGGGGATTTTTCTGGTATCAGAAGGACTGCTATTGTTTCAATACCAAATTCTTCTAGAGCCTCAATCGTTTCTGTAGTGATATTGTCTGGTCCTTGGGCTTTTCCCGGTTTCAGCGTTCACACACACATACACACACACACACACACACACACACACACACACACACACACACACACACACACACACACACGCACACACACACACACACACACACACACACACACACACACACAAATTGATCGCAAAACTTTTGCAGTTATGCAACAAAATGGTCAGGTGGGGATCTGAAAAATAAGATCCAGAAGCACAAAAACAGATAGTAGGCTACGTGAGTACTAAATATCACTTTTAGAACGGCATTTCTTCCGAGTAGTGTAATGATTCTTTTCAACCAGATTTTAAAAGGTATGGTAATTCCTGAATGTTTTCAGAAAAAAATGTAAGATTCACATTGTTGTGGGGTTTGTGAGAAATGCCTAACATTTTAAACTGGTTTCGATTCTACATTTATTTAAGTTTTGGGAAATGTCAGTACAATGTTTATCCCCACACTGACATAGTAGTGCCAGAAAAAGATCACAGCTTGTGAGATGAGTTTCTCAGAAAAGCAGAAGGCAAGACCAGAAGAGATCCAGGCTGGAATAACACCATTAAGGGGGACTAATAGTCGATCAAGGTCGGGGCTGCACACAAAGTTGTTGTTTTTTTAAGTCTGCAGATTTTCTCGGATATGTGTGTGTACGTTGTTCGTTCGTTGCTTGATTTAACGTCTTTTCACTATAAGTGATATTAGACGGGGGAAAATGGCATGGAGGATGAAATTAGGGGGGGGGGTGAGAGGGGAACAGAGTAAGGGACGTAAAAAAAATTAAAAGGAGGCGGCAAGGTCTTAAGAAAAAGGATATGGCATGAAGAGAAATGAAACTAGAACAACGCTAACATATAAGTAAAAGAAAATCGTCATAAAAACAAAACAAAACAAAAACAACAACTTTGTGTGTGTACGTTGTTGGGCCCACACTATACAGGCAGTTTTGCTGCGTAGTCTGCATACTCCTCTTTGGTGGGCATGAATGCTTTTTGTTTTTTGCTTTTTTATCGTGGTGTTTCTATGAGCCACCGGACACTGACGTGACTTACGGGATCTTTAACGTGCATACTTGACCATCTAGGTGCGTAGACACACGAAGGTTTGCATATATGTTGACCTTGGAAATGGGAAAAATGTCCACCTTCATCCACCAGACGGGAATTAACCAGGAAGGATCGAACCTCAGACCTTCTGACTGGAACTCTTTTTTTTTCTTTTATTGTTTAAAGCCCAGCCGACTGCGCAGAGCCATATCAGGGCTATAACCGCTTCAAATCACACAAAACTTCAACAAGAAAAAAAAAGAAAATCAAATTAAATACACATATCAATGCATTCGCGCACATAATCTAAGGACATGCCCCCGGCGTAGGACCATTCCGTCCGATTTATCGCACAGGGGAAATTTAAAAAAACACACCTGAATACAAATATAAGCATACATAAGGACACCAAAACATATATAAAAACAGGCATAAATTACCTGAAATTGCTTCCGCATATCTCACCTACTTAGAGCCAAAAATGCAATATCAATCCGAAGAAAAAGTACGTCAGACTTTATCGGAAAAATACAGGTGAATAGACCATTAAGGCAGAAAAATAGAAATGACAGAAAGCAAGGCAACAAGGCAGAAACAAAGAGAGTGACAGAAAAGAGGAAATTTCTAGCACGGAATTTCCAGAAGGTGGGGATACTATTTATACTGAAAGAGCCCCCGGCAACCCAAAGGGGGAGACTGGAAATCTGACGTTTTAAACATGTCAGTACCTTGCCCGTCAACTGTTTGTTTGTCATGGTTCCTTTTTTGTTATTCGTTTATTTTTGCTTGTTTCTATAACATGGAACGTGGACATCAATGATGAAGTGCATAATACCACGCACATGCAGCACACACATACAATTATGCATAAATACACAGGTATACATAGACGCACGCACATAGGTGTTTCTTATAATATGCTACATACGTGTATACACACATATATATACATACATACATACTGACACACGCATGCGTGCGCTCACACGCATATACATATAGATAAGAAAAATAGGTATAGATTTAGATATAATATTGTATGTGTGAGTGCATGTACGTGTATGTACATTTGAACACATACGTCTGCACACAAACACAGTAACATATATACACATACACGTACGCTGACACATATATCAGTATTACATGGTAAGGTCTTGAAATGAAAACGGGGATAGGGATACTATGACACATTAAGCTAACACGGCCAGAATGATTGCAACTGTAAGACGGCCAGCCAACTGTCCCTTTTCATGTTAGAAGCTGAGCTGAACTCAAGACAGCAGGTCCCTCAGTTTATGGCTCTGTTAGTTTAGCCATCCAGCCCACAGTAAAGTGATACCAGCCAACGTCCTGAGTTAGTTTGCCGGTTGGACGTGGGATTTTTCTCCTCTGTCAACGTCAACTTCATTGGTGGTCTGGGTGCTAGTCTTTAGGATGACATGACCAAACCGAGGTCCTGCAGACAGCACGCATTTTGTTCACGTTAAAGAACCTAAAGCAAAATTGTCTCTGGACAAATCATGTAGGAAAATCCATAGATATATATTTAAAAAGAACGGCGCTGTGCTCTCCTTGGAGACAGCATCTCGAATTTCAGACGGTAAATCCGTCGTGAAAAAAAACATTCACAGTATTCCCCTACATACTGATCATATAGAACTGTCCGCCAGTGGAAGCACAGAGACCGGGCATCCTACTGACTGTGTGTCAGCATCACACATTTTACAACACTGCAGTTTGAGGGGCGCTGTTTTTGACATTGATTTGGACCAAACCATCGTGTAGGGTTTGTGCGCTGGCTTTTGCAATTTGCCATAATTATTTTGACTTCTGAGCATTTGCAGCGTTAGTGCAACATTGCAACATTTCAGGCGCGGTAACATTGTTTTCAGAAAACTGAAGCTGATACCATAACCCATTTAGAATGAGCTATTTCTTCATACCCATGACTTTTGGGTCTTGAGTTTTGCGACCTACGTTGTTTCAATGTCATTTTAGATCAGCAAAACAATGGTAAACCTACTTCTGGTTTGTAGGCCACTTGTTAGATAACTTTAGCTTGGAGCTCTGTTAATGTTGTGGTTGTTCTACGTCTGATATCAGAGGAAGACTGGCAAAGTTGACACAGAACGCAAAACAGAATAAATCGTCAGAAGTCCGTGATTAACTGCCTTCAGCCAGTATCTACACTCACACTAACACACAAATTATTTCGTCTGGTTCACGTCCACTCTGGTCAGTTCACGTCCTTCACACTTCCATGGCCGTTAATCTTTGGGAACATGGCGTGGCTTGTGTAATATACTGGGTGGGAAGGAATATAGACTATATGTGTGTGCATATGTGTGTGTGTGTGCATGTGTGTGTGTGTGTGTGTGTGTGTGTGTGTGTGTGTGTGTGTGTGTGTGTGTGTGTGTGTGTGTGTGTGTGTGTGTGATAGGGCACCTGTGTCTGCATAAAGATGGGGGTAGTGAAGCAACTAGGGCAAGGAGATGGTTTCTGCCTTGAATAGAAATCGACATCTCTACAATCTCTCACGTTACGAGAACTCTTAACCTTCTTTATGCCTTTCTGTTTGAAAACAAGATTTTCCTCAAATCAAAAATGCATGAAACGGGAATAAGAACGTGTATTAACTTGAGAAAACAAGATAGGAACACTATGTCGCCCATGTACTGTTGTCAGGTGTACACATTTAACATCAACCACATTGACCACATGTAGGACAAAAACAACACGTCAGATCATTTTTCTGATAGACTGACTTATTGTTGAGCAGAGAAGATAACTTTTTAGACTGACTCTATTCGTTGAGCAGGAGAAGAATTGTTAGACTGACTCTATTCGTTGAGCAGGAGAAGAAACTTGTTAGACTGACTCTATTCGTTGAGCAGGAGAAGAAAACTTTCACTTTAGTCAATACGGGTTTCGTCTGCGGATTATCATGGCCTGAAATTGCCCCGATCAGCGTTCTTCCTCCCGGTTTTAGAATTGTCTGCTGATATCCCAAATGATGTCTGTTGTTAACTGTCGTGTTGATGGGGATGGCAGACATTGTTGTTGCATCGTTTGGCTTTCCTTGTTGTCCAGTCACACAGACCGTTCTCGTGCACGTTTATCTTTTAATCTGGACATTATGAAATGACTTTAACCTTACCTCAGTCCTGTTCCATCTCTGCGTGGGCTTTCCTTATAACGAGTAATGGCTGTGTGTTTAGCTCTGTCCCTTGTGTGAGTGACGGTCACCTGACATGAGAAAGTGTCAGTAGATTGCAGATAGTTCACATCTGAAGAGTTTGTTCATTGATAATCGACGCTCTATGATTTCTAATCTTCTAATGCTTTGAAGAGCAAAACAGAAATAGACAATATTGTGCCATGGTTCACCAGACGACTTCTGATGACTGTGGCAACAGTGCATGGGAGAGATATAGCGTTAGGAAACATCAACACAACACGTGTTTCATTAATAGTAGTGAGAGAACGCTCTAGACAAACAGAACATTAGTTTTCATAGAAACCTGGTCTCTGAAATTTACTATGTAATGTAAAAAGAACAATTACGGAAACACTAGAAATCATAGAGATGTGATCACCACTGAAGAGACATTGGATTTCAACTTCCTGCCAACAACAAACACGTGTTAACATCACGTGACCAACAAGACAGAGCTAAACACACACTGATGTCGATGATGTAAAGCGATATGTGAAATCGTTAAGTGCTGATCTTTGTCGTAACTTGATAAAACCAATTTGTGTTTTATAACCTCATGACAAAAAAGTCCGAGTCCGAGACAACAAAGCCAACACTCATCATAAAGATGGCCACGTGATAGGTCAAAACATTAAAAACCGTATGATCAATTCGTTTTATTATGATTAACAAGACTGCAACATTTTATAAAGATTTGGTTTTTGGGGTTGCAAAGTACACTTTACTGCTGAAACTGTGATTTGGTTTTCATAATTTTTTTCATACTGACGAATCAGAAGGAAGGTCTTTTCCAAAACGCGTATGGCAGATAGTAAACGCCTAATGCTGAAATGAGTTCTACCATTGGAAAGAGCATGAAACTTACATGTAGATTCTGCAGTAAGCCAAAAATGACCATCTGGTGACAGGGACTCCTTCCGTGATGGAAGATGACAATATAAATAAGAACTACTTAACGACTGCGTGTGTTTATAGAACCCATGGACAGTCTAAGCCCTTAGTCTTTCCCTGACTGTTGTGAAAGCAAAAAATGATGGAAGGTGGGCTCAACAATGCAGTGAGAACTTTCATACTTTATGTCGTAGTTCTAACTTAAACACAATATAGGAAATGCTTTATCAAACTTGTTTTTGATTCCTGTTGACATATAATGAAATTATCAGATAGCATATCATATAGGATTAACAATCAGCAACAAAATAAATTGTATATTACGATAAAGCAATTTTCCTGATTTTAACTGCTTTAAGTAGGAGCAAACTAAAATTCTTAATATAATCGAAATGAGTTGAATGCTATCTGATAATTTCATTTATGCTTATAAGCACCCCTTCAGTAGGGCTATGGCCTCTCTTGAATAAAAATTCTGAATTCTGAAGTTTGAACTCTCTCTCTCTCTCTCTCTCTCTCTCTCTCTCTCTCCTCTCTCTCTCTCTCTCTCTCTCTTTATTTTTAGTGTAGGCCTACTTTCTTTCAATTTTAGTTCTTTTACGTGTGTAGTATTCCATTTTCTGTTGCTTTGATGCAAGTAGATTAACAACGGCAGATATATTGGTAGATGTATGTACTAATATTATACTGTTGGAATACATAATTTTTGTGTCATCTCTCTCTCTCTCTCTCTCTCTCTCTCTCTCTCTCTCTCTCTCTCTCTCTCTCTCTCTCACTCAATGTTATTGTATTGCCATTTACATCTACGTATTCATTGTTGTTCGTTAGTCACCTCATCGCTCCTAGTGCTTTACTGCCGTGGCTGATAATGCAGGAAGCTGGTGGATAGGGTAACGGAGTCAAATTTCGCTATCGTCCATTAACAACTCAAGAACTTCATATGTCCTTCACAGAAGAGCGAGAAAATGTTGGTTGCAGGTATGGCAATTGCATATAATGTCCTTCACACACACACACACACACACACACACACACACACACACACCACGCACCACCACTACACACTAGGCACACATGACGCACATCGCGCACACACACACACACACACACACGCACACACTCGTGCACGTATGCCTATAGTAACAAACCCTTCCATTCATCCCTCCATGCATAGAACCATGCAATCATCCGTACTTGCTATACAGGCCTTCCTCAACAGACCAGTCATCTGTCCATTCACACAGGTAAACAGTACACATACATAACCGCATGTGTGCATGTATGGAAAACTTCAGTCGGTCAGAATAGAAGAGTAGGCACACTGGTCCTCACTGCCTATGTGGGTTTTTATGTGAGATACATGAGCAGACCTGGAGGTATATACGAGCGTATTCTTACACAGTCAGTGCATGGTAATGAATCATGTAGCCCCGGGTTCTCCTAGGTCCCACTCCTTGAAGACCAATTAGCCTCCTTACCTTTCTGAAGTTTTGGTTAAAAAAAATATGAATATGAATATGAATGTGCAGCGAGAGAGAGTGGATGGGTGCCGCCCTCATAATGCTGGCGCCGGGAATAGTTGAGGTCTCTGTCACCCCGTTGCCGTACGACCTCAGGATTATGGAACTATCTAGGTAGGACCTCAGGACCTGGCCAGCTCATGGGTTTATGTACAGGCTTAAGGCTTGTGCAATGATCATTCTGGGTTTTCTCCATCACATGGCACCTGTGACGTTAGTGCATATGAAATTCATTCCGAGTGCGAAGTCATCTTGAGAGACTGAAACTGAAATTGCACAGTTAACAAGTGCACCACTGTCGCCAGTATTCAGTGTTGCTGGCGATGTCTTGTAGTCGGTGGAGTTGATACCACACCTGATGTGGTTGGCCTTCAGAGTTTCCTTGTGTTGTTTTAGTCATCTTCCCTGGTCACGGTGTCCTTGTTTCAACTTTCCACACAGGAAACCTTGAGCCGGTAATTGGATGTCTTGTGTTCTGGTTTGCCGGTACTTCTGACTAACACAGGAAACGTGGTATCTGTGGATGGACGTACAATCCTTTCCCCGCCTTCTTGCCTTGTAACAATCGTAGTTCCAATGGTGCAGTGACTGCCAACGGCATTAGCAGGTGCACATGTGTACAAATATACATACACATATACAGACAGACAGACATAAATACATACACATATTAAAAACATACATGCATGGATACATACATACATATGTACGTACATGCTTACATGCTTACATACATACATACAACAATTACTTATTACTATTACATACATACATACATCATACTCATACATACTTATATACTTATTTACATACATACATACCTACATACACACATACATACATATAGACATATATACATAGTACATACATACATACATAATTTGTGCATACATTCTTCATATTTTCATGCATTCATACGTGCACACATATCTTCACGCATACATACGTCTAAACATGCATACATAAATATATAACGCACACATACATACATGTTGACATATATGTATTCGTCCATTCGACAATCGATCCCTGTATGCATACATCCAAGAAAATAACAATGCAGATGGAGACTTCAACAATATACATATTCACAGCATTTCAACAATCCAAAGGCCGCCAGAGAGTGAGGAGGTGGCACAGACCTCACCAACTGGGTCAAAAGTACAAGAATCCACCCTCTTCCTCTCTTGTAACACCTATTCCCCCTCTCCCCCCCCCCCCACCACCACCAACTCCCCACAAGGTCAGATACCCAGAAGAGGTGGGTGGATGGATGCCACAAAGACATGAACCTGACTGGCCAACCCTATAGGCAGGAGACAGGCGGGAAGTCATCTTGATACCAAACCACAACAGGCAAACCATGCGAGGAAGTCACAGACACGTTGATGAAGGTGTTGTGGAGATACAGGACATGGTCTTGTGGATGTTGTTCAGACGGTGGCTTGGCGCTAGTGGCGGCCTGTGTTGTGTCTGATCAATTCTGGGGTACACCCATCTTCCTTCAGGTGGACTTTGAGGGGGGGCAGGTTGGGGAGTGTGTGGTCCGTGAGACAGCTCCCTGGGGCTCTGCTGGACATGTATACACGTATATGTATACACACACACCCACATACACACACATACACACACACATGCACACACGCATACGCACATACGCATATGCACACACACTCAAATGGGCACTCGTATTTATATACATACAGCATACAGACAATCTATGCACGCGCACGCAATTACACATATTAACAAACACGCACACACACATACAAATATACACATATATGCTCAACCACACACTTACACGCGCGCAAACATACACATATGCACACACACGCAAGCTGCACACGCATTTGTACACATACTCCTGCACACCACACACACCACACACACACACACACACACACACACACACACACACACACACACACACACACACACACACACACCAACACACACACACACACATGTGATAGAGACAGGTAAGAAAGCTGAAATACTCAGAAATGGGCCTGCCCATCACTGGGCATTACAGAGTAAAGAAAACATGCTCCAACATCTTGATAGATAGATAAATAAACAGACAGACTATCGTATGTGTGTGTGTTTCTCTGTGTGTGTGTCTGAGAGTGCGTGTGTGTATGTGTGTGCCTGTGTGTGAGCCACATAAACACAATGTATTTGTGTGCGTCTGTTTGAGTGTGTGTGTATGTTGTGTGTGGTGTGTGTATGTGTGTGTGTGTGTATGTGTGCGTGTGTGTGTGTGTGTGTGTGTGTGTGTGGCGTGCGTGTGTGTGTGTGTTGTGTGTATGTGTGTGTGTGTGTGTGTGTGCACGAACAGGACAAGCACATGTATAATAGTGTCATACAAAATGATAATAGCACTAATATAGATAAACTGACAACAAAGTACAAATAAAACAAGCCCACAAGACATGGCATGATGTAAGTATGGTAAAAAAAACTGTCTCAACAACACACGTAAAATCAACATTGGTTTCCAACAGTCTATGCACGACTCTTGAACCTTCCAGCCCTTTACCTGTCCACCAGCTTCCCACAGAAACAATGTCTAGCCCTCCCCTTGGCCTTTCCGTGTCTTCACTCCCCATTGCTCCTCCTCTGTCAAAAAACAAGTTGTGGTTATGGGTTATTAAACATCCAGCTATGATCTGTGTCCGTCTGCAAGCTGAGCAGTGTACTCACTCTGTGTGCCCCAAAGCTCCAACAACAGGCCTCGTTTATGAAGAAAGTCCAGCTGGTTCTGAGTGACCTCATCAATAACAAACTGGAAGCTGACCTTGAACTTGCCACTGACCACTCCACACACCGTTTCTGTGGTTAGTGCCTTCTTCTCTCTTTCCATCCACATCCTGAAATACCAAAAGTGAAGTGTATGAACTCCTGTTGTAGTGACGGGATTAACACAAACCACTACCTGCCTGCACGAGTTTGCACGGATGCGAATACACGCCCGGTGAACTTTGTATATGTGCGTGGCCTTCATTCTGCCCAGTTGGGAATGGGTGCCTGACTTTCATCAAGGCTGGGGTAGACAAAGCAGAGAGGGAGAGGAGATAAGCACCGCTCTCATAATGCTGGCCCTAAGAAAACTTGAGATCTCTGCGTTCTCAATCCCTTATGACCTCTGGGTTATGTAGAAACATTTACCTGTTTGTATTGACTAAAAGAGCCAGACTTAGTATCATTAGGAGCATGTCATTACAATCTATTACTCATACAACATCTTTATTACTTATATGAAAAATGTAAAGATGGGTTCCTGTAGTCAAGGGCCTTATATTCGTGCACTGACTCAAGTGCTATGCAGTAACACCTCAGGCTTCTCGGACTGAAATGCCAAGAAGAAGCCACAGTCACACTGTGGGAACAGCGTGTATCAGGACTACCGGTATAAACTCTGCTGGTTATTTAGCCCCCTCAGTGCCAAGTCTATTGTTTTGCTAGTGTAAGAAGCGACATCAAATGGCTGCTTGTGTACAAGGGTCAGTGATCTGACTCGCTGACCACTGACAGACACAAAAAATGAATGGCTCTTAGAGCCACTAGCACATGACGCCCAGAACCTTTTCCACCAACTTGATGTCACTTGTGGTTAGCAAGTTATATTACAGAAGAAGGGTGTGGTTCACATGCTTCTCTGCTGCACATTTTTGTGGAGTGTGCGGCAGTGCACTGTTGTACAGCTGACTTATGCAATATGTCAACTTAAGTATCTTTTGTGTTAAAAGGGTTAACTTTGAATAAAGAACAAAACAAATCTGCTACCTTTTCGAGTACATCCTAATCCGGTAGTGAGGCAAAATTAAGACGAACATACCCTGGTTAAAAACTATCCTCAGCTATTATAAACTGGCTTTTGTGCACATTCCCGACAATATTCTATCACATAGCAACCCAAAATATACAACATAAAGCTCAAGCAAATACATACTTGCAGTAGATACCCCGTTGAGGGTTAGCTGCTGCCCACAGAACGTCAGAGAAACGGGGTAAGGCGCATTTCAAATGTAAAGGTTTGCCAACCAACTCCTCTGGGTCCTTGAGGCGTGGTGAACTTCCCTGTAGTGGTTCTCCTTGACTGGTGAAAGAAGTGATGTTGATGTGGAGGCTGGCCGTCTGTTTGCCGTTCATGTCCAAGACACCCACCTCATCATCCACCGATAAGTGATAAGCAATGTTGTGTAGGCTGACTACACACCTGTGAGAACAACGTGCGTCCATGACATTATGTCTGAGACTGCACACAATATTCAGGAATGATTTGGAGCCCTATTTTTGAGCTATGCTGGGAAATCCCACTAACCTAAATACAGCTATTTTTATATTCTTCCTATTCTACAACAGAGGATCTACTACATTTTGAAGTAAGATATGAACATGCGACGAAATCATTATTTTGTTTGCCTTTCTTCTGATAGAAAATGATAAATATGTGTGAATATTACCAAACTTTCAGGCTTATTGTCTCAAACTGCATGACTGATGACCAACGACACCAATGTTCATATCCAAGAAACTGCTGAAGGTAAACGAATTACGTTGATTACATATTATTCAGCATTGTCTTCTTTAAAAAACATTAAACCTCAATTTTGTTAATACTGTGCAAAGCGATAGCTATTTCCATGCACCGTCGAATAATGTATAAACATCCCATGTGGATTAATTTTATTCAGGAGAAAAGCAAATTTCAACAATTTTCGCAGCCATTTTCTTTATTACTCTCCTTATTTCAGAAACTAATGTACAGTCGTGTCTCGGGTTACGAATTTAATTCGTTCCATGACGTAGCTCGTATCTTGAAAAGCTCGTATCTCGAAACGAATTTCCCCATTGAAAATAATGGAAATCCAATTAATCCTTTCCACGCCCCAAAAATATCAATATAAAAATCAATTAACATGGTATTTTATGCAGAATTAAAGTGTTTTTCTATGATCTCCTTCTTCAATTCTATGGAAATTATATCCTTCTTCCTCTTAGCAGCACTATCCTTAGCAACCATCTTCTTGGACGACATCGTGGGTTACAAAATTTCTTCATTTAAACCACACAAAAAAACAATGAAAAGCGCAAATGAACGCAGAGATGCTTCTGCTACGAGAGAACAACGCTCACTGAGAGCGGGATGCAGCGGCGGAAAGCACGTGAAGTAACCACAACGTCGCTCGTAACTCGAGCGAATGCTCGTATACCGAGGCGAATTTTCCAAGTATTTTGTGCTCGTAACCTGAATTGCTCGTATGTCGAGACGCTCGTATCCTGAGGTGCCACTGTATATCAGTTTAACATATCTGTGTGTGTAGCTACAATCACAAACAGCAAGTACAATACACTGCACACTTTTAGCGCACGTTTATAGTTTCTGTTTCATTTTCTGGACACAGATTATGTGTTGAAATTTACTCAGCTAAAACGATGACTATTTGGTATCATTTAAGCAGGGACCTGCCATTGCCATGACAAACTGTTCAGCATGAATGCATATAAACGTAGTAGTCAGTAGTAAGAAACTTTGGCGAGAGCCGGACAGCAGAAGGTCCTCAGAAAAGAAACCCCCATCAAGCAAGTGTTTTGGCCCTTAACTCCTGACACTCTAAGGGGGCCAGGCCGCATCCAGGTCATGACTTCTGGATGCCCCTCTGCTGTCGCCACGTTTTTTAATAGAAAATTGTCCTCCTGCGGGAATCGAACTCGCGCATCCTAGATGGTCAGGTTTCTCAAGGCAAAGTCACCCTTGGGACGGATGTCTTAATCACTTGGCTATCGGTCACCAACATGAATGAATATAAGATAATCGACCAGCATATTCTATCACAATAAAATCGGTACCCTAAGCACAGATATCAACAACACAGCAAAAATACATGTGCATGTATTTTGGATTGCAACAGCAATTGTAGCAATTTCAGATTTAACAGACTGTGGAGCAGCAGCAGTACTATCAGCTTCACACCAGGTACAAACTGGTCAAGTCATCGTACTCTCCATTCTCCTTCATGGGTGTGAAACTGGCACACTGCTTGCTGACTCACAAATGAGAATTCAGGCCTTGGAGACCAAATGCTTGGCGTGTCCTACTTCAAACATACGGCTTTGGAGACCAAATGCTTGGCGTGTCCTACTTCAAACATACAGCTTTGGAGACCAAATGCTTGGTGTGTCCTACTTCAAACATACGGCTTTGGAGACCAAATGCTTGGCGTGTCCTACTTCAAACATACGGCTTTGGAGACCAAATGCTTGGCGTGTCCTACTTCAAACATATGGCTTTGGAGACCAAATGCTTGGCGTGTCCTACTTCAAACATATGGCTTTGGAGACCAAATGCTTGGCATGTCCTACTTCAAACATACGGTCCATACTACACATGGAACAAGACCAAAATGTGGTAGGCCCACAGGAAATGAATCTGGCAAGTGTGAAACGACACAAGCTTGCGTGGTTTAGTCAGCTTACCTGCCATGACTCATTGTGTAAGACTATCATCCTTCAGAGGATCCTGGAAGGATCTCTGCGCCGATGTCCACAGAGATAGAGCTGTGTGGCAAATATCAAAAAGTGGACAAGTCTTGGTATACCTGAACTGCTTGGTGTTGCATCTCAGAAACAGAAATGGAGAATTGTGAACATTGCTGTGCCGAAGGCCACACTGATCATGGGATCAGAAGTAGAAGCAGATAAAATGTGGTCTTTAAAATCGCAATAGAAAGAAATTAATGTTCAGGGTGGAAGTAAAAATGCTGTCCCACATTCCAGTAAATAATGTGTCTGTTTTGAAATGTCATATTTATGAGAGACACACAAGGTAGATTATATCAAGTATAGTATTTTATTTATCTATTAAACAAGGATTTATTTCTTGCTATCATCAAACGGTGTCATTTTTCAAAAGACAAAATTTGGCATGAATAGGACTTGAGCCTGCAATCCAACAGTGCTCAGAGTCACAGTGTTACACATCAAATGGGAACGGGTCTCCTTGCTTTATCATATGGACTGCTTGATCACACCACAGACCTGTATGGACAGACTGGAAACTCCATCACACTCTGTGACATTACTACCTTGCTATGCCACGGAGCATGTGAGCATGCAGAGATAAATAATGTTGCTGTATTATTCAATTAGCTTCAATTCAACTGTGCAGCATATTTCTGTCATAAGTAAAACAGTAAATAATGTAGATACGGTCAGCATACAAATGACTCTATTCAGAGCAATGGCAGCAGTTCCAGACTGAATATCGAAGCAAATAAACTTGAAATCCAATAAACTTGAGGGGAAAACTCCCATTTGGTTAATGATAAACAGTTTCAGTTTCAGTTTTTGAAGATGGTGTCTCCACGCTCGGGAAAAAATTATATATGCACTGACACTTCAGACGTAATGTGATGATAAGATCCACAATGATCACACAATGAGTCCTATCCCTGCCTATTGCCTAAAACCATATGCACCAGCATGAACACAGATAGGAGCAAACTGTCGCCACATCAATATATCAATATTTACCAAGAAACAATTGAACATTAACATATAAATATTTACCAAGAAACAATGAACACAATACATCAGTATTACCAAGAAACAATTCGAACATTAATATATCAATATTTACCAAGAAACAATTCGAACATTAATATATCAGTATTTACCAAGAAACAATGAACATTAATATATCAATATTTACCAAGAAACAATGAACATTAATATATCAGTATTTACCAAGAAACAATTCGAACATTAATATATCAATATTTACCAAGAAACAATTCGAACATTAATATATCAGTATTTACCAAGAAACAATTCGAACATTATATATCAATATTTACAAGAAACAATTCGAACATAAATATATCACTATTTACCAAGAAACAATTTTAACATTGATATATCAACATTTACCGAAAAACACTTTTTAAGCACGCCTCCCTATTACACATATTTTGTGGTTAAAAATGTTATTCCCAGAAAACAACTTGGAATCCATGCTGAGGCTGTTATAAAAGTTTGCAGAGTTTCTGGTCCATTACTCTATTCATATTCATAGTCATATTCATTTCTTTCTGTCACAATGGATTTTTGCGTGAAACTCGGGCTGCTCTCCCTGTTGATAGTGTATCGCCGCAGTGCAGCGCCACCCAGTTTTTTTTACCAAGACTTCAGATAGGCAAGAAGGCTAACTGGCCTTCAAGGACAGAGACCACCAATCTCTCCAGTGATCACTAGTTGCCCAAATGTTTTAAGAAATCGATGTGTTTGTTAAAGTCTATACTATCTCCTTGAAAGCCCAACTAACACTGAGAAGACAAAATGGTGTTAATTTCATACATTTGAAGTAAGATGTAAATCCAGTCAATACAAGGAGACAACATTTTCAGTGTTTCTAACCTTCCCAGCAAAATGTCCACATTGTCGGCATCATAGAAAGGGTTGTTCTTTTGGTCCAGCTGTGGCATGTTGCCCGTTGACAGGAACTTTTCATACAGTTCATCCATCGTTAACTTGCGGTCCTCAAACTGTGTCTTTGACCACACCCATTCCTGGAAAATAAACACTGACTGTTGTATCTTTATCGCTCTGTTAACATATTTCCTTATTCCTTTAATACAAGACCGCTGACTGTTGTTCCTTTAATACAAGACCGCTAACTGTTGTTCCTTTAATACAAGACTGCTGACTGTTGTTCCTTTAATACAAGACCGCTGACTGTTGTTCCTTTAATACAAGACCGCTGACTGTTGTTCCTTTAATACAAGACCGCTGACTGTTGTTGCTTTCATGAATTCTGTTATTTCTGTCCTATAAGAATATTCATTGTTCTGACACCCCATAATACATTTTGGTATTTCCTCGATACAGTCGCGTCTCGGGTTACGAATTTAATTCGTTCCATGACGTAGCTCATATCTTGAAAAAACTCGTATCTCGAAACGAATTTCCCCATTGAAAATAATGTAAATCCAATTAATCCGTTCCACGCCCCAAAAATATCAATATAAAAATCAGTTAACATGGTATTTTATGCGGAATAAAAGTAATTTTTCTACATTTAACAACGATACGTAATATACAGTATACATGTACTGTGCTTTACCTTTATGAAGAGTCGTGGCTGGCTTGAGGGAGACAATGGGGAGGAGGAGAGGGTTACTGTGGGGAAGAATCCCCCTCTGATTCAGGAGGGCTCTCTCTTCTTGGGAATTTTACCCCACTGGGACCAGGTTGTTTTTCAAAAAAAGACCTGTCTCATCACAATTAAAAACTTGCTGGGGTATGAACCCCTCACTAATAATGAGTTCTGCTTAATTTCTTCCTTCTTCTTCAGGATAGTGCAGATTGTTGATGTCGAACGGTCGTACAACTTGGCGAGATCAGCCACACGTAGACCACGCTCGTGTTTTTCTATGATCTCCTTCAATTCTATGGAAATTACATATCCTTCTTCCTCGTAGCAGCACTATCCTTAGCAACCATCTTCTTGGACGACATCGTGGGTTACAAAATTTCTTCACGTAAACCACAAAAAAACACTGAAAAGCGCAAATGAACGCAGAGATGCTTCCGCTACGAGAGAACAACGCTCACTGAGAGCGGGATGCAGCGGCGGGAAGCACGTGAAGTAACCACAACGTCGCTCGTAACTCGAGCGAATGCTCGAATACCGAAGCGAATTTTCCAAGTATATTGTGCTCGCGACCTGAATTGCTCGTATGTCGAGATGCTCGTATCCTGAGGTGCCACTGTATATTCTATTATTCCCTCAATTCAAGAACAATCGTTGTCCTAATCCTGTCAATTCATTAGTACATTCTATTATTCCCAATAAACATTCTTTAATCCTTTGATAATTATAAAAACAGTGAATGTTATATTTTGTGGGCTGTAAATACATTGTGCTATTCGCTTTGAACAAAAACACTTATTGTTCTATTTCTGTCATTGTATCAGTGCAGTCTGTTATTCCCGTAATACGTTTTGTTATACCCTAATTACAAAAACAGTGAACGTTCTATTTCTGTCATTGTATCAGTGTCAGTACGATCTGTTATAGCAAGAGAGATGGCTGCAGCCGGAAGCAACAGCCCAAATAAAATGTATCTTACATGTACAATATGTTGAAATATAACACAAACGTCTACATTACAGTACAAACGATACACAGTGCAGTTTTATCAATCCAGAAGTAAATTCAGTCAAATATTTAAAACTAGTACAGTTTAAAAATAACTGAATTCTGTATAAACAAAAGAAACCAGAAATAAAATGCACATTTATGCAGCCGTTCGACTACTGATAACATACAGCAAAATGCTGTAATATATATATTTGTGTGTGTGTGTGTGTGTGTGTGTGTGTGTGTGTGTGTGTGTGTGTGTGTGTATGTGTGTGTGTGTGTGTGTGTGTGATGTGTGTTGTGTGTGTTTGACAGGCTAACAAAAAATTCATATGTTAAGGATGGTGAGGCAAATATGTCAGAAACTGTCTTCGTTGAAGTGTAGGTATATGTCGTTTTACCCGAACGCATGAAAGAATATGACTATGCGTTATCTTCTTTCCACACAGACACACTACATTCCTGGTGTATTTTGTTTTGAATGCATGTGTGTGTGTGTGTGTGTGTGTGTGTGTGTGTGTGTGTGTGTGTGTGTGTGTGTGTGTGTGTTTTGTGTGTTTTTCTGTGTGTGTCTGTGTGTCTGTGTGTCTGTGTGTGTGAGTGAGTATCTTTGTTCGTATGTGTGTGTGCACGTGTGTGTGTTGTGTGGTATGTGTGTGTGTGCGCGCGCGCGTGCGCGCGTATGTATGTATGTGTGAGTGTCTGTGAGAGAGAGAGAGAGAGAGAGAATGTGTGTATGTGTGTGTGTGTGTGTGTGTGTGTGTGTGTGTGTGTGTGTGTGTTGTGTGTGTGTGTGTGTGTGTGTGTGTGTGTGTGTGTGTGTGTGTGTGTCTGTTGTGTCTCTGTCTGCATCTGTGCAGTGTGCCTGTGTGTGTGTTTGTGCGCGTATGTATATGTGAGTGTGAGAGAGAGAGAGAAAGAGAGAGAGAGTGTGAGTGTGTGTGTGTGTGTGTGTGTGTGTGTGTGTGTGTGTGTGTGTGTGTGTGTGTGTGTGTGTTGTGTTGTGTCCTGTGTCTCATGTGTCTGCATGTGTGTTGCTGTGTGTTCGTGATGTGTGTGTGTGTGTGTGTGTGTGTGTGTGTGTGTGTGTGTGTGTGTGTGTGTGTGCAGTGTGTGCATGCGTGTCTGTGCACTTGTGTCTTAACATGAACAAAATGAACAGATTTTGTTTTACACTTTTGAAGAAACAGACGACAGACAGAGAGAATGGGGCCTTACCATACAACGTTCTCTGTCAGTGACTCGAATGCAGAATTGTTCGGAAGCCTTCTCTGTCTGATGTATTTCTACCTCAAAGGCAATATTCTGGAGGAAAAGGCATGAAAATGCACGTAGTTTGAATTCGCATCTGTTTATAAAAACACAAGTCCAACACTAAAAAAATGAGACAATGAGTCACTTGTCTAACAATTATTCAAATAATGACATTGTGGCCTGAAAAGTTTCAATACTTGTGAGAAATTAATATGATCAAATGACCTTCCCTGCAATGGGGTCAAAGCAAAGAATGAACAAGTAAGTAAGCAAATCAAAGCAAGAATTAAAAAAAAGTGGAAAAGATTATGATACAGGAACAACTGAAAAGTGTGAAAATTTCCTATGCATTTCAACGTATGCTCCTATGCATATTTAATATAAGGTAAAAAGCTCAAGATACAGCAAACTAAAAAGAAAAGTGTCAAATCTTTCAAATGTAATTCTTACAATATGTAAACTATGTTACAGTTGAATAATATTATTGATGAATCAGAAATAATTCCAATTTAGCAAGTGTCTCTGATGTATGTGATGATACTGATAAGCTTGTCTATGAACTGTTGACTGAATGGAGTATGTGTCTGTATGTCAATATGTTTGTATATAGATATATATACAGTACACATGTGTATGTACAGAGGAAAGTAGATCGACAATAAAATCCCCATGAGGAAAGCGGGTGTACCGCCGAAATTTCGGGCAAAATTTATGATAATATATATATACGTTATTTTTTTTTTGGCAAACTATGTTTAAATTCTTCTGAATTTCTTCTGAAATTTTTCGAGCTTTTCGCTCATCATCAGACTTCTGGAAAAGGAGAAAATAACACAAATGTTATCAAACCAAGTAACAGAAATCAGCATTAAACTCGAACAACATTAGAATGTGAAGCGATCATACGGCTTCGATACACATCTCTGGTGTTGATCGTAGGTCCCAATTCTCTTATATGCAATGCTTCAAGCTCACGAAAAATGTTTCTCTCCGGGTTGTTGCGTCTAATATCGTGACATCATTATGTCCATCGTCTTCATCTCCACATTGGTCCATATGTGCTTTTATCGGCCCACTGTTTTTGATGTGCTCTCTGAAGCGAGATTGCAAATGTCGGCTGGTCTGGCCGACATAGCACGCATTACAGCGCGGACAGTTGATTTATAGACAACTCCGCTTCTCAAGTACTTCTCAGAACAGTTCCCCCGAGATGGTTTTGAGCACTTATGTCTTGGCTTGGAGCGTCCACAAGTTGAAGAGTTTTCTTTATGAGCAGAACTGGACGTAGGTCTTTCTTACCCCCTATCAAAGTCTCTAAATGTATCAACAGCACTGACACAAAGAGGATGGAGAAGAGTGTGGGTGGGCTGCAAACGCTTCAGCCTCAGAAGTGGACTTAGCAATGCAGGCTGTTTCAACCAACACCAGCTCAGGATCCTGGTGCTTCAACATCCCCGACTGTCAGTGTCAATCTAGGGTCAAGGCCAG
>JAPXFY010000012.1:77444455-77454455 GCA_030674185.1 Monoplex corrugatus | reverse complement strand
ACACCCATTCAGCAAAGTCTTCTCTTTTGCAGTCACAGCTCCGTGATAACACTCCATTTATCAACACACTGACACAAGACAAACAATGGGTCTTACCTGTACTTCTGCCAATGGCCTGCCCTCGCGGTAGACGCGTGGTGGCTTGACCACGAGCAAGCTGCTCCACCGTGTCAGTTCCGGTGTAATCTGTAGCAGACGACGCTTGTACTGTGTCCAGTTTCACTCTCCCCCGTCTGAGCCATTGTTCTCCTGACTGGCCTTCACCCTCTTCAAAATCTGGGTCAGTTACAGCCTCCAACTCGGGCTCTCTCTCCTCTTGCTGGACTATTCTCGTAATTGCGATGTTGACACACCCCCTCCGCTCCTCTGGAAAGTTGGTTCGACTCCAGCGAGCCATTTGACATAGCAGTTTCGTCATAACGACTAAATTCGTCGTCCTCTATCAATTGTAGAACTTTCTTATCATCAGTGGTAACAAAGTCACTGTAATCTTTTGCTGTTCGCTTTCGTTTCACCCGCTTCGGCCAGGTTGAGTTTCTTCGTCCGCCATGATGATCAGTGAGCTCGAAAGTTGCAGGGGGTGGTTTAGGTAACAGCCCAGACTGACCCCTTTTAATCTCATTGGATCCTTCGCTTTATAAATATTAATAGCAGACACACTAAGCTTTGTGATTGGAGTGAATTGGGAACCCCTGGTCTTAAAATAGAGCTTGGAAAAGTCTTACTATGACGCACACGGAATATCCCGTGACGGGGCCATATTCGGGGTAGGCGGAACTTCACGGGAATTGCCGTGATGGGGCGGTCTAGTGGTTTTAAGCATATGCCCAATCTGTGCTTTAGCTAGATCTTTAGATAAGAGGAGATGGAGAACGGATCTATGCGACATGGAGCTGACATTATGACTGGATATAAAAGATGTGCAGCAAACAAGCCTGGGAGTGAACTGACAATATCGGATTGGAGTCCACATGTCCATGATGTGAGCCAGGCAGTCTGCGACTGTTCATAGAAGTGGGCAAAACAAACAAATGGTGATGTGACTGAGAGGGTAACTAAGTGGTCAGGCAGGCTGTTGATCTGACTGGAAGGTAACGGGACAAACTAACAAATATCCACACACATGTCCACAACTCATTACATCACTTTGCAGTCACGCATACGTAATTGAACTTATGCATTTATAAATATTTATCAAATGTCCAAGTTTCATAAAATGAAAGAAAAAAACAGAAGTAAACAGAATTTCTTTTACGTGTGATGTACAATTGCCATACCTTTCTTTTTCCTGAAAGGGTAAACGCACACTGACAGACAGAAGTGGAAGACAAAATCTGTCCAACAGACCCACCTTCAGCAATGACGTATTTGGAAACGCCTGACAGCTGAGCGTCATCACTGACGTTCTGTATGAAGGGCTTGCTGTCAAACTCGGCTTGCTGCAGTGAGACTGATGAGGCCCACCAGGTGCCACTGAAGCCATGACAGTCAACATCAACTCTTTATCTCTATCAATACAACCACTCAAACCGATTTTTAACATAGTCGTTCACCAGATTTATTCATTTTTGTTCAACGCAGTCACTCAACAAACAAAATAATATTACACCAACAAGGTCTCTAAAACTGAAGTTTGTAGTGTCATTCGTTATTGTCACCATTAAACTGAATGAACATTAACAAAGTTTGTTATAGTGGTCAAACGTTATTGTCACCATTAAACTGAATGAACATTAACAAAGTTTGTTATAGTAGTCAAACATTATTGTCACCATTAAACTGAATGAACATTAACAAAGTTTGTTATAGTAGTCAAATATTATTGTCACCATTAAACTGAATGAACATTAACAAAGTTTGTTATAGTGGTCAAACGTTATTGTCACCATTAAACTGAATGAACATTAACAAAGTTTGTTATAGTAGTCAAACATTATTGTCACCATTAAACTGAATGAACATTAACAAAGTTTTTTATAGAGGTCAAGCATTATCGTCACCATTAAACTGAATGATCATTAACAAAGTTTTTTATAGAGGTCAAGCATTATTGTCACCATCAAATTGAATGATCATCAAAGTTTGTTACTTATCAAGTTGTCTATGTTTTATCTGTACCATGGTCGGAAACGTCGACAACTCGACAAATAACTCAGGTAACGATCATATCATTAATAGAGAATGGCGAAGTCGGGCATTAATCTAGCTCTACATACCTAAACTGTTGCCACTAGTTGTTACCTTTTGCTACAACAGCAGAGATAGGACAAACTGTCATACTTATCAATGCAGGAATGACACAAAATGGTACGTTTTATACAACAAAATGGTACGTTTTATGACAACAAAATGGTACGTTTATGACAACAAAATGTAGTTTTAACAACAAAATGTACGTTTTATGACAACGGAAGTTGTCTTTAGTTATGGCCAGCTCCTGACATCACAACGATCATCTGAAAATATCATGAGTGGCTATTAAAAGCAACAGAGTAACTAAAACCGGTTACACATACTGTCCTCTGTCTCTATGCAATATAGCTGTAGCTATAGGTGTACTAGCTGCAAGAAATTTCAGAGTATACATCTGTGGTACTCAAACCAACAACATTCACAGAACTAACTTCCTCAACGATTCACTTGATAGGTTTTTTAAAAGTCAATCAAATTGTGATTTCTTTAACAGTCACCAAACTGAATCAACATCAAATTTTGTCTCTACCAGCCACATTCAAGCAAGGTACAGTAATGCATACTACACAAAATATCTGTACCCTTTCTCTTTGGACTCCACTTCAAGCCATGGTGCCTCAAGTTGCCGAATAGAGAGCTTGTGAGTGTCAATATCTTTTTCCAGCTCTGACAAAAAACAAATTTCATTCTGAAATTATAACAACACTGTTTAGTCAAGGATTAGTCATAGCAGCGTTTCAACAATGCATATCTTTTGAATTCAACAAAATGAAGAATTTTGATTATTTACAGAGACGATGAGATGGGAATTATATGTTTCGAAGGAATGAAAATAAGAAGGCGCACAGAGAGAAATAAGTGTCAAGATTCTCGTCATGCAACGAACTCAGAGAAGTAGAAACATTCCCTCTTATACTGAATAAAAATAATGAAAAATAAACTAGCTCATCATGTTAATCAAGTATTTAGCTGACCAGCTTTTTTTCAAAATAAACTTTTAATCATCTCAAAAATAAATAATACACAAACAATGAAAATATTCAAATCTCAAAAACCACCTTGTAACATTGCACAAGCAGTAAAACCAATTCATAACTGGATAACAAAATTCACCCCTGTACCATAAAAACAACACTTTTCTTCAAGATCTGATTCAATTATTTCATATATCTCTTTTTGCTACAGTCTCATATTATAACAAATTCAACCTGTAAGTTCTTTTCACAAAAATCTCTGCTGTCAGTATAGAGAACGTACTAAAGACTACCTAATCTCATATGAAACCCTTCACATTTGAAACCAATAACAATGAATTAATAAACTACTGTCATGACTGCCAAATGGATTCAGGGTCCATCAACAGTACGGTACTCAACGGTACCGCACAAAACAGATAAGCCAGAAACACATCCTGGCTTTAAAAAATCGTTTCGCTCTTTGACTTTTAAATTAAAAATTACAATTTACCAAGAACTTCTGACATATTAATCACGTTTCACAAGAACGGTCACTCCACATTACACAATGTTGCTAAACTATGTTCATATCATGGTTCTATTGCACATCTAAATATCTAAAAGTATCACACACAAAAGCTCATGAACAGAAAAAAAAGCCAACGACTTGTTCCTGACACACACAGAGGACACGGAATTTATACTGCAAGTCCTCTAGCGTGTGTACAAGCAGTACACATATCAGAAGAGGGAAATTAAAAGAAATCTGAAACACATAAAACTGCAAATGAGAGAGAGAGGTAAAAAACATAGTGAGAGAAAGAGGGAAAGAGAACCCCAAATGTAACTGTGTATGGCCAACAGCCTCTCACAGTGTGTATAATAGTACTTTAACTGATGTTCACAGATTAGGCAGATCTGCAATATAACAGACGTAAACGAATAATCATAATAGTGAATCACGTGCCATTATTAAAGACCATGATGCCTTAATGACTGTACAAAACAATGAGGTAAGAGACGAAGATAGAAAGACTGGCAAATAGAATAAGCAAATAAACACTTCAGAGAACTTGTCGATGATGGACCCTCCCATCCATCTGACGGATGAATAAGCGTACTGGTCCTCTGTTGCCTGGTATGGGTCTTTGCTGGGATACAAGACTGATCTTAGAGGCGCATGCTCTTCCACAGATTCTGCATTGGAAAGAGTCTTGCAGCCTCGGGGTCTGCTTCCTCCGGTCCCTCTTCTGTTGAATAACAGCTGTTACGTGCTGTTCAAATGTGACTGTGTCCTGCATGCACATTTTTCACTGTTTTGCGGGCGATGTCTTCCCAACTGGTTGTGTTGTTGCTTTCATAGTCTCCTTCTATCGCTTTATTTGTCTTCACTGGTCACAGTATCCTTGCCTCAGCTTTCCGTAGAGAAACGTCTGTCTTTGGGATGCGGTTGTCTTCCATATGGACAACGTGTCCTGTCCACTGAAGGTGATATTTGATGAGTAAGACACTGTGTTCTTGACAAGCCACACGTCTTCACAACATCAAGGCTGAACACTCCATCTTGGCAAGTGATGTTGCAGATCTTGTGCAGACGTCTTTCTATCTGTTGGCTGTGTGGTTGGTTGGCAGTCCACATTTCATAGTGGTACAGCAGGGCGCAGAAGACAACTGTTGTCTATACAGCAGTCTTTGTGGCCAGCTTGACGCCATGGTCTTGCCACAACTTGATTAATCTTCCAAAGGAAGAGCTACCATTGGTGATCCATTACTGCTCACTGTACCACCCAAGTCACAGAATGTGTCGACAGACTTGATCTCCTGGTTGTTCATGATAATCGCAGGTGATGAAGTGCCAAAAGTCTGAAATAACGTTTTTCTGAAGCATAGCCTCTGTCTTGCTGAGCTATTTATTTATTATAATACTGGAGCGTTTGCAAGCCTTATCAATGGTCAGTGACGCACTCGATGTCCTTACGCGAGTGTGCAGCCTTGGACAATCATCTGTGTAGAGAAATTCCCGCAGACCTACTTAAGTACTTTAGTTTGGGGCTGAGTCTCCGCAGGTCAAACACTTTTCCATCTGAGCAGAATTTGAAGTACGCACCCTTGTCAAAGTTTCTGAATGCATTCATCAGCATTGCCGCACAGAGGATGAATAAAAGTGTGGGTGCCAGAATTCTTCCCTGTTATTCACTCCAGTTCGAATGCCTTCCCATTCTCTTGTTCCTTGGTCAGCATGCCACTATAGATGAAAGCAATTAACGAGACAAGCTTCTGAAAATCTGGTCTGACTTAGGGCATCAGTGTCAACATAGCAATCCAACATCTTGCAGATCAAGGTTGGGCGCTGTTCTAGTCTATCATCCTTGTCCAGTATGATTTGGACATTCCATGCACCAAAGGCTACATGTGTTTCCTTTCTATTGTAGTTTTGTACTGTTTTGACTGCAAAGTTGGCTGACCTTGCAAACTCCGCCATCTGCAAAGTGTACGTGAGACAGGCTTTGTTTAGGGGTTCCTCTTATTAAGTTTGAGAAGAGCAGAGCTGTCCCTGGAAAGGGCCACTCTGCTGTGGTGGAAGGATAGTAACACCGCATGTGCCTCATATCTACGGTGGACGATCATTACCCCCACAACCGTATAATGGCAGAATCAGAGCTAGAAACTTTCAGCAGCAACCTCTGCCTGTCCCCATCACAACCTCACCGCTGTTGCAGGCCTCAACAGCCGCAGCTTTACTGTTCAGAGTTTCCGTCTCCTAGCCTGTGGCTCAAAAACCTTTAGAGGCATTTACCCAAGGGTGGGACACTTTGTGGTTGAAATCAAAGTCATCCGTCTTCAAGATGATGCCTAAATGTGGACTGCACTTGTTTAAACGTCCACAATAAGAAAGTCATGTCGTGAAAAAAAAATGTATGATTCTTTTTAAAGACCGCCCAGAAAAAGAATGCTACAGTGGGGTGATACTGGACACACGAAGAAATTCAATAATTTCCAACAAGACTGTCCAAATAGATACGTGTAAAACTACAACAGAACCTCACTCTTATTTCCGAAATATCAGAGAAATTCTGTTGTTGGTTTTTTCCCCAAATTCTGTGTATTTGTTTCTTTCTATCATTTGTGTATGCTTGACAAAGGCCAGCTGGCCGAAGATTTGCATTTGTTTTGTGGTATTACTTTGTTAAATACGTATTTTCCTTCTATTTTGTGTGTTTCTGGTTTCCAATTGCCGGCAGTCGCTTTGATTTAGACTTCAATATATATACAGCTTACCTGTCTTTTGCTCTGAAGTTTCAGCAGACGCCAGTTCGGTCTCTTTTCAGCAATGGCAGCTTTCCAAGACTTTATAGCAACATCCACATCAAGGTCGTTTGCCTTCACCTTTTGGGATATCATTCCTGCACTGTTCAAAACAAAGCACACGATGTCATAGAAATACAAAGTAATCAAACTTTCATTCCCTCATCTTTTTCAACAGTTTCCTGCGGGGAATAGAGTGAAGAACCAAAAGGGTTAATCAATCCTGTCAGTACAGAAATATCACGACCCAATTCGGTTGAAACCTGCCCATGAACAGATGAGACATTTTTACTGAAACATGTTCACATTTTTTACGACTGCGCCCCAGAGAACTGGTCACATTCCTCTGAAATAATCCCATATATAAACGACTGAAAAATTCTTGCCGATATGTTTTCATGTACACACACAAACGCGTGCGCGCGTTTGCATACACACACGCACGCACGCATATACACCCGTGCATACACACACAACACACACAAAAACATAAACACACACAGACACACTCACTCGAGTACACACACACACACACACACACACACACACACACACACCACAACACAAACACACACGCACGCACACACACACACACGCACACACACACCGTCTAATATCACTCATAGTGAAAAGACGTTAAATCAAAGAACGAACACACACACACACACACACACACACACACACACACACACACACACACACACACACACACACAACACACACACACACACACACACACACACACACACACACTCAAACACAGTTTTCCTTCAGACTGTAAGAAACAGTCCCCTTTTTAATAACCGAAAAATTATGAAACTATCTTGATAAAAGTTACAATGAAAGATTATGTTTTAATGCTCGTAGTTGTTTGTTTAACTAAAAGCAAAACTATTACAAGCTGATTGTGCGATAGTTTGGAAAAGGAGGATCACAAACCAATTATCTACTTTATGGCATTTTCTTTGAAGATGTTACTTATATTTACTGACCCAACTCCCTAAGACCTGGTTGATAACACAGCATAATAACGTGATGGAAAATGATCAATGTAATGCTATCGTGCTGCCTAAAACCAAAGTAAAACCCTTCAGAATCGTTATTATTAGCTCCTATTATTTTAAAACATCTTTGGCTTGTAGACTAAATGTTTCAAGTCTGATGTATTGTTAGTTCTGGTGGTTAATGTGGACTGTCTTTTTTCTTTAATCCCACAACCTGGTTGGCAGAAGGCAGCTTACAGAACGCAAAAGCAGACAGGATACTCCATCTCTGAGATGCAACAATTGTTCACGCTTGTTTATTTTACTGACTGAAGTTGGTTCACTTTTGTACACTTGCAACTTCCGTTTCGTCTGCGTCTGCGTCTTGGCAACGGTGGTCTTAGACAGTGTGTCATGAAGGGTGACATGACTAAATCCTGTTGCAGTTGCCAAAAGCAGTTCCTGTGAGTCCACCAAGACAATATTGTTCTATACGTACTCGTTGGTCTTAGTAGTTGGACTCAGAGGCCAGAGTTCTCTTCCCTGGTCAATGACATGTGTCCATTTTTTAAACCTGTTAAAGGAGAAACCAGAAAAACACGAAAATAGAATCAGAACGCGCATTCAACACAAGACAAGACAGGCGCAAATCCCCGACTGACTAGTCCTTTTCTCTCACTGGACGAAGCAGCAGGGAAGTTTCAATCTTTTTCTCGTGATTGTGTGTTTGGTGTTTGTTTGTGATCTTACATTCACGCTTGACAGTTGATCGGGGATTTGCGCCTGTCTTGTCTTGTTGTGTTGAATGCACGTTCTGATTCTATTTTTGTCTTGAGCGCAGCAGTCGCACGTTTTGGATCCTGTAAAGGAGGATGACAATATGAGGCTTGTCCGGTTTTCACCTGATTATAAAGCTGATTGTGCTGGGTTTGTGGGTTTTTTTGTTGTTTTGTTTTTTTTGTTCAGTCTGGCCATTGCTGTCACTGCTGTTGCAATTATGGTACGTGATTCTGCTGTGCTTCTGCCATTTTTCGGTCCGGGTAGCTTCCAGGAACTTGAAATTGTTGAGCTTTTCCAACCGGGGCCATTTATGTACAATGCTGCTGGCTGTGCTGTTGACCATGATTTTGCTTTTTTCTGTTGCAGGTCCGTCTGCCAACAGTGGCGGTGTGGTAATCGTGAATGGCGTACTCCTGATGTAGTTGGTAGAATTATCCTCATCGACTGTTCAGAAGCACAGCTCTTAAGCTTTCATACAATGTATCGATGATTTTCATATCCTCTTTTGCAAACTTTGCGTCAGTGTATTTGCAGTTCCTACCCTGAGTCCATGGATAGTTGTTTCGTTCGTTCTTTGATTTAACGTCTGTTCACTATGAGTGATATTAGACGGAGATAGTTGTTTGTGTTTGTACGTGTGTGCATGCGCGTACACGCACGCGTGTGCATGTGTGTGTGTGTGTGTGTGTGTGTGTGTGTGTGCGCGCGACTGTATGCATCTGTGTATGCGCATATGTTCATACAGAAGTGTATTCTTGTATCAAACCATACGATACTGTTGGTCGTTTCTTGTGGTTGTTCTTGTTGTTCTTCTTGTTGTTGTTGTTGGGTTTTGTTGTTGTTGTTGTTGTATGTCATATCATACTAATATAGTTGATTTGTTGTTAATTTCTAATCGGATTTTTATATGCATGAAATTTTTCTAGTAAAAACCGAAACTATTGTTTCCTTCTTGGGGCTTATGTTACGTTAATCATATTATTATTATTATTATTATTGTTATTTTTTTATTATTATTATTGTTGTTGTTGTTGTTGTTGTTGTTGTTGTTGTTGTTGCTGTTGTTGTTGTTGTTATAATCATATTATTATTGTTATCATTATTATTGTTATCATTATTATTATTACTATTATTATTGTCATCATCATCAACATCTTCATCATCATTGTTGGTTGTTGTTGTTGTTGTTGTGTTGTTGTTGTTGTTATCATCATCATCATTATCATTACTACTGTTACTATCATCATTATTATTGTTGTAATAATTATAATCATCTTTATCATCATCTTTATCATCACCATTATTACTATTAGCATACTGATTCTTCTCTTGTTTTGTAAGAGGCCTTCGTGGCAAACTCTGAAGCACAGCTCTGGGTTTTTATACAATGTCTTCATGACTTTGATAAGATCCTCAAACAATTTCTTTATTCGAGACAGATGTGGTAGACATTTGGATATTGCTAAATGTTTTTCTATCATCATGCGATAGTTGAAGATCTGTTTCTGTCAAGTCCTAAAGCCAGCCTGACCTTCAGAGAGGTCGTAGGGAATGTGGTGTTGAAGACATCAACTTTGAAGAGGGGGGTGTACCACAACAGTGATGTCCTCATCTCTCCTTTACTGCCTTACCTCACAGTTGGGCGAACTGGATAGCTGCATGAACACAGTTTTCTCGGGTGAGGTAGAAACTCGTGCAAACCTGTGCTGTAGATTGGAAGATCTGAGCTCTATCTTTTCACCAACCAGTGTAGAGAGATCAAGGTCCAGGCTTACGTAGTCT
>JAPXFY010000012.1:77429455-77439455 GCA_030674185.1 Monoplex corrugatus | reverse complement strand
TCAAAACAGGAACCCCAAACGATAATTTCAAAGTCAAAACTAGCTCTTAATCTTTTTAATATGTGTTTGATGCGTGAATGCTACCAATACATCGTTGACTAGCATTGTAAGTGTGTGTTTGCTGTCAGGCTTCTTTTTGACATTGTTCAAAAATGTTGTTAAACATCTTCTGAAGAAATCTAATCTTGTCACAAAAACTTGACAAACTATCGCCCGGTATCACATTTGCAATGTCTGAGAGAACGTTGTTTTGAAACAGCTTCAAGCTAATCTGATAGCCGATGGCTTACTTGTTCTCTTCAGTCTGCCTACAGCCCATGCTATGGCACTGACACGACACTACTTATGGTGATAGATGATATTCTTGATAGCGTCGATAGTGTTGATGTGTCCATGTCTGTTTTGACTCTCCTTGATTTCTCTGCTGCATTCGATACCAAGCATTATGCCATTGTTTTCATGTAAGTTAGAATATCTTCATGGGTTCAGATTCAGTGCTTGCATGGTTCATATCTTACCTTACTGACAGAAAACAGTTTTCGTCAATGACCAAAATTTAAATTGCGCTGACATATACTTCGGTGTTTCACAAGGCTGAGTCCTTGTTCCAGTTCTGTTCACATTGGATATGATCCATTTCTCTGTATTGATAAAAACACATTCTAAATACTGGCAGTCAATTGCGTATGATACACATCTATTCGATTCCTGCATTTTATACACAACATTTGTTGTACTGTCCGATTTATGGAAAATAATATCTCAAATATTAAAAAATGGATGACGAAGAGCAAACTATCATTACTAGTGTTCGGTGCACCTCTTTCTCCTCTCTGTTCTTTACACCACTGTCTGTACTGTACAGTGCGAGAAAATGCTGTTTGTGCATGTTTCACCGATGTGTTTACAAGCGTTGCTTTGTATATGTGCATTTGCCATGATGAATCCCTGTTTGTGTCTATCTGCGTGTTCGTGCTTGCGTGCATATTTGCATATCTGTGTCGGTGGGTGCGTCTATGTGTATCTGTGGGAGAAAGAGAGGGAGAGAGTGTGTGTGTGTGCATGTGTGTATATGTCAGTCTGTCTGTCTGTCTGTCTGTCTATCTATCTGTCTGGCTGGCTGGCTGGCTGGCTGGCTATATATTATGCGTATGCTTATGTGTACATGTATGAGTGTTCTAGTATTCTAGTGCATGGTATTGCTTTTGTTCTATGTAATATCATGCTTATATGAATGAATTATTGTTGACTTGTGTTTTTATGCATAACATTTTTGTGCAATGCAAGCGCCCTGGTATTTGCTTCCTGGGATGCTACGCTATATAAACGTCATTACTATAATTGTTAAGTACTGCATGATTCAAACATACCAACTGTCACGACAATCACGTCACACAGAACATTAAAACAAAACCAAGAAATATATTTTTTCTGCATTTAGATGTTTTTTACCCACACGAACTCATATCGGGCCATGAATAATGAGCAGACACCAGGAAAACTTAGTAGAGGACTTTACTGACAGACATTTCAAGTTACAGATCTAAAGAAACTAAACCATACTAGTTGTTGTTCACCTTATAACATTCTGAAGACATGAGACACTCCTGTTGATTTTCTCTCCTTCCTTCAGCCGTGCACCTGTGGCCCCAGTCTTGCTGGCACGTTCACTGCCGGCCGTATCAACAAAACGAATCCGACTGCGTCGCTTGGTGCGACTGCCATCACTCCCCGTTATGAACTGAAACGTACAAAGATTTTCTCAAACTCGTTTATATCAAAGAGGCATATTATTGGTTCCCATTATTACTGTAATGTCCTGTGATTTACATCGAGTCTTGGTTTTCTCTAATTTTTCATAGAAGGTATCAATTTCATCATCAGTACTTGCAGATGCTGGGTAATGCTAAAGTGAGACAGGAAAAAGTAGATGACATAGTTGGACCTCATGACCTTGGCAAACGAAATGAAAGAGGAGAGAAACTTGTTGAGTGTACACAAATAAATGAATTCATGATAGGAAACACTTGGTTTGAGCAACCTAAGAGAAGAAAATAGACTTGGATGAATCCAGGAGACAGCACAAGAAATCAAATTGATTATATCCTGATAAATAAAAGATTTAGAAATTCTTTACTGATAGCAAAACACTACCAGGTGTAGACTGCAACAGTGACCACAGTCCTGTAATAAGAAGAATTAGTATGAAAATAAAGAGAAGAATACAAACCAAAAATAACATCGAACTGAACATTAGACTCTTACAGACAGATGAATCAACTCGTGTAAAATTCAACACATACGTTCAAAACAAATGTAGAGCTCTAGAGGACATCGGTGACAGTGAGGAACAATGGACACATTTGAGAAACTCGATAGATGGAACTTGTGAAGACATCCCTAGAGTTGAAAGAGAAGCAAATAAGGGCTGGATGACAAGTAAATGAATGCTTGATGGATGACCGGAGGAGGACAAAGGGAAAAGAAGAATACAAACAGGGTACATGAGGAAACCACAAATACGTGCAATGAAGCTAAGGCAGCTCAGCTAGAAACATAATGCAAAGAAAAGAAGACCGACACAAAACAAACCCTAACTTCATATACAGAAACATTGAAGAAATTACCCACAACAAAAAGACGTGCACATCAACTGGTTTCTTAAAATCTAGAGATGGTAGGATTATTATGGTAAAAACAATATTAGATAGGTGTGGAGAGTACATTAAAGACTTTTTGCAGTTGATGACAGAAAGGGGGAACACGGTAAGAAAAACGACGAAGGACCACCAATAATGAAAGACAAAGTTAGGGCAGAGTTAAAAAGTTTAAACCGGTAAAAGCCCCAGGACCTGACAATATAACTATAGAAATGATTGAGGCTCTAGATGAATTTGGTATCAAAAAAGTAACAGTCCTCCTAAATGAAATTTATGACACATGCAATTCCCTAATGATATGTCAAAATCAATTTTCGTTGCATTTCCAAAGAAAGAAGGAGCTATAGAATGCGAACTCCATTGTACAATCAGCTTGATAAGCCACGTGACAAAGATTCTGTTAAGTCATAATCACGATGGAAACAAGGAACAGAATCAAACAGAAGTGACAGAAGAACCATGTGGGTTTGCTGAAGGGAAAGGAACTATCAATTCCACGAACATCATGAGAACTCGTATAGAGAAAGATCAATTGATTGAATAAGAATTTCTATTTATTTTTCGTCGATTATACCAAGGCGTTTGATCAGGTAAGACACAAAGAATTGATCAATCAACTAGAAAGGCTCAATGTTAATGGAAAAGATCTAATAATGATAAGTAATATACACTGGGAACAAAAAGCAGCAATGAGAAAAGAAAACGATATAAGCTCTTTCCAAAACATCAGAAGTGCGATTAGATAGGGATGTGCTCTGTCATCAAATCTGTGTTCACTTTACAGCAAAACTGTCATGAAAAACATAGAAGAATGCCCCGGGATAAAGGTTGGAGGAAAATGTTAAACAATCTTCGTTATGCAGATGACATCGTTCTAATTTCAGAAAATGAATAAGACCTACAAAATCTTGTGAATATAATAGAAATATAAAGCAGAAATGAAGGGCTGGAGCTAAATAGCAAGAAGACTGAAGTCGTGGCAGTCAGTAAAAAACAAGAAAAGCTTCATGCAATAATAACAGCAACTGGCACAACATTCAGACAAGTTGATCAGTGTTAGGCTCGCTAAGGCCTAAACTATAGAAAGGTAGAGAGATAGACCTATTTACATTCATACAACAACACAGCACCTAAAGTTCAAACTTCCACACACAGTTCTTTATTAATACACACACTTCTGCTAGGACAGCTGAAACTAAAGTGATACGAACTTGAACATACAGACAACACTACGGGTTGTTTTCCCAAACACCGTTCACATATAAATTTTAGTCAAATACAAGCTCTGTGTATTCTACATGAAAAGCGCCCTCCACATGAAAACCACATCCCTAAACACAGAATGCTCCCCAGTGAAAAATATTCCTTCCCTATCTCGCAATATCTGCAATATTGCCTTATAGTACTGAGTCTTGTCCATTCTTTTTCTTTCTTTTTTTTCATCTTATTACGCCAGTTGATCCTGTCGTGACAATCAGTTTAAATATCTGAGAACAGTCATCTCACCAGACGGCAGAGGCAAATCAGAAATAGCCAGCAGAATCGGCCAAGCTAAAACAGCTCATGAAAATAAAAAATGTTCTTACCAACAAAATGCCTATCAATTAACGTCAGGAAGAGAGTTCTTCGTTTTTACATAGAATCGATTCTGTTGTGTGGATGAAAAGCATGGACAGTCAACGCGCAAAGTCCGAACAATATTGAAGCAGCTGAAATGTAGTTTCTAAGAATGTTAGGAGTTGCGTAGACAGCAAAGAAAACAAACAAGACAACCCTTGAAAGAGGCAAACACGAAAAACATTAACAAAGAAGATTAGGAAAAGGTAAGCAACATTTATAGGACCTTTTATGAGGCAAGAGAAATTAGAACACCTAGTAACAACAAGAAAGCTGGAGGGAAAAAGAACACCGGATAGACCTAGGGAGAAAATACTGGGCGAATTTGCAGAGTTGATGAAGACAGAAAGGGTGGGAGATATATTTGCAGCGACAAAAGATAGATTCGTATTAAGGGCCATGATTGCCATTGCCATGTGGCAGGGCACATAATGATGATGATAATGCTGTTGCTGATGATGATGATAATGATGATGATATATATACGTTATTGATACAATGATTATTTGTACATACAAGCACACCAACGAACACCGGGTACCCAACTGAACACGTTAAAAAGGTGTTATATCGTTAACTGTATGAAGTGAATTGAATCTTACGTGAGATGAACTTGTACTCCCACAAAATATTTTGCTATCTGCTGAGAAGTGGCATCTGTACAACAAACAGGATCTGTTGCCTACAGAGTTCAGTACCTGTATAAAATGTATGGTGACCACAAGATGAGAGCGACTGCTGTTGGCGTTCATCCTGGTGGCCGCCACATTTCTGTTCATCAGTCCCTGCATCAGTACTTCCTCTATCTGTGTTGCAGTCTTCACTGTCATCACCTGTCCACATGACACACCACTCTCATCATCACCTGTCCACACAACACACACCACTGTCATCATCACCTATCCACACAACACACACCACTGTCATCATCACCTGTCCACACAACACACACCACTGTCATCACCTGTCCATATGACACACCACTGTCATCATCACCTGTCCACATGACACACACCACTGTCATCACCTGTCTACATGACACACACCACTCTCATCATCACCTGTCCACACAACACACACCACTGTCATCATCACCTGTCCACATGACACACACCACTGTCATCATCTGTCCACATGACACACACCACTCTCATCATCACCTGTCCACCACAACACACACCACTGTCATCACCTGTCCACACAACACACACTACTGTCATCACCTGTCCACACAACACACACCACTGTCATCACCTGTCCACACAACACACACCACTGTCATCACCTGTCCACACAACACACACCACTGTCATCACCTGTCCACACAACACACACCACTGTCATCATCACCTGTCCACACAACACACACCACTGTCATCATCACCTGTCCACACAACACACACCACTGTCATCACCTGTCCACACAACACACACCACTGTCATCACCTGTCAACACAACACACACCACTGTCATCACCTGTCCACACAACACACACCACTGTCATCACCTGTCCACACAACACACACCACTGTCATCACCTGTCCACACAACACACACCACTGTCATCATCACCTGTCCACACAACACACACAACTGTCATCACCTGTCCACACAACACACACCACTGTCATCACCTGTCCACACAACACACACCACTGTCATCATCACCTGTCCACACAACACACACCACTGTCATCATCACCTGTCCACACAACACACACCACTGTCATCACCTGACCACACAACACACACCACTGTCATCACCTGTCCACACAACACACACACCACTGTCATCCACCTGTCCACACAACACACAACACTGTCATCACCTGTCCACACAACACAACACTGTCATCACCTGTCCACACAACACAACACTGTCATCACCTGTCCACACAACACACACCACTGTCATCACCTGACCACACAACACACACCACTGTCATCACCTGTCCACACAACACACACCACTGTCATCACCTGTCCACACAACACACACCACTGTCATCACCTGACCACACAACACACACCACTGTCATCACCTGTCCACACAACACACACCACTGTCATCACCTGTCCACACAACACACACCACTGTCATCACCTGTCCACACAACACTGTCATCATCACCTGTCCACACAACACACACCACTGTCATCATCACCTGTCCACACAACACACACCACTGTCATCACCTGTCCACACAACACACCACTGTCATCACCTGTCCACACAACACACCACTGTCATCATCACCTGTCCACACAACACACACCACTGTCATCACCTGTCCACACAACACACCACTGTCATCACCTGTCCACACAACACACCACTGTCATCACCTGTCCACACAACACACACCACTGTCATCACCTGTCCACACAACACACCACTGTCATCACCTGTCCACACAACACACAACACTGTCATCACCTGTCCACACAACACACAACACTGTCATCATCACCTGTCCACACAACACACCACTGTCATCACCTGTCCACACAACACACCACTGTCATCACCTGTCCACACAACACACAACACTGTCATTACCTGTCCACACAACACACACCACTGTCATCACCTGTCCACACAACACACACCACTGTCATCACCTGTCCACACAACACACCACTGTCATCACCTGTCCACACAACACACACTACTGTCATCATCACCTGTCCACACAACACACACCACTGTCATCACCTGTCCACACAACACACACCACTGTCATCACCTGTCCACACAACACACACCACTGTCATCACCTGTCCACACAACACATCCCTATTAATTGCTTGCATTGCACTGAATTCATGTTTTTAGTCACGACGGACATTGCCCGCGTGACAGGTGGGCCGTTCTTTCTGCACAATGCATCCTTTTTTCTATATACGAGTATATCTGTTTATCCATTATAGTGTAATGATTTTTTCCGGCCTTGGCAGACGACACATACTGCAGTGTGTTTGGCTGTTCAAAATGCCTCATTTTTTTCACAGCTAAATTTTACTTAACTCCAGTGTCTCTGCCATCCACAATTATGCATCCATCATCCATAAACTCATACAATATAGGCTACTTTATCACACTCAAAAATCGTGTTGTCACATCAAACTCTACAAATCTACCAATCCGTGACGAAGTTGAATAGATAGGCCTAAACTCCGGCATCATACGTTTCACTATTTTACCTTTATCTATAACTTTCTTCTATGTTTGAACGGACCAAAGGTAGCACTACATTGTGCAAAACTTACGCATGTAACCACTCTTTCCAGATAATAGTTCTGTTAGCTGCCACGCTTATAACGACGCAAGACGATTCAATCTTCCGTTTGAATAATGTGCACAGACACACTTCAGTAAGGTACAGGAAGGCTGAACCTAGAAATAGAAGGCTAATAACTTCTTTAAAGCATGGAAGTTTCCGTTTAAAATATCATTCTGTGCAGTTTATACATTATTTTTCCAAGCATACTTAAGGCCAGCTTATAACATGATTTCCGGCGATTTTTCTTCATTTTGTTTTTAAGTCTTTAAATTCTAAATATTTACTGATTTTGTTGATTTTTGGTCATGTAATAGTTTGATTATCACACTTTCAGGTACAATGAACAAAAAACTTGTAACATGTACCTAAATATTTTTTTTAAATATTTTTATTGGATAACTGTAAGCGCTTTCGCAAAATAGGTGTCTTATCCAATGTCACCATAATTTTTTCAGTTTTTGATCCTATGACTTAAAACTTTGCACAGTGATTAAGCACAAATAGATGCACAGAACAAACTACAATCAAGTCTCTATCTCATTTTGCAGGACCACAGTGCAAATGTGAAAAACATGAAAAGTAAAAATCTGTCAACACTCTTTCCACATATCAAACACCTTTAATAATAGTTCATTTCAAAGCCAAACATGTCCTGAGTCTGTGCAGAAAATTTCAAGTCATTCTGATCAAAATTGTGGATTTTATGCTGACATTAGTAGCTACACTGTCCGAAAACGCTGAAACCGAGAAAACGGCATTTAAACAACTGATTAAATCACACGGAAGGAGAAAGGCTCTGATTATTCAGTCTCTTTCGTATCAAATGTAATGTCCAATCGATATCAAATGTTCATTGTTTATTTGATTAGGTATTTATGAAAAGAGAATGACTGCTTGAGACCGACAGTAAAGTAAATGTAGGTATATTGTTACAACCTCAAGGAGGGTTATCTCATTTGCAATGGTACGAACAAAAAGAAAGACGAAATCTAGCAGATAAAATAGTCTTTTCTGAAAGTAAAATGCAAAATGAAACAGACACCATTGAAAAGGACTATTCAAGGAAATGAAATAAATAAAAGCGAAAAGAATACTGACCGCCAGGTTTGGGAAGCAGCCCAAAAGACCCTCCCAAAGCGCTATGTAACAATTAAATTTTAGTTTCTTCAGTGAAAATATTTTCCTTATATTTTTCATTGCTAGTTTAGGTTTGGGTATGTCGTTCTGCATAGGCCGTGAGTCTGCTGGGTTTTTACACAGACAGAAACACATCATCTGCTTTGGGAGCAAATACTTTCCCACTGGTAAGAAACCGAATATCATAAAATTTCATGTGGTCTGGATGTTTCATTCTACATTTTTGACTCTTTAGTTCGATGGTAAACAATGTAAGATGCTACAAGACAATGTACATTGAAAAAGGGGAATCACTTTTTAAAATGAAAAAAGTAAATGCACACACGGGAAAAGCATGCACATTGTGAAAAACATACAACAATATGAAATATTTTGCATGGGTCTGAATTGTTTCTCACAATGTGTTTGCAATTTTTCAATTGTGCTTTGTTGTTTTGTTTTGTATTTGTCTGCACTACTTGTGTAAAATGAATAAAAGAAAGGTTGACGAGAAATACACAAAAAAGTAAATCAAACTGCACTACACTGGACTGATGTCCAGCCAGGTTTTCTGGCACTGCTACCCAGCCATCAGCAGTCTTTCTCTTCCTACCCCTCCCCCTACCCACACTTTTTTTTTTTTTTTTTTTTCATTGTTTTCCTCAAAAGTGTCAGGTTTGTTTAGTTTTATACTGACAGTTTATCTTGTCGAGTAAAAGATCTACTCCCCCTCTTTCTCTCTCTCTCTCTCTCTCTCTCTCTCTCTCTCTCTCTCTCTCTCTCTCTCTCTCTCTCTCTCTCTCTGTTTGGCCTTACCTTTGCAAGGGAAAGAACCCTTCCTTTCCTCTCTTAAAGCTATGACAATCTTCTCACATTTGCCTCACTTTGTAGTCGGTCCCTGGCAGTCATTCGCTTTTTATAAATTTACGGCACTGGTTCCAAGCTGTAGTCTTTGACTTAAAGCAGTAACAGAGAAAGGGGAAACCTGCTGAACGAAACACAGAAGATCTGTACACATCACTATGGTCAGGCGTATGTCCTGGAGACATCTATCTAGCGACACTATTGCCATAGGCTCGTATATACGAAAGAGGAAGGAAGGTGGCAAAATGTATCAGGTGCTCGTCTGCCTGTAATTCGAGATATAAAGTTTGCTTCAACCTGTCTCCTAGATCTGACTGGGAAACCAGACTGAGTATCTAGTCTTACGGTACACTACAAGCTGACCTAAACTGTTAGGTTTCCCTGTTTCCAATTCTATTTCTTCAGCTGTTTGTAAAGCAGTAGACGTACATTGGGCAGCAAAACATACAAAATCAGAG
>JAPXFY010000012.1:77404455-77419455 GCA_030674185.1 Monoplex corrugatus | reverse complement strand
CGGCCAGGGGGAAGGCCACCAGCAGTTCAACGGCCTCGTGTTCAGGATCAGGACAAGCCACCCGGCTGGAGGGTGGGTCACAACTTGGGTCAAAGGTCACACTTCTAACAGACTGAGTACACCTTAGGTCAACATCCAGTGTGTGTGTGTGTGTGTGTGTGTGTGTGTGTGTGTGTGTGTGTGTGTGTGTGTGTGTTTTGTGTGTGTGTGTGTGTGTGCGCGTGCGTGCGTGCGTGCGCATTGTTTGTTCTTTTCCTGAAAAGTGCAACGAGCATGCTTCTGACATGGGCTGTTTGCGTTGTATAAGTAAAATAATAGTAATAATAAGCATCATGATGATGATATAATTACTGTGATTAATATAGTGTTGTTTAATTATTATTATCATTATTATTATTGCTATTATTATCATTGTTCATCTCAGATGTTGTGCAAAGACAAAATGTGTCAGGGAGATCCCTGGTTTGTAACACTGAATATGTAAGCAAATCTGTGTGCTCAATAGGGTTGCTCAACTGAAAATAGGTCACCAAGAATTTCTTTGTTGCGTGTGAATATTTCATTGTCATACGTAATACTAAAGTACAACAGCAACGGAAATGTAATACATGTCTAGGCATAATTGTCCGGAAGGGCATGATCCTATTTGGATTCGTGATCAACAAATAAAACTAGGTTTCTCATCATAAAACAAGCAATAAGTATGGCCTGATCATTTTGTTCCACATTATTCTGGCAACAAGCCAGGTTTAAATGATTATCACACTCAGAAGCGTCATTCCGAATTTCAATTTCAATTTCTCAAGATGACGTCTCTGCACTCGGAATGAATTCCATATGCATTATCGTCACAGGTGCCTTGTGATGGAGAAAATCCAGAATGATCACGGCACAAGCCTTTAAGCCTGCACATAAGCCCACGAGCTGGCCATATCCTGAAGTCCTGTGTGGATAGTTCCATAACCCTCAGGTCGTAGGGGAGCGAGTGTCAGAGACCTCAACTTTTCCCAGGGCCAGCATTATGAGGTGGCACCCATCCCCTCAAATTCATATTCATATTCACTTTTTTTTTTACCATGACGTCAGAAAGGCAAGAAGGCTAATTGGTCTTCAAGTGGTGGGACCTGGGAAATCAACCTATCTCTCCAAGGTTTTATATCAAGGCAGCCGGGAAATACCCTGCTCTTCTCGACTTTCACTTGCCGTGGGATCTTTACCATGTGCAGCCAGATGGCACAAGGGTCTGACTCGTTTTTCGTCCCCTTCCGAAGGACTATACGTTCAGTTCGATTTTCCGGTCAAACTGAGGAGAAAAGTCGAGGCCTCTACGGGGAGCGAACCCTTGAACCTCGAGTTTAGATATTGGCAGGTGAACGTCTGAACCATTCTGCCACTCTTCTCCCATTCTGCCCCTCATCCCAAAGACCGGATAAACGGTAGGTACCAGAAGAGAAAAAAAAAAACGAAAAAAGAATAAGAAAGCGTATCTGATACAAAAAGACAAGACAGGCGCAAATTTTCGGCCAACTGGCCTTTGTCAAGTGTAAGATCACAAACAAACAAACACCAGATACATAAATTAGGAAAGATTGAAACATCCGTGCTGCTCCGTCCAGATACCCGACTCGTTTTTCGTCCCCTTTTCCCCTCATAAAAGGATACAAATACATATGTAAAACTATCACTTGGCATCATGACAATTACATCAATGCTACATTGCACACCGACAAGAACAGACATTTACATTTGAACAATGCTCATAAAATAAACCTAAGACATAGATCTATACGCGCACTAGTCATTTCAGTGAGGATCGACAATATCAGTGTAATTTTAATTTATTTAATTTGCACAATAACATGTTGTCGTCTCTTAAACATATGAATACTTTGGGAAAAAGAGAGAGAGAGAGAGACTTAAGTACAGCTGTTTTGTTGCTGTGGGATTGTTAATAATGGGCGAAGTATCTGCTGCACATGACACCTCAGTTAATCGTCTTATCGGAACGAGTGGCAGCCAGACCACCTCTCGGAGTTTAGTTAGGGGGGGGGGGGTGGGGGGTGTCCCCGTCCAAACACGATGCAAACGGGTTTCTCGCATTCTAGGCTGTATCCACTGGGCCACATAGTCCACTGTAAGTAACACAAGTTTCAAAGGGTCCAGCAAGCACCTGTACCAACCTTTTCCTTTACCACAGTAAGAATTGCCACGTCACAATCAGTAGAGTAACTGACGATCACGCAAGTGCGAAAATACAAAGAACTGAACATGCAGAAATGGTCTGATAGTCGGTAGACCTCACGACAAGAACTTGTTATTAATCGATTTCCTGAAAGTACACTGTACAACAGTCTGTCTGGCAGGGACCGTGCAGGGACTGGCAATGACTGAACGAAGTATTAATTACCGATCGGGTCATGAGGCGAAATATCGAGTCACTCCGTTCCTACGGACGCCGTGACATCGAGTTTGTCTCCCTGTGAAAAATTGTCGGTCGGATGTCGTTTCAAGTGCGTCAATTTGTTACAGTTATGACATTAGTTGTTGGAAATGATTCATTTCTCAGCGGTGTTTTAAACGCATTAGAACAAGTGATGAGGCGTAAATTACACCCCAAAACACTGATTGTTGTGTTTCGATTAAATGAGATTTGTGTAATAACATGGAGGGGTTGGGTGCACAGCAAAGACTTCACGGCTTTTTGTTGATGCGTTTTTACCACATTCGATTCATGAATCCCCCTCTCAGCGAGTAATCATGATTATTAGTGTTGAGGTAGTCTAATATTGAGACATTCTTATCTATCGATAGATTTGCTTATGTGATCCACTTCGGACCACTGAAATATTCATGGTCTTATCGCATAGAATCCAGAGGAATGAGATCCAATACAGAGACCACTACAGTACAAATGTTATAATAAAAAAAACAACGTATGTTGAGATTTCTGACAGAACCATTTAAAGCGACTATGCTTAGACTCTCTGACGAACGAGATGGAACGCTATTGCTGTCTCCAACTGCATTTGAACTCGATTCTGGGTTGTCAGCCGAAGTTAGTAGGTTCGTCAACCATTTTCCTCCCGAGGTCATACCAGTTGCATGTCGCTGTGTAGACCTGCTCACGCCACGATGGTCGAGCTTACTAATATACTAAAAATACTATGTGCTCGACAGGCTTCGCGGAGCCGTGGAAAATGGGTTGCCCCAGAGGGGTGCGCATACCCCCCTCCCCGACTATCTCTCTCTCTCTCTCTCTCTCTCTCTCTCTCTCTCTCTCTCTTTCGCTCGCTCGCTCTCTCTCTCTCAAATAAATGAATAACCAAACAGGCCTTATTGAATAGGCCCAAATAAATAGGCCTAAATAAATTCTATGCATGTCATTGTACTTGACATGAATCTCTCTCTCTCTCTCTCTGTTTGTCTGTCTGTCTGTCTCTCTCTCTCTCTCTCTCTGTTTTTCTGTCTGTCTGTCTCTTCTCTCTCTCTCTCTCTCTCTCTCTCTCTCTCTCTCTCTCTCTCTCTCTCTCTGAGAATAAGAAATGAATAAATAAGTAAATAGGCCCCAATACGTTTTTATCCAAGTCATTGTTAACAGACATGATCCTCTCTCTCTCTCTCTCTCTCTCTCTCTCTCTCTCTCTCTCTCTCTCTCTCTCTCTCTCTCTCTCTCTCTCTCTCTCTCTCTCTCCCTCTTTCTCTCTCTCTGTGAGACAAGACATTTAAACTGACACACACATAGACACAGATTTAGAATGTCACAAAACAAAATCTTCTGTTCATTAATATCCTTTGTCTAAGTTTTGAAACTTGATAGAAGGCTACGAGTCGTATTATTTGTAAAGTAGACTATCCATTAGCCTACATATTTGTTAGTTTCATTTTGAAGTCAGTGTCTGAAAAGGATAAGCCTATTGTGATTGATTTGTTTTAAAAGGCAAGATTACGTTGGAAATACTTAGCAGGGCTGTTCAGCTATGGTGGATTTTTACAAGTAATGTGCTAAAAATGAAAGTTGCGAGTTTGGGCTTAATGTGAAAAATATTCATTATGGTTTACTTTCCTATCCAATCTCTCAATGAACAATATATATATTGTCTAAAGGGGGTTACTTCTCTGAAGACCTTCTGTTGTCTAGCTCTCCCTAGAGTTTCTTTCTACCTGCACATGGTCAATCCATTGACTTCCGGGAATAGTTCGGAGGACATTCGGGAAAGACCGAAGGACACTGGGAAAGACTAGATCTGCGGGCTTTGTGGGTTGGCTTCCCACCTTGCCTTTGATAACATGCCACGAGTTCTTTAAATGAAAGATGCTCCCAGGATTCACCGAAAGGGGGAGAGAATGATGAATCCATCGGCACTGACTCCATCACGACTGGAAACGCACAACGGACCATGATTAATGACCAGTTGGAATTTCCGTGTGCGTGTGGAAGGAGATTCACCACCAAACGCGGCATGAAGATCCACAGGACAAAAATGGGCTGTTTGAAGACACATACGAACCAGCAGCAGCGCACTGCGATAGCAGGTGAGACGTTGGATGACCAAGGCCAGGAATTAAACCATAGTGCCAAGGACATCCACGCTGACGGTTCCGATGCGGAGTTTGCACAAGCTCTTAACGCCAAACGTGGAAAACTCAATTTGCCGCCTGGCGGTGCAAAAGAACAATGGGAGAAATTAGATGAGGAACTTGTCCTTAAGCTGAATGCGCTAATAGGGAACAGTACGCTGGAACACAAACTTGACACATACGGAGACATCATATACTCTATCTGCAGGGACACTTATGGAGTGAAGCAGCCAAAGACAAAAACGCCTCCCCAGAAATCCAGAAGACAGCAACAGATGGAGAGCATCCGGAGGGAGAAAAGGAAGCTTAAAAAGCGAATGAAAACTGCCTCAGAATTCGAGAAGCAAGGGCTCCTGGAACTCTGGAAAGATCTGAAGGCCAAACACAATGCTCTCAGCAAAGTGGAATCAGCAAGGCGAAGAAAGAGCAAAAAGAAAAAGACTCAAGATCGTTTCTTCAAAGATCCCTTTGACTTTGCAAGAAAGCTGTTTGAACAACCCAAATCAGGGACTCTCACAGTGGGCAAGGAAACCCTAGAGCAGCATCTCAGGGAAACATATTCCGATTCTCAGCGCGAGGCACCACTTGAAATCCAGAATCTGGTTTGGCCTGCAGCGCCAGAAGGAAAATTCAATAACAAACCACCAACACTGGATGAAGTGAAGAACGTAGTAAAGAAAGCCAGAGCCAAGTCAGCACCTGGACCAAACGGAATACCATACCTGCTCTACAAGAAATGCCCAAAAGTGCTCGAGTGGCTCCACAAGATGATTCGATCAGCATGGAGGAACCAGAAGATCAGCGACCAATGGATGAGAGCTGAAGGAGTGTACATTCCGAAGGAGCAGAACTCCAGCAGCATCAATCAGTTCAGGCCAATATCACTTCTGAACGTCGAGGGGAAAATCTTCTTCTCTGTTATGGCAGCAAGATTGACAAAATACCTGACTGAAAACAAGTATCTGGATATGTCAGTCCACAAGGGAGGCATACCAGGAATGTCTGGATGCTTGGAACATGCCACGTTGATTTGGGATGCCATCCAAAAAGCAAGAACAGAGAAGAGAGACATTGACGTAGTTTGGCTTGATCTGGCGAATGCATATGGATCAGTTCCACACGATATGATCCAACTGGCTCTTGAAATGTATCACATCCCAGAAAACATCCGAATAATGCTGAGGAAGTATTTCCAAGGGTTCTCAATGCGGTTCTCTACCAAAGAATACACCACGGACTGGATAGACCTAGAGGTGGGCATTGCAATGGGCTGTGCAATCTCTCCCATACTGTTCGTGTTGGCAATGGAAGTCATCTTGAAAGCTGCAATGAAGAGTTCAGGTCCAGTGAATCTGGGAGATGGATACCAGATGCCTCCTCTGAAAGCTTTCATGGATGACACAACAGTCTTGTCCACGGATGAGGAAGAGACACACCAAATCTTAAAGCAGCTGGATGAGGTGGTGGCCTCTTCAAGAATGAGGTTCAAACCTAAGAAATCCCGAAGTCTCTCACTGCGAAAAGGAAAAGTGGCAGATTCAGTCAAATTCATGGTAGCCAACCAAGCCATCCCCACTGTCACAGAAGAGCCAGTAAAAAGTCTCGGAAGATGGTATGATGACTCCCTGAAAGACACACAAAGGGGATGTGAAACCAAGCAAACAGCAGAAGAAGGCCTGAAGAAAATAGATAACTGCGGACTGCCAGGCAAATACAAGTCTGGTGTCTACAGTTCATGCTGATACCAAAGCTGCTGTGGCCACTGCTAATCTATGACATTTGCACCAGCACAGTCGAAGCAATGGAAGCCAAAATCAACAAATACACAAGAAAATGGCTCGGTGTCCCACCTGGTCTCACTGATGTTGCATTCTACTGTCGTCAAGCAATGCTGAAGCTACCTCTCAAATCCATAGTGGAGGAATACAAAGTTGGAAAAGCAAGACTGTTGAGCATGCTGGAGGAATCGGAAGACAATATCGTGAGATCAGTTCATCCAAAGCTGAGAACTGGCAGAAAGTGGAAAGTCCAAGAGGCTGTAAACAATGCCAAGAGAAACCTCAGCATCAAAGAAATAATTGGACACACGCAAACCAACAGACAGGGACTGGGAGCAACAAAAATGCAGTGGTGGTCCAAAGCCAAAGGGAAGGAAAAAAGAGACATGATCATACAAGAGTTGAAGGAAGAAGAAGATGTCAAAAGAGTGCAGAAGGCAGTCCAGCAAGGTCAACAGGGCAATGGACAACATGGGACAGTGCACTCCAAAGAAGTCTCAGCTGGAACGATATGTGGCACATGGCTCCTCTAAGGATAAGCTTCCTCCTCAGATCTGTATATGACCTGCTCCCTTCGAATGCAAACTTAGTGAAATGGGGGAAATCAGACGACCCAGCATGTCCGCTCTGTCAGAAGAAACAAACAGTGGAACATGTCCTAAGCTCTTGCAAAGTAGCGCTAGCCCAAGGAAGGTATACATGGAGGCACAACCAAGTTCTGAAAGTGATCACAGATGTGGTTAGCGAAAAAACCATGACCCCAAACGCACCAATTGCTATGACAACGTTCTACAAAGCAGGAGGGAAACAGGTCTGGCCCGAAAGTGCTATGACAACCAGCACATTGCCAAAGGGTCTTCTGGATGGAGCAGTCGACTGGGAGTGTACAGCAGACCTCCCAGAGTGGAGAAATTACCCAGATGTCATCAGCAAGACAGGCATGAGACCAGACATCGCTCTCCACTCTGACTCCTCGAAACAAGTGATTCTGATAGAACTCACTGTGCCATACGAAAGCAGAATGGAAGATGCACATATCTACAAGACCGAAAAATACGCCGGTCTTGCCAGCACCCTGAAGAAAGCAGGTCTGCGGGTCAAAATCTTCGCCATAGAGGTCGGGGCAAGAGGGTTTGTGGGCACCTCCGCTTATGATCTCATGAAACAACTCGCCATTTCTGGGAAGAAGAGGACTAGAGCCCTTAAAGCGATGGCAGAGGCAGCAGAAAGGAGCTCAAGCTGGATCTGGGCAAGGAGGAACCAAAAAAGTGAACTTCATAAGGATTAAATTCCCTACAGATGATGTGTGCCCCGTTAGCACATTGGTAAAACCGCGTACCGCAGTTCTGAAGCGCAGAATCGCCCAGGTTCGCTCCCCGGCGTGGAAAAAAAAAAAAAAAAAAAAAAAAAAATAGACAACAGCAGAAGGGCATCCAGGAGTCATGACCTGGATGTGGCCCGGCCCCCCGAGAGTGTAAGGAATTCAGGGCCGAAACACTTGTCTAAAGGGGGTTACTTCTCTGAAGACCTTCTGTTGTCTAGCTCTCCCTAGAGTTTCTTTCTACCTATATATATATACTACACGTCATTATTGAAGGGCCAGGAACGTTTTTGAGTCAATTTTTGAAAGGAGAAATAACCTATTTTCTCTTACTCTTTTCTCCAATTCGTTGCCGTAACTGAATGGATAAGAGCTCAGACAACATTGCAGTTTCCTTTTGGCACGTGTTTGGGGATTTGCCGATTTGCAATGGGCGGCCCAAGGAAGACAATTTCCACACGAAATTGTCGAATCTTCAGCAGGGTCTCTCTGACGACGCAGGCAAGGTAGCGACAAAATTCGCTTTGCATGTGCAAGGCAAGCCCTTTTTGAACACTACTCCAGCCAAAGTTGCCCGCAGACGAGGATAAAAAGGACCCGTTCTTGGTTCGTTTTAACCATGCTTGCAAGACGACGGATGACGGATGAGCAGCGGGGGAGAGCCCTCGCTCTGCTTGATGAAGGCCTAGCGCAGCGGGAAGTTGCTAGACGACTTGAAGTGTCGCATTCCACAATCCAGAGACTGCTGGAGCGCTTCAATGAGACTGGAGCAGTCCAGGAAAGGCGTCACACGGGTCGACCCAGAGTAACGACAAGACAGCAAGACCGCTACCTTGCCCTCTCCGTCCTGAGGGAAAGGGCATCCACTGCGGTGACCTTGAGGGGTCAGCTGAGGGACGCAACAGGTGCTAACATCAGCTGCAGCACGGTGAGAAGACGGCTACATGAGGCAAACTTGAGGTCACGGAGACCGGCCGTCCGACCCGTGCTGTCACCGGTCAACAGAGTGCGCCGCATGACCTGGGCCAGGGATCACGTGACCTGGACAAGGCAACAGTGGGCCCGGGTCTTGTTTTCGGATGAGTCCAGGTTCACCCTGACCTTTAACGATGGCCGGGCTCGGGTGTGGCGACGTCAAGGGGAGAGGTTCGCTGACGCCACTGTCCAAGAGCATAACCGGTACGGCGGCGGGTCGGTGATGGTGTGCGGTGGCATGAGCCGTGGTACCCGGACCCCCCTGCTCCCCATTGACGGTATCCTGAACGGGGTCCCACCGGGACGAGGTTCTGGCGGCCGTGGCACTGCCTGCGCTTGTGGACCTTGGTCAAGGCGCCATCTTCCAGGACGACAATGCACCTGCGCATCGAGCACGCCTTGTGACCGACTTCCTGGAGCAGCATGAAGTCGTCCGTATGGCCTGGCCAGCGTGCTCACCTGACCTGAACCCAATTGAACACCTCTGGGATGTGCTCGGGAGGCGCATCAGGGACAACCACCCCCCACCGGGCACCCTGGCCAGGCTGGTCGACATCCTGCAGATCGAGTGGGCGGCCATCCCTCAGGACACACTCCGTACCCTTGTGGGGTCGATGCATCGGCGCTGTGAAGCATGCATCCAGGCTCGGGGCGGACACACGCGATATTGAAAACAGATTGGCCAAATCTGACACTTTCTGTTTTTTGAAAAGGGGGGGATGTTCCTTTAAATGCATGTGCTGTTCACTAATAGGTCATTGTGCTAATTTCTTTTTCCAAAACAGGTGTGGAAATGATGAAATAAAACATAGAATCAATTCTAAACATTGTCAATTATTTCAACTTAAAATTAGAGAGGAAGGAAGAAGTGGCCCTTAAATTATGATTAGGAGTATATATATATATATATATATATATATATATATATATATATATACATATAATATTATATATTTGTATATATATATATATATATATATATATATATATATATATATATATATATATATACATATGTATGGATGGATGTATTGCAGAAATTCATGTATTTCTCTATTGCAGGAGTTAAGTAACCTGTTCCTAAACGGCGACTGGTCCCACATCCTTCCTGAAGTTTTCTTTGGACGCTGGCTGTGCTTAAGTGTGGGGGGGACTTGACTCATCCACAGACAATCTGGTCAATTTTCTAATGACTGATGTATAAAGCAAATAACAAATGTAATGTACAAAATGATGTCTGTGGTGTTTTCCTCTGTGTACATGTATGAGTGTGTGCATGTGTATGTGTGTGTTAAGTTTTTAGTCAGATAATATTTTTGGATAGATTGCAGCATAAAAGCATGCAATGATATTTAATGTTTTAATCTTTGAAGTGATTCCAGCAGTCTATTGATTCTCATATTTTCTTTTATATGTACAGAAACTGATGAATATTAAAAATTGTTCATAAAACTAGTGAAGTAGTGAGTCATTACTTTTTGGTTCAATTTGCAGTAATAGGACACTAAAAAAAACGATGCGTGAAATCAGTGTATATTCTTCTCATGACATTATTTTATATCCCTTTCATGTTTCTTGCTTCAATTTTATCTGCTACTGATATAATATGGAAAATTGTAATGAAAAACTGATCCAAAATTGCCAGAATTTTATATGTTTCTTGTAATAAGACCAATACAGCTCGTTGCAGAGTTCCGATTGTGGTTTTATTCGATTTGGTTCACAAAAATACATCAACGACCAAACTTTCATGACATTTGATCCTGTCTGTCTCTCACAGTTACAAAATGAACGTCATTTCCAACAAAATCAGCATACCATGCTGTTTGATGGGTTTGCTCTGTGATAGCTGGTCCCACACACCTCTTCTTTCTCCCACAAAAATTTGAAACCAATTTGGAAGAAATTTTCGACACCTCAAACTGGAATATCTTGTGAACTACTTCTCCGATTTGAAAACATTGAATTGTTTTGTGATCAGAACAACAATATCTTCAAAATCATGTAAATCTTTTAACTCATAATCCAAGCTAAATTTTTTCATGCGGCATTGCTCTCTCTCTCCTCTCTCTCTCTCTCTCTCTCTCTCTCTCTCTCTCTCTCTCTCTCTCTCTCTCTTTTTTTTTTTTTTTCTATATATATATATATATACATATACATATATATATGTATCTATACACATATACACACACATACACACACACACACACCCACACATATATATATATGGTTGCATGTGCAAAGATAGCTGTGGAAACAAATGTTTCTCTTTGTGGAGATCTAAATCTAAGACTTTTGTCCGACCACCTACCACTAATATTTTCGTGTAATGGGTGTGTTCCATCATATGACGGCTTGTCTACCGTAAAAACATGAAGCATGTCGCGAGGGTTGAGGAGATAGGATGCAGTGTGGTGTGTGTGTGTGTGTGTGTGGTGTGTGTGGTGGTGTGTGTGTGGGGTGTGTGTGTGTTGTGTGTGTGTGTGTGTGTGTGTGTGTGTGGTGTGTGTGTGTGTGTGTGTGTGTGTGTGTGTGTGTGTGTGTGTGTGTGTGATGTATATATGTATGTGTATATCATATCTATCTATATGACTGGAAACTTCATCGCTAAACTCATAAGAGCCATTCACGTTAGTTGATTTTTCAAGTTAGTATTGTATAGAGTCAGAGTGATTGCATGGGAGATGTGTGTGTGGTGTGTGTGTGTGTGTGTGTGTGTGTGTGTGTGTGTGTGTGTGGCGCGCGTGTGTGTGTATGCGTGGGTGTGTATGTGTGTGTGTGTGTGCGCGCGCGCGCGCGCGTGTGTGTGTGTGTGTGTGTGTGTGTGTGTGTGTGAGTGTGTGTGTGTATGTTTGAATGCATGCGTACAGCACGAGCTATCTGTCTGCATGTATGTGTGCGTCCATGTGTGTTTTGTTTGCATCTTGATCAAGGTGACCTAGTCTCTGTGAAGATCCAACTCATGGAAAGGAATCAGGAGAAAAAAGAAAGAGTTGATAAAAAAAAAAAATCGCCATTAATCGTGGGGAGTTGTCAGCGTGTTGTAAAGAAAATTTATCTGAAGAAAAAACAAACGGAATATATGTGCATGTGTTCGGGCAGCAACAACCAACCCATAACTCCTACCTTTCTTTCGTACACACTGCCGTAAAAACTTATAATTATATAGTAACTTAATCATGCCTATGACGGTACGAAACAGATAAAGAGCTACGCTTGATTGATGTGTGTGGTGCAATCACAGACATATGTGGGTGCAATGTAAACCCTGTGTTCTCTGCGAGCCAGCCATGGCTGTAGTCTACCCCCAGATATCTATGGGTTGTCACAGTCATTGAAATAAGTTGTTACCCTGTGAAATTTTCTTCTGCATCCTATCTCCTCAACCCTCGCGACATGCTTCATGTTTTTACGGCAGACAAGCCGTCATATGGTGGAACACACCCATTACACGAAAATACTAGTGGTAGGTGGTCGGACAAAAGTCTTAGATTTAGACCTCCACAAAGAGAAACATTTGTTTCCACAGCTATTTTTGCACAGCACCAACACGCACAACATTCTCACAGACTGTGATCCTGTACATGTAGATGAGCGCCTACAAACAGACCCGCTTTAAGTGCATAGAGAGAGACAAGTAGGTGTGAGCGAGTGAGTGTGTTAAATTGAAGTCATCTGTGAATGTTTTTTATACGTGAATTTTCCATGTATCTATTGATTCAAACAAGCATATCTTCGGGGAGGCGGGGGAGTCAATATTAACTTTATCTTTATCAAGTTTCATGTTTGTAAGAGGGAGAGAATGGGAGCACAAGGTGAGAAGTGTGGTGTGCGCACGCATTAGTTTGATTTGTTGTCATGTTTTGTATATTTACAAACTTTAATGGTGCTCTCACAGTGTGATATGTACCTTTCTTTTACGTTCTATAGTGTGTGGAAAAGACCTAATTTTAAAAGAAGTTTTCATAGGAGTAATGTTTATTGTGCTTTGGATTTATGCTTTGAGGGGTTTACGTGTTCGCGTGATGCAATGGCTGTTATTCGTTTTTTGTGTGTGTGTGAGTGTGTGTGTCTGTGTGTGAGTGAGTGAGTGAGTGAGTGTGTGTGTGTGGGGGGGGGGTGTGATGTCTTCTCTCTGTCTTGTCTTGTCTAGTCTTGTCTTGTCTTGTTTTGTCTTCAGAAGTGTATACGTCAAACAGTGACATTTCATCGTTTGCATGGGCCCCTGGACATTACGAGTGAATTTATATTTTGAATAATTTTAATAATTTTGATGTGTGTTTGATAAGTTTGTGTTTGCGTTTATCAAGAGCCTGTGACTACGCAAGTAAATTTCCATGTGGATTGATAAAGTGTTATTGAATTGAATTCAACTGAATTGAATTGAATCATATGTTCTTCATGTCTGAGCAAGTGACAAAATGACAAGCAGAAAAACCGGAAAAATATATTCTTGATGGCTCGCCAATCATTCTGAGCTAGTTCTAAAGATAACATCAAATCATAAGCAAAATCTGTGTTAAAATCACAACTCTATACAAACATGGCAGTTTAAAACCGACCTGAGGAGAAAAATGAGACTGAAAACGATCACTACCACTTACTATACACAACACACACACACACACACACACACACACACACACACACACACACACACACACACACACACACACACACACACACACACACACACACACACACATTTCATGTACTGGTCAGGCAAAAAAGACAAGCCAGAACACTGAAGTATTCAATCACCACTACGATAATGTCCTGTGACGATGGAGAAGTGGTGATGGAGTCAGACAGACACGGGTGCTATTGGAAGCCTCTAGCTATGACTCAGCACGTAGATTGTGTCATGATAGTCGTCCACTGTAGAAAACATGAGGCAGCTATGATATTTGATCCTCCCACAGCGACAGATCAACCCTTTCAAGACTGCACTGCTTTCCCCAAATGAGAAGAGGGCAGGGGTGGTGACTGAATAAAAGAAACCCTAAACAAAGACTACCTCATATGTACCTGGCAGGTAACCGTGCCTGCCTGGTCATCTAACTCGGCGGTGGAAATCGTGAGAGCATGAAAGAAAAAAGAAAACACCTCTAATTTTTGAATCAGGAAATGTCCAAATTCTACTAGACAAAGACAATGGACCACAACGTTGCATAGCCTTTATCGCCAGAAAAATCATCACTGTCGCCCAGAATGAGACCAGATTTGCAGCGAAACCCGGCTCGTGGAAGTTGAAGGAGGCTGCGTCTTCTACTGCTTGAAACAAAGATCTGTGAGAATTGTTATAACTGGTTAATGCCCATCCGACTGCATGGACAATGTCAGGGCCATAACCATTTCAAAAACACACACTCTATCGACTCTGGAAAAAAACTGAAAAAGAAAATATAACCTGGAAAAGAAAAGTAAGTACATAAAAATGCAATCGCGCATATAATCAAAGGACATGCCTTTGATGCTGACTATTCCGCCCAATTTATGACCAGGAGGGGTCTTGCATCTCTAAGACTCCTGATGTTGTGGTGGCTTTGCATCTCTAAGACTCCTGATGTTGTGGTGGCTTTGCATCTCTAAGACCCTGATGTTGTGGTGGCTTTGCATCTCTAAGACTCCTGTGATTGTTTGTGGTGGCTTTGCATCTCTAAGACTCCTGATGCTGTGGTGGCTTTGCATCTCTAAGACTCCTGATGTTGTGGTGGCTTTGCATCTCTAAGACTCCTGATGCTGTGGTGGCTTTGCATCTAGCTCTGCATTGAAAGACCAACCAAGGGGTTATGGCAAGACCATGCCATCAGGTCACCACAAAGATCGTCCGTGTATACATTACATAGTCCTGAGCGTTCTGCTAAGCTGCTACGAGACATCGACTACCTATCAATGGCACATTCAACAGTTAGAACGGTTCTACCAAGGACGTCTGCGCAAGGTCCGCAGCATCACGTAGCAAGATCGAATACCCAATGTTCAAATTCTGAAGAAGTGTGGCTGGTCAAGAACATATCCACTCATTAAGTGCCAGTTTCGTTGGACAGGACACACTGAGTGTATAGGAGACAACCACAGCGTACAGATGCTCCTGTATGGACTGCTGAAGCAAGGACACCATGACTAGGAAGACCACAAAAGTTGTGTGAAGTAAAAGTTAGAACTATTTTTGAAATATGGCTTTCACTGGCTTGCATCGACCTCAAGAAAGGATCTCTGTGTGTGTATAAGTTAGGCCTACCATCTACATCGGCAACATGCAAGAAATGATTAAATATACACGGACATGTCTCAGAGGAAAAACGTACATATGGACAAGAATGTACTCGTATCAAGTCATTCTCA
>JAPXFY010000012.1:77366955-77399455 GCA_030674185.1 Monoplex corrugatus | reverse complement strand
TCTTTACGAAAAGTTAATTACAAGAAACTGAACATGTCTATTTTAGTAAAAATCCATGTTTACATGTGAGCCTTCTTGATTGATATGTGCATATGTGTGCCTATGTTCTTGTATATACAGACAATTCATACACATTTTCTTCATTGCATGTATTTTATTATTTGTGCAAATATTTGTGAGTATATTTGAGAATGTGTGTGTGGGTATGTGAGCTTGTATGTATGTGTTTATGCCTATTATATGCGATATTTTACATGACAGTTTATGAGGCAAGAGAAATTTTAGCACCTAGTCACAGAAGACTAGAAAAGAGCACCAGGTAAAACCAGGGAGAAAATATTAGAGTTTTGCATAGTGCATGAGGACAGAAAGGATAGGAGATATCCTTGCAGCATCAAAAGATAGATTTGTATAGAGGCCCATGATAGCCAATGCCATGCGGCAAGACACATGATGATATATAATATATATATATATATATTATATATATATATATATATATATATATATGGGCATATTTATACAGAGAGAAAATCATTGAGTGTGTGTGTGTGTGTGTGTGTGTGCGCGTGCGTGCGTGTGTGCAAGTGAGTGCTTTTATAGTATAAGTGTTACTTTTTCTGTCTTGTAAAAATTTTATGTGTTATGCAAATTGAATTTTTATGAAAGATTTGGAAGGAACACTTTACAAGAATGCTTTCTTATCATTAATGTTAGTACTGTTGTTACTGTTATTAGTATGATTATAAATCATTTTGGTTCAGTGCTAGTCTCCAAACTCAGTTACACTCACTGCACATTACACATAATCAGATTTTTAGTGGAGCATGGAGAACTCAAGCTGTGCGGTGAGCCGACCAGTTTCATTTTGTTGTTGTGCAGCGCATCTTTGGTGAGTATGCATCTGGGTGCATTCATATTTCCATAAGCCAGCCATTGACATGACTAATAGGATCTTTGGCATGCATATTTGATATTTTGAATGTGTATACACATGGAGGGAGTTTAGACACTGGCATTTCAGTATTGTTATTTTTGTTTATTATTATTATTGATGGATTTTTGTTGTGTGTTGGAGTTAAGCACTTTTGATTGTTCTGGTTTTTGAGCTGAGTTGAAGATGACTGTCATATGACTGAGTGTTTGGTCTGTTACTTGATTTTGTTAAATTTTGTGCATGATTTGTACTTTCATTATTTTTTGTACTGTCATAGGGCTATTTTGATTAGGTGTCAATGTTCACATAATAATAATATTATGACTATATGTGTGTGCAGAGAGAACTTGAGATCATGCCACAGAACATCATTGAGATGTCAGACAAGACCGTCACCATCACTGATCCAGAGAAGAAGGACAGTCGTCAGTTCATGTTTGACGCTTGTCATTGGTCATATGATGGATACATTATCGATGAGGATGGTGTGTATGTACCCGATGGACCAAACAGTAGATTTTCTGGACAGGTAAGTGTCATAATTCTGGAATCAAGTGATGGCACGCTATTTAAGGCACCTGGCAAAGACGCAAGAAATCCCGTTCAAAAGTTTAGTTTCCCAGGCAGAGTTTTTAACACTTTTAACCCTTCGACACTACTCTACATACAAGCCAGCATTTGAGTATGTGAGTAATGGACACAAAGGGGTCAAAGCACACTTGGAGAAGCTCTATGAACATGATGGATCTGAACATTCATCAAAAAAAAAACTTCAATGAGGAGAAAAATGTTTCAAATTGTACACCTTTTTGTTTTTAATTCAAAGTGTCCATTTTCACTTGTCCTTTTTCTGTCACTCATTAGGAAGCCATGTTTCAAGACATTGGGATAAGGGCTATGGAAGAGGCATGGCAAGGGCACAATGTGGCCATTATGGCATTTGGGACGACTGGCTGTGGGAAAAGTTACACCATGCTGGGACCCTCATCAGACCCGGGAATGGTACAACGGTGCTGCAAATACCTCTTTTCTGAAATGGCCAGCAATCCTCAACACAAGTACAAGGTTTGTAAGGAAAGACAGTTTATTGTAGGAAACATTTTGTAGAGGGAGAAAAATGTTTCAAGGGAAAATGTATATATAGAGGAAAAGTTTGTACAGAAAATTGTTCTACCTGTATGGGAAAGGAATGAAGAGCTTGAATACTTATCAGCAGTTTAAGATGTATAGTTGAGACAGTTTTCTCAGTCCACCAATTTTTGTTATTTTTTCCCCTTGTTTTCTATTTTGCTTGAAATCAAAGGCAACTCCATCAGTTATCTGTCTTTAAATTTTCACTTTACTGACTGAAATTATGTGATATACTTCTTTTTGTGTACACTCTAGTTTTCTGACACTTAACATGCCTTTGTAACTCACAAGTGATGTCTTGCTTAGTGTTTCTTTCAATACTGAATTTACAGTGGAACTTTGGTTCTTGTCATGATTGAAAAAGAACAGATAACATTAATGGCAAACTGTTGACGCGTTTGGTTCAAATTTTATTTAGTAAGAGAAATGTTTGCAGTAGCTTGGTGCCAGTGCAACTAGCAGCTGGGCTTTTTGTAGCTCACATGACTTTTGTTGTTATTTGGTTCTGGTTTTGTCTTGATGTGTTTGATATTGTTGTTTGCTGTTGTTAATGTTTTATTTTTGTTTGGGTGTTTTTATTGTTGATTGTTTTGCTTTTGGTTTTTTTCTTTGTTTGTTTTGTTTTGTAGGGGGAAGGTGATAACATAATTTTGGCAACTCAGAACTTGAATATGTTAACAAGTATGCTCTTTGATTGTACAGTATTTCATATATTACACATGTGTTGCAATGTTCCCTGTGACTTGAATTTGACCTCAGTTGCCATGCACAAATTGCCAAGCTCACATTGTGTTCTGATGACATTTTTTACCTCTGTATATTTACTTCTTACACCTCTTGGGAGGTTTTTTGGTGGCTCTTATTTTGTTTTGTTTTATTGTTATTATTTCTTTGAATATCTGTTCACATATGTGCTTTTATGAACCAGAAAAAAACACGAAAGAAGAATATGAACACGTATTTAATACAACAAAACAAGACAGGCGCAAATTTTCGGCCAACTGGCTTTTGTCAAGCGTAAGATTACAAACAGACAAACACTAGATACAAAAAATTAGAGAAAAAGACTGAAACTTCCCTGCTGCTGTCTTCAATGAGAGAAAAAGCCCATCCAACGCAGTGATCTAAAAGATCTATGTGCTTTTAGGCAAAAAGTTCTCATTTGCTGTCATACTGACTGACCTTCAAGTTTATCTAATGTGCATTGGCCTTTCTGCTCTACCTATAGCTACTCATCTTGACCTTTTAAATTATTCATGTTGATGCTATAGTGTACTGATCACGTTCATTACATTGCAAATACACTGTTCATCACAGCAGCTTTGTGATCAGTTTTATTGGCGGTGTTGTTCAGTAGCTGACTTATGATTATGTTCTTCTTTGGATATTTCTGAATCCTTGTTTAACATAAATGACAGGCTAACAGATCGACAACTTTTTATGAAGAGGTGGGAGTTTTGTGTGTATGTTTTATTTGTGTGTGGTGTTGGTTTTATGAGTACCAGTGACTGGAGCTACTTGTATTTGGTGGAATTTTATTTTCTGCTTGTTACAGAGTGCTTGTTTTATCCTGTTTCTACTTGTGTATTGTTATCAGTATTATTACCAGTACCATTCTAAATCATTCTTGTACAGCGCTATTCTCCACACTCATTTGGACTCACTGTGCATTACACATAATCAGACATATAGTGGAGCACAGAGAACTCAAGCTGTTAGTCAAGCTGACCACACTGCACTATGTTGTTTGCACAGTCTGCCTCTTTTACTGGCATGTATGCTGCTTGTTGTCATTGCTTCCATAAGGCATCATCACTGCCATGACTGACAGGATCATAACACACATATTTCATAGTTTGTATACATGTGTTGTGTGAATGTGTCACTATGAAAACAGAATGTATGTGTTTCTGTGTGTGTGTGTGTGTGTGTGTGTGTGTGTGTGTGTGTGTGTGTGTGTGTGTGTGTGTGTGTGTGTGTGTGTGTGTGTGTGTGTGTGTACGTTCTTTGATTTGACGTCTTTTCACTATGAGTGATAGTAGAGGGAAAAAAATGTCTAAACATGGAGAATGAGAGGGGTGGGGGACAAAGGGGAGTCAGTTGATACAGAGTAAGAGACAGAAAGTTTGCAAAAGGAAGAGGGAAGGTCTTAGAAAAAGAGAGATGGGTGAGTAGAGAAATGGAACTAAAACGTAGTGCTAACGTCAATAATGTGAAAGAAAATTTGATGCTAAAGAAAACAAACTTCATAAACTGAAAGCAATGCATTAATAGGACTGTGAACTAATGATACTGAACTTTCAAGAAACAAAACTTGATCTGATGTTACTTCTTTGAAATGCGTTTCAAGATAGTTTTCTTGTGTAAACATCTTTGGTTAAAAAAAGAACGTAGGATTTTGCAATAAAACAAACAGTGATATAGTGTGAATTATTCACCGCAAATATATTCGACATTTTTACACAAAATGTTTAGTTGAATACGAAAATAAATGGCATCAATCTCAAATGATATAGGGAGGAATACTGTAAATTTTCCATATATTTTGAAATGAAAGTTTGATCTTTTTTTGTGACATAAACTGTTCATTTAAATGTTCATGAAATCGAATCCATGATGCTAATTCTAGCGAGTTGCAAGTTTCTTTTACTGAAGCATTAACATGTAATTCTTTGCTTCAGCAATGATTTTGTTACAATAGATGTTAGTTGGATTTTTGGTGCTGTTGTTGTTGTTGTTTTCATTTCCATATGATCTTCAGGTTTTCTGCTTTTGATGTATATTTTGAATGTCTCCTTTTCATATTGAACTGCTTTTTCACATGCCTCCGTCCATCAAACATTACCCAATCAGTTATTGGACCTAAAAGTTTGAGTTCTGGAATTGATAAGTCTGCAGTAGCTAGAACTGACTCTTGGAATTTAGAAAATATTACACCTACATTTTCACTTTCATAATGTTTGTAGTCTTGCTTAGCAAGAATAGTTCGAAATAAGGACCAGTCTGCATGGGTATAATTCTATTTTGGAATAATATCAGGAGTGTTGTCTTTTATCCTGGTGTTTTTACTCCATTATTGTTATGATGATAGGTAAATGATCGCTTCCCAAAGTATCTGTAAGTTTCCCAGGTACAGGACGGAACTGTTTCTGGTGACATTAAAGACAAATCAAGGGCTGTTGCCCTGTGTTTGAAAACATCAGAGATCCTGGTGACACTCCCATGATTTAAAAGATAAAGCGAACTGTCGACTCTAGTTTCTACCAAACGATTGCTTGTAACAGTACAACAGTCCTTTTCCCAAAATAAGGAGTGGGAATTAAAGTTTCCACCCAACTAGTAGCCATTTACCACGCTGCTGATCTTGAATCGTAACCTGTTGGCAGATAGACTGACAAAACGTTCAGGATTAGTGAATTACTGAAATGCACAGTGACGGCACAAGCGTGCAAGTCTTCATATGATGTTAAAACTGGGGAAGTAAATAAGTGATATTGTAACTTTAAGTGCATATATTGCAGTGGATACCTTCTTCCCGTGATTCCCACATTCATATACTGGAGGATAATAACAATGTTGGAAACTGAAAAGCTTGGTTGAGATAACATTCAACGACTGCAGAATCAAAACTTTACACTTATTTGATATGTGAGCATATGTGTGTGTGTGTGTGAGCACGTGTGTGTGCATGTGCGTGCTCATGGTGATACAGGTAGTATGTGTGTGTGTTTCATAAGGGTTTGTTTTGTTTTGATAAACTGTATTTTGCATTTGTTTTCTTATTTCATTGTCAGTCTATTTCATTTTATTTTATTTCATTTCATTTCATTGTATTGTATTGTATTGTGTCATGTTGTATTGTGTTGTATTTTGATTTGTTTTGTTTCACATCATTTCATTTCACTCTAGTTTAATTCCTTTTATTTGTTTGTTTCTTTATTTATTTACTTATTTGTTTGTGTATTTGTTTATTGATAATGTTCAATGAAAGTTTAGTTCTGTGGTTATTTCAAATTGCCAGCACATTGTGAAATATTACTTTGGCGGTGAATACTTTGTGAAAATGATGATGATAATCGTGATGATAGTGTGTGTGTTTTGTGTGTGTGTGTGTGTGTGTGTGTGTGTGTGTGTGTGTGTGTGTGTGTGTGTGTGTGTGTGTGTGTGTGTGTGTGTGGTGTGTGTGTGTGTGTGTGTGGGTGTGTGTGTGTGTGTGTGCGTGTGTGTGTGTGTGTGTGTGTGTGTGTGTGTGTGTGTGTGTGTGTGTGTGTGTGTGTGTGTGTTTTCACGTTGACAGATGACATTCAGTATACTGGAAGTGCACAGTCAAAGGGTGGTTGATTTACTCAGTACATCTAATAACGATCTACGGATTCGGCAAGATCCACAACGCATTTTTGTTAAAGATTTGACAGTAAGTATTAGAGATGTATGTGTGTTTGTGTGTTTTTTGTGTTTTGTTGTGTGTGGTGTGGTGTGTGTGTGTGTGTGTGTGTGTGTGTGTGTGTGTGTGTGTGTGTGTGTGCACGCGCTTGCATGCGTGTGTGTGTTAGTACATGTGTGTATGTGGGTGTGTGTGGGTGTGGTATGTGAAAGGGAGAGAGAGAGTGACGTGCTTGTGTATTTGTCTTGGTATCTGTGCGTGTGTGTGTGTGTGTGTGTATGTGTGAATGTATATGTATCATGTATGATGTACACATGTGTGTGTCTGCTTGTGACAAAGAGAGAAACTCAGATTGTTTATTTGTTATAAAACAATGCAACTAAACATAGAGACTAAGGAATTGAGTGACATAGCTGAATATTTTTTTCTTTGTTTGCTGTCTAAGGTGTGATATGAAAAAGTTGTGATTCGTTGTGACACTGTCTTGTTTGATTTTGATCTGTTAGTCAAGTTGTGATATAAACTAGACTCTCACAGAAATCTTAGCTGTATACCCCTGTTCAAGTTTGAACAAGATTTAGAAAGGATGGAGTGGGGCTGACCTGAGAATATTCTGTTGTGTACAGCTTGGTCCCCAGCAACCTTTATGTTGTCTGGTTATGTCATTATAGACTTTATGTTATGTGGTTAGACTTTATGTTGTGTGGTTATGTCATTATACACTTTACGTTGTGTGGTTATGTCATTATAGACTTTATGTTGTGTGGTTAACATGTCATGATAAACTTTATGTTATGTGGTTATCATGTCATGATAGACTTTACGTTGTGTGGTTATGTCATTATAGACTTTTATGTTGTGTGGTTATGTCATACACTTTACATTGTGTGGTTATGTCATGATAGACTTGGTCATATGATTTAGTTTTATTGTGGTTATCATTTTGATAGACTTTGTTTGTGTTATGTCATGATAGACTTTATGTTGTGTGTTATTTCATGATAGACTTTATTTGTTGGTTATCATGTTGTGATGACTTATGTTGTGTGGTTTATGTCAAGACTTTGTTGTGTGGTTATCATTCATGATAGACTTTATGTTGTGTGGTTATGTCATGTAGATAGCTTTATGTTGTGTGGTATCATGTCATGATAGACTTTATGTTGTGTGGTTATTGTTATGATAGACTTTATGTTGTGTGGTTTTGTGTATGATAGACTTTTGTTGTGTGGTTATTGTGTCATGATAGACTTATTGTGTTGGTTATTGTGTCATGATAGACTTTATGTTGTGTGGTTATCGTGTCATGATAGACTTTATGTTGTGTGGTTATGGTCATGATAGACTTTATGTTGTGTGGTTATGTATGATAGACTTTTGTTGTGTGGTTATGTCATGATAGACTTTTGTTGTGTGGTTATGTCATGATAGACTTATGTTGTGTGGTTATCATGTTTGTAGACTTATGTTGTGTGGTTTCATGTCATGATAGACTTTATGTTGTGTGGTATCATGTCATGATAGACTTTATGTTGTGGGTTATATGTTGTGATAGACTTTATGTTGTGTGGTTATGTATGATGATTTATGTTGTGTGGTTTGTTGATAATTTATGTTGTGTGGTTATTCATGATAGACTTTATGTTGTGTGGTTATGTCTAATAGATTTATGTTGTGTGGTTATGTGTCATGATAGACTTTATGTTGTGTGGTTATAGTCTGATAGACTTTATGTTGTGGGTTATCAGTCATGATAGACTTTATGTTGTGTGTTTATGTCATGATAGACTTTATGTTGTGTGGTTTCATGTCATGATAGACTTTATGTTGTTGGTTATTGTCATGATAGACTTTATGTTGTTGGTTATGTCATGTGATAGACTTTATGTTGTGTGGTTTTGTCATGTAGACTTTATGTTGTGTGGTTATTGTGTCATGATAGACTTTATGTTGTGTGGTTATATGTCATGATAGACTTATGTTGTGTGGTTATCATGTCTTAGATTTATGTTGTGTGGTTATGTCATATAGACTTATTTGTGTGGTTATGTATGATAGACTTATGTTTGTGGTTATCATGTCATTAGACTTCATGTGTGTGGTACTTTGATAGACTTTAGTTGTGTGGTTTGTCGATAGACTTTTGTGTTTATGTCATGATAGACTTAGTGTGTGGTTATGTCATGTAGACTTTATGTTGTGTGGTTATGTCTATAGACTTATGTTGTTGGTTATGTCATTATAGACTTTAGTTGTGTGGTTATCATGAGACTTTTGTTGTGGTTATGTCTTTGACTTTATTGTGTGGTTACATGTCTGATAGACTTTATGTTGTTGTTATATGTCTGATAGACTTTATGTTGTGTGGTTGTATTATAGACTTTATGTTTTGGTTTATGTCATGATGGACTTTGTGTTGTGGGTTATCATATAGACTTTATGTTTGTGTTATCATGTCTGATAGACTTAGTTGTTGTTATCATGTCATGATGACTTTAGTTGTGTGGTTATCATGTCTGTAACTTTAGTTGTGTGGTTATGTCATGATAACTTATGTTGTGTGGTTATCATGTCATGTAGACTTTATGTTGTGTGGTTATATGTCTGATGACTTATGTTGTGTGGTTATCAGTCATGATACTTTAGTTGTGTGTTATGTCATGATGACTTTATGTTGTGTGGTTATCAGTCATGATAGATTTAGTGTGTGGTTATTGTGTCATGATAGATTTTATGTTGTGGGTTATCAGTCTGATAACTTTATGTTGTGTGTTATTGTCATGATAGACTTATGTTGTGTGGTTTCATGTTGAAGACTTTATGTTGTGTGGTTATTGTCATGATACTTTAGTTGTGTGTTTAGTCATGATAGACTTTATGTTGTGGGTTATCTGTCATGATGACTTTGTTGTGTGGTTATTGTGTATGAAGACTTAGTTGTGTGGTTATTGTGATGACTTTATGTGTGTGGTTATCATGTGTGATAGACTTTTGTTGTGTGGTTTATGTCATGATGACTTTATGTTGTGTGGTTATCATGTTGGGTAGACTTATGTTGTGTGGTTATTGTGTCATGATAGACTTTATGTTGTGTGGTTATCATGTTGATAGACTTTAGTTGTGGTTATGTCATGATAGACTTTAGTTGTGTGGTTATTCATGATGACTTATGTTGTGTGTTATCATGTTGATAGACTTTATGTTGTGTGGTTATGTCATGATAGACTTATGTTGTGTGGTTAGTCATGATAGACTTTATGTTGTGTGGTTATGTCATGATAGATTTATGTTGTGTGGTTATGTCATGATAGACTTGTTGTGGTTATGTCATGATAGACTTTATGTTGTGTGGTTATGTCATGATGACTTTATGTTGTGTGGTTATTGTCATGATAGACTTTATGTTGTGTGTTTTGTCATGATAGACTTTATGTTGTGTGGTTATCTGTCATGATAGACTTATGTTGTGTGGTTATTGTGTCTGATAGACTTTAGTTGTGTGTTATGTTGATAGACTTATGTTTGTGGTTATGTCATGATAGACTTTATGTTGTGTGGTTATTCATGATAGACTTTATGTTGTGTGGTTATCATGTTGTGATAGACTTTAGTTGTGTGGTTATCATGTCATGATAGACTTTTGTTGTGTGTTATCATGTCATGATAGACTTAGTTGTGGGTTATCATGTGATTAGACTTTATGTTGTGTGGTTTATGTCATGATAGACTTATGTTGTGTGGTTTGTCATGATAACTTTATGTTGTGTGGTTATGTCATGTAACTTTATGTTGTGTGGTTATGTCATATAGACTTTATGTTGTGTGGTTATTGTGTCATGATAGACTTATGTGTGTGGTTATCAGTCATGATAGACTTTATGTTGTGTGGTTATTGTCATGATAGACTTTATGTTGTGTTTATGTCATGATAGACTTTATGTTGTGTGGTTATGTCATGATAGACTTTATGTTGTGTGGTTATGTCATGATAGACTTTATGTTGTGTGGTTATGTTGTGATAGACTTTATGTTGTGTGGTTATTGTATGATAGACTTATGTTGTGTGGTTATTGTCATGATAGACTTATGTTGTGTGGTTATCTGTTGATAGACTTTAGTGTGTGGTTATGTCATGATAGACTTTATGTTGTGTGGTTAGTCAGATACTTTATGTTGTGTGGTATGTCATGATAGACTTTATGTTGTGTGTTATGTCATAAGACTTATGTTGTGTGGTTATTGTTGATAGACTTTTGTTGTGTGGTTATGTCATGATAGACTTTATTTGTGTGGTTATGTCTATGACTTTATTTGTGTGTTTGTTAATGTCATGATAGACTTTATGTTGTGTGGTTATCAAGTCATGATAGACTTATGTTGTGTGGTATCATGTCATGATAGACTTTATGTTGTGTGGTTTATGTCATGATAGACTTTATGTTGTGTGTGTTATTGTCATGATAGACTTTTATGTTGTGTGGTTATCATGTCATGATAGACTTTATGTTGTGTGGTTATCATGTCATGATAGACTTATGTTGTGTGGTTATCATGTGTGATAGACTTTATGTTGTGTGGTTATTTGTCATGTTGTGATAGACTTTATGTTGTGTGGTTATCATGTTATGATAGACTTTATGTTGTGTGGTATCATGTCATGATAGACTTTATGTTGTGTGGTTATTTGTCATGATAGACTTTATGTTGTGTGGTTATCATGTTCATGATAGACTTTATGTTGTGTGGTTATCATGTCATGATAGACTTTATGTTGTGTGGTTATGTCATGATAGACTTTATGTTGTGTGGTTTATGTCATGATAGACTTTATGTTGTGTGGTTATTGTGTCATGATAGACTTTATGTTGTGTGGTTATTGTCATGATAGACTTTATGTTGTGTGGTTATGTCATGATAGACTTTATGTTGTGTGGTTATGTCATGATAGACTTTATGTTGTGTGGTTATCATGTCATGATAGACTTTATGTTGTGTGGTTATGTCATGATAGACTTTATGTTGTGTGGTTATGTCATGATAGACTTTATGTTGTGTGGTTATGTCATGATAGACTTTATGTTGTGTGGTTATATGTCATGATAGACTTTATGTTGTGTGGTTAATGTCATGATAGACTTTATGTTGTGTGGTTATGTATGATAGACTTTATGTTGTGTGGTTATCATGTCATGATAGACTTTATGTTGTGTGTTTATGTCATGATAGACTTTATGTTGTGTGGTTATGTCATGATAGACTTTATGTTGTGTGGTTATTTTCATGATAGACTTTATGTTGTGTGGTATATGTCATATAGACTTTATGTTGTGTGGTATATGTCATGATAGACTTTATGTTGTGTGGTTATGTCATTATATGACTTTATGTTGTGTCGCTGGATAAAAGTCTCCCGGGGACAGTTCTAAGCATGATGACATGGAAAGGCAAGCGCTAACACAACATGAAACCAGTGTTGGCTGTTGGTTTAGGATGTTTTTCTTCCTATTCCAAGGTCAGACTGGATTCGTTGCACTAGGCACGATCCATTTACATCAGCCTTACCTCATAGTTATAGCCCTGGACCCTCTTCAGGACAAAACAATACTGATATGTCATGACCACTTTTCAAATTGCAGAATTCATCTCACTTCCCCTTTGACATCATATTTGCCTCCCCTCTCCCCACTTTTTGCCATTACTCACAAACACATTGCCATTTCATTTAGTGCCTTTCTCCAACTGGACGAAGCAAGAGGGAAGTTTCAGTCTTTTTCACTAAATTTTTGTATCTGGTGTTTGTTTGTTTATAATCTTACGCTTGACAAAGGCTAGTTGGCCAAAAATTTGCACCTGTCTCGTCTTGTTGTATTAAGTACGCGTTCTGATTCTGTTTTTGTGTTTTTCTGGTAAGAGTTATGTTTGTTTGTTTGTTTGTTTGTATTTTGTCGCAGTGCAGTACTGTGTCTGTGTACATGAGTATTTGTTTGTCAATGAGAGTGGATTTAGTCCTCAGAGTCTTGTAAGGGACAACTCCTTTGTTACCACAGTTCTTTGTTTGCATGTACTCAGTACCTGCTGCATATGGGACATCAGTTTCAAAGACCATTTATTGTAAAATTGACTAATGTTGTACTGATAATATTGGTTTATTTGTTTCAACAACTATTTGTTGTAAAATTGACTAATGTTGTACTCACAACATCAGCTTGTGCCTTGTCTGAGAGACTGGCCTGCAGATCACTACCGTAGGTCTAGTGGAGAGAGTAGAAAATTTCATGTGCAGGTCATAAATCGAACCAAAAACATTGTGTGTCCGTGTACTAGTAAAAGTGTGGTGATTTCTGTTGGCAGGTGATTTGTTTCCCTTTGTTCTAAGCAGTGTTTTATGTTGTTGTTGGTTTTCTTAAGTGTGTGTACACATTGCTTGACCCACTCTGTGCAGGTGTTAAGTTGCTGCAGAGTCTGCATACTATATCTTGGGCGGGTACACATGCTCGGTATTTTTGTTTCCATAAATCAGCAAACATTGGCATAATTTACAGGATCTTTAACATGCGCATTTGGTTTCTGCATGCGGTTACATATGCATAAGATTCAGACATGATCAGATTTGCACTTATGTTTATCAGAAAGATTGGAAATGGTGCTACCTGGGCTGTTTCATCAGATCTTCTAATTGGATGTTCAATGTCTCAGCCACCTGTGTATTGTGTGGGCAGGTGATGTCAGTGAAGAGTGTCGCACAGATAGAGGAATTGTTGCTGCAGGGTCTAACGAACAGACATGTCGCCATTACCAAGATGAACGCTGTCAGCAGTCGCTCTCACCTTGTGGTCACCCTACAGTTCATGCAGGTACACAACTCCACAGGTAGAAGATTGTTTTATACAGGTACCACTTCTCTGCAGGTATCAGTTTACTTTGTGCTAGTATGAATTCACCTCATACAAGATTCAGTTCTTTTCATACACATGCAATTTGTTTCATACTTTCATTGTTATAGACAGCAATTCATGTGCATAAAATTGCTTCACGTCCTATAGGATCAAATCACTTTACATCACAACACAAAATTGATTCATTTCATCTGTGTACAAATTTGCCTCCATTCCACAGGCTTGTATTTTGTAAAGATGCAAATTAATTCACTTTTCAAAAATGAAAATGAAAAAAAAAATCATTTCTGGTAGGTATGAATAGAGAAATCAGGAATTCTGATTGTAACCATGCATACAGTCAGATGTAAGCAGTGTCTGTAAAAATCACTTTATTAACAGTGTTTTTTTTACAACTCTATGTGTAGTATGAAATTAGTCAGTGTGTGTGTGTGTGTGTGTGTGTCTGTGTGTGTGTCTGTGTCTGTGTGTGTGTAAAAAGACAAATGTGTATGTGTATGCCTGTCATCTTCATGCTGCTTTGGTGTATTGATGTGTGTATCCAGCTGTGTTTAATACTGCATTGTTGCATTGATATGGTAACCCTTCCCACTCCCTGTGATTTTTTTGATATGTAAAGTGTAACGAGTATTCTTGGATGTGGACTGTTTGCGCTGTACAAATAGAATTGTGTTGTTGTTGTTGTTGTTGTTGTTCTTCTTCTTCTCTTCTTCTTCTTCTTCTTCTTCTTCTTTCTTCTTTTCTTTTTCTTCTTCTTCTTCTTCTTCTTCTTCTTCTCTTCTTCTTCTTCTTCTTTTCTTATTATTATTATTATTATTATTATTATTATTATTATGAATAATAATGATAATAATAATGATAATTATTGTTGTTGTAGTTGTTGTTAATATTATTGTCATTATTATTACTATTATTGATGCTGTTGTTATTATCATTATGTTAAATAATTTGCATATTGAATTAAAACAAGTTCAAGAAAATCTTTGTATGTTTCAGTTCATAACAGGGAATGATGGCTGTCGCACCAAGCGACGCAGTCAGATTCGTTTTGTTGACATGGCCGGCAGTGAACCTGTCTGTAAGACTGGTGCCTCAGCCTCAGTGTTAATGGAAGCCCGCAGCATCGGCAGGAGCATTGACGGGTTTCAGAATGTTATAAGGCAAGTGACAACAGATGTGGTTTACAGTGTCCTTAGAGCTGTAACTTCATAATTCTGTCAGTAAATCACTGTGATATTTTTGAACTGAAGACTGCTCATGGAATTGGTGTGAGTTTCAGTGAACAGTATATTAAAATGTGTAAGATATATTTGTTGTTGTTGTTGTTGTTGTTTTGGGGGGGTTGTATGTGTGCATTGGAGGCAGGGTAGAAGGAGTTGGAATTGTGTGGTATGATCGTGTAGTTACAGGTGGTAATTTTATATCATGTTCAACAATTGTCAAAGCACAACTGCAAAACAATCATGAAAGAAACTACAAGCAGTCAGTAGTCCAAATATCTTTTCTTTTTTTTTTTACCTCTTTTTTTAATTCATGATAATTATACAATACATAAAACATGCTTCATTACAGTCAGGCACTAATCAATTTCCATGTATATATTGTTACCTGTATTTCTTAAAATAGATCTGCCAGCATAGTCTGATTTCATATATATGCATTTCCATATAAATATTATGCACATATATGTGGTGAAGAGTGGCAGAATGGTTCAGATGCTTGCCTGCAATTAACTGAACTCAAGGTTACAGAGTTGGTTTCCCATTGAGGCCTCAACTTTTCTCCACATTTTGTGTGGAAAAACGGACCGAATGTCTAGTCCTTTGGAATGGGATGAAAAACTAGGCGGACCGGTATGCCTTCTGGCCTACGCATGCTAAAGATCCCACGGCAGTTAATATCGTCAAGAGAACATTTTTGTCCGGCTACCCTGATAGAAAACACTGGAGAATAGGTTGATTTCACAGGTCCCTCCCCTTGAAGGCCAGTTAGCCTTCTTGCATGTCTAAAGTCTTGGTCCCAAAATAAATTGGGGGTGGCACTGCACTGCAGCAGTGCACTCTCAATGGGAGAACAGCCTGAGTTTCACATGGTAAATCTACTGTGACAAAAGAAGTGAAGGTGAAGATGAAGATGAATATATACACACACATATATAGCATCAACCACAATTGGACACAGTTCATTAGGAAGATGTACTACACCAAACATGTTATCTTTAGACATTTTTGTTGGCTCAGAATCATGAAATATTCTGAATACTTTATGTATCTGTCAACATATCGTGCTATGAGAAGGTACATTCCGTTTGCATCATGTGTACTTTCACATTATATTCCACTGTTTCTTTTATACAAAATTTGTTTAAAGACAGCTATTCCATTCCAGATTGGCCTGTACTTAGTTTATATTTACACCTTTTTTGTAATATTGGGCAAAAGATATGATGAAATCAATCTATGATATGATGAAATTAATCTATCTACTATCTGCTTTTGCATAGGATTCAACTCCAAAGAGAATTAAACTTTCAATGAACTTTTGATTATGTACATTTTCTCATCCATCGGTCAGATGTTTTAACAATTTTCCAAAAGCGCACAACTACATTACACTGCCAAAATATCTGCTCAATATTTTCTTTTTCTTTACCACAAAAAGTGCATTTTTCGTTGTTTACAATTCTCATTTCTCTTAAAATTACGTGTGTTGCTATAAATCTATTGTTCTAATTTGGAATCATTTTCAGTTTTTGTCTTGTGTTTTCTGTACCTTAATTGAACCATAAGTTCTAGTTTACTGTTTTATTCTTCCATATATCACGATCGTTAGCTTTTTGGTTGTGAGTAAAGTTTAATACTTTTATGAATTGAATAAGTGTTTTCATAATGCTATGCACGGTGCCTCTGATTGTTGCTATTAATTGCCATGTTATTTTCTTGTATGTATTTCATTATGGCAGATTTGCATCATAAATGTGTTACAAAATCTATATTTATGTTAAACTTTCTGTTAAACTCTACTTGCCATAAAAAAGTACCATCCTCTTTCATATAATCTGCAATGAAATGGATGTCCTTCCTTGCCCATCTAAGACATGGCAGCATTTTATTTTCATGTTTTATTCATTCATTGAAAAGGAAAGGCTCAGGTCATGTGATTCTTCTTGTTCTGCTTTGTAATAGAAGTTCTTGTATGCTTTAAAAGCATCAGTCCAGAATTTGTCTTGCATGGATTTGGAAGTAACATTCGGTCCATAAATGTCAAGCTTATCAAGAAAGTTATATAAGTTGTGAGAACTATTTTTTCCATTCATGATTTGTCTTTTCAAGTTTGCTGAGTCATATTAACATAAATGCTACTAACCTATAAATAATAGGTGAATTTTTCCTGCTCCCGAACCTTATTGCATTAGTTTTCTGAGCGTTTAAGAGCAATCCTCATCTTCTACCGAAACTGTTGAATACACCTATACACGTTTCAAATTTTTGGCTTCCATCTAATACAAATTCTGTATCATCAGCATACTGTGATATCTTGTATTCAACATTATTGATAGTAATGCTTTTAACATCATTATTTTCTCTCAACGCAGTAGCCCAGTTTTTAGTTATCTGTAAGCACACACATATTATCCGAATCAAGTAGTTACTTCAAGGTACTTGTTATCGAAGGCAAAATTTGGTCAAATTCCTGTTGAAACCTAGAAACACTGATCAGCATTATCAGTGTGAAAATATTGTTAAAGTTAATCAGCATAAAGTGAACACTGAACACTTGACCAAACACTGTGCAGAAGTTTCTAAAAAGTCATATGTTTTCTGCCTGTTTCATCTGATGTAATTTTAATTCATTAATAAGTGCCTTTTATTCACAGTGCCCTGGCATCTCAGAAGGAGGGACAAAGAGTGTTCGTGCCGTACAGAGACACAAAACTCACACGTCTACTTCAAGAGGAATTGGGAGGAAATTGTGCGACTACCATAGTGAGTTATTCATGCCTTTTGTGCTAAAAGCTTGTTCTTGGACATGCTTCTTTCATATTTATTTCTTTTTTTTTTCCGATATCACAGATTTACCATGTGAAATTCAGACTGTTTGCTTTTTTTAGGAAATGCTCATTACTACAGTGCCATATTACCCAGGAGGTGTGTGTCTGTCTGTCTGTCCCTCTGTCAGCAAAATGTGTGAACACGATTTTCTCAGTTGTTTCTGGATAATTTTTACAACATTAAATTTACTTTTTATTGCTGTGACAGTCTACCATTTTCCTTGATGTACATTAAATATTCCAGCTGAAGCTTCTTGAAGGTCACAATAACCTTGAGAATCACACAATCATGCTCAAGATTCAAGGATTCAGCTTCTATCACAGGCTTGAGAACAAAAGGTTTGAATTGTAGTCACATATGATTTTTCCTATTTGTGTCTGTTAATTTGCAACTGTTTGGGTTCAGTAGTCAAAGTGTTCACAATGTGGTTTTGAGTGCCTTCGACTTTCTACAGAAGCAGTAATTGAACATATTTGATGGACACATAAGGCAAAGACACTGAAAACAATCATTAACACCTTAGTTGATAAAGTTCCTTTAGAAAATGTTAAGGATTTAAATAACTTGGTTCTGTAAAAACTGTCGGTGGAACCTGCTCCAAAGACGTCAAAATAAGAATAAGAATAGCGAAGCAAATATGGTCCAACTCAACAATATTTAGAAAGACAGAGGCATACCAAATGGCCTGAAAATTAGGCTTGAAATTTTTTATCTGGCCAATCTTGATTTCTGGATGCAAAGCCTAGACTATCAGAAAAGCTGATTGCAGAAGAATTGGGGCAGCAGAGATGTGGTTTTATCGGAGACTACTATGTGTCAAATGGACAGATAGAAGAACTAATGAAAGTGTCCTGGACGAACTTGATACCACCAGAAAAGTATTAGCAGATATCAACAAGAGAAGACTAAAATACATCGGCCATATGTCAGATAGCAAGAACACGGACCTCATGGTAACCATCTTTCAAGGAAAAACACAGTGGCAAAAAGGAAGAAAAGCAGACCTCCAATCTCATATATCGAGAACATAACCAACATCAGTGGCCTAGATGTTCAAGAAGTTATCCACAGAAGTCAGAACAGAGTGGCTTGGAGGGAGGTGGTGGTGTCAAAGAGTGCAGCTGCCAATGCTGAACCCGGTGATGCCAACAGGTGAGACAGGTGAGGTGATGGACATATATCAAGTGGAAAATGAATCAGTGGTGCCCCAAACAAATTTGATCTTACACTTGTATCAGAAAATACTTCTTCAAATTTTCATAAATTTATTTTATTTCATTTTATTATTGTTTGTACCATCTTGTCATGGGGAGAAACAAACAAGACAAACTTCTTTATTTTTTTAAAGTCATAAAGTAAGCAACCAGTGCTCCTTTATATCTAGCCTTCAGACTAAAAAGGGAAAAAATAAGCTAATGAAAAAAATGTGCTGTTTATAACAGTCAATCTACTTGATAACTCATGCATACACAAAAAAAAACAAGAACAAAAATAAAATAAGCTGAAAGCAAGAGATGTAAAACAAATGTAGACATTATAACATGTTGAAAACAACAACACACAAACAAACAAAAATCCATATCCGCCTGTACACATTGTCTACATAATCTTATTTCATGTATAGAAATCGTATATAATCAGCAGCAATAAATTTATGCGCATATACACACTTGTATCTATGCATACACACACACACGTCCACCCTCCCACCCAGTGTAACTGCATGGAACAGCATACAGAGATGACATTATTAAGTAAAGGGACCAACTGCAACAAGTACACACATTCATATTCACATATATCAGCATGTGCACTCTCATGCACGCACACACATACACACACACAGATACACTTACACACTCATGCTCAAAAGCATATCTGCCATATAAAGGATAAATTTACATAATCGCCAATATAAAAAAGACATTATCAGCAATGAAAAAAGCAAAAAAGAAAAAAGAACCTATTGTACTGGGCAAATCACACACACACACACACACACACACACACACACACACACACACACACACACACACACACACACACACACACACACACACACACACACACACACACACACACACACACACACACACACAGAGTGTAACAAACATGGTATCTTTAAGAGAAGGAGAGCAGAGTGAGCAAGAGAACAAGAGATAGAGTATTACTTCACTGGCATGGCTGATAATAATAATAATAATAATAATTACAATATTTTTATAGCGCAAAATCTTGATAAAATCAAATCTAAGCGCTGAAGCAGACACACACGCAAGCACGCATGCACGCACGCACACACACGCACGCACGCACACACACACACACACATACACACACACACACACACACACACACACACACGCATGGCTATAAATGGGGAGAAAGAATAAAAGCAATAAAAGCAAGAATAAAACCAATGGAAAATTATAGAGAGCATAGCATATACAATTATATATTATAACCATGTGATTCCCTCCGAGCGGAGACAGGCTGCAGAGGGGGGTTAGGATTTTATGCGAAGGAGAAAAGGTGAGTTTTGAGAGCGGACTTGAAGGAGACAAAAGTAGGTTGCTGACGGACTGAGAGAGGAAGTTTGTTCCAGGAGAGTGGACCAGAAACAGAGAAGGCTCGTGGACCATAGGTATTGAGCTTAGTGCGTGGAAAGCGAAAAGTCAGAGGATCGGAGGCAGAGCGGAGGGTACGTGAGGGAAGATAGATCTCAAGTAGGCTTGACAGGTAATCGGGGGCTGCGTTATTGAGGCTTTTGTAGCACATGGTGTCTAGTTTGTACTGTATGCGCTTTGATACAGGGAGCCAGTGAAGTTGTGCCAGGAAAGGAGATATGTGGTCAGCTTTTTTCTTTTTCAGTACAAGGCGTACAGCATTGTTTTGAATGCGCTGTAGGATGTGAATGGTGGAGGCAGGAAGACCAGACAGGAGTGAATTGCAATAGTCAATGCGAGACATTATGAAGGAGAGAACGAGTTTTGCAGTTGTTTCGACAGAGAGATACTTCCTGATCAGCCTTATACGACAGTGCGGTACTTCTGACAGTACTGGAAATGTCCTTTCTTGGGCAGGGTGAAGATCAGTGATTGGGTTCATGGCGTGGGCCACTTGCCTGTGTGCCAGATTTTGTTGTAGATTTCTATTAGGATATCAGTTACTGACTCTCCGCCATGTTGTGAAGCTTCTGCAGGGATCCTGTCAATGCTTGTAACCCTGCAACATTTCAGCAATATTGCTGCTGCCACACTTCCTTGCAGAGTATTGGGCAGTCATCTTGGTTTGGTGAACATTGTATTGGCATCCTTGGAAATTCTTTGCTCTGTATGTTGTACAGTTCAGAGCAGCATTCAGTTCATCTTTTATGATGTCTCTTTAGTGTGTGAGACAGTTGCCATCTTTGTCCAGAATTGTGCTGACTCTACTTTGTTTTTGTTTGGTCGAGTCTTTTACAATCTTTAAAGCTTTTTTTGTGCTGTTGTTGTCAAAGTTTTTCTCAGTGTCTTCATATTGTTGTTCTATCCAGATCTCCTTAACATTTATCGTGTCTTGACTAGTCTTCTTGATTTTAGCGTTGTATTTCTCCTTTCCCTGTTCAAGCTCCTTCACATGTCATACATCTCCAAGGTATTACTTGTGATCCATGGCATGGACTTCCATCGGCTTATCCTTTAGACCTCTTCTGCTTTTCTGTTATCACTTGATTGAAATTGTTTGTGAGGGCTTCATGGTCTTCTTTATGCAGTAGTAGTGGAGCAAGTTTTCTTACGGTCACTTGGAATTAATTAGTGATATCAGGATCTTTCTCTTTGTCAAGATTGAATTTGAGACATCTGTTTTTCTTGTTGATGTTCAACCTTTCTTTACGTTCATCATGATAAGATCATGGTGACTGTCAAGGTTCAATTTCATTTAGTGTCTATCCACATAATGTGATATTAGACTGTCAGGGTCAGCTCCTGGAAATGTCTCTGTTGGTGCCAGACCTGTTCCCATTCTGAACAAGAATATAATCAATCTGGGTCTGAAATTGACTGTTTGGGGAGTGCCATGTTCACCAAGAGTGTTAGCAGGAAGTTATTATCTCTGGCAGATCCTAGCAGGTATAGCTCCATATCATTGGTACTCTCATTACAGTAGGGGGCGCAGATATTCTTCTAGTTTTCATGGGCATCTGTACCAACCTTGGTGTCCCAGTCACCCTGAACGATGGGAATGTCTTTCTTGTCGACTTTGATGATGACCACCTTAGCCCTGATATGGTTCTATACTGTCGGCTGGGCTTTAAAAAAACAATGTTGATGACCGTTTGAAGCTGGACGTAGAATTCTTCATCATCATTATGTGATATTACATTTGCATTTCATGATAATCCTGTTTGATGTTTGCACATTTGTATGCTAACCTATTGCACATCAATAGCGTTCACTGAAGAATTTACATATATGCTTATGTGCATGAACACCCCCGTGGGGATGCCGGAGACTCTTTCAGTATAGATAATAAAACCACCTTCTGGAAATTCTGTGCTATAAATTTTCTCTTTTCTGTGACTGTCTTTGTTTTTGACTTGTTCCTTTGCTTGCTGTCATTTCTTGTTATTTTCTGTTTGATAAAGTCTTACGTATTTCTCTTAGGATTGATAATTGGATACATGTATTAAGTGCATCTTTGGCTGTAGGGAAACGAGATGTGCGGAAGCAATTTTAAGTAATTTAGGCCTGTTTTATATACGTTTTAGTGTCCTTGGTTTGTTTAAATTTGTATTCAGGTATGTTTTTGAAATCCCCTGTGTGATAAATTGGACAGTGATCAACGCCAGGGCCATCTCCTTAGATTATGTACGCGAATACACTGAAAGGTGTACTTAATTTTCTTTTCCTTTTTTTTTTCTTTTTCTTTTCCTGTTGAAGTATTGTGTATGTTTTGAAATGGTTACAGCCCCGATATGGCTCTACATAGTCGGCAGGGCTTTAAACAGAAATAACAATGACAGTAATGTGTATGAATGTGTTTGTGTATATGTGACCAAACCAATATTCATGCTCAGAATCAATTTCATCCTTTTTCAGATTGCAAACATCAATCCATCTGCAATGAACTATCATCTCACCTTGTCCACACTCCGTTTTGCCAACAGGTAAGAAAAATATCTGAATTTTACCTGGTTTACATACATAAACCTCCATTGTACAATTTTAAAATACCAAGAATGATACTATAATTGTCACATAAAGAGATGTCACATATTGTCAGTATGAGAGTAAGGTCTCTTGCCACTTGTTTGGAAGGTTCTGAGCTCTCGCTATTTTGTGTCATTTTGCTGTGTTTGATGGTGTGTGTGTGTTGCACATTGCTGATTTTTTGTGACAGTCGTCGACTGTTGTGACCTGTTGCTTTTCAGTGTTTGTGCTGATCTTTCTCGCAAAATTTTCAGTCGTAAACTGGCCTGTCCTTGGTCAGCCATACAACTTAACTGGACCTCAATAGTGCCTTAAATATGAGAATCTCGATGACAAGTGGGCTGGCTATTCCAACCTGTGTGTTCACTTGACTTTAGCTCTGAACACAGATCAACGCTTTTTCTTTACGATACACATACACTCGGCGGACTACAGAAGCAATAAGTTTACTCCTGTCGTTGGGACTGGCAGTTGGCTTACCATCCACAAACATTATAGACAGAACAGGAAGAAATACTCTCGACCAACACCACCACCAATACCTCCTTCTGAACTGTTGCAGTTTCTTCCATCAGTTTCAACACCAGTTGGATCTCCTGTTTGTCTCACAGTCTATTGTGATCCTGTTGTTCTCTGTCTTCTGCAAACTTTACAGTCTATTTGTTCAATGCTTAGTCTGTCCGCCATGATCAGAAAAATGATTTTATCTAGATTTTATTTTTGAAAACAACTTTGATTTGATTTTACTGTCGAAATTTGGCAGAAATCAAGTGATCATGAGCCAAAAGTTAAACAACTCACACCTCCTGGTTACAGACTCCGTTCCTTTCCTTAAGCCACTTGTGGAGGTGGGTTTGCTGCTGTGTATAAAGATATGCTTGAATTCCCTCTCTCCTTCATCCACCCCTTTCCCTTTTCTACTGTGTTATTTGAAACCGCTGCAGTTGTTCTTTGTATGTCGGGTCAGACTGTAATTTTCTCTTGTATTTGCTTTGCAAACAAACTCTTTACTTTCATTTTCTTAATGAAATTGAGTTTCTCCTCAATTACTAACACTCTGAGGTCAGGAAAACTTGTCATTCTTGGCGATGTCAGTGTACAATTGGATAATAGCAATGACTGGGAAACCAAGCACTTGTGTCTATCTCTGTCTAACTATTCTCTCTCTCAGCAAATGGCCTAGCAAATACACACATTAAAGGACATATTATTGACGGGCTGATCATCCGTAACACCAATGAATTTGTTACATCAGTCTCAGTCCTAGACCAACATCCTTCAGACCATTCTGCTGTGTTATGTTTTTCTCTAGCTGTCTAAGCTTGTACGCCAGAAGCAAACTGTTACCCATTGCAACCTGAAATCTGTCAATATTAAATCTTTCTCCTCAGAAGTTGTAAAATGCTGTCCTCCCTTTCAAATTCTTCCGATCCTGCTGTTCACTGCAATTCACTTGCACCAGCTTCTAGATGAGCATGCATCCCCAGCCATTGGTCTTCTGCCTGACAGCCCATTTGCACCATGGTGTACAAATGAAATTAGAAGAGCTAAACAAACTCATAGGCGTGCTGAACGTCAGTGGCGGTCCTCTCAATTTTTGTAGTTCATTCACAGATTTTTCAAGAGCATGTGAAAACAGTCACGAAAATGATCTCAAAAGCAAAAACTGACTAATATTCTAGCATATCCTTGAATCTACATGAACAAAACACCAATTCTCTGTCATGCGTGATCATTTTGGTACTGTTAAGTCATCTACTTCCCTCTAACATCAGTCCTACAGATCTCCCAGAGGCTTTTACAACTTTCTTCTCTTCCAAAATTAACGATCTTCGAGCCAAGCTGAACGAAATTTCTTTTCTTCTGTCTCATCCTGATTCTCCATTCACAGGCCTCCCATTCACTGAATTTCATCCAGTTTTTGATACTCTGATTGCCAATATCCTGAAAGAAATGTCATACAAGTCTTGTGAACTCGACTCCACACCTGTCTGTCTCTTTTCACAAACACCTCCTGAACTTCTCCCATCCACAGGGCATATCATCAACACCTCTCTTCTCACTGGAACTGTCCCATCTTCCTTCAAAACAGGCATTGTTCGACCTCCGCTGTAAAAGAATAATCTCAACCCTAACAATCTCAAAAACCATCGTCCTGTCTCCAACTTTTCTAAGCTCCACGAGAAAGTGGTTTTGAAATGGTCGAATAATCATGTCTTAGCCAGCAATCGTTATCATCCTTTTCAGTCAGCTTACCATTCTGACTACAGTACCAAAACTGTTCTCATTCACATTATGAATGTTTCGTTACTTTTAGCCAACTGTGGCAGAATTTCACTACTTATTCTTTCAGACCTTTCTGCTGCTTTGACACATTGACCACTGCATCCTCCTGTCTTGACTGGAGCACACTTTTGGAACCCAAGGCAGTGCTCCTTCGTGGTTTGTGTCATACCTGTCCGATCGCTTTCAGTCAATCATGGTAAATAAGTATAAATCCCATCCGGTTAAGCTTGCATATGGAGTCTTCCAGTGCTCTGTACTTGGGTCAGTTCTCTTCACACTCTACACCTCACCACTTGCCAATGTCATCAGTCAGCACACAACATCAAATATCATATTTATGCTGAAGACTCCTGAAAATCTTTCAACTCTTCTTTATGAAGCTCCTGACTGTTATATTGAGATCCAGACCTGGATGACACAGATTAAGTTACAGTTAAATGGAGATAAGACTGAAGCAATGCTCATTTTGGCACAAAGCACAAACTTTTCGCTGTAAAAGTTTTGCTATCCAGCTAGGTAACAACACTTTTGTACTTTCTGATTTCGTCAAGAAGCTTGGCGTTTTTCTTGATCCTCAACTCTCTATGCTAAAGTTCATCACCCAAATGTGACAGCTGCGAAGTTTCAGTTCTAGTTGCTGATATCCTTCAACTTCAGCAGCATCTAAACTGACTGCCCCTTTCTCAAAGAATTTCATACAAAATCAATACGTAACGCTAGAAGTGTACCAGTGGTACTGCATCTGTTTATCTTTATTTGCATTCTGCTTCTGATACTATTTGTATACAAATTCCTCGATACAGATGTACCACAGCCAGTCGCCACTCTTTTTTCTGTGTCTGGTCCATACAACTGGAACAATCTTCACCCATCTATTCGACAGTCACAAGCTTCTGACATTCTTCAAGTCTAGCTTAAAAACATACCTTTTTGTCCAGCAGTGATTTACCACTCTACATGCTACATCCCCCCTGTCCTCCTTCTCCCAGAGTTTTGGTTGTTGTTGGGAGATTGGTTTGTGAATGATGGGAGTGCGCGCTTTGGTTTGATTCTTGTATCAAGATTTGGCGCCTTATGAATGTCATTATTATGCCAGAGCACATCATCATCATCATCAGGTGCCCTGCCGCATGGCGTTGGCGATCATAGACTTCCATCTGTCTCTATCTCTGATTGCCCCTAGCATCTCTCCCACCCCTCTCGTCCCCAGCCACTCAAGATGACTCGATAATGACGATCTTGTAGTGTTTTCCTTTGGTTTTATACAAGAATAACAGAAATAAGAAACACGCGAAAATAGAATGAGAACACATATTTAATTCACAACACAAGACTGATGTAACTTTTCAGCCAACTGATTTTTGTCAAGTATACACAAAAGATAACAAGGAAACAAACACACAAAACTTATAAAGAAGAACAATAACAAACTTCCATGATGTTTTGTTAAGCTGAAAAAAATGACTGATATGTGATATGCTTTCATTTTGTCCAGCTCAACGAAATAACAGGGATTTTTTTGTGTTAGTGTTTTCTCCCCGAAGTTTTGTGTGTTTGTTTCTTTGTTACATAATGTGTAATCGTAACAGTGGTCAGTTGGCTTAAAATTTATGCCTGTGTTGTTTTGCAGATTAACTACGCGTTCTCTGTCCTACAGATCTGTCTGTGTTTCTGGTTTCTGTTTACTTTAACAATGGCTGTCACATGGGGTCAGATTACAGAGCTTTAGAGTTACATTTAATGTTCTTTATCATATGATTGCAATATGTTTGGCATCAGAGAGTCAGAGACTATACATATGTGATGTAGGTCAAGAAATTTGAGTAACCCTTTTGAAAACATGACCGTTATGAAGCTAATATTTGAAAGTGTGGCACCAACTGGGAAAACTGTAGCTCACACTTCAAATGATTTCGTTTTATAAACACAGCCAGCCACTAATTTCAAAACACAATATTCTGATATTTGGTTTACATTTGTCAAGATTTTCAGCCTTTTTTAAGTGACCCTACAAAGTTTAGTCGGGGAAGGGGTGTGGGGGTGGGGAGGGCTGGCAGAGTTAGTATACTGAACAGGTAGCTCTGTGTGTATGTGTATGTGGGCGTTTACAGATGTATTTTTGCTAAATTTGAGCCACATGGGATAGCCATTGGAAAAGGTAAAGCACATTATTTCAGTTCAGTGTGACCCATCATTCAGTCACAGTTTGACTAAAACCTATGAAAATGTTTCAGTAAAGATTTTTCAGCTTTTTATGAACCGGTACAAAAAAATTGTATTGTGATATTTCTTCTTGAGAAAATGTCTAAGAAAGAAAGAGGGAATGAAAGGGTTATTCACTTCATATTGTCATTACATTGTACGCTTTGTTTTGAACAGGGCAGGAATGATATCCCAAAGGGTGAGGGCAAACGATCTTGATGTGGATGTTGCTATACAGTCTTGGAAAGCTGCCATTGCTGAAAAAGAGGTCGAACTGGTCTCTGCTGAAACTCCAGTACAAAAGACAGGTAACATATTAAAACTGTTGTTTAAGTAATTGCTTGTTAACGCTTAGCTTCCAGTATGCTGTAATATTCTTAGACAAAAGAGCAGCTCCTTTTTTCAGAGTTTCAGTACAGTCAGGCATAGTTCTGGTGTTCAATAATGTGAGCTTTACTGAGATGACTGTTTGTCTGTTTTTATAACCTTTCACCAAACTGTGATTTGCTGTACTGTAGGGAGTTGTTGGCCCTTATACAATAACGTTCATGTTCATACTTATTCTCGCTCTCTCTCTCTCTCTCTCTCTCTCTCTCTCTCTCTCTCCTCTCTCTCTCTCTCTCTTCTCTCTCTCTCTCTCTCTCTCTCTCTCTTCTCTCTCTCTCTCTCTCTCTCTCTCTCTCTCTCTCCTCTCTCTGTTGTACTCATTCCTCCTCCTGGTCCATCACCCTTCATCAAAACTAAGCCTTATCCATCTACTCAAGCATTTGAGTTAAATATTTATTTATCTATTGTTAAAATTCATTGTTTGGTTGATCTCAAAAGATGCACAACTTTGAACACAACATCGCAACCAAATGGTGATAAAACAGCATGTATCATGTGTACAATTGCAGGAAGAAAATGTTTTTCTGAATTTGTCTCAGAACTTCAACAGGCAATTGACACCCACAAGCTGTGTATTCGAAAGCTTGAAGAACCGTGGCTTGAAGCAGAGTCAAAAGAGAAAAGGTAAAATGAAGTTGTCTGATTATGAATATCTGTAGTTGGATGGGATTTGACCAGTAGGGATTTAAGTTGACAGTGACTCAGTTTTAGTGACTGTTCAAGGAATCAGTTTGACTTTAAGTGACTCTGTCAAACCTTTAGTATTTAACAATGTGACTCAGTTTTAGTGACTGTTCAAGGAATCAGTTTGACTTTAAGTGACTCTGTCAAACCTTTAGTATTTAACAAGTCAGTTTTAGCATCTGTTGTATGTTTGGGGTGGCACATCTGAAAAATTTGGGGAATATTCATGTACAGGTACATGTATAATTACCAATAATTTCACACAGACGGAATATCGTGTTACTTAATGTCTAGCCATCGTAGGGGAATTTTTGCCACTGTTTTCAGGAGAAGGTTATTGTGCTAGGAGCTTACCATTGTTTAAGATAATCCCTACAACAGATGACAGTATTTTAGTCTGCAAGTCTCTGTCAAGTGTGGAGACAGTCATGCTTCATTTGGGCATGAGTGACCTGTATAAAATTCACTTTGAGTGTCATTTAAATTAAAAAGACTTATGTTTGCTGAGTGCAAGTGGGGTTTGTGGTTGCTGCTAGAGATGACCTATTGATTAAAATAATAAATTCCGTCTTTCTTGTTATGACAGCTCTTTTATTTTCTTCTCTGTACCCTTGGTCACCTACTACCATGGCCAAACGATGGAAATCAACACAAGATTACCAAAAAATAGCTGTTTCAGTCTTGGGTCTGTCAAGCCAATCGAATCTAAGTCTCTGAATAAAACAAAAGAGCTATGTATCTGTTGATTAATATTTTTATACTTGCTACTACCGGCGCTAGAGGGACGTATTCCAGAATTTATCGCCAGAAAATAACGTGACTTCACCCTTACATCTAATGATCATATTGAATAATTCAATATGTTTTGCAAACGTGTCAAAGGAATTCAATTTTTTTAATGACTGTGTTTAAAAGTTTGGTTTTGAGTGATTGTGATAAAGAGTTGATGTTGACTGTCATGGCTTCAGTGGCACCTGGTGGGCCTCATCAGTCTCACTGCAGCAAGCCGAGTTTGACAGCAAGCCCTTCATACAGAACGTCAGTGATGACGCTCAGCTGTCAGGCGTTTCCAAATACGTCATTGCTGAAGGTGGGTCTGTTGGACAGACTTTGTCTTCCACTTCTGTCTGTCTCAATAAATGCCTGTTTACCCATGTAAGAAAAGAGGTAAAGTAAATTTGTTTCACTCTTTATGGGAAGTGTGTGATATGAACATCTTTCCAGATCACATCTGTAGAATTCACAGTGATGTTGACATACGGGATTTGTGTCTTAACTTTCGTCAGTTTGTACATTACTTTCCCATCACCAGTCAGTCATGGAAATTTCTGTGTCCATTGCCATTGCCTCCTGAATGCAATCGTGGCACAAAGGAAAACCAGGCTTACTGTCAGATCTGTCAGAAATATTATTTGAGTGATTTGTGGAAGCTTTTGGGGAAAAAAAGAAAATTCTGTGAATAAAAACCACCAAACATAAAACTTTGCACAGCAAACAAGCATACCAAGTCTGCTTTTGAAACAATGGACGGTAGAGTGACTAGTTAGATTATGTCTTTCCAGTGATGTCACATTTTGGAGCATATGTGTTGGTTGAGCTGTGAAGCTAAGGAGTGCTGTGAGTGGGTGTTATATGTCTACACAAGATGACAGTCGTGTTACTCGCATTTTGTTTTTGTTTTTTCAGAACTTTCTGGTGCTCTCAATAAATACAGTAGCATTTGTTGACAAAAGGGATACTCACGGAATCTGCATCTGTTTGTTGCCTGGTAAGCAGGAGGATTGGAATAAACAAATATGTAACAAACGTTTTCCAAACCCGCCCCAACCTGAAAGAAATTCTCCCATCTGCGGCATGGAACCGTAAGAAAGAGACAGTGTTACGTAGGTTACGCATGGGTCACACATCCTACACTCACTCGTACCTTTTAAAAAATGAAGAAGCACCATGGTGTATACCGTGTGATGAGCCGTTAAGCATCCGACACCTTATTGATTGCTGGGACTTGTACAATGTCAGACATAAGCACTACACGGCGGACTCCTTAAAAACCTCCGAGACGTCCCTCCTGATGCAATTTTCCAGTTTGTAAATAGATCAATAGATTTCACCTGATATGATTTTACGTCTGAGTATGGTTTTCTTTCATTGCATTTTCGACTTGTAAGGTTAACGGTGTATTTTAACTGTTGTCTTTTATCTTAACCTGGGTGTCGTTTTTGACATGGTGTTAGCCCTAATATGGCTCTAATAGTCGGCTGGGCTATAAGCAATATGAACTTGAACTTGAGCTGTGAATCTTTTCATGGAGCATTTGTCAGACCATTTAGAGCATCATGCTAGCCATTCGTAACAGCAGACAGTTCACGCCCCTGTCACTGCCACGATCACTTTTAACAACGGTTTCTGTCTGAAAAAAGTTCTTACTTTGTTCTGGAATTATAAACTTGGTAGTGTTCGACCCGTCATGGTTCCTTTGAATTTTAGTGGGAAACCCTCTGTGTCCTCCAGAAGTGTATTTTTCAGGCAGTTCTACAAGCTGTACTGGAGTGTGAACAGCTATACGAAGCAAGCAAAATGGCAACACTTTGTCCATATGCGATGGCGAATGTGAGCAGCACAAAACGCCCTCCACTTACTAATGTAGCTGCTGTTCAACAAGAACCAAAACAAATACTTGATGAAAGTAAAAATAAAGTGCAGTGTACGATTGTTTGGAAAAGGAAGGTTGATAATAACAACAACAATAACAACAGCAACAATAACAACAGCAACAACAATAAAGCGGCCATTCTAATTACCCAGGTTACTGGACGCTTTTCAGGCCAGCACAATAAGGTCAAACACACACACACACACACACACACACACACACACACACACACACACACACACACACACACACACATATATATATACACACACACACACAAACATACACACACACACACACACACACACACACACACACACACACACACACACACACATACACACACACACACACACACACACATACACACACACACACACACACATACACACACACACACACACACACACACACACACACACACACACACACACACACACACACACACACACACACACACACACGTACGTATTGACAGAGCAAAACACAGGCAGTTGCACAAGCAAAATGTACAGGTGACAGGCAGCAATTCAATATTTTAGGTTGAGTTTAGCAGCTGTCTTTTAAAGAGATGTGATTTTGGTGTGGACTTGAAAGTCAAAAGAAAGGAGGATGACGTAGACCAAATGGCAGCAAGTTCCGGAATGTTGCAGCAGACTGAGAGAATGCCCTGAAGCCGTGTGTCTTTTGGAGAGAAGGGGCAATTCGAAAAATCAGATTGTCAGAGGAAAAATGAACATTTCAAAGAGTTCAGAAAAAGAGACAGGTGCTTCACTTATGATAATTTGATAACAAATACATGTAGATTTGTACTGAATTCTGTGCTCTATTTTGAACCAGTGTTGCTGTGAAAAAATTAGGAATATCAGTCTCCAGTTGTGTCTTGAACCAGAAACCTGAACGGAGTTCGACGCTGTTGCTAAATATTCTGGATTAAGTTCTCAAGGAACATATACTCCTAATCATAATTTAAGGGCCACTTCTTCCTTCCTCTCTAATTTTAAGTTGAAATAATTGACAATGTTTAGAATTGATTCTATGTTTTATTTCATCATTTCCACACCTGTTTTGGAAAAAGAAATTCGCACAATGACCCATTAGTGAACAGCACATGCATTTAAAGGAACATCCCCCCCTTTTCAAAAAACAGAAAGTGTCAGATTTGGCCAATCTGTTTTCAATATCGCGTGTGTCCGCCCCGAGCCTGGATGCATGCTTCACAGCGCCGATGCATCGACCCCACAAGGGTACGGAGTGTGTCCTGAGGGATGGCCGCCCACTCGATCTGCAGGATGTCGACCAGCCTGGCCTGGGTGCCCGGTGGGGGGTGGTTGTCCCTGATGCGCCTCCCGAGCACATCCCAGAGGTGTTCAATTGGGTTCAGGTCAGGTGAGCACGCTGGCCAGGCCATACGGACGACTTCATGCTGCTCCAGGAAGTCGGTCACAAGGCGTGCTCGATGCGCAGGTGCATTGTCGTCCTGGAAGATGGCGCCTTGACCAAGGTCCACAAGCGCAGGCAGTGCCACGGCCGCCAGAACCTCGTCCCGGTACCGGACCCCGTTCAGGATGCCGTCAATGGGGAGCAGGGGGGTCCGGGTACCACGGCTCATGCCACCCCACACCATCACCGACCCGCCGCCGTACCGGTTATGCTCTTGGACAGTGGCGTCAGCGAACCTCTCCCCTTGACGTCG
>JAPXFY010000012.1:77296955-77361955 GCA_030674185.1 Monoplex corrugatus | reverse complement strand
AAATGATCAGCTTCTGTGAGAATCAGAAGACGCTTAATACCACAGTATTTAATATTTTGAGAAATTCCTGTGACTGCAGATGCTAAACCTTTCAACATCAGCAGATGTGTATTGAAAAAGGTTATAAGGTAATTTTTTTGATATTGTTAATGTTATATTCTTTACCAGGTATTGAACTTTGATCACTATTCTTGTTTTTAAAATGAGTCTTATCCAACATTTCTTTGCAGCTTATTCATATTTATTTGTTTGACATGATCCAAAAATCGCTGTATATTAAGTATCACCTCAGAATCAAGTGTCTTTAACCTTAGAACCAAATTTCTTTTACAATCAAAGCAGTAGTAAAACTTATCAGTTGTTGACAGTATTCTGAGATTGAGAGCACGTGACAGCAATGTACTCTATGCGTTTTGTGTTCACTGCACACTGGCGTCAACCAGGACAGTGGGTTCACATCAGGTGACCAATATCCTCAAGACGCACATTGAAAAGGATGACACTTGACTTCGTCGTTTGTAGTTACAGTCTCCTAAGTTGAGTACAGAGCACGGAATCTCGGTTGGATCTGATACGTAGGAGCTTAAAATCCTACTCTACTTTGGACTAAGTGGATTTAAACACAGTATTTCAGCCCCAGTCCAGTGAGCTAATCATTACTCCACCGTGGTTTTTGAAAGTGGTTGATGTCATTACGTCATACTAAAAATAATTCTGACTGGACCATTAGTATTAATTTGTGGCTTACACAATACTGCATGTCTATTTTATTTGATTACATCATTTATTCTGTACATCATACAGTACTTAATGAGCGTGTCATCAGATGGTTTTCGTCCATGAATTTGTCAGTGTTTGCCACAGTTGAGCACAGAGCAAAGTAAATCAAAATTCGAGGCAGCATTTTTGATACCTGTGTGGAAACGAAAGTCATTTAGGGCAGTTTTAACTTTTTTTTTTTTTTGGTGATGTGTGATTCTTGAATGCAATAGATTTTTGTTTTTGAACAATTGAATATTGATTGGCGTTTTAAGTTATTTTAACCCCTCTGACTTTCAAAGACCAAACGCATATTTTATCCATCAAATTAAGATTTGTATAACCCAACACACTAGAGTGAAATCGCAATGCAAGGACATAGCCAACATCAACTACAGAGAGGAGAAGAAAATATTGGAGGTGGGGTCATTGCCATTGTTCGCTAGGATTTAAACTCGGTATTTCAGCCCCAGTCCAGTGAGCTAATCATTACTCCACCGTAATGATTTCGTGCTCTTCGTCACTGTTTCATTTCTGTCTGTTAATGTTACCCGTTTGTCTGCCTGTGGTAGGGTAGACCCTTTGGATCGGGGGCGTTTGGTGGAACCTGAACTGTCCCATCTGTATGTAGTCAATGTTGTTCGTCGGCTTTTTGCCCTGCCCCTTTTACAGCTGGTAGCTTTCTTCAGTTCATTACTGTTGGTCTTTTTGTGTTTCTTTTGAGTCTGACTACTGTCTGTTTTGTTGTTGTTTCGTGTCATTTGTCCTGGGCCGATTTCTTCGTCTTATGCACCTTCAGCTACACTTTTGCTTCACAGGTCCCTATAGCCTTGTGCCCAACCTCCATGTACCGTTTGCATACGATGGGTTTTCGCGGTCAGCTGCCTTGTGGCTTTTCTGTAGAATCGATGACACTCTGCTTCCTGTAGCTGAAGGGAGGGCTGTTTTCTGTTCCCTGTGGTAAAGGGATCTGTAAATGGGCCTGTTGTCACTGTACTCAGGACAGTGTCACATGGTGTTTCAGTGTAGATGAATCTTCTGTTTTCCAGTGTGCCAGCTTTTTCTCATCGCGTCTTTCCACAATTAGTTTAGAAAACGCAACTACACCGAACTGTTTAAGAGATTCTTGTTCTCATCCGAGAATGACAATGGAATATTCCCGGTGGTCAGTTTGGGTGATGGGGGCTGCTCTTCTTTTTCATGGGTACTATTTCCATTTTGATAGTTTACCAAGAATGGATTTGAAATTTATCGCAACCTGTACCACCGTTACAAGGCACCATTGAATTAGAAGAGTTGGTCACGATTCTTAGTTCACCGAGTAGACATGTCAGTGACTACCTGTCCTCTGGGCTCCTTCCATGGTTTTGTATCCGCACTTTTTTCTGCAGCCGCTGCAATGTTAAGAGGTTGTGAAAAATTTTGTCAAACCCAGGTAATTGTTTACAACAAATACAGGTAGAACACGTTCACCTTTTGTATTGGTTCCTGTGGCGATATTTGCCATTATTTGAAGTGCATTATTTTTTACACTTGCGCAGTCAAAGTCACAATCAGTCACAATGTGGTGGGTTTGTTATTGTTGTGGTAGTGTTTTCTTGTTTTCATCACATTACACCAGTCAAAATGAGTCAGATTTTTTTGACAGTACACACGTCTGCACTGTCAGTCACAACCTTTTACAAATACCAGAGTGCTACAGAATACAGTAAAGGCAGGTTACTCTTGGACTGTTAATGTTGAAACTCTCCATGGTCATAAAGACAACAGACTCCTTGTATACACCACAGTCTGTGGTATACACGTCCTGCCGTCGTCAGCGTGAACACAACTCTCCAATGAATGTGTATCTATCAGTATGTTAACGCAAAGGTTCTGTGGAAAGCGGGAAATGCTCCAAGCCAGTTGTTTCTTTGGGGTTTGTTTTTCATTATTTCATGTGCATTGACGATATTGTCCTCGCCGATGAGGCCAAACCGTTACACAACAGTAAACACATTGAAGAAGAAAAAAATAGATGAAAATGCAGTTAACTTGTATATACTTAGACTTACACAAAAAATAATTTCCTTGAAATTTAACAATGTTTGTTGCATAATATGATCATGAACATACATATGGCCTTGAATATCAGTCACTGTGATCTTGAAGAAACTCTGGATGTATCTATGTAGACGATGTGCAGTGAGGACAAAGATGAACTGTTTAAACCGTGGACACAACATTGAAATATGTTCAGAGGTGTTCTGAGAAAGTGCTGTGAGCATGCCTTCCTTGAAAAGTAATTATTATTATTATAAAGTGCTGATTTCAGGTTTTTTTCCGTGTGGCCTTAACCATGACCTCTTCCCTTCCAAACATAATTTTGTGATTCCTTAACAGTCTAAAACTATTGACCAAAATTTGATAAAGATCCGTCCATAAAAGGTGAGAAAATTTTATCTGCATATGTCAGGCTCGCTAAGACCTGATCTTGCTAAGAGGGATAGACAGAATTTACAGACCTAATTACTTATTCCCCAACTTAACACACAGTAATGGTCAAGAAAACTTTTTCATTCACCCATATTTAATCGCTGTCGTCCAACAATACAGGAGTTCACAATTACATGAACATACATCTTAAAATTCACTGGACACATACAACAAAAATCATTTACAGTGCAACTCAGACATACGTTGCACAAAAAGTCATCTACGGTGCAACTCGTACATTATACAAAAGTCATTCCCGGTACAACTCAGATACGCCGCACAAAAAGTCATCCACGGTGCAACACACAGATACGTTGCACACAAAGACAAAGCATCTCAAAGAGATAGGGGCACTTTCAATCCAAAAAAAAACAAAAAAACCTTGAAACTGTCAATCGAAATAAACTTGATGTCAGGTATAAGTAATCATTGCGTTGCCCAAGGCAAGGCAAATGATTAGTCTTAGCCCTGACAAAAGGTTATGAATATACGGAGGTAATCCCAATACCCATAACAACGCGCACACATTAGGTCCACAGTCGCCACCACAGTCTCCTAGGCCAATATTTGATTGAACGCTGACGGCCAGGAACTGCAGCAAGACGCACAAGGACGAAAATCCCTGATTGGTGTAATTGGTGACTTCTCACGGAGCTCGAAGAGGGACCAAAGGATTTCACTCCTCACACGCGCCGCAGCCAACTGCAGTCACCCCGAGTCGCCAGTGCTTCCCATGGAGATCTGATGAAAGGTAGTCGAGAGTGGATTCTGTGCTGTAGAGGTTGCATGGCAAAGGTTTTCAAATCCGACTGCTGGAATAACAGCATGCAAAGATCACCATACAGGACTGGTAACCCGGGACTGGTCCCAGAAAAGAAGCTGGTCAAAGGGGGCTTGTCCAAAAAAAGGGGTGAATCACCTGTAGAAAATACAAATAATCGGTGGTTGACTACATATCACAGGAAAAGAAATAATCCCTCTCCTACGCCAACATTTTAACGAGACAAACCGATACTGTGGGCGCGACTGCAAAAACTCATTTACAATCCAATAAAGCTTCCAGGACAAACTCCACATGAATGCGTCCCTAGAATGTAATCATGACAAAATGGGCCCAGAACACCAACACATTAACCGGCCCTTAATGATAGCCACACTGGCACCGAATAATAGTTACATGCCATTTTATCATTAACTTCTGACAAACTGTCTGCAAATCTGTCACACCACACACATTACTCTTATCTTCAACGGTAACCTCCTCTAGATCTATCCTCAAACAGTACACACAAAATTTATTGTCAGCAAACTTAATTGGTTATCCTAACATCATGGGTTCGGTTCCCAACGCTAGGCCCATCCAGCCACCAAAGGCGAAGAGAATCAAAATATTCACAAATTTACATCTCAACGACGACGAATAAAACCTAATCCAAACCTACGTTGCGATGCCCCACAAACCGGTTGGGCAAACCTGTCAAACAAGTTTATAATTGAAGGAAACCAAAAATTGGAACCATAAACGTAAATATCATCATAACACAACCAATAGCGTAACTAACACGCCCATACAAATCAGCAACAACCAACCCAAAATAAGTTAGCCCAAATACGACCAAATTTAGGTTCATTAAACCATTTAAGATACAATTTCTCACAATTTGCGACAATTCACAAAACAAAGCTGTAGCACTGCACCTAGAACAACCCAAAACGCAACCGACCTGCAAAATAAACTAACTGTATACTAATTTACAACACAAATGGGACTGCTTCCACCCATCTGCAATTGAAAAGCACAATTTCCAATTTTACACCAAGGTCCCACCTACCTACTCACCTCTTCAACAGAGTCGCAGAAACTGCACTGGTCTCCACCAGAATTCTTGTCTGATCCTCAAGACGACATAGAGATGGGAACAGCACAAACGATACATCACCCTTGCCAAGTTCTCTTAACTGGTCTTCGGGGTGAACATAGATGACATAGAAGTGTCTCGAAAGTGAACCCGAGCTAAATCATAAGTTCACTTATAACCGGTTACAGGTAACCAGGTTATCTCGGACGAAATGGACCAACACCCTTCCAGCAACACAGACATTCGACCGACTGACTAGAAATTTCCAAGTCAGTATAATGAAAACTCAAAATCAAACCTGAACTCAGATTGGCCCCACAATCCACTGAATCCGCCTAAAAAGCGTGATTCACAGGTCCAACAGAAACAGAGAGTGACTCGCCCCTTGGAACACAGACTACACACACACACATACACACACACACACACACAACACACACACACACACACACACACACACACACACACACACACACACACACACACAAAGCAGCAAGGGAAACAAGCCCTACCGAGGAAATATTTCCTAAACAGAAATTAGACTCCCTTGACCATCAAGAGAGAACAACCCCGAAAATCCACCTATAACCAAGGCAACCATGTGGGCCACAAAAATCCTTGGTTCCAACACGATAATCCCAGTCAAGGCTTAGCAAGAACAAAGTCAGCACCCAGACGACTGCGACCTGACAGCACATTTTTGTCACAGACAGATATACACACAAACAGACAAACGCACACTTCTCTCCAATTGATATGAAATAATCTCCTTTTTTCAAATAGGGATATTAAAACATTCCGTGTGCATACATGTAACATTTACTGCATTGGAAGTTCCCAACATGTTTATGGAATATGCTTGTATGTGTGGCAAAATATTGCCAGTAAAATATGGGATCAACACATCTGTTAGTGAAAGGCTGACCAATGGTTTGTTGCAGAATTCAACCGTGGCATGCTATTTTCGTGAACACGGGCACTTCCTTGTCCATTGCCCCATACAACAGCCAGACAACAGTCCATGTCAATGGAAAGCCCATCACTTCAACAACTGATCTCAACCACCTGGTGTGTATAACGCAGTGTTGGTTTAAAAACAACAATGATATAAAAAAAAAAAAAAAGAGAGCCAAGCTGTTCTGTAATCTTCCGTTTCATAAAAAAAAAATTATTGTTTTTGCACGCACACGTTTCTCATTGCAAATCTCCGTACAGTTGGGAGACTAAGAAACCGAAGCAGTACAGCTTTTAAAAACCACCAGCAGGTGTATTGTTACATTAACTTGACATCCGTACAGTTTGTTGTATTTATACCTGTGAAAAATGGATTAACGAAGAAAGGGACAATTTTGAAGCATAAACATCAGTAATGACAGTGTTAAGCAATGAATCGGTCATTGTGATCTGATTATGGGTCGTCCCACAGAAAGTGTTTCAGTGAAATTTGTTTTTACATAGAAATGTTGCAATAATGAAAAGATGGAATACATTCCTGGAATAGCAGTCATGCGAATTTTGATTCAAATTTAAAAACAAAAGTAGTTTGTTAGGCCTTGTCTAAAATATATTTCAATATGTGCCTTTTATGAGCCACACTTTATATCTCTTTGTATTTAAAAACATCAGAACTGATTCATCGTAATTGTAGAATACACACAATTTTTAAATGAGAAAGCCTGTTTTGATACAGGTGTAATAACAAACATGTCTTCTATCTCGTACCACGAAAATCAGTATGTTTCTTTGACAAGCACGGTGGTTGGCATGCTTATTTAGATTCGTCATTTCTTGTTTGTGTAAACATGTGCGGATGCATGTACATCGTCTAATATCACCTAGAAAAGATGTTAAATGAAAGAACACACACACACACACACACACACCACACACAACACCACCACACACACACCCCACACACCACACACACACACACTCATCACACACACACACACACACACACACACACACACACACACACACACACACACACACACACACACACACACACACACACACACACACACACACACACACACCACACACACACAACACTTGAACTTGGCACCTTACCTTTCCAACTTACCCTTTTGTCACTCTTTAACGAAAAGGGAAAATAACACACACAGAGACAGAACGGTCAGTCAGTCGACGGTTGTGCTAGGAGACAGACACTCAACTTGGCAGACGTGCTCAGCCTTTGCCAGAAACATGTAGTAAAGGTACGTTATTTTTATTCCAGTGTAGAGTTTTAGGGCTGAAAGGCAGAGAAGTACGTCTGTTTTAGGGCTTAGGCAAATAAGAATGATGATGAATGATTATGCTTTAAGCTGAACAGGCTTAATTAAAAAAAAAGTTCTTTTGAGTTGAAATGCTATGTGTGGACTGCTTTTGAAAGTTATTGCTACTAATAGCAATAAAGACAATTCCCAAGCTTTACAGATTAGCACATTAAGATCGAATACGCACACACACACACACACACACACACACACACACACACACACACACACACACACACTCACACTCACACACACACACACACACACACACACACACACACACACACACACACACACAAATATGTGCACCCCATTCCCACTCCAACACGTATAAATATAATCTAACCACACTCCATGCACTCACGCACATCCACCCAACCACACAATTAGAACACACACACATCCACACGCGTGTGCAAGCGCGCACGTACGGGGGAAAAAAAAAAAAAAAAAACACTCGCGGTTACATACGTTCATGCACGAGCAAAATGTACAGGTGACAGGCAGCAATTCAATATTTTAGGTTGAGTTTAGCAGCTGTCTTTTAAAGAGATGTGATTTTGGTGTGGACTTGAAAGTCAAAAGAAAGGAGGATGACGTAGACCAAATGGCAGCAAGTTCCGGAATGTTGCAGCAGACTGAGAGAATGCCCTGAAGCCGTGTGTCTTTTGGTGAGAAGGGGCTATTCGAAAAATCCAGTCGTCGGAAAAACAAAGGTATCGAACAGTAATATACACTTCAGAGAGATTGATAGGTGCTTCACGTGTGATCGTTTGGTAACAAAGACAGGCAGATTTGTACTGAATTCTGTGCTCTATTTTCAATCAGTATAGCATTTTCAAGAGATCTGATGACTGATGGCATTTCTCGCTTTGTAAACAGGAGGGGGTGGGGGCTGAATTTTGTACACACTGAATTGGTTGGAGTAGGAATGCAGGTACACCAAAAAGAAGAGCGTTACAGTAATCCAATCCAGACAGAATGTATGAAGACATCAGTATTCTCATGGCCTATTCTGCAAGAAATGCTCTACAAAGCTTATGCGACGGAGTTCAAGAAAGGGTGCATGGCAGATTTTGGCTATAGGATGTTTTTAAGCGAGTTCAAGGTCTAGACAGCAGCTAAACACATGTCATGTATGAGATTTTAGTGAAACCGAGGTCTGTTGATGGATAAAGTCCGAGATTTTGAGCCTGAGAGCGTTTTATGAATGTCTGGGGGTTTTTTTAATGAATCTAAGAGCTTCTGTTTTTCGTTGTTTGATTTTATGTTGCTGTTAGACATCCAGAGTTTAATGTCAGAGACACAATCTTGCAATTTTTTGACAAGATCGTTCTAGTTGTGAGTGTGTGTGCGCGCGCGCGTGTGTGTGTGTGTGTGTATGTGTGTGTGTGTGTGTGTGTGTGTGTGTGTGTGTGTGTGTGTGTTGTGTGTGTGTGTGTGGTGGTGCAAGCGCACCACCTTAATGGCCATAGAACCTGGCACAGTTTTACGACGTGATGATGATGATGACGATGAGGATGATAATCATGATTTATGAGTTCTATCTAATACTGAGACTGCATGACAGGGCTGTACTCTATGCTTACTATCATAGCATATCCTGTTGCCCGAGAGATACAAATATCTGTGATGTTTATCAGAAGATTTGAGCAACACCCTCAACGACGATCCGTGAAATGGATGAGACTCAACTGTGTCGTCCCAGTCTTCCCAATATACCCATTGCATGCTCAGCTCTGGATAGGAGCCGGCTACAGTCGACAAATCCCACTCTTATTTTTGAAGAGACTGATGGGGAATTCGAACCCACAACCTTCCAGACTTTGGTCCATTGCACTAATCACTACACCACTGCGACCTGTAAAATCGTTATAGTAGTTTAATGTTTTGGAGTGTGTGTAAGCTGAATATCACCGAAACATTTCGTGACGTACTGAATGGCTCTTGATGAACTCAGTTAGAGGTATTGTGTACGTTATAAAAAGGGCAGGGCCAAGCACAGAACAGTGAAGTATGCCGAAGGCTGAAGACGTTTTGGAGGACTATTTGCCATCAGTGAGAACAAACTGCTTTCTGTTTGACAAATGTGATCAGATCCTATTTAGTGCAGTGTCACGTATGCCAAAGTTTGCACTGATACGTGAAAGAAGCATTTCATGATCTGTTGTGTCAAACGCTGCAGAGAGATCTAACAGAAGAAGAACAGAGAGTTTGTCTTCGTCTACAGATGTCAGATTGTCGTTCAAGATTCAGAAAGAGCAGTCTGTCTGCTGTGTCCAGCACAATAGGCTGACAGGGGGAACCAGGGAGATCGTTTGTTTGTTTGGAGTGCAGGAATAATTGATGGAAAACCACTCCTGTAAAATGTTTGATAGGAAAGAGAGATCGGAGATTGGTCAGAAATTATCAATGTATTTGGACCAAGCGATGTATTTTTTAGAAGGCATTTAACAGTTGCAATTTGTTAAATCATCTGGTGTGCTTTGATAGACACCTGCAGTTGTATACATATGAAAACATCCATAACACTTTTCACTTACACCATGATTATTCTCAAAAGTAGCATACTCCTGCTGACAGGTTATCAGATAACTGTGGACAGCTGTAATTGACCTGGGTGATACAACTTTTGGCATTGCTCCGTACTGGTTGAGGCATGAGCAAGACTAACAGTGAGATTCCATAATTATGACAGTTAAAGTGTAGCTACCATGAAACCATGTTGTGCTCAGCTTGCATAAACAGCATGTAGCCGTGCAAAGCTGGCCCAGGCAAGTGCACAGTGCTGCAGTCTGGCCGAAATAGCAGCGGTGAAAGGGTTAAGTAATCAGTAAACACCACTGACAGTATGTGGTACAGGTAATGAAAACAAATAGGCCATTGTATTGTGTTGTTTTTGTATTTGTTTATTGCTCCTTGACACAATGGTTTTACCATACTAAAAAGCACATCACCGCACTGCAGCACAACTCATTATCCCTTACTACTTGCCAGGGACAACTCTTTGTTGCTGTGGAATCTTCAACATGTGCAAGATGCCTTCACTTCTTCTTCTTCTTCTTGTTGCCATCACACGTTGAGACCAGTCCGAGCGATGAATGTAGTGGTCGCCTGCAGTGACGCCACTGGGCCGTACAGCTTGTCCTCAATGGGGGTCGGCTCCGGCCACACCTGCCTTCTCAGCCGCCGGAAGTTCCCGCAGTCTTGCAGGATGTGGTGCGTGTCCTGCTCTGCCTCTCCACAGGGACACATTGGGGATGGCACAACCTTCAGTTTCGAGTGGAGGTGTTTGTTCAGCCTGTTGTGCCCTGTCCGCAGCCTGAAGATGGTAACCTGCTCAGGTCTGGTGATGGTGTTAAGCTCTGCAAGGCTTACGGCGTTGTCGTCTTGTTCTTGCTCGGCATCGAGTTTTGCCAGATCGTCGGCTTTCTCGTCTCCCTCAATGCCGCAGTGGGAGGGGATCCACTGCAGCACGGTCCGAAGGCTCTTGATGTTGTTAAGGGCCTTTTTCAGTGAGGGTAGCCTGTCGCTATTGTATGCCTGCAGCACAGAGAGCGCGTCTGTAAGAAAGACGACCTGTGTGGTCCGGTCTGCTCTCGTAGCGATGGTGTGTGCTGCCTGGGTGAGCGCATCTACCTCTGCCTTGTAGTTGGTGCAATGAAGGCCGGTCGGTAGCGCCTCTTCTGCCCGTTCTCCACTGGGGTACTGGATGTGGACCCCAGCACCTCCACTCTTGACGGCATTGGTGGCCGAGCCGTCTGTGTACACCCTGATCCACGATTCTGCAGGGTATCTTTCCTCAAGCGTTGCCAATGTCAGTGTCTTCAGGACTTGGTCGCTGTGTTCGCCTTTGTTGCTGATATAGGGAATAGTTGTTTGGACAGTTATGGTCTCTTCTCTGTCTTCCCAAGGCGGAGCGTCGAGGGAGAAGGAGAGGGGAAGGACCTGGCTAGGGAGGGTCTCTTGGTGCTTCCTATTCAGAGCTCTGGTCTCCACAGCAAAACTTGATCGTTGTAGTCTGCCTGATGATAACATTTGGAGCCTTTCTCTCATTGGATGATTCTCTGAGCATCTGAATTTGTTGGCCTGAAGCATTGCCTTCTGCTCTCTTCTCTTGGTAAGTGGTGGAATTCTGGATGTTTCTTCCATCTTCACTATGGGTGTTGTTTTCATGGCACCTGTGATGACTCGAAGTGCCTGGTTTTGGACTTTGTCCAGGGTCTGGAGGTGCGTCTTGGCAGCTGTCATCCAAGAGCTAGACCCGTACTCAAGGTGTGGTCTTACGGTACCTTGGTACACTGACTTCAGGATCTTGTCAGTTGCGCCCCACGTTGTTCCTGCCAGTTTCCTTAGGATGTTGAGCTTCCTTCTGGCTTTTCCTTCTGCCTGGTTGATGTGTGGTTTCCAGGTCATTCTCTTGTCAAAGGTGACACCAAGGTACGTCTGTTGGTCTTCGTACTTCAGTGTGGCGTTTCCCAGGGTGAGTTTTCCAGGCTTGGCTTTTGATGACAGCGTGAAAAGAGTGGCAGTAGATTTCTCCCTGTTGACTGTCACGCACCAGCTTTCAGCCCATGCTGCAACATTCTCCAGGGCGATCTGCATCCTGTATGTTGCTGTTGTTGCATACTCCTCGCTGCACCAGAGTACCAGGTCGTCTGCGTATAGCGCTGCGTTGACGCCTCTTGGTAGTTCTGCTACAATGTCGTTGATGAAGAGTATGAACAAACTGGGTGAGAGGGCGCCTCCCTGGGGAACTCCCTGCCTTAGCAGCACCTTCTGGCCACAGTGACCGTCTACCGACACTCTCTCTTCGATTGTGCAGGTAAGATTTGGTCCACTGGAACATGTTGCCTTCGATGCCGCAGCGTAGGAGCTTGACTAGGAGACCATCTTTCCAGACCTTGTCGAACGCCTTCTGAAGATCAATAAAGACCGTCAGGACAGCTTTCTGGGCCTGAAAAGCATCCTCTATGACCTGGGAGAGGTGGGTCGTTTGGTCTTCTGTACTTTTATACTGTCTGAAGCCAGCTTGCTGTGGGGCGATGATGCTCTCTGTCTCCAGGTAGAGTTGTAGGCGCTGGTTGATGATGCGCTCCAGGGTCTTACAGACACAACTTGTCAGGCTGATGGGACGGTAGCTTTGGGCTTTGCTTTTGTTTTTGCCACGTATGAGGATGGGAATCATAGTGGCTTCTCTCCAGCACTGTGGTACCTGGCCTTGCTTCCAGCTGAGGTTGAAAATATCTAGAAGCTTCTTAACAGCGATGTTACCCAAATGTTGAAGCATTTCATTTGTGATCTTGTCGGGTCCCGGAGACTTTCTCTTCTTCAACTTCCTGATGGCCATGTTTAATTCTGCCAATGTGATGTCAGTGTGCATGGCGTCTGGTACCTCCTTTTCTCCTGATCTTCTTTCCCTCTCTTCCTGTCTTATCTCTTTCTGCCGGTGCTGGGGTATGGTGGTGTTACTTTCTGCTGCATATGCTCTTGCAAAGTTGTTAGCTGCAGCCCTTCCTGTTAGTATGTTTCCTCCATCTTCCAGGGTGATCTTCTGGCCTTTGGTACTTTCGTCGTTCAAGGCCTTTGTCAGCTTCCAAAGCTTAGTTGTGTCTTTCTCCATGTTGAGGCTTGCTGTTTTCTCTCTCCAACTTCTTCTTTTGCTCTCCAGTTTGGTACGTAAGAACTTTGCCTTTCTCTCTTGAAGCTTGATGTTGTTCTCCTGGCTGGGGTTGTTTTCAGCCTCTGTTCTTGCCTCCGTCAGAGCATCATGCGCCTTCTGCAGCTCACTCGTCCAGTAGGGGGTGTAGTCTTTTCTTGCGCCGTTGGGTATGCACTCCTTGGCTGCCTGGGAAATGCTGTTGGTAAAATCTTTGACGACATTGTTGATGTTCCTGTCTTTAACTTCTATATTCTTTGTCAGCTCGTTGGTGCGTACGCTGAACAATCCCCACTGCGCCTTCTTATAGTTCCATCGCGGATGTTGTGGTTGTCCTGGTGCTTTTGCACGCATGGTAAGGACAACCGGGCGATGGTCACTTCCTCCAAGCTGTTCTTCTACCCTTCTGCTGATCTTTCTGTGGATGTCATCAGTGCAGAAGGCCAGGTCTGGAGTTGTGGTGGTGCGCCAGCGGCGGGAGTAGAAGGTAGGCGTGTCCGTGGGGTCATTAGCAAGAATAAGGTGGTGTTCATCTTGCCAGGCTTCAACTTCTTCTCCTCTGTTGTCCATGTTGTTATATCCCCAGCTCTGGGACCGGCTGTTGAAGTCTCCAGCGATGAGGAAGCCGCTGTCTGGGACCTGGATTGTGTCAAGGGACAGCATCTTGTCATCGGGGCAGTAATAGTTGACGATGGTAAATGTGCTGTCTTGGATGACGACCTTGACTTCTATATATTCAGCTTCGCCCGTGAGTTTCTTGACTTCAGTGGCGTTGATGTTATTTCTAACCAGCGTCATCACTCCTCCCTTTGATCTCCCTTTCCGTCCATTCAGGAACACCTGGTAGCCTCTGATCTTGAACGGCTTTCCCTCTTGCAGATGTGTTTCCTGAATGCAGCAGATGTTGATGCTGTTCTTGTGAAGGAAGTGCTGGAGTTCTTCCTTCTTGTTGGTGACCCCTTCTGCATTCCATTGCATGATGTTGATGTCAGGGGTCTCCTTGACCTTGCTTGGTCTTCGGCCAGTCGCTCTCCTTGCTTGTCCCCTGGCTCCACAGGACAAGACGAAGGGACCTCCAGTAGCTGAGGGTGGGCTCCTTTGAGGCCTGGAGCCCGGCGTTGCACCTGCCTGGGGGGTCCTCACAGGTCGAACACCATATCGATAAGATTGGTCCCGACGTGTCATCATGGCATGGTTTGCGTGGTACCGTGATCCGTTAAAGTGCGCTGTCTCGCTCAGTACCGCCGGCTTCAGCACTTGAGGTTTCTGTCAGGGTTACCCCACCCTTAGCTCCTGGTCAAAAGACCAAACCTGGGAGCACAGGTAGCAGAGGTTTTGACGCGCCTCTTCCTCGCGTGATGCACCCGTATGAGCACATAGGGCATTTGTTAGCCTACAGTGCCACCTGTAGACCACCCCGCTCTGATAGGTACACCGCCAGTTGGTCCGGGACAGCTTATTCGTCCGAGCAAGCTCGACTTAGATCACTGCTAACCCTTATATCTAAGGGATATGCCCCTATCCGCCACCTGGGGACCCGCCGGGATGGGGATGGTCGCCCCGCTGCCTCATTGGAGGTAGCCTGACCCCGGAGATGCCTTCACGACCTGGCTTATCATTATATCCGAATGGCTAGACCCTTAACCCACCACCACTAACGATTTAAAGCGGAAAGGGAGACAAAAACCTGTCCAATCCATGATTGAAACCAGAGTTTGCCATGTCTTCAGTGGATACTTTAAGTGCTAGGTCACATACCCCTCTCTACTTGTTGTTTGTAACAGTGTCGGTATACACAAGCAGAAAGTGCCCTGAAAATCAAGGAAGCATGAAATTGAAGAAAATTGAGAGATCTTTGATTGAAGAAATTGAGAAAGCTGTCTGATTGAAGAGATAACTTACAGAAGATTGAACACAGACTTAAAGAGTTAATTCTTCAAGATGTAATGTAACATGGACATAAAGATGTGGTGTAATGTGGACGTCAGATGTTCAACCTGTACACTTGATGATTTTTAAACTTTCACAGTTTTGTATCAATTCAGATAGACGCCATTATGTCACATCATCATTTAGTCTGTTGATTATTGTGTGCATGATACACAACAGTTCTTTTACTTTAAAAAAATGAAAATAAGTGTATCATAAAAACTGATATAATAAGTCAGAAATTCCCTGCTAACTCGTCAGCTCTGTGTCTGTGCAGGACCACCTCAAGCTAGGGGCCTGTGAGTTATTCATCGTCATCGGTTTCCCCGCCAGCCGTTCAGCCGGAAATGCTGATGCTCCGAATCACAGTTACGAGAAATGTCTGACGGAGTTGGCAAAAAACCACCCTCTGGCTCAAAAGCTCAGACTGTCTGCTGGTGGCAATACCCGTGCACGGACTGCAGCTCTTCTGCTGTTCCAGGAGTTCACCAACCTCCTGCCTCAACTGGCACAGGCTCAGGCTGTGGCAGCATGTTTTGGCAAGGTAAACATCATTGTTGTTGTTGTTGTTGTTGTTGTTGTTGTGTGAGCCATCTTTGGCATTGCCTGGTTATTTGTTAGGGTTGTGGACTCAAGTCTGATGTCACAAGTCCAATCCCATCCTGCAACATTAAAAACTGGCCTGTTAGCTGCCCATCTGAATGTTTCCATTATTCTGGTGGTGTTAGTTTAGTGTTTCATAGGTCCACATCCCACCCACTCGCCATTTTAAGACTTTGCTGGTGCATAGGGTTTTGGGCAGGCTGAGGAAGTTGGCCAGATACTTGCTAGTAAATTTGGATGGAGCGCATATGGAATCATACGAATACGATGAATCCCTCTTGAACGAACTCCAAACAACAGATTGCACTGTCTCTGTGTTACTGTCCCCAATCTGTCTGACACATCCCCAGACTTAGGTTACCAAGACAGCGGGGCACGAAGAGCCACAGAATCCCTGACAGGTTTTCACAAGGCTAGGTTAATATTAGTATTTGACAATAGGAATAATACTATAGTGCTGATGCTGTGGAGTTCCATTTTGGATTGAAATTATGGGACAGGGCTGTACTCTAAGTTTCTCTAAGTAATTTATCCTGGCATGTGGTGTTGGTCAGAAAGTTTGAGCAGTGCCCTCAGTGTAACATCCTTGAAGTAGACACCGACACGGAACTGTGTGGTCACAGTCTTCCCAGTGAGCACAAAACACACGACTCTGGCTAGGATCTGGTTGAAGCACAAAACACAGTAATGTAAACTGATGGGGTTCCAACCTCCAGCATTCCAATTATAAATCTGTTACAAAAACTCCTTCACCTTTGGTGTAAGGCAAATATTTTTCTTCTGGGTAAACTTGTTCCTAATGTTGTCATTTGTGTATAGAAAAGTTGATTTTTTGTAAAAAAAAAAAACTTGCAGCTCTACAGTGACATAGAATAGCTGAAAGTTATGGCAGCAATAACTTGCAAGGAAAAACGAACAAACAAACAAACAAAATCAAAAACATATCCATATGCGTTATACATAAAGTTGTCACTAGGAAACTTGCAGAGTTTACGGTCTGAGCTGTCTTCCTGGTGTGTTATTTTGGACCTTTGTTTCTTTAAGCTAGAAGTTTAATCCTTTGTCAAACGTCTGCTAACATTATGGAAATGGTGCCGATCTCATCTCCCTTCCTGTTTTACTTTCTCCAAGTCTGAAGAGGGAGAGACACCCATATACAGCTTGGAGGACTGGGAAGGTGTGTTCAACTCCGAGCACAAATCTAGTTATCCATTCATTTGGCAACCTTTGCTACGGCTTTGGGGAACAAACGTTCCAGCCACTGTGCTGTCCATTTCTCCCCACAGAAAGCGTGATCTGCTAACAAACGTATATTTTTGTTTAAGAAGATTTATGTTTTAGATTCGTATTCAGAGAAACCGTTTTCGATTCAAAGTATGCACATTTTCATGCCTGTTTAGAAACAGTGTTCTTTTACCACCTGCAGTTACCATTCTGGCAACCCTGGCAGTATTTTTTTCATGTTATTTTTCAGAACATTGATTTTGATGTAGAAGTACACCGGACTCAAAAGGCCTCTGAAAAGTTCTTCATTCGAGTCTCTGACAGAGAACTTGGCATGGTAAGCTGCCATGTCACTCTTTCTTTCTCCGGTCTGTTTGCTCATAAATATAAAAAAAATCCATTGTTATGATTGCCCACACATACAGGTGCACACGTACACGCACGTGCACACACTTGCACACACACACACACACACACACACACACACACACACACACACACACACACACACACACACACACACACACAAACACAAACACACACACACACACACTGTTACACACTATAAGTGGCACCTTTTTGCTGTAGTTTGAAATCATTGTCAGATTTCAGTAATATCTCTGCCTCTTACCTTCGTTCGTGTTTGTATAAATATGTGTGTGTTTGCATGTTTGTGTGTGTGTGTGTTGTGTGTGTGTGTGTGTGTGTGTGTGTGTGTGTGTGTGTGTGTGTGTGTGTGTGTGTTGTGTGTGTGTGTGTAACTACACCATAAGCAGGGTTGTACTGTATGTTTGTATACTAAGATACTGATTTTTAAAATGCATTAATGTTGTATTTATAAACATATTTTACTCAATTTTTTTCCTGATTATTGAAAAGATGTTGTGTTGTTGTGTTGTTGTGTTGTGGTGTGGTGTGGTGTGTTGTGTTGTGTGTGGTGTGGTGTGGTGTGGTGTGGTGTGGTTGGTGTGGTGTGGTGTGTTGTGTTGTGTTGTGTTAGCATGATAGAAGAGCAACAATCATAGTCCTGAAGTTAAAGGGATGACAGATTGTTTTAAGGGAATAACAGAAATACAACAGTCAATGTTCTTGTTTTCATGGAATAACAGAATGTATTAACAGAGTGACAGGAAGATCAAAATCGGCGTCTTGTATATATATTTACAGGAAGGAGGAAGGAATCTTTTATTTAATATCTGTTGAGTCATGATTTTAGCAAAATAAAAAATATAAAGAAGTGGGAATTATAAGGGAATAAGGGAAACAATCAAAGCAGATAACATGTTATAGCTATTAAAGAATAATGTCACATAACAACATATAACAAATAACAGTTCATAACAGTATGCTAACAGGGATCTGAGCATTATCTGGACAATTGGAATAATGTCATTGTTTCTGTTGTAAAGGATATTTCTAATCTCAGTATACAAACACTCGAGATAATTGCTATATCTATATATTATAAGAAAAATAAAACATTCAAAGAACAGGTGATAGATTGAAATGCCTTTGCAGAAATAGATACATTTTATGTATACGTTGTCTTCCAAGAGTGAAGCCTTAGTTTGTAGACCAAAGACGCTGCCTGTCTGGAGCAATGAAGAGTCATGCTCTGAATAGTTATTAAAGGACTAACAATGCATACTCTCGAAAACCAAGTAGGATTGCCTTAATGACAGGATAAAATGCACGACCAACGATACATAAAAATCCACTTGCACATTCAAGCGCATAGACTAGTTGCAATTCACAAACACAAACACATGCACATGCTCACAAACTGAGAATGTGTTAAGATAAGTATGGATATACAACAATGAGTGTTTGCTTTCCAGGAATGGGTGTGGTCAAAGACACAGTTTGAGGACCGCAAGTTAACGATGGGTCAACTGTATGAAAAGTTCCTGTCAACGGGCAACATGCCACAGCTGGACCAGAAGAACAACCCTTTCTATGATGCTGACAATGTGGACATTTTGCTGGGAAGGTTAGAAACGTTGTGATTTGATCACATTAATGGTTGGGTTACCTCTTATAATGGTGAATATCAAGCCTGTGTTGGTTGGCTTTACATAAAGAAGTTATCCCACAACGTACTTGAGCAGTTGTTGGGGAGATAGATGTTAAAGAGCTCTGCTTGTCAAGACCTATATTATGAGGGTATACTCATCTTTTGTCTTTTACTTCTTTACTTTCCCTGTTCTTAACTTGAGACAGGTAGCTAGTTACAGCTTGTTGAACTAGGTGCCATGCTCTTTTTACCGATAACCTCATTTTTGTTTGTACAAGTGAACCACCCATTTTGCTTTACGCACACTTTTGCCAATGCGATTACAGCAGAATACAAAACCGCCACTTCACTCACTCACACTTCTGAGTGGATGTGCTCTTCATTTATAATAGAATCGGAATTCTGTTAAGCGTATATCTATAGATAAAATCACAATAACTTCCGACAAGGATGATTGACTGCCATTTTTATTTCACAACTAGTAGACCGAACAAACGACACCACACTCAGACGTGTGGTCATACATTGCCATGTCTTCATTACCGCCCTTTGAAGAGTTCGCCGTGTGTGCTGAAAAACAAACCACAGGAAGCACCAGGTGGGATTTCCAAACTAGAAATTCTGCTCATAGTTTTAGACATCGATTCGACAGTAGAAAAAGAAAAAGCGCTTTGGTAATCGATGGATGTGATGAGCTTTCTGAAATTCATGAGGCTGTGACTGACACATAAAAACCACTGTTGCGATGATAGAAAATGATGAAGATGCAGATCCAGTCTCCGTTGACTACCCGACATTAAAAAATTCTTTAATGACCACTTCACAGCAAAGCAGAAAACGTCCACTGAAACATGGAAATAAAATTTATCAACTCCGTCAGAAGGAAGGATAGGATATGGAACTGTATCTCATACGCCTGCGCACGGCTGCCGCGTACTGTGATCTCCACGACACTGAAAAAGGAATCCTTGCACAAATAATTGACAACATTTGGGTGCAAAACACATTAAGACAATTTGACACTTACGGAGGTGCTTTAGGAAGCTCGCAGGTTTGAACATCCAGAAAACAGAGCTGCCACAATTGAAACTGCTGATGCTAGAGCTGCTGCTGCAGCAAACAGTGTTCATCTGTGACATTGTACATGCCGTTTAAGGTGGACACAACTATCGTGCGTCCCATGTTCATCGTTGTCGTGGTTCCAGCAACTCAGATCGTAACAATTAATGTGGCAGCCAGTTGGGCTCTTCTTCTATCAGCAAGGTGGGTTTTTTTTTTCGGGTTGTCAAGGTACCGCGGGTCATGAAGGCCGCCATGTCAGAGCTGACAATAGCCGCTGTCAGTACTGTGCTGCATCACAGACTCACTCCACAGCTACATGCTGAGCAAGTGGGAAAACATGCTCCACGTGTGGTAATACTTGACATTTCTCCTGTGTCTGTCATTCTGGCCCAAAATTACAAGTTGAACTTTCTGTCTCGCCTGTCTTACCTCTGATGATGAGTTTTTGTCTCATATCAACATCTTCACCTTGTCACCAACATTCACAGCCTTTTCCAGCTTGATTGCATTCGTCAAGAACAGTAATACTTACGAGTACTTTATGATGACACAGATGTCCCTGTGAACACTCTAAGTGAATCAACCCATAGATCATCTGGTCCCAATGCTCCCATATTTCAAAACCCTGTACCAAGATCTGTGCATTCAAAAAAGCACAAATCATCAGAAGATGAAACAGTCTTATACGTCATCATCATCATCATCAGGTGCCCTGCCGCATGGCGTTGGCGACCATGGACTTCCAACCATCTCTATCTCTCGTTGCCCCCAGCATCTCCCCCACCCTCCTCATCCCCAGCCACTCTGCAAGTCCGTCCAGCATTCTCTCCCTGGGTCTACCTGGTGCTCTCTTTCCCTCCAGCTTTCCCGTTGTGACCAGGTGCTCCAAATCCCCCTTCCTCATAAAATGGCCTATAAATGTTGCTTGTCTTTTCCTAATCTTCCTTATGAGTGATCTACTTGTGTCTGCCTCTATCAAGACTGTCTCGTTTGTTTTCCATGGAACTCTCAACATTCTTCTGAGAAACCACATCTTGGCTGCCTTGATCCTGCTCTGGCTTTGCTTGCTGACTGTCCACGCCTCGCATCCGTACAACAGTATTGGTTCTATATAACATTCAAGGACTCTCTGATGTTAATTGATAGGCATTTGTTGGTAAGAATGCTTGTCATCTTCTTGAATGCTGTTTTGGCTTGGCCGATTCTGCCAGCTATTTCTGACGTGCATCTGCCGTCTGATGAAATGACCGTTCCCAGGTATTTGAACTTATTAACCTGTGTCAAGGTTGTGCCATTTGCTGTTATTTTGCATGAGGGGATTTCATGTTTTTTACTGATCACCATGACTTCAGTCTTCCTGCTGTTTAGTTCCAACCCCTTACTTTTGCTTTCTATTTCTAGTATATTCACAAGGTTTTGTAGGTCCCTTTCATTTTCTGCAATTAGCACGGTGTCATCTGCGTACCGAATGTTGTTTATCATTTTCCCTCCAACCTTTAATCCAGGGCCTTCTTCTAGGTTTCTCATGATGTTTTCGCTATATAGTGAAAACAGATCTGGTGACAAAACACAACCCTGTCTGACTCCTCTTTTGATGTTTTGAAAAGAGCTTATATTGTTTTCTATTCTCATTGCAGCTGTTTGTTCCCAGTACATATTCCTGATTATTCGTAGATCTTTTCCATCAACGTTGAGTCTCTCCAGTTGGTTGATCAATTCTTCATGTCGTACCCGATTGAAAGCCTTGGTATAGTCAACAAAGCATAAATACAAATCCTTATTCATCTCAATTGACCTCTCTATGATAGTTCTTAGGATGTATATGGCATTAATAGTTCCTTTCCCTTCCACAAATCCACACTATTCTTCTGCTATTTGTCTTTTGATTCTATTCCTTGTCCTCATCATGATTATTCTTAACAGGATTTTTGTTACATGATTCATCAAACTGATTGTGCGATGGAGTTCGCATTCTATAGCCTCTGTCTTCTTTGGAAGTGCAATGAAAATTGATTTTGACATGTCTTTGGGAATTTTTCCAGTGTCATAAATTTCATTTAGGAGGACTGTTATTTTTTCTATGCCAAATTCCTCCAGGGCTTCAATCATCTCTGTAGTAATGTTGTCTGGTCCTGGGGCTTTTCCTGGTTTCATCTTTTTCAGTGCTGCTCTAACTTCATCTTTCATTATGGGTGGTCCTTCAAAGTTCTTTTTTTATAATGTGTTCTTCGTTTCTGTCATCCTCAAAAAGGTCTTTAATGTACTCTCCCCATCTGTCCAGTATTTTGTCTTTTTCCATGATAAGTGTGCCATCTTTCGATTTTAAGCAACCAGTTGATGTGCATGTATTTTTCCTGTGGACAATTTCTTCAATTCGTCTGTACATACCCTGAAGATCCATTCTGTGTCGTTCTTCTTTGTGTCTATCTCTTTGCATTTTGTGTTCAGCCAAGCTTCCTTAGCTTCATTGCACCTATGCCTGATTTCTTTGTTTATCTTCCTGTATATCTCCTCGTTTCTCTTTGCCTTCCTCCTTTCCTCCATCAGGCCCAAAATTTCATTAGTCATCCAGCTCTTTTTTGCTTTTCTATCTGCCTTAGGGATTTCTTCACAAGCTTCATTTATAGAACTTCTCAACTTTGTCCATTGTTCCTCACTGTTACCAACGTCTTCCAGAGCACTGAATTTGTTTTGAACATGTATATTAAATTTTTGACGTATCATTTCATCTGTCTTTAAGAGTCCAAGGTTTAGTTTGATGTTGCTTTTGGTCTGTTTCCTTTTCCCACTACAGGATTGTGGTCACTGTTGCAGTCTGCGCCTGGTAGTGTTTTTGCTGACAGTAAATAATTTCTAAATCTTTTGTTGATCAGGATGTAGTCAATTTGATTTTTGGTATTATCTCCTGGACTCATCCAAGTCCATTTTTTCTGTTAGGCTGCTCAAACCAGGTGTTTCCTACTATAAACTCATTCATCTGTGCCCATTCTACATGTTTCCTCCCCTTTCATTTTGTGCACCAAGGCCATGAGATCCAGCTATATCCTCCACCCTATCCTGTCCCACTTTAGCATTAAAATCTCCCATTATGACTGTAACTTCTTTGTGATTTACATTGGACCTTGGCCATCTCTAAAACTTTGTAGAAGTTGTCGATGTCTTCCTGAGTACTTGCGGATGTTGGTGCATACACCTGTATGATGTTGATATCAAATGGTTTGCCTCCGAATTTGACCAGTAAAACTCTGTCGGGCACTGCCCAGTATCCCTTAACTGCTTTTGATTTGTCTTTGTCCATTATGATGCCTACTCCTCTTTCATGTGAATTACCACCAGAGTATATCACTGTATATTCTCCTGATGTTATCATGCCTGCCCCTTCCATCTCACTTCCCCTAGTCCTAAAATACTGATGTTAAGCCTTTCCATCTCCATTTTAATGTTGTCTAATTTACCTTTCTGCAACATTGTTCTGATGTTCCATGTTGCTATTTTGGTTCTAAGTTTGAATTTAATTTTGGTCGCAGTAGCTGGCTGATGGTCTGGTGTCACCTGTGCCGCATGACAGTCCCTACCGAAGGAAGGTGCTCCACAGGAGCACCTATTGACGTCGCTAACTTTCTTCTTTCTCTTTCTCCTGTCCATGGTTTTCCTGGGGAAAACTACGATGGTGGTTTCCCCTTGCCTTCCATCGGGTTTTTTTTCAGGGTTAACTCCCTTAGCCTTACTCTCTCCCGAGATGTCCACAAGGCAGTGGAGCTACTTACCCATAGCTTCATAGCTTGGGGATCTGGTTCGTGGGCACCAGGGCGTGTCCACACGCCGGTGGGCCTGAAGGCCTCACATCTGGCGCCAGACCTCCTCCGAGTCCTACGAGATTCAGCCTGAGTCCGTGAGATGCTCAGTTACCGCCTGTCGCCACGAGGAGGCACAGCGTAGGGCTTGCTGATGGAGAGGCTATGTACTGACAGGAAGAGACTTACGCCTTCTGCTCTTCTTTTCGCACAGCAGTGCTAGCCAGCGGTGCAGGCCGAAGCCGACACACTAGACGCATCACATCTGCCAATATGACAAACAAAGTCTTCTACGTGCTGTCTACAAAGACTCTACCATCAAAGTAAAAAAGAGACAATGGGAGTGCGTGCTATCTAATGTCTCAACCATTCCCTGTAGGACGATTTTGGATAGGAAATCAGAATCTGTGTTGTGTCATTCCACTGTTGTGACAGCATAAGCAAAACAGTACAGTTCATTCTTGTAAATCTAAATAAACGTCAAAATTAAGTGACTTGTGTATTAATATGAATATGATCCAGTTTTTGTCACACTGATGTGTAACATGAAGTGACATACAGCACAAATTATTTACAGATCTTTCTGACAGATATAAGCTATAAATTTGGCTTGTTAAGGCACCAAAAGTGTATGAATGTTAATTTAACAGCACTCAGAGATTCTTGTATGTGCAAAAAAGTTTTATTTGACTATAGACACCAAATTTTATCTTTCAGAAAAGTGGCACATTTGATATTAAACACATTGTAAGGTCTCATTTTGACAGATAAAAAATGTACTTGCTTTGATTTACTTTTGTGTATACCTCGCAATGTTGTTTTGGCCTAAGATCATTTACGAGCGTTTGGGTAACAGTTCTACTGTCACTCTTACCATAGATATTATTTCTAACAGGATGAAAGAAATAGACTTTAGATGATCGTATGCGCTGTTTGGCTGTTCTGTGTCACAATCATTTTGGGACAGCTCTTCACAGCAGTGTCTGAATAAACTTTTTTTTCTGAAACTTTTCATCCTTTTAGCACAACAACTGTTCTTTATTTTTAAAATGATTTCAAGTGCATAGAATGGTAATATATTCAAGAATTTTCATGTAACTAAATTCTTTTCATTCACAAAGGAAGGTAGGGAGTAGTAGTAAACGACTCTAGATGTGGTATCGGCGCAAATGCTGTATCAAGGCAAATGCCACAGTCTGCTCATAAGCAAACGGATCATATCCTATAAACCGAAGCAGTCAAAGTACTCTCGGCAAATACCAGCAGCTTTCACTTAATCCTGCGTGCTGGCCAGGTGTCGGTTACAAAATAATTTGCGATTGACAGTCGTGGTCTCTGCTTTGAATTGTGTCTTTCGAATATTGCATTGATCTGGGTGGTTTGTTCATTGATCTGGTTAACTTACTCATTGATCAGGGTAGTTTACTCATTGATCTGAGTAGTCTACTCGTTTATCTGGGTATTCTATTCACTGATCTGTGTGGTTTACTCGTTGATCTGGGTATTTTACTCATTGATCTGGATAGTTTACTCATTCACCTGGGTAGTTTACTCATTGATCTGGCTAGTTTGTTCATTGATCTGGCTAGTTTACTCATTGATCTGTGTAGTTTACTCATTGATCTGGCTTGTTTACTCATTGATCTGGCTAGTTTGTTCATTGATCTGTGTAATTTACTCATTGATCTGGCTAGTTTACTCATTGATCTGGCTATTTATTCATTGGTCTGGCTAGTCTACTCATTGGTCTGGCTAGTCTACTCATTGATCTGGGTAGTTTACTTATTGACCTGGGTAGTGTACTCAATGATTTGGCTAGTTTACTCATTGATCTGTGTAGTTTACTCATTGATCTGGCCAGTTTACTCATTGATTTCGATAGTTTACTTATTGACCTGGTAGTTTACTCATTGATTTGGCTGGTTTACTCATTGACCTGGGTTGTTTAACTCATTGATCTCAATGGTTCACTCATTGATCTGGCTAGTTTACTCGTTGATTTGGCTAGTTTACTCATTGACCTGGGTAGTTTACTCATTGATCTGGGTAGTTCACTCATTGATTTGAGTAGTTCACTCATTGATCTGGCTAGCTTACTGATCAATCTGGCTAGTTTACTCATTGATTTGGCTAGTTCACCTATTGATCTGGATAGTTTACTCATTGATTTGGTTAGTTTACTCATTGATCTGACTGGTTTACTCATTGATTTGGCCAGTTTACTCATTGATCTGGCTAGTTTACTCATTGATCTGGCTAGTTTACTCATTGATTTGGCTAGTTCACCTATTGATCTGGATAGTTTACTCATTGATTTGACTAGTTTTCTCATTGATCTGGGTAGTTCACTCATTGATTTGGCTAGTTTACTTATTGACCTCGGTAGTTTTCTCATTCATCTGCCTGGTTTACTTATTGACCTGGCTAGTTTACTCATCGATCTGGCTAGTTTACTCATTGATTTGGTTAGTTCACCTATTGATCTGGATAGTTTACTCATTGATTTGGCTAGTTTACTCATTGATCCGGCTGGTTTACTCATTGATTATGGTTAGTATACTCGTTGATCTGGCTAGATTACTCATTGATCTGGCTAGTTTACTCATCGATCTGGACATTTTACTCGTTGATTTGGGCAGTTTACTCATTGATCTGGCTAGTTTACTCATTGATTTGGACAGTGTACTCATTCATCTGGGTAGTTTACTCATTGATTTGGCCAGTGTACTCATTCATCTGGGTAGTTTACTCATTGATTTGGCTAGTTTACTCATTGATCTGGTTAGTTTACCCATTGATCAGGCTAGTTTACTCATTGATCTGGCTAGATTACTCATTGATCTGACTAGTTTATTCATTGATTATGGTTAGTTTACTCATTGATTTGGCTAGTTTACTCGTTGATCTGGGTAGTTTACTCATTGATCTGGGTAGTTTACTCATTGATCTGTGTAGTTTACTCTTTGATCTGGGTAGTTTACTCATTGATTTGGCCAGTTTACTCATTGATCTGGATAGTTTACTCATTGATTTGGCCAGTTTACTCATTGATCTGGGTAGTTTATTCATTGATTTTGCTGGCTTACTCTCAGATCTGGGCAAAATGTTCTTTGCAGGTGTATAGTCAGCCTACACAGCATTGCTTATCACTTACCGGTGGATCATGAGGTGGGTGTCCTGGACATGAACGGCAAACAGACGGCCCTCCTCCACATCAACATCACTCCTTTCACCAGTCAAGGAGAACCACTACAGGGAAGTTCACCACGCCTCAAGGACCCAGAGGAGTTGGTTGGCAAACCTTTGCATTTGAAATGCGCCTTACCCCGTTTCTCTGACGTTCTGTGGGCAGCCGCTAACCCTCAACGGGGTATCTACTGCAAGTATGTATTTGATTGAGCTTTATGTTGTTCCTATATAGATGGTCAAGGAATCCTTCTCCTGTCAGAGTGGTGTTGGGAATGTGTGGCAGAAAGCCAGTCTTCGATGCACTGGTGTTGGTCATTTATGGGAAGTAGAAATAAAAATAAAAAATTCATTGGAAATGCTTCATTTATTAGAGTAAGAGATTTTAGAAAACAATATGGTGAAGTTGCTAGTACCAAACCGATATGGCGGCAAAGTATGTAATGCGCACAGTGTAACATGCGAAATATGTTATGTGTGTAAGCTTACTGTATTTTGTTTGTGACACATTATGAAGAACACATTTCATTTTTCAATGCACTGAGAGCAGCAGTCGGACAGCAGATTGACAATTTTTGTGTCTTGAGATGCCGATACTTTTGACAGTGCACCTGTCTGCCAACAATCTCCTCAATCCTTTCCAGTCAGCCTACCGCCAGTGCCATAGCACTGAAACTGCCTTGCTACACATTCTCAACAATCTCCTCCTTGCAACTGATACTGGCAAAGTCTCTCTCCTCACACTCCTTGATCTGTCTGCAGCCTTTGATACCATTCATCATGGTATTCTCCTTTCTAGACTTCATCATACTTTTGGCATCTCTGACATTGCTCTCTCCTGGTTCACTTCATATCTATCAAACAGAAAACAAACTGTTCTCATCAATGGCACTTACTCTCAACCTGCATACCTGACCTGTGGTGTTCCACAAGGATCTGTCCTTGGCCCTGTTCTTTTCACTCTTTACACCTCCCCCCTGTCCACCATCATCAACTCCCACTCTATAAAACACCACTTCTATGCTGATGACACCCAACTTCAAGACAAGTGACTCACCTGACAATATACAGCGCCTCCTGACTCGCACCACTGAGTGTTACTCGGACATTAAAAATTGGATGACATACAACAAACTTCAGCTTAATGATGACAAGACAGAAGCTATCCTCATTGGCACCCGTCAGAAACTTTCTCAGCTGCCTCCTCTTTCTCTCCCATTATGTAACACAGTCCCAATTTCTGATTCAGCTAAAAACCTTGGTGTCTGCATTGACTCTACCCTCTCCATGAACAACTTTGTTTCTCAAACTGCCAGATCTTGCTACTATCACCTCCATCGTATAAGCCTGATCAGGAAGTATCTCTCTGTCGAAAAAACTGCAAAACTCGTTCTCTCCTTCATAATGTCTCGCATTGACTATTGCAATTCACTCCTGTCCGGTCTTCCTGCCTCCACCACTCACATCCTACAGCGCATTCAAAACAATGCTGCACGCCTTGTACTCAAAAAGAAAAAAGCTGCCCACATATCTCCTCTCCTGGCACAACTTCACTGGCTCCCTGTATCAAAGCGCATACAGTACAAACTAGACACCATGTGCTACAAAAGCCTCAATAACGCAGCCCCCGATTACCTGTCAAGCCTACTTGAGATCTATGTTCCCTCACGTACCCTCCGCTCTGCCTCCGATTCTCTGACTTTTCGCTTTCCACGCACTAAGCTCAATACCTATAGTCCACGAGCCTTCTCTGTTTCTGGTCCGCTCTCCTGGAACAAACTTCCTCTCTCAGTCCGTCAGCAACCTACTTTTGTCTCCTTCAAGTCCGCTCTCAAAACTCACCTTTTCTCCTCCGCATAAAATCCTGACCTCACTCAATCCCCTCTGCAGCCTGTCTCCACTCGGAGGGGAATCACATTGCAATATATAATTGTATATAATATGTTCTCTATAATTTTCCATTGCTTTTATTCTTTCTCCCCATTTATAGCCGTGTGCATGTGTGTGTGTGCGCGCGTGCGCGCGCGTGTGTGTGTGTGGTGTGTGTGTGTGTGTGTGTGTGTGTGCGTGAGTGCGTGTGTGTGCGTGCGTGCGTGCGTGTGTGTGCGTGCGTGCGTGTGTGTGTGTCTGTTTCAGCGCTTAGATTTGATTTTATCAAGATTTTGCGCTATATAAATATTGTAATTATTATTATTAATTATTATAAGCTGGTAAACTGCCGTCCATGTTGATCATCACCATCTGGTTGACAACCGACAACCCTGTATCCTGAGCTTCTCGTGAGAGAATGGCACTGTTTGGGGTCCAAGACCCAGTCCAGAGGGGCAGCTGTGTTTCCTGAGCTTGTAACTTGTAGCCCACATTCTTGGAGAGCTTGTAACTTGTAACACACATTCTTGGAGAACTTGTAACTTGTAGCCCACATTCTTGGAGAGCTTGTAACTTGTAACCCACATTCTTGGAGAGCTTGTAACTTGTAACCCACATTCTTGGAGAACTTGTAATTTGTAGCCCACATTCTTGGAGAGCTTGTAACTTGTAACCCACATTCTTGGAGAACTTGTAACTTGTAACCCACATTCTTGGAGAGCTTGTAACTTGTAGCCCACATTCTTGGAGAACTTGTAACTTGTAACCCACATTCTTGGAGAGATTGTAACTTGTAACCCACATTCTTGGAGAACTTGTAACTTGTAGCCCACATTCTTGGAGAGCTTGTAACGTGTAACCCACATTTTTGGAGAGTTGTGTAAGACTGTCCAGAGGAAAAATTTTCCCCAACATTTAGAGCCTGCCAGTTCTTTGGACATTTCTACAAGCTCTTGAGTACAGTGAGATTTGTTGCCGAAGCCGGTGTTCCAAGCCTGTATCCTTGTTTTTCTGCAAGACTGTACATGACCCGGCCACAATATGAACCAAGTGGGATGCTAGGTTTGCCACAAGCGTAACAGTCCCGACATATTAATTGGGTTATGTGTCCCTGGTTATATCTGCTACCAAAATTGATGTCATTTCTGTGGAGTATTGTCTGCACTGCCTTGGATATCTCGTCGCACCGTTTTCTCACATTTCTCCAGGAATGAACATGTCTGAGTTGTCGATCTATTTTTGTTTTCATGTTTTTTTGTCTTCCACACCTTCTCCTGCCCTCCGTGTTTGCTTGAATTACATGTTTCAGTAATGGCATCCGTTGTGTCTAGCTGCATGTCCAGAAAAGATCTTGTTTTTCCTTCATATTGAAGGAAAGTAGTTATATTTCTACCACGCGTATTAAGATACTTTTCTTCGTCCTTTTGTCGTTGTAACTGATCCTCAACATTTTTCTGTAAAATCCCGTTTCAGCAGCATTGGTGTTTTCAGTATCACATTATTGTAATGCCCATAACCATCCACAGTACACAATGCATTATTTTTTCCTTTGAAGTTTTTCCAATCATTTACCCGTCCAACTGTTGAATAGCTCCAACAGTCTTTTCTTCGCCATGGCCACTCTTATGTTTATGTCAGTTGTACAGTCATCTTTGTCTGATGTTCTTAAACCCAGGTATTTGAATCGATGTGCTTGTTTCATTTCTTTGTTTTCTGTTTCTGTTGGTTTGATGGTGCCTTCCCGATGTACATCATATTCTTTTCTAAGCATTAAGTTTAGGTACACACACACACACACACACACACACATATATATATATGTGTGTGTGTGTGTGTGTGCGTGCGTGCGTGTGTGTGTGTGTGTGTGTGTGTGTGTGTGTCACATTGTGTGTGTGTGTGTGTGTGTGTATGTGTGTGTGTATCATCATCGTGTGCCTTGCTGCATGGCGTTGGCGATCATGGCCCTCCATACAAATTTATCTTTTGTCGCTGCAAGTACATCTCCCGCCCTCTCTATCTTCATCCACTCCACAAGTCCATCCATTAGTTTCTCCCTGGGTTTTCTGCCCTCATTGCTGCTATTTATTCCCAATACATAGTCCTTATCACTATTCGATCCTTTCCATTACATTGAGCCTTTGTAATTGGTTGATTAATTTTTCGTGTCTTACCCGATCAAAAGCCTTGATATAATCATCAAAACAATTATAAAATCTTATTCAACGCTATTGCTCTTTCTATGAGAGTTCTTACGATGTATATTGCCTTCAACAACTCCACATGTTCTTCTGCTGTTTCTCTTTTGATTATCTTCCTTGTCCTCATCATGATTGTTTTTAAATTGGCAGAACCTTTGTCACATGACTCATCAAGCTGATCACTCGATTGAGTTCACATTCTATAGCCCCTGCTTTCTTTGGAAATGCAATGAAAATTGATTTTTTGGCGATTTTCCTGGTGTCATGAATTTCGTTTAGGACGACTGTTTTGGTTTGTTTTTTTCAATACCTGGGGCTTTTCGGGGTTTCATCTTTTTCATCGCTGCTCTAATTTCATCTTTCATTATGGGTGGTCCTTCGATGTTCTTTCTTATGATGTGTTCTTCCTTTCTGTCGTCTAGAAAAGGTCTTCAATGTAGTCTCCCCGTCTATCTTATAATTTGTCTTTTTCCATGATAATCATACCATCTTTACCATCTTTAGATTTTAAGTAACTAGTTCAATATATATATGTGTATACATATGCATGTATATGTAGATATAAATATATATATATATACATGTTTGCCTAAAATGTTCAGTAAGTATTAAAATCTCAAATTGCTGAAATCCGCCAACTTTCCTGAGACACATTTCGGTGTCAAAAACCCTGAAAAATGCAGGCTAACAAATTCATGTCACAGAAACATACATTGTTTAGATTACAAGGCGAAGTAATCTTTGTGGCTTTAAAATTACATCGGGCATTTTGAGTATAGTAAATTGTGGAGACAATTATAGCCACAAACGAAAGAAATCAACAGATTTCCATTATTGTACTGATGCTGCAGATCCGAACACCTGTTTCTTTGTTTGTTGCCCTCGTGAAAATACAGCAATTTGCAGTTTCCTGTGCATTTTTACCATCTGTGTCACTGACATAAAATCGAGCATATTGTTAATGGCTGGAGATGATGACACTGCAGATTGGACTTCGTCAATGCACTGTGTTGTCAAATATTTACATGAACAGATGTTTCACTTGTGCTGTACTTTAGTTTGAAGTTGGCATTTCACTGTTGAACTGTTTGGGGTAACTGGAGTTTTCTTTCCAATAGTTTCTCTTGTGGATATTTTAGTCACAGCAAAACTATTTTTGGTGCCAAATTGAACAATTATTGAACGCATCTTTCTTTCATGAAATGTAATTTTCTGTTTGAAACTTTTTGAGTGCATTCAGGTTTGAGCTTTATCGATATCTGCACACTAGAACTAATTAGTGTAAAAAAATTATATTTTGTGACAATAATTTCAATACATTTGTACGTGAGATCAAATTCTCACTTTTCTGTCACCATATTTGCATGACACAGCATCCTTTTTTAATCGTTTTATAACGAAATGAATATAACAGTGAGTTCTATGTGTCACTGCTGCTCATAAAGCCTCTTTATTACATCAATGATCACATTTTAGGAGATTATTTGATAGAAGGCATAACTGTGTTTAAACAATCAGCTATTTCATGACCCACCATCAGCATTGCAGGATGACCAAAATATAAATGATTATGTACACAAAGGAAGGATGGAAGAGATAATTTAAATCACTCAATATTAATACAGACTTTAAAAAAAAAGTAAAGTGAAAATGATAATTATTAGAAAATGGGATGCATGAACAGATTTCATCTTCCTGATGATAGTTACTTAATAACTATGTAGCCAGATGGAGAAGAAGATGAAGTGTAGGATGGAATAATGATAGTGTTGGTGTGATTCATGTTCTCCCAGCTCAGGTTCTTCTTAAGGAGATAATGTAACAAAGTAGAGGAGTCGAAAAACAGTTTACCTGCTGAAGCTTCCTTCATGTCATGTAACATAGCAGTCTGCCTCGACCATAACTTAAAAATGCTGGCTTCTTCAAAATATGTTATCTAGACTTTTACATCAAATCAGCTGATTTGAAATAATTGTGGTCATATTTTCACACCCAGTCTGTCTGTCTTTAACACCATAGAGCAGATACCAACACCATGCCTGTCTTGATTCAGGGCTAGACCTGCTTCCTATCGAAAATGAACCAAGATAGCAAGGCAGATGCTTTCACTCAGTAAGCGCTTAGAAACTAAGACAACAGCACAGGATCTGACATGGAAACTAAAAATAGAACCAAGTCTCAAGATATGTTTGACGCTTATTGCCTGAACTGAAATATACGTTCATGAATATAAAATCCAATATTCATGAAAGTGTTTTTTTTCTTCTGACAGTAGTAACATAGTGTATCCTTAATCAATGGAATGCTTCACTCTTGGTATTTCAGGGTGTGGATGGAAACAGAGAAGGAGGCACTGACCACAGAAACGGTGTGTGGGGTTGTCAGTGGCAAGTTCAAGAACAAGTTTCAGTTTGTTTTTGATGAGGTCACTCAGAACCAACTGGACTTTCTTCAAAAACGAGGCCTGCTGCTGGAGCTTTGGGGCACACAGAGTGAGTACACTGCTCAACTTGCAACTGCAAGTCAATTGAAAGCTGGGGTTGGGATTTCCATGAAGGATAAGTTTGTCACTTTATGTTTGAAGAGTTTATTTTTCTAACGTGTTCTGTATCCCTGAAATGGCCCTAGTATTGGCTGTGCTGTACCAACATGTAAAGTCACATTACAAACCAAACTATTGGATCTTACATGTAAAATGTTTGTCTTTCAGCGCCCTGTTTATCATTCCCGTCAACACGACCTCCATCACCACCACATCCCTCTCCTGTCAAACAGCCACCACAAAACACACAACAGGAATCACAAGACACCAGCATCACGTCCACTGCCGGGGGAGGCTTAGTGCTAGATCTGGATCTCGCTCAGGACATCAGGAACTTCTTCAGACATATCTGTCCTGTGCAGCAAAGACTGCAAAGTCTTAAAAAACAAGGTGAAAACTATGTATATGATATGTATGTGTTTGGGTATTTTAGCTCAATGCCAATGATTTTTTTACTGACACTCCCAACTTAGCTATGTGATTGCCTAGCTGTTTTGTGGATCTTTATCTAAAACTTACCACAGAGCAAACTAATCACGGCAGAAGAAAAGTATGTGGTGTACTTTTTCAGACAAATGACGGATTAAAATTGTAAGTAACAGGCAAGGTACTCGCCACATGCTTGAATATGTCAGTCAGACAAACCAGACAGATAATGTGGCAACGTGTACTGCAAAGACGTTTCAGTTGGAATGATTGACATGATTGTGGCCCCTCTCAGGATCAGTCTCATCCTCAGATCTGTATATGACCTCCTACACTTGAAAACAAATCTTGTGAAATGGAATAAATCAGATGAACCTGTGTGTCTGCTCTGCCAGGCCAAGTAAACAGTGAAACATGTCCTGAGCTCATGCAAAGTAGCGCTTAACCAAGAAACATATTCATGGAGGCACAAACAAGTGCGTAAAGAGATGGCACACGTGATCAGTACTGCCAGGTGAAAAAAAAACACGCTACACCGTAGTTCCGGCAGCCTTCTACATTGATGGAAAGCTGTCATATCTGGAGCATGGAAGCAGGGTGTGCTGGATGGAGCAGATGACTGGGAGTGCATAGCGGGTCCTACCCAGAAATCATGAGCAAAAGTGGCGTTAGACCGGATATAGTAGTCATGTTCTATTCATCAATACAGATTATTCTGAATGAGCTCATTGTATCAGTGAAAGCAGGATAGAGGAAGCCTATATCTACAAGACTGAGAATTGTGCCAGTCGAGCCAGCAACATGAGTAATTCCAGCTTTCAAGCCAAGGTCCTAGCCAAAGAGGTTGGAGCAAGGGGAGTTTTAGGCACATCTGACTAGGACCTCATAAAACAGTTCTCGATTTCTGGGAAGGACAGGATGAGAGCACTTAAAGCAATGGCAGAAACAGCTGAAAGGTGTTCCAACTGGATCTGGTCAAAGAGGAACGAAAGTGAACTTCATAAGGCTTAATTAAGATTTTCCTATGCACAGCAGGTGTTCGACAGCTAAGTGTTTAGGACATCTGTCCTATAGGTGACCTGGCCTTGAGGCGCCGGACCACATTGGAGGCACGGGTATGAACTCATGTGGAGAGCTAAAAGTGACGACAGCAAAAGGGCTTTCATGAGCCATGACTTGGACACAGCCTGGGCACCTTACAGTGTACAGAGTTTAGGGCCAAACCTCGCTTGATGGGAGCTTCTCTTCTTAGAGTCATCTGCTGTCCAGCTATCCCAAAAATTCTACAACTGGTGAAAAACAAGCGCCAGGAAAGAAAGAAAGTTACCATTGGCTGTGTGTAATCAACAGTTACGATAGTTTACATACTGAATATCCATTCAGAAACGTCAGTTTTGGAGTTTGTTGGTGCTAAGAATAAGCCTCAGTATCGTGTTTTATCTGAAAACATGTACTGAAGTTGATCGATTTTGTTTCTTTTTTTTTTCTTTCCGAAGCTGACCGTCATACCCTTGGGAGTAGAAATATTGCTATGGGAAGTAAAACATGACCAGACCCAAAACGTTACAGCCGTGCAACAGTTGTTTCCCTTGTTCGGTGCAAGTACGTGATCAGGATGTGACAGCAGCTGCTTGACGTTGTGACAGGTTGTATAGTGTAGAGAGTAAAATTCAAACTCTAGATAAGAGAAAATTTTACTTTTGCAGAATCTTATCAAAATCAAGGAATGAAAACTTTATATTTGCAAAATTTGTTCACTGTGGGGCATGCATTAAGTGGGTCTTGTATTTGCCGTACATACATAGGCAGGCAGTATCTGCAACCATTTTTTCCAGTTCCTGTCAGCTGCCATGGAGCTTGATGGTCAAGCAGTTCTTGTTGGCCATGTCTCCTGTCGCTACACTAGACAGAAACGACTTAACTGCAATATATGTTCAGCTCTTTTGTCCTCTTGACCAAAGGGGCAGTTGGGTGGGTTGGTTGGTTGAAAGTGTATTCTGAATTATTTTATCTTGCTATGTCAGAGTTAAGAATCGGTACATATTTTAAAAAAATAGATCCTACCAAGGGTTTTTTGGTGGTTGGTTGGTTGGTTGGTTGGTTGGTTGGTTGGTTGGTTGGTTGGTGGTATGTGTGATATAGTCCATGTACTGTGTATATAGCAGATGACCAACGGAGGGAATACGGTTCAGCTATGACAGAAAATTTATTATAAAGGGTAGACAGAGTCCAACGCACGTGTGATCTGCATTTGTTCATTCACAAGATAATACATGGAAGCGGCTGCCTAAAAAACCAAAAAGATGGAAAACAATCAAAGGAATGGGCAGGCAGGTACGAGCGTCAAATAATGTTCATCAACCCCCAAAACTTCCCTTGCCCAAAACTATTGCGTTTGATGACATTCCAATAAACTGGCTAAAATGGTGCAGATGCTTCAAGAGATACTGAACGCCCTTAGGCCTGGCAGACAGACCAAGTCAAGACCGATTCTGTACACAGTGGGAGAAATTGTGGATGACATTATTTCACAGTCAATGTTAACGAGAACACAGTCGATTTCAACAACTTGTTTGAAGCATTCGATGGTTACTTCAGTGTCAGGGAGAACATCATCAGGGAAAGGCCAAATTCACCAAGCGTTCACAATTTCCAGGTGAAACAGTCGACCCATTCATACATTCTCTATAACTTAGCAGAAAAATGCAGTTTTAGGGAGTTAAAAGAGAGTCGGAATTGTTGTATATAGTGGCCATAAATGACACGCTCTCCAGTGAGCCCCAGTCCAAAGCAGACCTGACGCTGGCCCAAGCCATCCACCTGAATAGACAAGCAGAGTCTGTCAAGCAGTTTGTTGCGGTGTTCCTGTCTGAAGAAGGAGACAAGAACGACAACCACAACTTGGGGCATATCTATAATTGCAGGATGAAGACTACGAGTCTGTGGAAGTTCTCGTCAACAATAGGTTCCACACATTTAAGCTTGACACAGAGGTCTTTGTGACAGTAGCTGATGAAACTGGGCAGCATCATATAGCTCAGCAAAATCCTCAAACACTTAAAGGACTCGGGAATACAAAAGTGTAAACACTGCCCACCCTTCAGGCACATCTACAATACAAAGAGAGGATGACAGAAGAAATACGCAATGCCATCAAAGGGTAAACATTTCGCACGTCAGTTGATCCGCTCGTGGCAAGCTTGGCCTGGTCAGTCGTATATAATTATATACAAGAGGTCAACAGGATTGGCAGCTTCAAACTAGAGTTCCCTCATCTTTTGTCAGGCCTTGAAAAGTTGTCAACGCCCTGTTCCGTTTCTCTTGAGCCAAACGCCCGCCCGGCATGCCTGTATACCCCACACGACATTCTCTCCCTTGAGGGTGATACATTTGGGTGGTTAGTGTTGTTGGCGATACGTATAGTCAGTTCCTTCGCTTTAATACTGTATGGTTCCAAATGCAGCAAGGGAAGTCATGCAGGTGACTTAACAAAGCATTGCACATTTTGCAAATGCCATCAAAAACTTTTTTGTGTGTGTGTAAATGATGGGTGAAATCCTGACAATATAACTATATAACCATACATAATATTATCAAAATATACTCACGATTTAAAAAATGTATAAATACATCATTTATAGGAAACATTTGAACTGCAAGAAACGAAACCTCTCATAACAAAGAAGAAAAATAGTAAACTGATCTGTAAGAAATACTTAATCAGTTGGCGTTTTATTTGTCAGTCGTGCAAATTTTCACTCTTTCCCCACTTCCCTCCTCTTCAAATAAATGGAATGTCCAGGTAAACAAATAATTATATTAGGGACACTTTCTCAATGTGTTTATTTAGTCATTCACTTTCTTTCCTGTCTTGCAGCGGATGACAATGGCAAAGCTCAAGAGGTCAGACTGCAGTCATGGGCAGACTACTCTTCACAGCTTCAGGGACTAGAGACACAGCTGAACCAGTGTGTTGTGACCCTCAAAGACAGTGTCAAGTCGGCCATACAGCGCTCAAAGCAAACTTGACTTTGGCTCCGATATTCATATCGTTCCTTTGTTTCTTTGTTCTTTGGTTGTTGTTGTTTTTTTGTTTTGTTTGTTTGTTTGTTTGTTGTTGTTTTTTTCCTTTCCATTGTAAGAGAAATAGGGCACATTGATTCAGATCACCAGTGGTGTGTGTATGTGTGTGTGTGTGTGTGTGTGTGTGTGTGTGTGTGTGTGTGTGTGTGTGTGTGTGTGTGTGTGTGTGTGTGTGTGTGTGTGTGTGTGAAGGTAACAGTAGTGTACCTGTTCGATACAAGAACACATGTCCATATGAACACAGACGCCTACGCACACAAATACAGACGTGTGCACAGGCACACACACACACACACACACACACACACACACACACACACACACACACACACACACAGGCACACACACACACACACACAGGCACACACACGCACATATATACATATAGAGAGAGAGATCTAAACACACACAGAGGTACATACGAACGCACACATGGACTGGTGGGCACACAGATACAACACCTACTCAAGGATTCATGCTGGTGAGTGCACATGCACTGACGCAAGAGTTGCAAAATCGATGAAACAAACGCACAAAAATATATTTTCTCGCACAATTAATCATACGAGACGAAGAGGAAAGAGGAGAAAGAGGTGAGACTAGTTCTAGACAGATTGATAATTTTCACAGACCTGTGGCACTACATGTATTTTCACAGACCTGTGGCACTATGTGGCACTATTTTCACAGACCTGTGGCACTACATGTATTTTCACAGACCTGTGGCACTATGTGGCACTATTTTCACAGACCTGTGGCACTACATGTATTTTCAAAGACCTGTGGCACTATGTGGCACTATTTTCACAGACCTGTGGCACTACATGTATTTTCACAGACCTGTGGCACTATTTTCACAGACCTGTGGCACTATTTTCACAGACCTGTGGCACTATTTTCACAGACCTGTGGCAGTCCACACTATGTGTCCTTATGAAGCAGTCCATCACCGGCTGCACCACTTGCAGAAGGCTATGGACTGCACAGCTGACATCTTGTTGCCGTTCTGACGATTTTACATACCGGTAACAGTCAACTAAAAAGGACCATGATCACCAGTTTAATTGTGTATTTGCCATTTTCTCAATACAAGTCTCAGGCATGGCCCAATTTTGGGCCTAAAAAGTGAAATATTGGCCGTGGTTTCTTAGCGGCAATTTGGTTTTACTTGGTTGGCCATTGGATATAATTGCGTGTGTGTGCGCGTGCGTGCACATGTATGGATCTTAATCAAATTTGGGTATGCATTCAGATCAGATCTGGTCTATGATTGTTATCAGAAAAAAGTAGCAACAGTATAAAATATATCTTTGCAGTATAAATGTAATATTGATCAAGGTAATAAATAACAACAGTATAATAGATATCTATCTGTTAACTGTTCAATTTTCAATCCTTTTTTCCCTACACACATGGTTTATATATATGTGTGTGTGTGTGTGTGTGTGTGTGTGTGTGTGTGTGTGTGTGTGTGTGTGTGTGTGTGTGTGTGTGTGTGTGTGTGTGTGTGTGTGTGTGTGTGTGTGTATCACTGTATGTGTACAGCTGAGGAGGGGATAGGGGAGAAATTGAGTGGGAAAGAGACTGAAATACTTTAAGAAACTTTTTTAAATCTTTGTTTGTATGTAAATTGTGATGTATGATATGCGAATAGTTTATAATTTGTGAGGCAATTTTGATTGTCAAGGTGTTAATGCTGTAATACTGAAGTTATAATGTTTTTCCTGTATATGGATTAGAATTTTTCTGTTTTTATCTTCATTCAAAATATTGATTATAATTTTATGTACAACTACTGCATGCATAAACACACACACACGCATGCAAACATAGCACACGCACACACTCTCACACACACACACACACACACACACACACACACACACACACACACACACACACACACACACATTCTTACAAACACACACGCGCACAGCAACGCACACGCACGCACACACATACTTACACACACACACACACGCACGCAAGCACACACACGCAGCAATATATAAATACAGTATGCCTCTTTATTCATATGAAAAATCTGTTAATCTTTCTTCATTACATAAGTCAGTGTTTAAATTTTAATATTCTGTGGTTTCTTATGTGTCTTCTTACTTGTATAGCTTTAATGTTTGTTGTTATCTTATTGTGTATGTAATTGTGAACATTTTTTATCACCTTTTGCCTTTCTTGCGAAATGTAAAGCGCTGGTGAGCATGTTTTTATATGGAATATGCGCTATACAAATAAACATTATTATTATTATTATTATTATATCAATACAAAAATGTATGAAGAGGTTGGGTTTCATTTCGTATAAGTGAAAATGAGAATATCCAAAACCATTTTGTACATTGCACCTTTCAGATTGTGTAAAAAGAACAGACAATGGACTACTGCAAAGGGGAGGCAAGAGTATGCTTTTCGAATGAAACTAAAAAAAATTACTCGAGTTGCTGTTTATGATTTTTCTGGTAAATGTATACATTCTGTGGCACCATATCACATAATTGACCTCTTACATTGATTATATAATATCAAGGTTCTTTCATAGTTAAGGATGATGAGAATGACATTATTAGTGTACTTAGTAGTCAGGTTATTTAACGTTTAGGAGTACACTGTGCTTGTATGTTTGGAATCTAAGTCTGTTTGGAATCTTAAGTACATTTTTTATAACGTAAATGATAATTATTGCATAATATTAATTATTACTTTAATATTTGGAAGTGATTCAGGACTGTTTATGAACGTAACAAAACACGGGCTATGTGGTTGGATGTATGAAAGTTTCAAAAAATATAAATGTATGCAACGTGTGAAGACCTAAAATGCGGGATGTGTGGTTTACAAATGACGTCAAAAGGTGTGAAAAGATAGATTATGCTGAAAAAGTATCAGAAGTTAAGGCTTTGTTCACAATTTGGCTGAAAAGAAGTATAACCTGTCTAGGAAGAATTAGTTTTACATGTAAAATCTGTGGTTTTATCTGAACAAAACCATCTCTAGATTGTGCTCCCAGATCTCCCTGATTTGTTTGTGAGTAATCTCCATAAAGTCCTTTTCGTTTGTTTGGAATGATAAGCACGATAGAATCAGTGAAAAGCTAACCATAACAGCACACGGAATGGAGCGTACCATAACAGCACACGGAATGGAGCGTACCATAACAGCACACGGAATGGAGCGTACCATAACAGCACACGGAATGGAGCGTACCATAACAGCACACGGAATGGAGCGTACCATAACAGCACACAGAATAGAACGTACCATAACAGCACACGGAATAGAGCGTACCATAACAGCACACGGAATGGAGCGTACCATAACAGCACACGGAATGGAGCGTACCATAACAGCACACAGAATAGAACGTACCATAACAGCACACGGAATAGAGCCTACCATAACAGCACACGGAATGGAGCCTACCATAACAGCACACGGAATAGAGCCTACCATAACAGCACACGGAATAGAGCGTACATAACAGCAGAGAATGAAGTGTTAAACATACCAGTTCATAAAAAAATAAGCGAAGCCTTAAAACATCCTAACTGAGAAAATTTAAACCAATAACCATAAGAGAAAAACGTTTTAAGGTGAAATGTACCATTTTTTTTAATGTAGCTGAAAAGTATGGCTCTAACTATCATCATCATCATCAAGTGCCCTGCTGCATGGCGTTGGCGATCATGGACCTCCATCTGTCTCTATCTCTCGTTGCCCTCAGCATCTCCCCCACCCTCCTCGTCCCCAGCCACTCTGCAAGTCCGTCCAGCATTTTCTCCCTGGGTCTACCCGGTGCTCTCCTTCCCTCCAGCTTTCCCGTTGTGACCAGGTGCTCCAAATCCCCCTTCCTCATAAAATGGCCTATAAAGCTCTAACTATGCGTTACATAAACTTAATGTCAACTTGTTTTGAAAACACACTTTTAAGGCATGTGGATTTGATAACAGTTTCTACTCTGATAGATTTGCTCTCAGAACCAATTTTCTATAATTAAAAAGTAAAGACTGGAAAGAATATTATAGAATTTGAAAGTTGGGTTGAAAAGGGAGTTTACTGCATTGCACATTATTAAACAATAATGGATTATTTATGGCGCATGATGAATTTAATGCACAATGCAATGTACGTATTCATTTTCTTGTTACACTGAACGCAAAATGTTTGATTAAGAAATGTTTGCAAGGAGCAGGAACTAGCATAGCAAATAAAATAGATGTGCATGTGATGTCCTTAGGCACTGAAAGAAATACATTTCATTACCTAAAGGAACACGGGAAAATTCAAACAACAAATGATGCACTTCCGAATTCATGTTGTAAATAGTTAAACACATTAGGAATAAATGTTCCATGGAAAAGGGTGTTTAGGAAAATTCATAAGATACGAGAAACTGATTTGAAATTATTTCATTCAAATACATGTTGTATTTCAGGAATTCCAGGAATTACTGTCATTCTAAAGAAATGGGACTCGTAGAGAACTCTTTCTGTGACTTCTTTAGGAAACAAATGACAACATTGATCATATGTTTGGTAAATGCTTGCACGTTATAAGATTTTTTGAAAGAATTGAAGAATTTTTTAAGTCAGAATGCGTCAACTGTGCGAATATCAGATAAAATGAAAACTTAAACTTACTTGGTATTGATGAAAGCACACACACAAATTCAATATCTGATTTGATAATCCTACTAAGAAAAGTATATCTTTGCATGTATGAATGCAAACTTGATAAAACTTTCCCAAATATCACTTTTTTTTTACAAGATACCTTACAACAATTATATCACATAAAAGAATACAATGTAAAGGTGGCGTGGAACGTGTATACTTTTAGAAAAAAAAACTACCACTTTCACAGATGAAGTTTGATATTATCAATTATTTGCGACCTGTTATATGAATGTTTCGTCAGTGTTTTACTCGTACATATTTCTTCTTATATTTATGTTTTCGGTATTGATGATATTTCATGTTCTTATACTTTATGTTTTGGTCTTGTGATATTTCATGCACGTATGCAGGCCTAGGTCCTTTGATGAAGGTGTGGGTGTCCTATACAATTTATTTTGAAGTCTTTCATCTAGGTGATTTTGCTTAGCTAATAGTTTTTGTCTTTGTATTTCGCTGAAACGAATGAAAATAAGTTCTAGAACTATATTTATTGTTACTTAATTTACATATGGTAAAATTAAACGAAATAATAGTCCTCCTAAATGAAATTTATGACACTGGAAAAGTCCGTAAGATATGTCAAAATCAATTTTCATTGCACTTCCAAAGAAAGCAGGGGCTGTATAATGCGAACTCCATCATACAGTCAGCTTGATGAGTGACGTGACAAAGATTCTATTAATTTAAAAGTAATCATGATGAGGACAAGGAACAGAATCGAAAGAGAAATAGCAAAAGAACAGTGTGGATTTGCTGAAGGGAAAGGAACTTAATGCCATACACAGCCTAAGAACTGTCATAAAAAGATCAGTGGAGTTAAATAAGAATTTATATTTATGTTTTGTTGATTATACCAAGGCTTTGATCAGGTAAGATACGAAGAATTGATCAGCCGACTAAAAAGGCTCAATGTTGATGGAAAGGATCTATGAATGATTAGGAATACGTATTGGGAACATACAGCAGGTATGAGAATAGAAACTGATATAAGCTCTTTCCAAAATATCAAACGAGGGGATAGGCAGGGATGCATTCTGTCACCAGATTTGTTTTCGTTTTACAGGAAAACTATCATGAGAAACCTAGAAGAATGCCCTGGGATACAGATAAACAATCTTCGATACAGATTGGAGGAAAAATTGTAAACAAACTTCGTTACGCAGATGACACCGTTCAAATTACAGAAAATGAAATAGATCTACAAAATTTTGTGAATTTAATAGAAACAGAAAGCTGAATAGCAAGAAGACTGAAGTCATGGTAATCAGTAAAAAAAAAACTAAAAAAAAACGGTCATGCAAAATAACAGCAAATGGTGCAACATTGAGATAAGTTGATAGGTTTTAAATATCTGTGAACAATCATCTCACCAGACAGCAGATGCACATTAGAAATAGCCAGCAGTATCGGGCAAGCCAAAACAGATTCAAGAAAATGAAAAGCGTTCTTACCAACAAATGCCTATCAATTAACATCAGGAAGAAAGTTCTTGAGTGTCATGTAGAACCGATACTGTTGTATGGGTGCAAAGCATGGACAGTCAACACGCAAAGTCAGGACAAGATTGAGGTAGCTGAAATGTGGGTTCTATGAAGAATGTTGATAGGTCCATGGCAACGAAAACAAAGGAAACAGTCTTGAAAGAAGCAAACACAAAAAGAATATAAGTGAAGAAGATTAGGAAAACGCAAGCAACATTTATAGGATATTTTTATGAGGCAAGAGAAATTAGAGCACCTAGTCGAAACAGGAAAGCTGGAGGGAAAAAGACCCAGGGAAAAACTATTGGATGGAGTTGTGGATAAAGACAGAGCGTGAGAGATGCACTTGCAGCGACCAGGGATAGATTCATATGGAGCGCCATGATCGCCAAGAGGAGAGTAGAGTACTCTTTCGCCGCTTTACATTTGTAACACTAACTGGTTAACGTTCAAGTCACTTTCGTTTCCAGAAAGAATGCAGTTATGTCCCTTCAATATCACATTTCATGTATACAGAATTTTCCGCTTGTTTCGTAGATTTGGCTAGCTTAACGGATTCACTATTCAGGCTACGTTTTTGGTGGTGGTTGTGGTGGTGGTGGTTTTTGTTTGTTTGTTTGTTTGTTTTAGCTTCTGGCAGTATTGACTGCGCATATCACAGACTTCTTTGTTTCTCCATGAACCGATTCATTTAAAGTATGACGATGTGGCAATAAACGTGCTGTTGTGAATCATACACCATATTTTTGGCTTTTCGCAGTTAGCATTCAGGAGTGCAGTCCAGTGATGTGTTGGATTTAATTTGAATTTTGGATTTCTGGCTTTAGAGTGGTTATGTTTTATGGTCTGGGCTGTGACCTGGTTTGCATGGTTTTGTTACTAGGTCTGTAACTTATCCCCCTTCCCATTAACGAAAGGCCTGTCACTTATCCCCCTTCCCATTAACGAAAGGCCTGTAACTTATCCCCCTTCCCATTAACGAAAGAGATAGAAATCTCCACATTTCTGGCCCCTTCATTATACAGACTTGCGTATTGTTCTGTGCTTTTATTGTGAATAATGTGCAGTGGTTGGACAAGGAGGTAGGTGGTCTGGGGTAAACGAAGAACAAAATGGAATTAACACAGCAAACAAAGCAAATTCCAGTGTTTAAGAAATATATCACACCCCAGTACTCTCAGCTAGTTACACATACTTGTACAGGCAGATATATACTGTTTCTTAAAACAGCATGAAATTAGACTGACTTAAGAAATTCAATGTCCAAATGCCTTAAATTCTCATGGTTTTTCCCCCCTTCGTTGATTTGCTAATTTTATTCTTCACATTTAAGATTACTGCCATTCTCTTCCGGCTTTTATGCAGTGTTTTCCATTACTTCACAGAATTGTGACTGCGTAGTTTGCTGTTGTTATTATCGTTTATTTCACCATTGATATAGAGATCTCTTTAGTCTAAGAATTATCCTGCTTCGTTTTCAGGCTACTTACTGCAGTTCGTTTTATCGATGTCCGACTGTTTTTAAATCTACACTTTTTCATTTGCTCAAATTATACCTTTTTAAACGTTTACATTCCATGCATGTTCATGATCTGTGATCTCTCTTTGCACGGTTTTTGATATTGCTATATTCAGTGTTTAGAATATTCAAACAATACACGCATTTTGGGATATGTGGGAATAACCTCATTGAAATTGATACCAGTTGTTCCCCTTGACTCTGAAGTTAATTGTGATACACACACACACATGCTTAATTTCTTCCTTTCTTTTTCTTTGTTGTTGCCTGTGTATTCACTACCGTTTGTGTAGCAGTAAGAAACTACTGAAATTGGCAATGTGACAGATGGGTTGTGACTACAAATACTGCTTGGAGTTTAGTGTAATATAACGTCTGCTAATCAACTGGAAAATGCAAAAAGAAGAAAAATTGACCCCAAAATGATGCAGAAAAAGTGTAGACATAATTGTGTAATTCACTGAAATGTTTAAAGCCTACAGCTTGGATTTGAATCGAAAATGTGATTTTGTCAGTTTGTTACAGATTTTAATAGTTGATCTGCTGCTCATTAGAGTATGGCTGAAAAAAATTTAAGGTGAACATAATGTTATGTTTATAAAGATAGGTTTTGTTAAAATGGAAGTAATGTGATATGTAATTGTGTGGTGTTATTTTTTTTTCATGTTTGATCAATCGTAATGCCGGGCGCTAATCTCATTTGGAAGAATGGTGAGTGAGCAAGGGATGTGCTGAGTTTGTGTTGTGTGCAATGCCAGCATGTTGCGGTGAGCACAGAGGATTAGGATAAACCCGTGTGAAATCTGATCAGGCTGATTTTTTTTTTAAAAAAGAGATATTTACCATACACATGGCACCTGTGACGTTAGTGCATATGGAATTCGTTCCGAGCGCGGAGACATCATCTTGAAAAACTGAAACTGAGTTTGTGGGTGTATGTACTTTTGCGCGAGACTGTGATTGCGTGTTCCGGTACGAGTAGTTAGTGTACCGAATAAATTGTTGTTTGTATAGTAACTACTTTTACGAGCGTTGTGTTTTTATGTGATTGTCTTTGGAGGGGAACCTTGTACGGGCGGTGTGTTTCATCAACTCAGGCCATAGCGACAGTCATCTTGCTGTAAAAGATCACTTTTATGTTGGATTGTTATTCTTTTGTTTTAATGATACAGCAAACTCTCTTGTTGAAAAGATGTTGTGCCATACAATTTTTGTTGGATTTTTACGCTTTTTTCATGCAGTCGTTATGTTCATTTTATCATCATATCATTGTTTTTGCTCCTATTTTTGTGTGTTGCGTTCATTTTCCTCATTGTTATTAATTGTTGTTATAATGCAGTTGTTCTACACACTGACATAAATATTAGTTTTCGTTTATTTATCTGTATGTATTATTCTTAACTTCACAGTTCCGTGGCGAGTTAGTAATATAATCTATTTGTGAGTCAGTTTTTATTATAAATCATTCTTGTATAATGCTTTTCCTTAAAATCAGTTGGATTCACTGTGCATAAGGCATAGTCAGACTTGTTAGTAGACACAGTGAACGCCAACTGTTCAGGGAATGACCACATTCCACTCTGTCGCTGAATGGTCTGCATCTTTGGTGGGCGTGCATATTTGATGATTTCATGTTTTCATAAACCATGCACTGACATGACTCATGGGATCTTAAACGTACATATTTCATATTTTGCAATCGTATACACACGATGGAAGTCTATGATCGCTAACGCCATACGGCAGGGCACCTGATGATGATGATGATACACACAATGTGAGGTTTTTCTGCACACATCTTGATCAGTGTGATGGGAAGTCTTCACCCTGTACCCATCATGTGGACCTGTCCAGGCCGGTCAAACACAGGACCTTTCGACTGGAAGTCAGACGTTACCCACAGGACTACTATGTCCGCCAAATTTTACCGAACTCTCTACATTCTTGACCTACTGACGAATGGTCTGAACAAAAAGTCAGCAAAATGACTGTCCTGTGATATTTTTGTGGGTTTTTTTTTAAGAGTTATACTGGGTACGTGTTTTGTACTTTATACTGCAATATGTTGAAGCATCCTACAAATGTTTTATTAAACGTGCATTACTGTCTATATACCTATATTTTTGTTCTTATGTAGCAAAAATAAATAATCCCAACTGTGTTTGTGTCTTGTAATAATTTGACCTGTCCGTTATTTTTTTCCTGCCCAATCTTTTGCACTGTTTGCGTCAGTGTGCCGACGTCACGTGTTTGGGCTGTCCAGTAAACCTCCAAAACTGTGACCACCATTGGAGTGGGTCATGACGGCCACAGACCCCGTGATAATTGTTCATAGTGCTGTAACGATACTTGATGGTGAAGACGATAGTAATGCTGCTATAGAGTTCCACTGTGGATTGAGATTGTGTGACAGGGCTATACTCTCCTCTTTGTAGGTTCCTTTCATAAATATCGTGACATCGACAAGGTTCGAGAGATGCACACTCCTGCTGTTTTGGTCCAGAAATTTAAGCCGCACATACAATGACGTGTCCAAACAGTGGACAAGACTGGACTGGTTGTGTGGTCCAGTTTTCCCAGCGAGCCAGTAGCACTCTTAACTCCACGTAGGAATCACAGCTGAGGCCGAAAAATTCCATCATGATCTGGAACGATTGCATTTAAACTACGATGTTCAGTCAATAGATTTTTGCCCAAATCATTTTGCCACAGTGATGGTTACACTTATTATTGTTGTTTGATATATAGATAAAGCAGATACGCTCACACACTATTATCATCATATATCATTTTCAGGTAAACATTTATAGTGTAGCGACATGAAAAAGATTATGACAAAATTTTCAAGTAAACGTTTATGCTGTGCTGATATGAAAAAAAACAAATGTCACTACGAAATTTTCAAATAAGCGTGTATGATTTTCTGACATAAAAAAGGTTATGCAGGAACGAAATTTTCAATTAGATATTTATCGTGTGTCGACACTGAAAAAAAGATCATAAAGAAATATTTAAGATAATTCTTGATATAAATGAGATTTGAGTTCAGTGTAACAGAATGGTTTGTTCAACTGTTCAGTCCATCAAGGTCTCTGTAGTATCTAAGTGTAAGATAATGTGGCCAGTTTTGGGTCACTGTGATCCCATACGTTTTCTACAAGGACTCTTCAAGTTTCTATGCATGAATCTCCCCCAGAAAGTGTTCTTCAAAGGTGGAACCAGTCAGTGAATGGGTCCTGAATTAACTGTAGGTCCTCCTTTATTTTTTGGTCACAAAGGTGCTCAAATGAAAATGAGACGCCATTTATGAACTAATTTGTACCCAGAGACTCGATCGCAGATTTCATATTAAAATGTACAGTTTAAATTGATCCAAAAATAAGCATAATTTGCTTGTACGTGCACATGCACAGCGTGCTCACACACGCACACACACACACACACACGCACACACACACACACACACACACACACACACACACACACACACACACACACACAGCGTGACCCAGGTGTAGTCAACACCAAATGAGAGCGAAGCAAAACAGCACAGTTCAAAAACAGTGAAGCCTGCCTGGGAACAAAGCAGAAGAAGGAAAAAAATGTAGCTTAAACAGACAGTTGACAAGCTATTGAAAACAGGAGAACCCTTAAGGAACACTCATAGAGATGGAGCCAGGTCAGGCAGACACAAGCACAATACAAACAAGCTGACCGAACATTGAAGATGATGGCAAGAGCAAATAATTGAGCACGCATGGACAGCCTTGCAAGCCAGGCAGAGATGAAGCCAGCAGAGGAGAGCAAAGGCAACAGACAAGATCTGTCTCACGGAAGCACCAACACACTGATGGAAAAACAAACAAGCAAGACTTCTTACATCAGAAGCAGAACAAGAAGCTGATTACTTCAGTGAAGTTTTGAACAGGTCACCATCAAAGACAGAACCTAACAAACAAGAAGCAAAGAACGACCTTGATACAGGTATTACGCCAGCAAAGAGAGAATAAAAATATCTTCCCTCAGCCAAAAGATAGATAAGTCCCTGGACAGGACAACGTCAGCCCTCCGTTGTTCAAGACGGCCCCAGAATTAGCAGCTAGAATTCCTTGGACGGCAAAGAGAAGAAACAAGATAGTCTTAAGGGAGGCAGGCACAAAAAGAACATAAATGAAGAAGATTAGGAAAAGACAAGCAATACTTATAGGACAGTTTATGAGGCAAGAAAAATCAGAGCTCCTAGTCACAACAGTAAAGCTGGAGGTCAAAAGAGCCCCAGGTAGTCCCAGGGAGAAAATATTGGACGGATTTGCAGAGCGGTTAAGGACAGAAAAGATGGGAGATATACCGACAAGCGACAAGGGATAGATTCGATTGGAGGACCACGATCACCAACGCCTTGTAGCAGGGCACATGATGATGATGATGATAATTGTATCATGACTTTCTCAGAAATTTTATTGTTGTGTAGTTGAGTTAAAGCACGTAGTTGGTTAGCTTGGCTAACAATGATCATATTTTCTGACAAAGCTAGGCTATAGGTAGGCTCTTGTCTATGAGCCAAGAAGGAAGGGTCAGAGGTTTGTTTGTTTTTTTATTTTGACTGACTTGTGGTTTTCCATAACCACTTTGTTGCAGAGGTGTGTGTGTGTGCGTGTGTGTGTGTGTGTGTGTGTGTGTGTGTGCACATTTGGTTCGTTCCATTCCTGTAAAGTGCAACAAACATGCTTTTTGTATGGACTGTTTGCGCTACATAAGTGACAATAGTAGTAGTAGTGTAATAATAGTAGTTGTATAAGTAGTTGTAGTAGCAGCAGCAGCAGCAGTAGCTGTTAAAGCAGTAGTAGTAGTGCCTTCGTTTTGGCATCCCCTTAGGCAACGTGTGATGTTGCTGTTTCAGGCTGAGGTTCAGTGTGTATAGCGTGATGTCGGGTAACTGTCTGTAATGGCCTTGCTTGAGAGAGAGAGAGAGACAGACAGACAGACAGACTCGCGGGAAGATATTTTACTGGAGGTTTTTATTTGATAAACCCATCGTCGTAGGGAGGAGAGACATGCAGCGTTTTCTAAAACGAGAGATAGGCCTGGTTGGTATTAATCGTGAATTTTAGATTGTTATGGAAAGCACTATACCGACGTTTCAGACAGGTCTGTATTTGTCATGACACTATGCTGTTCATGAATTAATTTTCTTTTCCCTCCATATGGTGGTCTGGCACACCGAAGGCATCCACACAGTTGACGCGGGTGTGAGAATTATCCCCTCCTTGCCACGGTTTAAATTCTTTTGTCATTAGAGATAAATATCTACATTAGAGATAAATATCCACAGCCCTGGCGCATGTTCATTGTGTATTACATATATAACCTTATGCCAGTTAAGACGATTAATTTTGAAATATGTCTGACTGTGGCGAGTTGCTCGGCCGATGTAATGTAATTTAAACTATGTGTATTGAGTTCTGTTTAAACCATCAACCAGCATACACAGACTGATTGGCAAGGGTATGTAAGTTTTGACGGTGTTTTTCACTCCAAAATGTGAAAGGAGAGTGGCTAAGTAAAACGTTATGACTCGCCATCCGTTTTGGAGGTGATGCTGACCTGCCTTGTCAGCTTTAGTTGCCAGTTTGGTGTCTGACCCGCTATGATATGACATCTGGTGGACACTGGCGGCAACGTCCCGACCACTCCAGCAATTCTGGGAACACTCCAGCTACCAGCAACCGTCCTCGCCGATGGTGCACACACACAGACAGTACTTACAGCATGCGCTCGGGTGTAGACATATCGTGACTTTACTGGCAATTAATCTCATCAGATGAATCAAACGTCCTCAAAGCCTCAAAACACCAGAGTAACCAGTTTGTTTCTTCCATGTACAGAAGACGGATATCCACCACCCAAGCGTTGACTGTACTGAATTTGTAGCATCACGAAATTAATGAACTATCATAAGCTGTGTTCATGTGTACGGACACTAACCCTAGAATCTTACAACGTGAAATGCGCTGTAAAAATACAGTTCCTACTTGGAAAGTGATGTTCTTGTTTTAGAAAAATTCAAGAAAGTTATTCAACAGCCTTGACCTTTGGCAACTTTTTTTTTTACTTTTACGATGCCACTACCTCGATGTTGCACTAGTAACTCAACATATGATTGTTGAAAAAGAGCTATTCATATGTAATAAGCTCTAGTAATAGATTTTTCCATATAAGAGAGTACCAGTGCCACTACTTGCCACTGATAACTCAGTGTAGGATTTTTGAGACAGTTATTCAAAGGTCATAAGCTTTAATCATACACTAATGTATGATTAAAGCTTATGACCTTTGAATAACACTATGTCTTTGTAAGAGTGCGCCAGCGTTGCTACCTTGTTGTTGCACTGGTAACTCAGTGTATGCTTGTTGAGAAGTTATTCTGAAGTCATAAGCTCTAGTAATACAGTTACCAGTACCACGACATTGATGTTGTACTGGTAACTCAACGTACGATTGAGACAGTATTCGTCAGTCAGAGGTTCAAGTTATACATATATTTTCTCTGCAAGAAAGTACCAGTTTTAAAACAGTAAGTACTTTTCAGGCATGGACATTCATCTGTGTGATAGCCCCATTCACGTTAAAGCAGGCAGCAATGTCCATTCTGCAAGCAGAATATTGTGGCTTGTTGTTGTCACTCAAGGGACTGGATGGGATCGCTTTTGTTGTGCTCAGGATGGACGTTTCTCTTCATAGTTTACTATGGTCTTCAGTTACCTCTCTGAAGGAGATGGGTGTTGTGGTCGTAGTCTGTCTGTGCCAATCCAACGTACTCTGGACGTAATATATTGTGGCCCCTGATAATGGTTTTCCGACAATGAAACCTGATGTTCATAAACAAGGACATAAGACCGGTCCTGAAGAAATTGATGTACATTTTGTTTACCTTGCTTGTCGTGAACAGATGTCAGTGAAAGATGTTGTGATCTTATTGTATATGTTTGCTATTCTGTGCAGTTCTGTTCGTATTACAGATATGTTAATCTTTATGTTGAAAACCAGCAAACACAAGAAAACTGATTGTTTATATTTGAAGACACTCACACAACTCACCCTTTCTCCATAAAAACAACAGACATTTTACAACAGACACACCCAGGCAAGGGATCGAACGAAAGGCTAATAACGAGATTGTGGCCGACGAAAGATCGAAAGACACAAGATTATATATGATGGGAGACTGAACGACAGAATATCGCCCCACAGACAGCAGATCGATGCCAGGGAAGATAACCCACAGCCTATCCATGTATCTGGCCTGACTGACAAATTAATGATGAGAAGACACAGATGGAAATCAACAACTGTCGACTGAAGAACCGAGAGTCTGGAAATATGAAATCAGCGCTATAAATATGAACTAAATTCAATCCAAGTCTGTCTGTCAGAGTTAAGATGTAAAGGATTCGTTAAACACATCGATCTCAGAGAAGTTTCCCAGTTTTTGGCTTGTAAAGGGTGTGTGTGGGTCAAGCGCGTAAACTTATAATTCACAGCAGAGCAAACTTTAGAATAATTATTTATTTATTTGTTTATCTATCTATCTATTCAAAAATGTTTATGATTTATTTATTCATTTATTTATTTATGTCTGCATTTTTTCTTCGTTTGGAATGAATGGAAAGTAAGACAAGAAAACATAGGAGAACAGGTTGTTTCCCAAGACAAAAAGTATTTGTTTCTGCCTTCAGGAAAAAGTTCGATTTAAAGAATCTTGGACTCGGCATTCTTAAATATCTAGATGCAGGACGATTTCAAAGTAGACTATTCATTGTATCACAAGTCATTTCGTGGCGATTTGTGTGTGTGTGTGTGTGTGTGTGTGTGTGTGTGTGTGTGTGTGTGTGTGTGTGTGTGTGTGTGTGTGTGTGTGTGTGTGTGTGTGTGTGTGTGTTTGTGTGCAAGAGAGAGGAAGAGAGAGATTGATTGGAGTTTGTTGAAGAAGGTTCATCGTACTCCGGCAGATCCATATGCTCTCCGCCTACATCTGCCAACGATTATCTGGCAGACTCCTTGAACCTGCTCAAAAACCTACGTGCTGGCAAGGTCTTGAAATGGGGAGGAGAACGGGCCAAGGGAGCTAAGAAACACCAAGTTGACGCCAGTACAATTAGCAAAAAGCATTAGGAAGATGGGCAGCGAACACACAGTTTTTATACCTGCCGGATGGGATCGAACTGGAGACTTTAGATTTTCAGTCCACAACTCTAATACAAGAACCAAAGGCGGTTTGTCTGAGGGTCAAAACCAAGACTCGTGCATTACCAGCATGGTGAGCTAACCAACACTTAATGGCTGACTGACGATCCTTATTTTCTACCGGTAAAGATGATGACACAATGCAACAGTACTTGATCAATTTTCCTTGTCTGCCGTTGTAAAGAAACAGTCATTTTGTGTTTCTTGGGGGATATTTTTGTGACTTTGCATTCATTTCTTGCGTCTTTGAACAACAACAACAACAACAACAACAACAACAACAAATCTTAGACCGTTTCCACGGAATAGTTCATAACATTTCTTATCGGTAAGCGAAAGCTTAGCAGACTGATCAGACTCAAAAATGGACAACGCTTACTAAATTCAAACCTGGAAGTAAAAAAACTGAATTTAGCTACTGTTCATCATTCTTGTATTGAATTGTATCCTCTTAAAAGTCTATCAGACCCAGTTTGTCATGTTCTTGGCTGTATTTACATCAAAACTTTAAGTACAGAAATAGCGCTCCGACCTATACTGACACATTATATGCTTATCTATTCACTGTATATGCTCTCATAATCGAGCACTCTAGCCGTACAGAATCTACGAAGAAATCATATTGTGAATTTTGTTATTATTGGTATTATCATTATACTGTTGTACTGACTGGTTAATTTCGTGATTGATTAACTGATTAATCAATCATTTATTCAACCCACAGTCGTAATATTTGTTCGATTATTCTGTCGATTCAACAATGATTTTGTCTGTGTCTCGTCTTAGTTCTTTTGTCGCATACGGCTATGTCCAGTGTCATTAACTGACCATCTGTTTCAGTCTGTGACACGGGTTTTGTCTCCTTGTGTTTTGTCTTTTCTCCACCCCCTTCCACTACCACGTCCCATTCCCAGTAACGTGGATGTGTGTGGTACATACCGTCACTACACGTCCATTCCCAGTAACGTGTGGTGTGTGTGGTACATACCGTCCACTACCCACGTCCCATTCCCAGTAACGTGTGGATGTGTGTGGGTACTACCGTCCACTACCCACGTCCCATTCCCAGTAACGTGTGGATGTGTGTGGTACATACCGTCCACTACCCACGTCCCATTCCCAGTAACGTGTGGATGTGTGTGGTACATACCGTCCACTACCCACGTCCCATTCCCAGTAACGTGTGGATGTGTGTGGTACATACCGTCCACTACCCACGTCCCATTCCCAGTAACGTGTGGATGTGTGTGGTACACACCGTCCACTACCCACGTCCCATTCCCAGTAACGTGTGGATGTGTGTGGGTACATACCGTCCACTACCCACGTCCCATTCCCAGTAACGTGTGGATGTGTGTGGGTACATACCGTCCACTACCCACGTCCCATTCCCAGTAACGTGTGGATGTGTGTGGGTACATACCGTCCACTACCCACGTCCCATTCCCAGTAACGTGTGGATGTGTGTGGGTACATACCGTCCACTACCCACGTCCCATTCCCAGTAACGTGTGGATGTGTGTGGTACATACCGTCCACTACCCACGTCCCATTCCCAGTAACGTGTGGATGTGTGTGGTACACACCGTCCACTACCCACGTCCCATTCCCAGTAACGTGTGGATGTGTGTGGTACACACCGTCCACTACCCACGTCCCATTCCCAGTAACGTGTGGATGTGTGTGGTACATACCGTCCCACCGACATTTTGTTGTGCAGTCTACGTACTCCATATTCGGTTCGTATCCCTGCTGGGTACTTTCGTATTTCCATAAGCCACCGAACATAGACATACATGGCTAGCAGGATCTTTAATGAGTGTGTTTGATGTTTTTCGTCCTTCATGCAGAGGCATATGTGGCTAACAGGATCTTTAATGTGTGTGTTTGATGTTTTTCGTCCTTCATACAGAGGCATATGTGGCTAACAGGATCTTTAATGAGTGTGTTTGATGTTTTTCGTCCTTCATACAGAGGCATATGTGGCTAACAGGATCTTTAATGAGTGTGTTTGATGTTTTTCGTCCTTCATACAGAGGCATATGTGGCTAACAGGATCTTTAATGAGTGTGTTTGATGTTTTTCGTCCTTCATACAGAGGCATATGTGGCTAACAGTATCTTTAACTTTACATGTATCAATGACCCCTTCTGAAACATCCAAGTATTCGTATGGACACAAACGTCAGGCTTATCAGTACAATGTTTGTGCCTACACCGACTTACCAGGACATTAAACAAATACTTGAGTGAAAGATCATAACTATGAGACGAGATGTCTTGGAAGAGCAGCAGACAAGACTAACAGAGACATGACTAAGAAACAAAGAGATCCAGGAAATGGTTGGAACAAGCATACATCACACAACAGGGGATCAAATGGTTTAACCATCTGACCAGGACACCGGACAACCATCCAGCCTTTCCAACTTTCACCATCAGGTGCTCGAGCTTCAGATCCAGAAGAAAGCCATAGCGGCGCCAGACAAAGGGACTGGCAGACACGGCCCACATCTACAGCATGACAACACCAGGCCTCCCCTCTACCTGCAGATCGAAAACTTCATCTTCCAGACACACCTCCCGGTACAAGCAGGTAGAAAAAGTCAGTAAATCAAGCAGCCTGAGTAATTTGGGTAAGTCCTCAGATGTTATACCCTAAAAAAAATTCTGGGCGTAATTTTCCACTAAGACAAAGATGGAATTGCTAATAGATGTTTACACATCGAAATACTGTTACTAAAAAATATCTGTTTGTGTCTCTTCAATTTTTGAAGAAAGAGCACAAAACAAAACAAAACAAAATCAAAATTCTGTGAATGGTCCGATATCAGAACACTGTCATCAGTATTGTGCTGCGTGCTGTCGGGTTTCGTACGAGCTGGTCCAGTACTGAAACTACGGTTTTTATATAAGACTTTTTTACAGAGTCACAAACATAGCAAAAGGAAAAGGCAGCTCACAGTCACAAGTGCTATTATGGAGGGGAAAAAAACACATTTTTTGAAGTCTGCAAAGATTTACATAAAACAAAAATGCACGATCAACATCATTTTATACATGCACAAACTGACAGTTGTGACTCAGAAACTGCAAAGTTTGTTGTCATCTAGGATCACATAGCCCACAAGCAAATTAGAAAGCTTTCTGATAATGTGCACACTATCTTTTGACAGCAGCTGCCTTCATAGTCTTCCATAATGTCTTTGACAGGTCATTACGTGAACTCACTACATGAAACAACATGGTGAACACCATACCACGTCCAGTTCACTTTTATGTACCAAAGAAATACAAATTATGACATTTTAAATCAGTAGATTTATGGATGGCCCTCATCTTGTAATTTGTCTTTGAGGGAGGACAGAAGTGATAACGAAAACAATAATCTGGCAGTATCTAGCGGCTTTCTATCAAATAATCAGAAAAAAAGGAAACTGTCGGAGAAATGAAATTTTACCTAAATTGTTTCATCTATCAACAAAAGCAGATTGTCTTTTTCATGCTTAAACCTGTAGCCTCGTTTTAACACAAAAAACACATGTCAACGCAAACGCCTACATTGCCTTTGAGAACCAGAAGACCTCAACTACTGCTCTGTGCTTTCTGCTCTGTTGACAATGTTCTTGGCACTGTTAGCAACGGACTGCAGTGTTAACTGAGGACTGATTACAGGTTTTCATGTCGTTTTAAGTCACACCAGCAGATTCCAATCCCTACTTATTTGCACCATTCACCAATAAACCATTCAGTGTGACCAATCATATCAACAAGTAGTTCCTACAACCATTGTTTGCATCTGTCCTCTTTGGTTGTTTCTGAACAGATGAAGCAAAACCGTCAGGATCCGATAATTGTCCTCATGTGGATGCTGTCTCCTGGCCTCAGTCTTCTTTAGTTCTATTTTGAAGCTCTTTCTTTGATGCCGCCAACTTGGTTTGTAAGGACGTGAAGTTATTGTTTCAGATTGAGCTCTCTCCTTTCCCGGAGAAACCCTTGTAGTGGAAACTGGGATGGGTGCAAGCATGAACACAGGAATTCTGATGGCAACTGAAATGAAATCAGCATACACGTTGTCTTTTGGCTGCTGGAGTGATGTTTGTATTGCGTTGCTTTTACATATGAACACTTCATAGTGTCCAATAGTCACCAGGACATACTAGCTGGGATACAAATGACATCAAGTATCTACACATAATACCAAACAGATGATCTTGCAGTAGTAACGCTCTTTTTTCAACGTGATCTGTAAGTCTGCAATGTCTGCCAAAATTTGTCTTCACACTATTTGCGAATATTTTGTGACAGGTTTCTCTTAAATGTAGGCTTGGGAATATCAGTGTGTAGGTGTCATTCAGGCCCTGGTCTCCATTTCTGAAGGACATTACAGCTCTCTCCATCGCCACTGTTTCTATTGTCTGCAACGACCAACGTAATAGCTATCACTAAAGTGCAGAAAGAAAGTTTATGTAGACTGTTCAGACCAATGGACAGAGCTACGTACTCAAAATTTGTTATCTCCACTTCAGACCCATCCACAGCTTCAAACTGACTTGATCAGTTTAGCGTTAGCAGTGAATCCAGGCATTTTTTCCACGCTTCTTCAAACACTTTGTCACACATGGACATTTGAGCAGCAGACTCAAGGAGTCTTCCAGATCATCACTGGCAAACTTGGATGGAGCACACATGGGACTGTACGAGTGTGACGATACCGTAATTTTTGGAAAATTATAATCTCCGTAAATTTAATGCAAAAGGGGAGTTTCTCATGCCAAGTTAGCGAATGTTTCAAATTGTTCTCTTCCACTAACAGAGAAAAAAATCAAGAAAGTATGAGATATAGGCCTATATATTACTTTACAAACTGCACCACCGGACATGGATCGGCACAATGTCCACTTCGTGTAAATAAGGTTAGACATGCACACGTCGCTAAAAAAAAAAAAAAAAAAAAAAAAGCAATGGCTGATCACATTACATTGATACTGGTTTTAGTTTCTGAAGATTTAATTGCATTTTTCCGATGTGACTTGGGTCTTCTAGACTAGCGGTCGGTGACTGTGTTCATGACCGCACTATGATAGCAATGATGGTAAAAAGGAAAAGATCCACCGGTTTCTTCTCTGACGTCATCACGGTTCCCACAAAATGGTCGTAAGAAAGCAAATTTTGAAATACTGGACCAATCACAAAGTTTCATACAAGGTGTTTCTGAAATTTTAAAAGTCCAGTTAACAATATCTACCGGACTCACCCTACAGTTCAACCTAACTTCTATGTTGCGCCACTTGCCTTTCCCGCTATCCCTCCATTTCATATCATACTTTTTTTGCTATTTTATCGTATTACTGAATGTAATTGTATAATGTACTCTGCCTGTTATTTGACGTGATTTGTGACAATATTTTCATCATGTTTTGTCGATATTTGTTTACCTGTAGGCCCCTGCTGACATATACACAGGTAGTGTGCTTTGATACTTGGTAATTTACAATAGACATTTTAATTTCCTGTGGAATAAAGGCTGGATGTAGAAAAGCGTGTACAGCGCTTATTTATTGCCCTTGAAATAAAGATTGATGTGATCTTATCCTTAATGTCTGTTTACTTATACACCTATACAAGAAGGAGGTTCAGACATTACCAGGTCTGAAAATATACTGACTTGAGAGGTAGATTCGAACTCCAGCTATCCCGTAGAAGTCTGAAGGTCTAATCACCTAGCTATTGCGCCTGTTTGTTTTGTCTTTCGCCCCATGTCACCATCTTCACATGACTGCAAGGCAGATTCATTTTACGTGGTTAGTTCACTACAAGTTGCACTCATTCTCTACTTGTGTGGTGTTATTAACAAACCACGCCCACTCCCATTTTGCGCAGTATGAAGTGTCCCTTCGGACGAATATATAAGAGGAATAAAACACAGTGAACGCAGTCAGTACTACATGTGGTACATTTTGTGTACTTGTGACCTTGTCATAAACTAGCAAGCCACGCGCACTTTCATTTGTGCAGTATCGATTTACCATTGGGGCGAATATATAAACCGAATGAATTGTGTATAAGGTGAATGCTCTCTCTCTCTCTCTCTCTCTCTCTCTCTCTCTCTCTCTCTCTCTCTCCTCTCTCTCTCTCTCTCTCTCTCTCTCTTTCATACACACACGCGTGCATGCTGTCGGGCGCTCACGTACACACACACACACATTCGTCTAGAAGCACATATGTGAATAGACGTTAAAAGAAATAACGAACGCGCGCGCGCGTGCACACACACACACACACACACACACACACACACACACACACACACACACACACACACACACACACACACACACACAAATACAGAGAGAGAGAGAAACACACACACACAGAGGGAGAAAAAGAGAGACATCTTTCATAAAGTGGGAAAGCCTGTTGAAAAAAAAAAAAAAAAACTCTTCCGTTAGATGATCCTGAAATACTTCACACTCCCCGTCGGTAGATAAGTTCCTAATCCTGAAATACTTCACACTCCCCGTCGGTAGATAAGTTCCTAATCCTGAAATACTTCACACTCCCCGTCGGTAGATAAGTTCCTAATCCTGAAATACTTCACACTCCCCGTCGGTAGATAAGTTCCTAATCCTGAAATACTTCACACTCCCCGTCGGTAGATAAGTTCCTAATCCTGAAATACTTTATACTCCCCGTGTGGTTCATGTCAAGAAAGTTGTGGTGTTTCATCTTTCACAGACTCCGACTGGTGGGAGATACTCAGGACTACTTGCCCTACAGACAGGGCAACTCTCTCTCTCTGTCTGTCTCTGTCTGTCTGTCTGTCTGTCTCTGTCTCTCTGTCTGTCTCTGTCTCTCTCTGTCTGTCTGTCTGTCTCTGTCTCTGTCTCTCTCCCCGTCTGATTTGCTCTGTCCCTTATGTATGCAAGCTGAAGAAGACAAAATACACTTTGTCCTGTGTTGTCCAGCTTTAGATGAAATCCGTTCAAGGTTTATCCCTCAAAAGTATTAACTGCCCAAATAAGTTTAAATTGTTTGTTAATGTGTTCAACTTGTTTCGATTATATTAAGAATTTTGGTTTGTTCCCGCTTAAAGCAGCTAAAATCATGGAAATTGCTTTATCGTAATATACAGTTCATTTTGTTGTTGATTGTTAATCCTGTATGATGTGCTATCTGCTTATTTCATTATACTTACAAGCACCTCTTTAGTAGGGGCTATGGCCTTTCTTGAATGAAAATAAAATTCTAAAAAAATTCTCTCTCTCTCTCTCTCTCTCTCTCTCTCTCTCTCTCTCTCTCTCTCTCTCTCTCTCTCTCTCTCTCTCTCTCTCTTCTGAGTGCATGCCAGCGTTTGTGCATATGGTTCTTCTTGCATAGAAGACAGATGTATTCTAAGTTTCATTGTGTGGACTCACTAGTGACGCAACATGACAGGCAGCGGGTTCCAGCGGGTGCTACAACAACATCTTGGCGTACTTGTGGTGAAGTCCTTGCTGACACATTCTTGATACAATGCGCACAAGTCGCTGTGACCTACATTTGGATGATGCCCAATCAAACACATGTGTGTATATACATGCTATCCACACGCTCTACACACCCCAGTCAGATTTGGTTACAACATCAAAACCACTTAGAATTTCATACTCATTCGTTTCATGCACACACACACACACATACACACACGCACAACACACACACACACACACACACATAGCCTACACACACGCACAACACACACATACACACACACACACATACACACACACGCACAACACACACACACACACACACGCACAATACACACACACACAATACACACATACATACAACACACGCACACACACACGACCGCACGCATGATCACGCTCACTTACACTCACACACATGTAGGACGGAATTTTTTCTTTCTTTCCTTGTGCAATCATAAATAATTAATATTTGTTCAGTTTACAAAAAGTCTGTCGTGAAAGCCAGGTGGGCGTAAACGTTGAGCTCCGCCTTCCTGTGTGACTGCACAGACTCGCAAGGGTTATACAGTAAGTTGGTTCGAGAAAAACATTGTGTATGCCGCCTCCAGGCCACCCAGCTGTAGACAGGTATCCGCCCTCTTCAGGGTTGTGGAAGTAACGCAGCGAAGGACAGGAGAGGGGCAATACCCTCAAAATAATGGCTCCCCTACGACCTCTGGTTATGGGACATTTTTTTCTAAGGTTATTTGCTTATTTGGGGGGGGGGGGGGGGGAGAAGAGAGAGAAACAGAGAAAGAGACAGAGATAGAGAGCACGGTTGAAAATCACTTGCACATTAATGGGAAGCGAGCGTTCAGGCATTTCTTATTTCCCTCAGTTGGGAAATGAAACCCTTGGTAACCCCCTCTCTTCAACATATGTAAGCTTGTCTATGGGCTAATATCTATACCGTTAGACAATTCCATTTTATATGGTTTCATTTCCCTTTGGTCATGGCATCACGGGAGAACGGGAGGATTTCTTCTGCATTTCTGTCGGAGTTATTTCATTGACCACAACGTCTTGTATCGAAGGGAAACAAACAAAGGAGAAAACAAAAAGTTTCTTCTTACAAAGCCAAAATGAAGGAAGAGGGGGGTGGAAATAAATAAAAAACAAGTAAGAAAACAAACAAGACCCTCCCCTCCCATGATACTACGACAAAAATGTGAGGAAAAGAAACTGAAAGATGTCTTCCTTTTTCTTTTCAAGTGCATGTCGCACGCGTGTGTTGTGCGGAGAGTGGGGGTTGGAGTGGTGGCGCATACTGACGTACGTGCGTATGTGTACTTAACAGAACGAGCTGCAGCAATCTAATCAATTTATGACCATCTAAGGTATTTTTATAAGTGTGAAGTAAACTACGTACTATCTGTTGGAAACTGGTCCCTGATCACAACTCCACAGTGGGCGTTTAAAACCATAAATCGTGTTGTCTAGATGAGTAAGAAAAGATCTATGAAGATCAACCACACAACAGCATTAGTTACAGTTAGAATAGGAGCATCGTCAGATCACTCCACTGACAGAAAGGGACGACTACTACCCTCTGTACACACATCAGCAAGTGGTCCTGATGAGGATCCCGGCGCAACGGCCACAACTGTCTCAACGTCCATATGAACCACAAGTTCAAACTGACGCCATCACCATACAACCCCTGTGGTCAAGAAGACCAAACAGCTGAACACATGTTGCAGCCACATCGCCTCTACGTGTGCCATACAATAAATAATGAAAACACGGCTGCAAATGCAACAACATGAGATAAGGATCATTACCTTTTTTTTTTTTTTTAATTCCTTTCATGTAACAGCCGTTCTCTCCAATAAATGTGTTGGGAAGGTCCTAAATGCCCGTTGCTATGTATCCAAAGTTGATATGTTGTGGGCTTTCCTGCTTCGCCACCTACGCTTTCAAGTCAAAGAAATGCATAGCAGAGATCATTTAAGTTAGGGAATGTGTCAAAGTCTGGGAGACTCGTATCTCAGGATCGGATCACGGACATGCTGGTAAGAGACTTACAAAAGTCGTACAGCTACCAACATTTTCGGCGCAAAACTCGGTGGTCACGTCGCATCGAAGCGTGCTTTTGTTCGTTTGTGCGTTGATAACTTAACATCTACCTCCCCTCGTTCGTAAGCGTGTGAGTAGCTACTAAAGGTCTACAAATATAGTGTGTGTGTGTGTGTGTGTGTGTGTGCGTGCGTCTTTTGCCTCTCCAGCTTTCTCTTCTAAACCCACACAGACCAACATACACAGTTAACATAGCCACAGTGAACACAAGCCTCCCACTTTCCTACACACGCTATTTTTCATTCTTGATAATCTTAGAACAATCCGTGGATGTCTCATGCATGATCCTTCAAGTGAACGCAATTGGCGATCAACCAGAATAAAAACTGTAGATCTAGACTGCAGCTTCGTAATCCTTCAAGTGAACAGATTTGGCGATCAATCTGGAAAAAAACAAAAAAAACACTGAATCTCTAATACTGCAGCTTACTGTTAATGCCGTCTGGCAAACAGGATTGTTTCCCATTGATGTCAAAACCCTCTTCATAAGCGCCGCCGTCGGTAGGGCAGATCTTTTGTCGTTTGCAATGTTTCAATGCCAGTAAAATCATTTTGTCTTCACTCGCTGCTTGGTTTGTGTCAAAAAAAACGAGAGCAATACGCTCCACTGAGGTGATCAAATCCCAAAGTTCGTCTGTTTCTTTGCGGTCAACGCTCCAGTGAGAACGAAATGGTGCTAAGTTCAAGGACCATCCTCACTTCTGCATCAGAAAAATAAACTGACATCACGTTTCTTGTAGTTTGTTTTTTTCCAGGGTCTGGGGGGTCTGGATGCTGCTGCTGATATAGTTTGCACGCCGTTAGTTTCGGGAAACGCCGACTGTACTAAAAGTAACCGATGCATCATCGTTCCATAGCTAAGAAAGTGCTCGCGAACGTGTCGTGACTCGCACAAACTTCCGTGTGTAAGTGGCATTTGTAGCTACGGTTGTTTTTAGCTTATTCACACTTTAACGCCAACTGGTGCGAACACCTTCCTAATCAGTCTTCCTGACCCCAAGCCCTGAGGCCCGTTTCTTTCACGCTAGCACGCTGGCACGCAAATGGCGAGAGTGAGTGGCGAGGGAAACGAAAAAGTGTGCTATGAAACATGCCAAACGCAAATCTACTTTCAGCCAACGTGCAGCGATTCTTTTACAGTAGTTAACATAATCGTCGTCAACACAAAAGCGACTTGCACGATGGCCATTCACACCTCTTTGTAAAGATCCTCCCAACGCTGCCTGGCCTTACCTAGCGACTACCTAGCCACACTTGCCGTCAGGTGGAACAAACCATTCCTATCAAGCATAACTGGGGCAAACCTTGCTCACATAGCGTGTTAGCAAACAAGTCTCTGGACGACTGGTTATGTGACACAACGTCCCACTGATATGACGTCATAAGTGATGTTACTATCTCTGCTCTGTGACGAGATGTGTTGTCATGAGATACCAATAGTCAATAATTGAACAGTGTTTAACGTTGATTGCAGGTCTCAGTATTTTCATCCGAAACATCCTGTAATAGTCTTGA
>JAPXFY010000012.1:77286955-77294455 GCA_030674185.1 Monoplex corrugatus | reverse complement strand
TCAGAAACAGAATGACATCACCAAGAAGGATTCCTTCCCCTTACCCTGCAATGATGATACATGTCCTACAGGCTCAAGCTGGTTCTCCTCACTGCATCAAGCCAGTGGATACTGGCAGGTGATCCAAACGTCGCGGAAAAGACTGCATTTGTGAGAATTGATTGTGGCAGTTCATCGTCTCGTCCATGGGATGTGTAATTCAGGTGCCACCTGTCAGCGATTCATGCAGCAAGTTTTTCAAGGTCTTGACTGACGCGTATTTCGTGTATACTTATATGATATGGTGTTCATTCCAGAAGAATACCTGACTCGTTTAAAGACGTTCTGACTTGCCTGTAAGAAGCTGGACTGAAATTGTCGCCAAAGAAATGGAAATGTCTTAAACAAGAAGCTCAATTCCTGTGCCATGTAATTTCCAAGTATGGAGTCCAGGTTGATGTCATGAAGACAGAAGCAGTTATTGCGTGGCAGGCCCACAATCAGCTACACTGGTGCGGGGATTTCTTGGACTTTGTTACTGTTATCGGCGATTTGTTACAAACTTTGCTCACATAGCTCAGCCACTACATGAGCTGACGGAGAAAGACGTTGAGTTCAGATGGACGGCAGAGTGCCAGAATTCAATGGACACTCGAAAGCAGGCACTGTCTTCGTCCCCTTTCCTCTCGTTTCCCAAAAAGAATGAATGGAGCATTTGTATTAGATACTGATGCGTCGAGTTCAGCAATAGGGGCAGTGTTTTCCTCTTTTTCCTCTATTTCAGCTGGTGTCTTAAGAAGACTGAACGCAAGTACTGTGTTACGAGAAAAGAGCTGCTGTCAGTGGTTGAGAGTTTGAAGCACTGCCACCATTTCTTGCTGGGGGCGCACTTCAAGATCTGAACAGATTATGGAGCACTGAAATGGCTCTTGAATTTAAAAAATCCAGGTCAGATTGACCGATGGTTGGAATTCCTCAGTATGTAGAACTTTGAGACAGAACATTAGGCGGGCACAAACATTCAAATGCACACAGCCTTTCCAAACGTCCACAATTTTCAGACTTTGAACACTGCAAGCGCAAAGAAGATGCTGAGGCAAAAGTGATGGAAGTCCATTCGACACACTCCAACTGGTAGCCACTAGTAACTCTTGTACGACAGAATCCAGCAACAACAAAAGGAATGACTGGCTCCAGGCGAGCACATAAACAACTCCACAAGGGTTTCAGTCAGATGATCCTGATATTCAGACTGTTAAGGGCTGGATTCAGAGGGGGTATAAACCACCGTGGGCTGCTGTTAAAAACAGTAGTTCTGAACTACACATCGTCTGGTTGCTGTAGAAACAGCTGATAATGAATGATGAAGTGCTAGTCAAAAAAGGGGAGGATGGTTCCCATACAGCACACAAGCAACAGATCATTTCATCTCCTTCAGCCAGGAGAGAAATCTTCAAACAGTTCCATTGCACTCGCTTTGGATGGCATCAGGGAGACGTGAAGCTTGCTGGACTCATTCATCAATGCTTCTGGCGGCCCAAGCAGAGCGCAGATATAGACAGATGGTGTAGGGCCTGTCATCATTGCCAGCAATGGAAACAGCCAACTACAGCCACATGGGCATGCCTTCAACAAGATATCACCAGCAAACCATTTAGATGCATCACTATGGACATCCTCCGATTCCTTCAAAAGACTGGGAAAGGCAGTACTTGTGTGTTGGTTGTGGGTAATTATTTTACTAAATGGAACTGAGCCTTTGCTCCTCCTGATTACAAGGCATCCGCCATTGGAGATGTGCTGATTACAGAGTTGTTCCTAATTTTGGGAGTCCCTGGCATCATTCATACCGATCAAAGAAGAGAATTCCAATCTGACCTTAACCACGAAATCTGTAAACTGTTGAAAGTGAATCAGACAAAGACTGCTCTTTAAACCCAGTTAGATGAATATGTGGAACGACTTAATTAATCGTACTTTTCCTCTCATACTAAGTATTCCGGAGGACTGATAACAGTCGAGTGCATGTTAGATTCCATGTGTCATCATCATCAGGTGCCTTGCAGCATGGTGTTGGTAATTATGGACTTCCATCTGTCTCTATCTCTTGTTGCCTCAAGCATCTCCTTCACCCTCCCTGTCCTCAGCCACTCTGCAAGTCTGTCTAGTATCTTCTCCCCGGTGCTCTCCTTCTCTCCAGCTTTCCCGTTGTGACCAGGTGTTCCAATTCCCCTTTCCTCATAAAATGGCCTATGAATGTTGCCTGTCTTTTCCTAATCTTCCTTATGAATGATCTACTTGTGTCTGCCTCCATCAAGACTGTCTCGTTTGTTTTCTTTGCTGTCCATGGAACTCTCAACATTCTTCTTAGAAACCACATCTCAGCTGCCTCAATCTTGTTCTGGCTTTGCTTGTTGACTGTCCACGCCTCGCAACCGTACAACAGTATTGGTTCTATATAACATTCCAGAACTCTCTTCCTGGTGTTAATTGATAGGCATTTGTTGGTAAGAATGCTTTCCATCTTCTTGAATGTTGTTTTGGCTTGGCCGATTCTGCTGGCTATTTCTGATATGCATCTGCCGTCTGGTGAAATGATCGTTGCCAAGTATTTAAACTTATCAACCTGTCTCAAGATTGTGCCGTTTGCTGTTATTTTGCATGAGGGGATTTCATGTTTTTTACTGATCACCATGATTTCAGTCTTCTTGCTGTTTAGTTCCAACCCCTTACCTTAGCTTTCTATTTCAAGTATATTCACAAGGTTTTGTAGGTCCCTTTCACTTTCTGCAATTAGCACGGTGTCACCATGTATGCACATATATAAATAACTTTATAAAAATGTGTATTACCGTTCTTGCGACTAGAAGTTTGGGGACCAAACTTTCTTTGCAGGAGGGCCGTGTGATGCATTGAGAGTAAACACAGAATGGAACGTGACAGGCGCTGTTTGAAGTAGGCATAAAGGAGGGGAGTTATTTCCCTTGGATGGAAAGAGGTTGTCAGGGGGTTTCGTTGATCTCAACGACCGGTTAGCGTTTGACACGTAGAGAGAGTCCCTGAATAAGTTATCAGATCAAATCGGAGATGTGCAGTTTATTCTAGATCGGTATAAAACGTGGAGCTTAGTCTGGCAGTTGTTTGCTTCCTTGTAGTAGCTAAGTAGGTTAATCATCTCCGTGTAATTTGCTGAAAAAAAAGAAGTTTTGTGTTGATGTGTTCTGTGTAAATGTTGCAGTATCCACTGAAATTGGATATTCGGTTCATTTAATTATTTTCATTTATTTCAATTCTTTGTTTTATTTTTGTGGTATGTGAACTTGTGTGGTCATCCTAACATTAATTCACTCGCACCTCTTGCATGCTACATGAAGGATAAAAGTTATTGATATAAAAGGAAACAAGTTTTGCCTCGATCATGTTAGTATTAAACGAAATATTTTTTTTTAGTAAAAAAACAAAACAAAGACAAGAACAAAACAAAAAACACCGTTGCATGGATTACTCATTTAGAAATTTTCTGTGCCCTCTTTAGAGTTTTCTATTAGTTCAAGTATCATGAAGGCAGTGGAATCAACTTTTAAAAATGGTATCTTCTTCAAACAGCCTTACTTTCGATACGATTGCAGCACATGGTTACGATACGTATCCAGATTTATTGCTGAACGTGGAGAACTCAAGCTGTTATATAAGCTGACTAAGATTCACTGTGTTGTTGTATAGACTGCTACTTCAGTTAGTGTGCATGCTGGGTGTTTCCATGTTTCCTTAATTATTCTACCAGATAGTGACATGACTTATGGGATTTTCAACATGCATATATGATATTCTGCATGCATACATACACGAAGGGGATTTAGACACTGGCAGGTCTGCACACATATTGATCTATGAGAGTGGAAAACTCTTCACCCTTTACCGACCAGGTGGTATGTAGGCAGGAAGGAACTCAGGAAGTCCAACAGTCAATCACTTTACTATCACCCGTTAAGAGCCTCGCGGTTGGTCTTGCCTGAGGTTGACCATGCAGTGTTACCATAGCTGAGGTGGGGTCTGGTTGTTCTCTGGTAGCCTATACTGTTTTCGATGTCTTCTCAGTAGCATCTCTAAAAGTGTCCACCAACTTCCCGAGGACAGATGTGGTCTTGCCATATGCCACCCTGCCCCATCCTGAATGAAATCATTGAAACGTGGTCAAGGATTGCTTGTTCATTTGTGCAAGCATGGCTCGTTTCGCAGCTAACTTCCATATCCAAAGGCCATTAATCCGCAACCTTCAACTACATGGGCTGAGGAAGTTTGAGATAACATTTCCCAGAAATTAGTGAATGAATAAGTTATCTACAAATATGTATTTCATTTTGTTTACATTTTTAATTGCAGGTCCAAAGAAAAAGTAATACCAACTGACGATAAACCACTAGCGTTAGTATTTTTTTCTATGATAGAATATACCAGACACGTTGTGAAACAATTATTTCCTTTGCAAACTAATTATTTTCGTTTGTCCCTCTCTCTCTCTATGAAAGAAAGACACTGTACACATGCATACTCTTTCTGTCTTTCACAGAGAGAGAGAGAGAGAGAGAGAGAGAGAGAGAGAGAGAGAGAGAGAGAGAGAGAGAGGGGAAGAGAACAAAGACACCCCTCCCCTTATCTGCCATGAAATTTAAAAGGACTACCTACAACTTGGTAATGGAGCATCCATCCATAAACCAGCGGGTTGCAGGTGGCCAATGACCTTCAGATGTGCGAAATAATCCAGATTTGCCTAGACAGATCAGCAGTCCCAGATCTCTACCTTTGATGGTTTCTATCAGGACGGGGTGAGGTAGTATTTGACAAGGCCACACATAGAAAATGCCCTATACGTTCTATGATGGAGCCATCAGGCGGGTAAGGGCATCCTTAATCCCTAGCCCCCTGAGCTCACAAGTAGGTCTTTGGTCATGAGTAAGGACGGGGTAACCCTTAGAGAAAACATAAAAGGCTGAAGTCAGAGGTACCAGGCCTGCAGGCATCTTCTCACAAGCTATGGCACCATGCAATATAATTCAAATGTCCATACGGTTATCTGCATCAAACGTGATTGGTGCTTGCCTGGTGAGAGCCCTCCAGGGTAGAACAGCACAAGTTCTGCATCTACATGGGATCGATCCTCAGCTACACCTTTAGCAACCTACCCCTGCAGTCAAGAGGACCCAACATCAGACATCAGGAATTGGAAAGAATGCCACATTCATCGCCAGATGTTGCTTGAACATGTAACTGATGACCGTAAAGAACAGAAAAATAAAATAGTGGGCAACCATCCCCAACCCCGCAAGTCACAGGTAGAAAATGGCCTTCGGACATGGAGGTCAGTTATGAAATTTGCCAGGTGAAGGCTACCTCCAGCTTGGTATAGTGGAGCAACCATCCCCAAACAAATAGGTCACATAGCTTTCAGGTATGGAGGTGAACTGTGAAAGTGGCTTGATTTGCCTGGACCAGTAAGCAGGGCCAGACTGACAGGCCATGGTTTCTATTAGGACAGGGTGGGGTGGCATTTGGCAAGGCCACGCTTAGAAAAGACCCTACATATGTCCTGTGATGGAAACATCAAGTGGGTATGGGCCGCCTATAGCCCTGTGTTCTCAGGGTTGGGTCTTCTGGCCATGACCTAAAGGTGGGGTAACCCTTGTAGAAAACCTAGTAGTAGGCTGAGGTTATAGGTATCAGGCCTGCAAGCATCTGCTACCATATCATAGTATTATGCAATATAATGCAAAATGTCTACATGGTCAATGACATCAGACAAGAATGGTGAAGCACTGTCAGTTCCTGCTCGTCAACAGGATAATGATAATAACAACAACAACAATAACAACAACAACAATAATAATAATAATGATAATAATAATAATAATAATAATAATAATAATGATAATAATATTAATAATAATAATAATAATAATAATAATAATAATAATAATAATAATAATAATAATAATAATAATAATAATGATGATGATAATAACAACAACAACAACAATAATAATAATAATAATAATAATAATAATAATATAATAATAACAGTATTCATACAGCGCCATATCTTGACAATTCAAATCAAAGCGCACTCACGCACCAGACGTACGCATACAATTGACAAAAGACCACCTTACAATATGTGGTATTTAAAAAAAAAAGTACACAAACTGAGGGAAAGAAGTAGTTGTAGAATTCATTGTTGGGAAAAGAGGTGGGTTTTTAAATTGGATTTAAAAGCAGAAAGGGTAGGTGTTAGGCGAAGGGAGGGTGGAATTCTATTCCAGGCTGATGGTCCTGAAACAGCAAAAGAACGCTAGCCAACAATTGATAGTTTAAATCTAGGGACCTGAAGGGAAAGAGTGTCTGAAGCTGAGCGCAAGGTACGAGTTGGTGTGTAAATATTGATGTTGTCGCAAAGATATGATGGAGTAGACTGGTGAATAGATTTGTAACACAAGGTATCCAGCTCACATTCGGTTCTTTTTAAGACAGGTAACCAGCGAAGGAGAGGACTGACATGATCAAACTTTTTCTTTCTGAGGACAAGACAAGCAGCTGTGTTTTGTATGCGTTGCGGACACAAGAGAGAAGAAGCTGGTAGTCAGTAAGGAGAACATTACAGTAATCATACGAGACAAAATGAGAGATGTCACAAGTTTAGATGCAGCCTCATTTGAAAGATATTTTCGAATGAAACCGATACGTCGAATCTGATAGTAGCACGACTGTCTGGGTCAGAAGCTTCTGCATTGAAAGAATGTTGTCCACGGTCACACACAGGTTCTTGACAGAATCAGAAAGAATGATGATGTTGTCACCTAGCTGGATAGCATTCAGTGATACGGGCAATTTTATTATACGTACCTACTAACATGGCTTCGGTTTTATCGCCATTAAACTGTAATTTATTTCGTGTCATCCAGTTCTGGATATCAACGTAGCAGCAGGATGCTTCTGATATAAGGCAAGTGATATTTTCAGTGGTGGTGTTATTCTGAAGTTGTGAATCATCTGCGTAAAAATGATATTTCATATCATGCTAGCTGATGATGTTGGCTAGTGGTGAAGCATAAAGGGTGAACAGGACAGGCCCTAACACAGATCCCTGAAGAACTCCGCAAGATAGCCAAACAGACAAAGACCGATTTCCGTTGACAACAATTGAATAAAAGCAATCAGAGAGATAGGAGGAGAACCAAGACAGGGCAGTACCATGAGTTCCAAAAGTGTGTTCAAGACGAACGAGAAGGATGGAATGATCGATAGTACCAAAGGCAACAGACAAATCGAGGGGCATTAGGACAGAAATTTTACCAGCATCAGAAGCATGAAGTTTAATGACTATGTGAACAAGAGCTGTTTCTGTACTGTGGTTTGTTCGATAGGCGGACTGGTAGGGATGATGGAGATGATTTAAGGAAATATGCTCATTCAACTGTTTTAGTACCTACCACTTTTTTCAAGGAGCATAGAGAGAAATGGGATATT
>JAPXFY010000012.1:77269455-77281955 GCA_030674185.1 Monoplex corrugatus | reverse complement strand
TTGGTGTTGTTCCAATCATTTCTCTGATCTTGATGTTCTTGATCTTATCATGTCTGGTTTTGTTGACTGCTCTCCTTAGACATCTCATCTCGCAGGTGGTGATCTTTCTTTCAAGACTTTTGGTAAGGGTCCATGTCTGACACTGGTAGGTCAAGGTTGGTCTAAATATGGACTCGATGAGTTTGGCTTTGGTCTCGATGGGGATGTTGGGGTGTCTTAGGAGTGGGGCAAGCTGGTAGCTGACGCTGTTGGCCTTTTGAACTCTTGTCTCGATCTCTCTGTTGAGACGTCCATCTTCTGTGAAGATACTTCCAAGATACTTGAACTCGCTGACTTGTTTCAGTGCTGTCCCCTCGATGTTGATGTTGAGGCGGCCAGGTGTTCTACTGACTTTCAGTGTCTCGGTTTTGCTGATACTGATTTTCATGCCGAAGTTCTCACATTGTGTGTTCAGGTTGTTCGTGTGCTCCTGGAGTTCCCCTTCTTTTTCATGTGCAAGGCTTTGATCATCTGCAAACAGCATCTCGTTCAGATCTTCAGGGTTGGGATTTGCTTCCTTCGTGATTTTGTCCATATATACAATGAACAGCAGTGGTGATAGAACACACCCCTGCCTCACTCCCGACGTCACCCCAAACCATTCCGTGAGTCCATCTTGGGTGCGTACTGCACTCATGCTGTTGGTATAGATGGCTCTTATATTGTCTAGAAGTTGCCCCCTAACGTCATATTCTTCTAACGTTTTCCACAACTTGTTTCTATTTACTCTGTCGAAGGCCTTTTCTTGATCCACGAACACGAAGTTCAGTTCTTTATTGTGTTCGATAGTCTTTTCGCTCAGTTGTCTGAGAGCGAAGATAGCGTCAGTGCATCCTCTTCCTTTTCTGAAACCCATCTGCGCCTTTCTCAGTAGAGGTTCCACCTTGTACCTTGTGCGCTGTTCAAGGATCTTTGCATACATCTTTCCCGTGTGGCTCAGAAGGGATATACCTCGATATGTGCTGCAGTCTTTCTTGCTGCCTTTCTTTTTCCAGATTGGTACCACGACTGCACGCTGCCAGTCTTCTGGGACTTTCCTCTCTGTCCATGCTTTATGGAATATTGTGGTCAGCCAAGTGGTTCCTGTTTCTCCACATGCCAGGATAGCTTCGGTTGTAATGCCATCAATTCCTGCTGCTTTGTTCTTTGGGCTGGTCTTCAACGCCTGTTGTACCTCTGATCTCAGGATGTTTGGCTCTTCGTGTTCTGGATAGCTAGGGTGAAACTGGCTCTGTGTGTATCCCTGTCTGTTTGGGTTGAGGAGTTCCTTAAAATATTCTTGCCATCTCTTCTTGATGCCGTCTTCATCACTGATAGGGTTTCCATCTCTGTCATTGACTACTGTTGTTGGGCTGTATGGCTCGTCTCGTAATCTCATTGCTTTGACGCTTTTGTAAAAATGTCGTGTCGAGAGCTTGCACAGTTCGCTTAGTTCCTCTCCATATGTTTTCCATGATTGTTCTTTGGCCATTCTGACTGTCCATTTCTCCTGTAAATGATTTAAAAGGATATATGAAATGCCGTCCAATTTTACAGCCGATTTTTTGTTGCTCAACGAGAGAAGGGCATCTTATAAGTTCCTGTAATGTAATTCTTGAATTTATGTACATGTGACTCTCGGGGAGGAGATCTGTGTATTCATCTGATTCCTCAAGTTTCCGTCTTTTTTCTCTTATTTGTTTAGGCAAGCTCTTGGAGTTACTTGATCTCGAAAAGAACTGTACAAATTCCTCAGCTTTCTCAGAAGGCGAAGGAAATTCTTTGTCTTTAATCTTAATAGGAAATTGTGGTAAGTGAAAGCCATTTTTCATTTCTTTGACCTTATTCCAAATCTTAGAAAGATCTTTAGGCCCTGAAATTTGTTGAGAGCAAAAATCGGACCAATATTGCTTTTTGGCTTGAGCTATAACTTTGTTCGAATGAATCTTTGCCACTTTCATTCTGTAATGGTCTTCTGGAGATTTTGTTTTTAAGTAGATTTAAATAGGCAAACAGTGATGTGCATCACATGCAGCTTTTCACGCTGTGATAAAACATTCTCCATGGCAGAAAATAAACAAAACTCGCCTAACCACAGCGCATGCAGAGCTGCTTATGTAATCTCTTCGTGTACGGATACAGACTGAGCAGTGTTGTGTCAAGGTAAGCACTACCGCGCGTGCAGCACGGGGACTCTACCTACACGGCAATACTTTCACAACAACCAATCAGCGTGGTTTTCTCACCCAAGCCCTGGCTTATGCTGGAATCGATCGCACCAGCAGCAGCAGCAGTAAGTTTAGAACAGACACTCGCCTGCTGTTCCGGTGACCGTCTGCGGCGAAGCTCGAATAATTTCGACCTCGATGAATAGTGTGCGTGTGATAGGCCTATGGAAAAATCAAGCCCGCTGAGGCAGGCTTGATTCATCCTGCAACATCATCGTACCATTCGCTTCCACTGGCGAGTCTTTCATCCCTTTGCCCTTGCCCGATCCGAGGAATCACCTTGTCTTTTAGGCTAAAACCTGAAAAATGGCGGACCCCGCAGAAGGTGGGGGCTCTGAACAAGATGATGTTTCATTCCTTCGAACGGTAAGTCGGTGTTGAAACTGCAGTGTTTACATCAGAGCTGTGTAAGTCGACTTGTGGTGCGCTGGCATGTTTGGATGATCTGCGTTCGATCGAATTGTAACTCCACTGTTAGACTCGCACTTACTGACTTAGGTTTTGCATGTTACTCATAGTGTTAACCGGTAGGCCTAACTCACGGTAGGCCTGTTACATGAGGCTAGCCTAGTGGCAGAAGCCAATCTGCACGAAGTGAAGCACTTGGCCTTTCATGTAAGTTAAGCAGTAACCAAAAGTACCCTTCGTGCGGTTGCCCTTGTCCTTGAAGCACCTAAACGTTGGGCTGTTAGGGCTTAGGCTGATGATGTATGGTCATGGTGCTAAAATAGACAGAGCATTTGGCATAAAATACAAAATACGTAGCCCTAGCTAAACAATGAAAAGCATATACTATGTCTGTATCTCGCTGATATATATATAAGGAGTGGTGGTGTACATTAATCTGTATTGTGTGACTTGCACATTTGTTCTGTTTATGTCATTTGCAAGTTTAGAAGCGGTGTCACTTGACGAGATCAGAAATTCATTTTTTTTCCACATTTGTTTAGTCGGTTTATAGTATGTGGATACATGTGCTCCTGCAAAAGGAAATCTGGGTGATGTTTTACCATATTTGGGACATTGGTACATTCCAGTATTTTCAATCAGTGGATTGATTGCATTTAGATTGAATGTTTATTAAGTGTATCGCCCCATTTTAGGGTAGATACTCTTGATCTTCCCTTTCCACCCCCTCTCCCTTAGCAATGTGTTATTTTTTTTCTTAAACTTTCTTTTAATTCTTCTGAACCTATCCCATCCTGTTTTACTTGTACAGTTGTATGTCTTGTATGTGGATGTTAGTGAGAGTGTGTGCATGATGTTTATAATTATAGGTAGGATTAAGTAATGTGTGTTACATGTATGTATTCATTTCTTTTTGTATGACAGAATTGTAAGTGCCTAGAGCGCTGTTAGGTGCACCATCAATTTTCATTATGATTAATAGTATTATTATGAACTGTTTTGTTGAATATATGCATCATGCATGCTGATTAGCTCACACCGTGCAGGGCATTTTGTTGCTGCACAGTCTGTGTACTTTGTCTTCTGTGGGTATGCATGCTGGGTATTTAGTGTAAATTTTCATTATGCACCCAATTCAAACATGGATTTCAATCACAGTTACACTTACAGGATCATTCGTAGGCATAGATATGATGGTGTGTGTGTGTGTGTATGTGTGTGTGTGTTTAGCATTCTGATTTTTCTCAGATCTTGTAAGTTGTATGGTCATTGTTTTTGCCCACATTGAGCAGATGGAATGTTGCTGCACAATCTGAATACTTGATCTAAAGTGGACGTGCTTACTGGATACAGACCTGTTTCCATAAGCAGCAGGATATTGAAGTGTCTTACAGGATCTTTAACTTGTGTATTTGATGTCCTGCTTGTGTATACACATGAAGAAGGTTTAGGTTCTTCCTTTCCTTCCTTTCCTTTGGTGCCCGCGATGTTGAGGATGATCATTCTGGCACATAAAGGGGGGGTGTTGTAGACACAGTCCATTCGTAAGCTCCGATCATTTCACTATTCTCATTGTCCGTAGACATTGCTGAAATCCGTTACCGAAAGGGCCACGTGGTGTCCAGAAACTCACTGTTGGGCGGAGGCTCGCGACACAAAAGCATCGACTGTTGCTGCCTCTACTGTTTCGTAGGGAAGATGGTTCCAGTCCCCAACAGTCCTGGATAGAAAAGAGCCACCTCTGTACTGAGTTCTGGTGTTGATGAGGCAGAACTGCTGGTTGTGGTTACGGCGCTGTCGTGGTGGGGGTGGGACTAGCTTGCTCCTGATAATTGGGCACTGGATTAGTCCATGGTGGATTTTATAAATGAACCCCAGGCATGTGGTTCTTCTTTGCTGCTCAAGAGATGGCCAGCCCAGTTGGTCGAGCAATCGGCTGACACTTGATGTGTTGTGATATTGGTTGAGCACGAAACGGGCGGCACGTCTCTGAACGGCCTCCAACTTGTCTATGCTCTTCTGTGTGTATGGATCCCATACTGATGATGCATATTCAAGAAGGGGTCTCACGAACGCCTTGTACGACTTCTCCTTGATGGAACTGGAGCTGATCTTTAAATTGCGCCTGAGGAAACCCAGCATTCGGTTAGCTTTGTTTACCGTCTCGATGTGGGTGTCCCATGTCATTTCACAATGTAGTGTGACGCCCAGGTATTTGGCTGTGTGGACGGTGCCCAGGTTGTGGCTGTGCAGGACGTAGGAGTGATCCAGTGGGCTCCTGCTCCTGGTGACTGGCATAGACACGCACTTTGCAGGGTGGAACAGCATGTCCCAGCTCTTCTCCCATTCTGATAGGCACTGGAGGTCTTGCTGTAGCTGGTCTTGTTGTACGCTGTTGACTACAACCCTGTACACCGCTGTGTCATCCGCAAATAGTCTTACCAGTGCCGTCAGCTTGTCCGGAAGGTCGTTGATATAGGCCAGGAATAAACAAGGTCCCAACATGGAACCCTGAGGGACTCCTGACCTAACGCTGACATAGGAGTGGTGACCGTCAACTACGACTGCTTGGTGTCGATTCTTAAGGAAGCTGTTGATCCATGTGAGAGTGGAGCCTTGTATACCATAGCATTGGAGTTTGTGGATCAGCAGACTGTGGTTAACACGGTCAAAGGCCTTTGCGAAATCCATGATTAGGATGTCTGTCTGCTTCCCATTCTCCAAATTGGTGGTTAGCTCCTCCACAAACTCCAGGAGTTGGCTCTCACATGATCGCCCCCGTCGAAAACCATGTTGGCTGTTATTGAGAATGGCGAGAGCGTCGAGGTGCTGCATCACAGAGCTGACGACTATGTGTTCCATGAGCTTGCATACGATAGACGTCAGGGAAACTGGCCTGTAGTTAGCAGGGTTATATTGTTCACCCTTCTTGAAGATTGGTGTAACGTATGCACTCCTCCAGTCAGTTGGGACGATGCCTGAGGATAACGATGACTGGAAGATGGTGGTCAGTGCTGGTGCTAATTCCTCCGCAAGCTCCCGTAACACTCTCGGTCTTATACTGTCAGGACCTCCTGCTTTGTGTGGGCTTAGGTTTTTCAAGAGTCCCTTCACTCCTTCACAGCTAATGGTGATGTTGTCCATAGCCGGCATATTTTTGGTTCTGGCAGCTCTGCACAAATGTTCACCTGGGAGGCTTGAAAAATCTCCACTTTTTATCCTCCAGGATTGAACCCAGTTTGCCCGCTTGATTATCAGGCCATTCATCTGCATGCGCATACACATAAAGGAGATGCAGGCACTAGCAGGTCTGCACATCTTTTGACAAAGGAGATAAGAAAATCTCCATCCTTTAGATGTTTGAATGATTTTTATGTGCCATATCTTTTCAGTAATTATGTAACTCCTTGGAAAAGATTGGTGAAAATATTGTGCGTGTGTGTGTGTGTGTGTGTGTGTGTGTGTGTGTGTGTGTGTGTGTGTGTGTGTGTATGTGTGTGTGTTTGTGTGTGTGTGTGTGTGTGTGTGTGTGTGTGTGTGTGTGTGTGTGTGTGTGTGTGTGTGTGTGTGTGTGTGTGTGTGTGTGTGTGATTTCCCATTTTGGGTTCATGATCATAATAATGATAATATTCCATTGATTGTAGACTAAGTCAAAAGCCCAGTAACGTGAACAACTCTAACACAGCTTAGTAAATGAAATAATTGAGTAATAGATTAGCTTTTAGGAATTTGGTAGTGTAGTTGGACATCCATTGAGTCGATTGACTGAATATTGATTGTTTAGTATTGTGTTTTGTGTTGTGAAGTCGTTAAAATGTTTTTGGGGATGAGTTGTCTGATCAGTTTTGTAATATTGTAACTGCTTTGAAATGGTCATAAGTGGTCAGCAAGAGTAGATGTTCCTTGTACAAAAAAATAATGTCACTGCTGGCACGTGAATGTCAGATGGGAATGGATGGGCAAAGAGTTTTGGTTTAGGTTAGGACTCGCGCTGTAGAATGTTTGCTTTCAGATAAAACTTAGTTTAGTCAGAAATAATGTTGTGAATCAGCAGCTGTGTTTAGTTCTTTAACCTTTTTAATCTCTGTTTTGTGCAGAGATCAGTTTAGTGCTGAAGTCTGAGATTGATACAAAATGAATAATTATGTGATTCCTTTCACCATTCAGTCAAGGTAGATAGTTATGGAAGGGAAAGTGTGTTTTGGCAAGGAATAGATTGACATATTATATAGCATCTTGTTTCAGCCTTGTTAAATATAAATATAGGTTCATAAATTTGTTGACCATTCAGTAGACCTACTAACAGTGGGAAGGGGAAGAAGGTTAGGCTAGAGAGAGAGTTTACTGTAACAGAGCCAGGGAACCGTTGTACTGTTCTTTGTGGATGAAGAACATCACATGAGTTGATTTAGTCTTTGAGTCAGTACACAGAAGGTACAATTTGTCCCCCCCCCCCCCCCCCCCCAGCTACCTGCCTAAGCACCATGCATAGTGATCACCTTCCTTCTTGCCTCCATTTCACCTACACCCATGGCCCGCTGGCACCCTTCCCCATCGGAAGATCCACATACCAGCTGAGCCAGAAATGCCAGACATATTAGACAATTGCGTCTGATTTCCTTCTGCTAGACTGTTCTAGTAAAATACCGGTCCTTAATGTTCAACATTACCATTTCGCTTTGACTGTTCGATTCAGTTGGAAAAGGAGACAGGCAAGACGTGTCATTGTTTCATGTGAAACAGAAACTTTAAACACCTGCCGAAATAATGGTTATTTTTAAAGTTATTTCTGTTGCTTCTCAACGCTGCAAGGTCATTAATGTTTGGTCAATGTGACTCAGCAAAGGTCATACCATATTGTGTTAGTCACTTTGACCCATCAGCAGTCATACTACACATTTTTAGTCCCTGTGATCCAGCAAGAGTAACACTTTTCACACATTTGTATTTTGACATCCCAGTCGATTGGACATGATGTGTGTATGGTATAACTTTTCTAAAAATGAGAAATTCTTGGTGATGCTTTTCATAGGTCCCTTGCATGTATGCACAATATAGTTCACACACACACACACACACACACACACACACACACACACACACACACACACACACACACACACACACACACACACACACACACACACACACACACGCACTAATTCAGACTACACCACTATCAGAAGGCTTCAGCTTCCACTGTGTGTGTGTGTGTGTGTGTGTGTGTGTGTGTGTGTGTGTGTGTGTGTGTGTGTGTGTGTGTGTGTGTGTGTGTGTGTGTGTAGATGTGTGTGTGTGTCACTGTCCATGTGTGTGTGTGTGTGTCACTGTGCATGTGTGTGTGTGTGTGAGTGTGTGTGTGTGTGTGTGTGTGTGTGTGGCGCGTGTGCGTGTGTGTGTGTTTTATAAAGGTAAGTTGGAAAACAGAAAAAATTGAAAGCTACCTAATACAGTAATACATACTGAATTTATAAAAAAAAACTACTTTTGCATGACTCAGTGTGCGAGAAAGAATCTGTACATGTGTATGTCTTCATTGCTGTCTCTCTCAGTCTCTGTCATCTGTTTCTGTCCATCATACGTTCACATTGCACATACACACATGCATACTCACAGATATAAATCAGTCATTGTCAGGGTTACCAAATAACAAATTTGAACGGACAAAAAAAAACACACACAACACCACACACACACACACACACACACACACACACACACACACACACACCACACACACACAACACACACACACACACACACACATTCTCTCTCTCTCTCTTAGTCTCCACACACACATACACACACACACACATTCTCTCTCTCTCTCTTAGTCTCACACATATACACACATACACACACACACACACACACACACACACACACACACACACACACACACACACACACACACACACACACACACACACACACTCACACACAAAGTATGTATACATAGATCTGTATTCAGACATGTGCACTTTCATTCACATAATGCCCATGCACACAAATGCAAGTGCATGCATGCATGTATACATACACACAGACATTGTGATTGTGCACATGCACATATACATGGACATTTGCTCTCACATTCTGCCTTTGCATGAACTTACAGGTCCTGTTTTTCATGGTATAATGTGGATTTTATTCAAAATTTGTTGATAAAATATGTGCTTGATTACTTATTGATATTGGATTCTCATAAACATTTTGCGACACAAAACCTCACACTGACAAGCGAATGTGCAACTTTCTAAAGTTGACGGTATTAGTACAGTAGTATTACTAGTAAGATACTTTGCTAGTTATACACACATCCCAGTAGTCCCACTTTATATTATGTACAGTCTGTCTCTGGGGACTTACAGACTGGAGCTTGGGCATATTTACTATAACTGTCAAACCCATCATAGTATTCATTCAGCGGGTATTTGGCATGTCATTTCCACATAAGCAGTTCCTTTGAGACATTGAAGTCTTTTGCAGGATACGGTTGGCCCAGTATGTTATGAGATAACTCAGTACTATATGTTTACTAGAGCCTTGTGCAATGTGTTTTATTATATGCAGACTTTAAGAAGGTAAGCCTGGATGAAAAGTTTTTGTGTTTTCTTCTCGTTATATTTCATTTTAAGAAACTGCTTTCATCCAGGCTTACCTTCTTAAAGTCTGCATATAATCTATCAAAATCTGTAAGAGAAAACAAGGAAATTGAAAGATGATGATGATGTGTGTCTGTGATAATAAAAGTGTATTGATGGTGCATCATGTTTCAGTGGGATAAAGTGTTAAGATTACTGTAGGATATTTCAGATGAAAATACTGAGACCTGCAATCTGAAAGAAACATACAACACTGAACTGATTGGCCTTTGACATTATGTGACATGTCTTGTCACAAAGCAGAGAGAGTAAGGACTCTTATTTATGCTTTATTAATGGATACACTCTGCCACACCCCACATGCTCTCCAGATAGGAGTCCCCCCAGCCTTTGAACTATTCCCCAAGTTGGAAAACCCCCACCTGTTATACATTTCTATGCCTGGGATGACTTGTAAGCAGGCATAAAATATCAACTTTGGTTATCTAGTAGTGGGCATGTTGAAACTTTTCAGCAGGAGGGTATTGGTCATTGGAGTGAATGGATGTGTTCCATTGAAGAAACATGAAAAGGTACTTATCATTATCTTACTTTATTAACATTTTAAAAGATATATTCTCTATATATTATATAGTACGACTCTTCGTATGTTGAGAACATTTATAAAAAAGCTAAAAAATTATGCCTGTGACTTTTACTCACTCGTATCTCCCAAACTATAACAATATATATAAAAAAAATTGCATCTCCAATAATTATTCATTTTTATTTCCAAAAAATACATGAAATGAATCAGAAATGAACAAAGCTACTTTTTATAACATTATTATAATTTTCAGATATCTTCCTGAAATGCCATGCTCCATTTACACACACACACGTGCGTATGCAAGAAGAGAATGCAGAAAGAGAAAACCGGGTCAGAATGTCGATATCCGTCTGTCTGAATGAGGCATCTTTTTTTTCCCCTCTAAATGAACAGTTAGTCAAAAGGCATGTGACAGTACTAGAAAGGCATACTGATTGTAAAACATGGTTATGGATGATCAAGGCAACAACAGTCACCTTTACAACAGAATCCCCACGCATCAATAAATGATTAATCCTTTGACTTCCTCACCCTATCCACTAGCACCCTGTGTTGTCAACCATGCAAGCAAAACAGAAACATAGCCCTTTGACTTCGGAAGCTGGTTGATAGGGTTAAGAGGTGAGAGTTAAGTTTGTGCAGTTGGTAGAGTGTGGGAGTCAAAGGTTAAGTTCAAAACAAGGTGTGTCATTCTGAGACAGCGAGGTATAGTTATTTCTCTTCGCCACATACATTTTTGCAAATGCTACTGTTAACAACATGATTGTAAGCTATTATGAATGACCAGTTTTATTGCTGTGACTATAAATTGACCAACAAAATTGTTATTATATGGTATTTATTTGAAACTTAATCCAAAACAAATGCGACTGCCCATGTTCAAGCAAACAAGAACCAGAAAAAGCACAAAAATAGAATCAGAATGGGTATTTAATACAACAGTCTTGTCTTGTCTTGTCTCGTATTATGCGTTCTTATTTGAAATTTAGTTTAAACTTTGAAGTTTAAACTTCTTACTGTGACAAACAGATAAACATATAACTCTGTTTTGGTAAAAAACCCATCAATGAACAATGAAGAGATGGGCATGATAGCCAAGTTGATCTTGACATTACATCAGACTTCTGAGTGTAGGGTTTGAGTTCAGTTCATTTCTGGTACAGTCATCAACAACTGGGTCATGCCCATTTAAATGTATGATATATGACTGTGATGTGTTCAGACTTTGAAAATGTGTCCGTATGTTATTAAGTTTCTGACATATTTGGTTCACAGAAACAGATAAACAAATTTAGACACAGGCTACCTTCACTTGGTATGAAATGATTATATGAAATCTTTTTCTGTTACTAAGAGAGAGAGAGAGAGAGAGAGAGATCCAACAAATCAGTCAGTCCATCAGTTCCCCCCCCCCCCCTTCAGTCATTTTAAGTCAGTAAGCCAATCCATCAGAATGTCAGGAAGCCAGTCATTGAATCGGTCAACCAGTCCATCCATATATGTCTGTGAATCAGTCAGACAGAGCCAGTCCATCCATCCATCTAGTCATTTTTCTGTAGATCGTTTTGTGAAAGCATATGCATTCAATCAGTCATCCACCTGTTAGTCAGTCAGTCAGTCAGTCAGCTGATGAAGCATATGCATTCAATCATTCATCCGCCAGTTAGTCAGTCAGTCTGTCTGTCAGCTGATGAGTGAACTGATCTTTCAGTCACTCAGTTTGATTTTTCAGTCGCTCAGTCTGCTCATCTCCTTTCGTGCTGTGTCATGTGCACATTTTTGTTATCTGATGATCAAAAAATGATGGTGGCTGTGGAAATACCCTGAAAAATGCTTGCATATTGATTGCACAATTGTCCTTGGACTTTTCTCCCCTGAATTCTTTTTCATGGAAAGCTGGAATGTTCTTCAAGAGACTTCTGAGTGTTACTGGGGAAATGAGAGAGAGAGAGAGAGAGGATAGGGAAACACTGAATTCTCAATGTTGTATTGATCTGGTCATCAACTGACATTAGTGAGAGAGAAATAGAATCGGATTCTTATTAAGGCAAAGCCTAAGGTATCTTTATTGAAGCCTAAGGTATCCTGATTGAGACCTCATTACTTTGCATTAAGATTTCTAAGGATGGGTCTCATTTTTCTTTAGTCTTGCTTTTTTTGGGCCAGCCTTGATGTAAGTAGGCACCCTTTCACAAATGATGTATTTTATAAAAAAGCGCACTTCTGTTTTATGGGTAAAATATGTCCTTTCTAAAGTGTTCCATTTTCAGAATTGATTACCACAACTGTATTCAGTATTTTCAGTTTGAATTGTGATTTATGGCAAGATTTTAGTGACAAAATTGTAATGAACTTATTTTATTTAGTTACAATTGCATACATATTTTCAAATATTTGTATTAGCACAGACATCCTTCGAATAGAATAAACTGAAGTTCTTTGTACTACAAACACGTCACATTTTATACAAGCATATAACAAAAAAAAAACCTTGGCTAAGTTCTGTGGAAAAGTCCACTTTAATAGATTAAAAAGAAAACAATAGTGCAGTAATGTTGAAACCTTCCATCTGTGGAAATCGCAATGAATTTTACATGAAAAAGTAATCCATTGTGAACTACAACAACCCCTGCCCTGCCGCTTTACACCCAT
>JAPXFY010000012.1:77261955-77264455 GCA_030674185.1 Monoplex corrugatus | reverse complement strand
TAAAGTCAGTGTTGATTTCACATGCAGACTGGAGAAAACTTCTGTAAAGTCAGTGTTGATTTCACATGCAGACTGGAGAAAACTTCTGTAAAGTCAGTGTTGATTTCACGTGCAGACTGGAAAAAAAACTTCTGTAAAGTCAGTGTTGATTTCACTTGCAGACTGGAAAAAAACTTCTGTAAAGTCAGTGTTGATTTCACTTGCAGACTGGAGAAAACTTTTGTAGAGTCGGTGTTGATTTCACTTGCAGACTGGAAAAAAACTTCTGTGAAGTCAGTGTTGATTTCACTTGCAGACTGGAGAAAACTCTTCTGTGAAGTCAGTGTTGATTTCACTTGCAGACTGAAGAAAACTTCTGTAAAGTCAGTGTTGATTTCACTTGCAGACTGGAAAAAAACTTATGTAAAGTCAGTGTTGATTTCACTTGCAGACTGGAGAAAACTTCTGTGAAGTCAGTGTTGATTTCACTTGCAGACTGGAGAAAACTTTTGTAGAGTCGGTGTTGATTTCACTTGCAGACTGGAGAAAACTCTTCTGTGAAGTCAGTGTTGATTTCACTTGCAGACTGGAGAAAACTTTTGTAGAGTCGATGTTGATTTCACTTGCAGACTGGAGAAAACTCTTCTGTGAAGTCAGTGTTGATTTAATTTCACTTGCAGACTTGACAACTCATGTGACTGACACATTTCATATTTAGCTTGATTGTTTTAAGAGGTCTCCCCCATCACCATCACACCACCACTCCCCACCACCCCTGTCAGAAAAAACAAAAATCAGTAAGATAAGTTATAGGTCTGTAATGTTTATAGGTAATCAACATGTATTTTAATGACTGAGACATGAGAAAAATTCATAGATTGTTGAAAATGTTCTAGAGATACCGTCCAGCACTCTTTGGTTATTTTAAACTCTTTGAATTTAAAATGTTTGGCATATTGCATCAGGACATCATTGTACCTGTCCATTAGTGCCTAGTTACTCCATTAGAGCCTTTCCAGCTTGGGAGGTTTCTTGTTTGAACTGCTTATTAGTCCCTTTTGTGTCACATCGATCCAGCAGCACCCCCAAAACTAGATTTTGAAAAATAAATAATGTCACCTGAAGAGAAAACAAATTCATGACATTATCAGCCAGCCATCTTTCAAACTTGTCAGAGATTGACAGGCAGATAATTGAATTTACAATGATGCTGGCACATTGATGGAGTCAGAGTGTGTATGTAGGCCTAGTGGTCTTGTGCATGTTACACAGATGGAGGGCAGCCATGCATGCATATAGAGTGCATGCTGCATTGAAAGAAAATAGAGAAAATGCTGCCTTACACTACAGAGATGATGGAACATGGGAACTGGCATTGCTTGTGATGGTGCTGGAAAGGTGCCAAGAGTTCAGAACACAACAAGAAATGTGTGCTTAGTTTCCACACAATAGTAAGATTGGGTTGTAATTGTATGTTTTGAACCCTGAAGTAGTAATATTGTACATTCATGTTTTCTGTATCTTTATACATATGTATATTTTAGTCTCCATGATAGAAAGTAAGATTGGTTTTCATAAAAAATGAGATTTGTTATCAATGACATAAAGGCGATTGTGTGTGCTTGTGTGTCTGTGTCTGTGAGTGGTTTTAGGCTTTCTTGCTGTTTGTGAATGGACCTTTACCAGATTTGTACTACGTGGTGTACCTACTGAAAAGTGTTGAAAATGAGACTCCTGTCATTTGGATTGCAGTAACAAGAAATTATTCGATTCTTATACAGTTATAGCCAGTGTGGGTTACATGGTTGGCTTCCAAGAAGTCTTGGCTTTTGACTTGTTTTTCTTTCTTTCTTGATAACAGTTGGCACTGAAGATGGAAGATTGTTGATGTATTTTGACTATTCAACTTTTTCAGCAGTTCATTTCTAACAGCTATTCTTTAAGGAGCACCCTTATTTCATGTCAGCATGATTAAACTTTTAACAGGTAATGAAATAGTAAAGAAAAACAATATATGATGAAAGCAAAGCTAAACCCCACTTTTAGTTTTACATACAATTTTTGCTTCAGAATAACAGCTTGCGTGTACTATTAATGCTTTGCTTTGAACTAAAAATAATATATCTGATCTAATGAACTGACTTGCTCACAATTCTGATGGTTGTACAGTAACCCTGTGAATGCTTTGTGCCTTACTAAAAATCATGAAAAGATTGCAACAATGATTATTATGTGTATGTATTAATAAGCAGAAGTGTTTTATTCACTGACCAAGATTGAACATTATGTTGAAATGCAGAAGACTAGCTAATTGACCTATTGTGTTATGCAGTTGTTTTCTCTTGTCTACTGCAGAACTGGTTTTCACTGGATTATGTTAAAGTTCAGAAATAACTCTTTGAAAAGTGGACATGGCTGAACACTCACTGATGAGGAACATTAAAACATATTTTTATTTTCGTATTATATGTATTTCTAACTTTCAGAATGACATGCAGTGGTTGTGATCCTTATTGGTTCC
>JAPXFY010000012.1:77236955-77256955 GCA_030674185.1 Monoplex corrugatus | reverse complement strand
GTGACTGCCCGCGTTCAAGCAAACAGGAACCAGAAAAAACATGAAAGAATAATACAAACGCGTATTTTATACAACAAGACAAGACAGGCGCAAATTTTCGGCCAACTGGCCTTTGTCTAGCGTAAGATTACAAACAAACAAACACCAGATACAAAAGTTATGAGAAAAAGACAAACTTCCCTGCTGCTGTGTCCAATGTAAGAAAACTGGACACAGCAGCAGGGAAGTTTCAGTCTTTTTCTCATAATTTTTGTATCTGGTGTTTGTTTGTAATCTTACGCTTGACAAAGGCAGTTGGCCGAAAATTTGCAAGAACTTAGCCCTTTTAATTCCTCATCCTATCCACCAGCTTCCTGCAGGAAGCTGGTGGATAAGGCGAGGGAGTCAAAGGGTTAAGTTTTTGCTTTGCTAGCATGGTTAACAATGCAGGATGCTGGTGGACAGGGTGCCAAGAAGCTGGTGTATAGGATGAGGAAGTAAAGGGGGTTAAGTTTTTGCTTTGCTAGCATGGTTGACAATGCAGAATGCTGGTGGACAGGGTGCAGGAGTCAAAGGGTTAACATCAATATTCTTCCCACTCTTTTGTATTTTTTAAAATTGATTTGGTCACACAAATGAGCTTAAAACAGTTAAAAGCGAAACAGTACACACACACGCACGCACGCGTGCACACAACACACACAACCACACACACACACACACACACACACACACACACACACACACACACACACACACACACACACACACACACACACACACACACACACACACACACACCAAAACACACACACACACACACACACACACACTCACTTAAACACACACACACTCACTCACACACACACACACACATCACTCACTCACTCACTCACTGAAAACACACACACACACACATATATATGACACAGCAAAAGACAGTGAAAGCACAAATTGCATCATTTTATAGTGTGAAAGATTTAGTGATACAGCATATTTTGTCCAACTGTTCAGCTCAGTATTTCAACATATATAAAGACATTAAACAGAGAAAATTTGTTAGAGTTTTACAGGTATGCTAATAATAAAATCTTGAATAATCAGTAAGAATAAGAATAATCAGTTAACTTTATGACACACTCACACACACACACACACACCACACACACACACACACACCACACACACACACACACACACACACACACACACACCACACACACACACACACACACACACACACACCACATACACACACATGCATGCATGCAAATGTACACCCATACATCACACAATCATGTACATGTACCTCATGATAATAACATGATCATCACTACATGCATGCACACTTACATGTACCATACCTCACAACCCACACACCGACTCATCTACGCATGCACACATCACCACGCACCGCGCGCACACACACACACACACACACACCACACACACACCACCACACGCACACACACACACCACACCACACACCACACCACACCCAACACCACCAACACCACAACACCACCACCACCACAACCACACCAACAACACACAACAACAACAACCACCACAACAACACACAACAACCACACACCACAACAACAACACAACAACCACAACAACCACAACAACAACACAACAACACAACAACAACAACAACAACAACAACAACAACAACAACAACAACAACAACAACACAACAACCGCAACAACAACACAACAACCGCAACAACAACAACAACAACACAACACAACAACCACAACAACCACAACACAACAACCACAACAACAACAGCAACAACAACAACAACAACAACAACAACAACAACAACAACACAACACAACACACACATTGTTGAGGGACTAAACTCAGAGGAGCAGGAATTGGTTCTGGAAGGAATTAGATCTACAGTAAACATGGCCGTTTCAAGTCTTGACTATTGAGTTTGCTAAGCTTCTGACTTTTCCATTCATGTGCGACCTTTCAATGGAAGTGAAAGCATTCACCAGTTCATTCATCAACTAGTAAGGAATCAATATAGCTGGAGATTTTTACCTGCAGATATTTTCCTACAAGGAGATAAATAATGTATTATGAGAGGCATCCTCTGAATAATGGTAAGGTCCCAGTAATGTGAAAAGTGATTATTGCAGCGCTTTGAAACTTTACACACACGGGGCCTTATTATTCTGTGATGTAGTTTCATAATAATGTGCAAATATTGTGATGTCATTTGTTATGCCATATTGGTTGCAACTGGTCCAAGTATTATGTTTCGTGAAGAGTTGGACTATCTTTATTTTTGTCTTATGATTGACACTTAAAATGACTGTTAGAAGCCACTCCTATGCTAGAATCTCTTCCAAGTCTCTCATTCGCTCTCTCTTTCCGTCTTTTTTGTGTGTACTTTTTAGTGACATAGTTGACTCATTCATTCAGCTCTAGGTTGTGATTTTGCCCAGACTGTGTGTGTGTGTATGTGTGAGTGTGTGTGTGTGTGTGTGTGTGTGTGTGTGTGTGTGTGTGTGTGTGTGTGTGTGTGTGTGTGTGTGTGTGTGTGTGTGTGTGTGTGTGTGTGTGTGTGTGTGCATGCATGTGTGCACGTGTGCACTTAAAGGTGGGATACACTTATGAAGCCAGCTTTTTTCTCATTCTGTCCATCTGGCTGGCTGATGGGATACACTTATGAAGCCAGCTTTTTTCTCATTCTGTCCATCTGGCTGGCTGTCTCTGTCTCTCTTTTGTGGTCCTGATATGAAATCATACAAGCGCTCAGCGGGAATATGAGTTTGATTTAATGTTTTGTCTGCCCATGAAAAAAAATGCATGTACAATTTAAAAGTCATATCTGTGAAGTCCTATTTTCCATCTGTCTGTGTCAGACTGTCTCTTGCTCCCCCCCCCCCTCCCCCCACTCCTCATTCTTTGGCTATTCATTTTTAGACACAAAATTTGCACAGCATTTGTACAGTTTGTCATCACTCAATTTGCCCTCACTGTAATAATCCAGGAACAGCCCTTGCTCAGGGAAAATGGGGAGTAAGTTCCCCAGATGCAAAAATCAATACTGAAGAGGGAAAATTCCCTTCCTGTCCCTGGAAAGGTGAACCAGCTGTCATCCATTACTATCATCCATAATTACCGTTGTGGTCAATTACTTTATGCTGAAGTCACAAGGCTGTGTCAAAAATACATTGAAACATTGTTTCACAATCATACAGAATCATTTTAGTTTTTTTTTTTGTAAAGAATGATTTGATTGTTTTTTCACCAAGGTCGTGTCTTTTCACCAAGATTGTGTTAAAAAGTATAATGAAACAAAGTTCTGCAATTATATAGAATCACTTTAATTTGTTTTTATATAGAATGATTTAGCTGTTTTTTCTGCTTATGTTGAAAATGAGATAAAAAAAAGTGCACAAAGAATAGCAGAACGTAGTTGAAGGCATTTAAAATTTCATACAACTGAAGTTTTATCTAGACTATGGAACAATGTACAGAAAATTCGAGGAAGGCTTATTGACACTGAAGTAAGAATAAAAGTGGTTTGGAGCAGCATTATGTACTTTTTCTTCAGTGTGGAAACTTTGATGATATTCTCCTGAGGCTAAACTTAGTCAGTTATAAATGCAAACAAGGAGAAATTTATATATGATTACAATTAAATACTTCAATAACATAAGTTATATATGATTACAATTAAATACTTCAATAACATAAGGACAAAGGACGATCAGGTCATACCATTATTCCTTTCATGTCATGTAGACAATATAAAAAATGTTACCTTGAAAAGGATCTGAACTTTAACAATGTACAGAAATGTTTCATTCAACTGCACAACCCAGACATAATTGTAACAGGTTTATAAGTATCCGATTTATAATATGATCTGTATATTTGAACAGTTTTGTAATTGTGACTTTAGAATTGTGCCAAGGTCATCCAGTGTTTGGAGATATGTGTCTGATTCAACGCAGTTATGTTCACTTTGACTTACAATATTGCAGTTCATACTAAATCTTGTTACCCCTATAACTGAAGCAGATATATTTATATGGTATGACCATATCTGTTACAGTGGTAGGTTGTTTATATGCATTTGATGATACAGTGGTAGATTGTTTATATGCATCTAATGATTTTTAATGCATTAATTTCTAAATGCTATCAGAAAATAGAAATTCATAATGAAATTGTAGACATTATGAAGCTTGACAAAGTAAAACTTACATGAAATGACATTATGAAGCTTCTCATGACTATAAGCTTTGACAAATAAAACTTACATGAAATGAGACATTATGAAGCTTCTGACAAAGTAAAACTTACATAAAATGAGGACATTATGAAGCTTCTGACAAAGTAAAACTTACATAAAATGAGGACATTATGAAGCTTCTGACAAAGTAAAACTTACATAAAATGAGGACATTATGAAGCTTCTGACAAAGTAAAACTTACATAAAATGAGGACATTATGAAGCGCTGACAAAGTAAAACTTACATAAAATGAGGACATTATGAAGCTTCTGACAAAGTAAAACTTACATAAAATGAGGACATTATGAAGCTTCTGACAAAGTAAAACTTACATAAAATGAGGACATTATGAAGCTTCTGACAAAGTAAAACTTACATAAAATGAGGACATTATGAAGCTTCTGACAAAGTAAAACTTACATAAAATGAGGACATTATGAAGCTTCTGACAAAGTAAAACTTACATAAAATGAGGACATTATGAAGCTTCTGACAAAGTAAAACTTACATAAAATGAGGACATTATGAAGCCTGACAAAGTAAAACTTACATAAAATGAGGACATTATGAAGCGCTGACAAAGTAAAACTTACATAAAATGAGGACATTATGAAGCGCTGACAAAGTAAAACTTACATAAAATGAGGACATTATGAAGCTTCTGACAAAGTAAAACTTACATAAAATGAGGACATTATGAAGCGCTGACAAAGTAAAACTTACATAAAATGAGGACATTATGAAGCGCTGACAAAGTAAAACTTTACAATAAATGAGGACATTATGAAGCTTCTGACAAAGTAAAACTTACATAAAATGAGGACATTATGAAGCGCTGACAAAGTAAAACTTACATAAAATGAGGACATTATGAAGCGCTGACAAGTAAAACTTACATAAAATGAGGACATTATGAAGCGCTGACAAAGTAAAACTTACATAAAATGAGGACATTATGAAGCTTCTGACAAAGTAAAACTTACATAAAATGAGGACATTATGAAGCGCTGACAAAGTAAAACTTACATAAAATGAGGACATTATGAAGCGCTGACAAAGTAAAACTTACATAAAATGAGGACATTATGAAGCTTCTGACAAAGTAAAACTTACATAAAATGAGGACATTATGAAGCGCTGACAAAGTAAAACTTACAGGACAGTTGTAGGCTGTCACAACATTGAAAAAAGAATGTCAGCGTCAGAAGTTGCTGAGGAAGTGTGTATACACACTTTCTTCAAAACCTGCATATTTTAGACACCATTTTTGGACCATGTGACTTTGACCTTGGCCCTCTCCTTTCCAACTCGCGCAATTGTGGCTCATTTAATGGTCCACCCAGAAACAGCTGAGAAAATAACACATTTGTATACCACAGAGACAGGAATAGACACATGTTCCTCCTACATAATATGGGAGAATCTTCTTTTTTGTGTGTGTTTGTTTTTAAGGGAGATTAAAAACAAAGCAAAACAAAATGAAAATGAGACTTGATGATGGAAAATGACATAGGTTGCACTTAATCAACCTTGGTGCTAAAGCAAAACACCCAGTCTTGTTTTACTATAAAAAAAATCATAACCTTGAAAGGTCATTATCCTGTCATGCTACGATACATGTATGCCTATCCAGTATGAATTGTTGATTTCAAAGCTGTTGACCACCGTCAGATTTTTTTTTACTCTGCTTGATATCAGTTTTTGATGTACGGAAACAGTGACATGCATTGCCATTGAAGTCTGCTTAATAGAAAACGGTTCACTGAAAAATGATGTTGATTCTAAAAACATGCTTTTGAATGTGTGTGTTTGAGAGAGAGAGAGAGAGAGAGAGAGAGAGAGAGAGAGAGAGAGAGAGAAGAGAGAGAGAGAGAGAGTGTGTGTGTGTGTGTGTGTGTGTGTGTAAAACGAGATGTTTGTTATGAATGGATCCTTAGCAAGCTGGGACTGTAGGTCTGCTTCTGTTGGAACTGATATGAGATTGTAAGTGTGAATGTTTTGTGCCATTGGTTGGTGTTCAGGCCAAACCTTTGTTGAAATTTGATCTGAGATGTGTTGATACAGATTTTATCATCAAATGTGCACACTCTTGCACCTTGAAGAAATCTCCTTCCGAATTTATAGTGAAACTCTGGACATTTCCTTTGTGTGTCTTTGGTGCTTTCAGTGCACCTGGGATACATAGCCATGCATTAATGGGAACACTGGATGGTTGTATATTATGCCTACAAACATTTCAATTGACATTCAGGAAAGCATGATAGAGACTTCAAATTCAACTGTAGTTTGGAGGGGCAGCATTATTTGGGTGATGTCCGGCATCTCTTTCTTGGTACTTCACCATCTATAATCCTGAACAGGGTCTGTTAACTTTTCACAGCTGGGAAACTGGTGCCTGCGCTCAAACACTTTTTTCTGAGTCAGACTCAAATATATGCAGTCAAATTAGAAGGAAGCCATCTAGGCCTCTCATTAAACCAGGGATATGTATATTCCAATTTATGTTTATTTACTTATTTATTTGTTTTAATCAGAATCAGCTTGTTCTTGATCAAAATTTTGTTCTCCAGGATGTGCTTTAGACACTTCAGTTCAAATTTTATTGTATTGCTCAGTCGTTGATCAAACTGTTGATGTATTGCATGCTTATTTGTATGTGTATTTTGCAGCGTATTGTTCTACACATTTCACATCACATTAATTATAATGAACCAGAATGGCTGCTTATTTGTTGACTATATTATTGATGCATTGATTACATATTGGTGTGTTGATCATGTCTTGTAGTTCTACACATTATACATAAAAATTGGTGGTGAGTCAACTTGGCTGACTGTTGGTGAGAGGACTGTTGATATGCTATTGATGCATTGATTGCAGGATGTACCTCCAGACATTTCAGTGTGTGTATTTGTGCTGGAGCAAGCTCTTTCGGTCCGGGCTCTGCAAGAGATGGTCACATCAACATCCCAAGCTTCCACTGTGAGCATCACAATGTTGTGATCTATACTCTGTGTGTGTGTGTGTGTGTGTGTGTGTGTGTGTGTCCATCTTGTAGACAAACATGGAGACTAAATTTTAAGATTATTGTATTTCTACTGCAGGTGACAAAAAAGTATTTTGAAAAGACAGAAAAGGGAGGGGGAAAAAATGACGAGTCATGTTCTTCTTCTTCTTGGCGTACTCTGCTACACAATCAGCTGAGTCCGGGTGATGAATGCAGCCATCTTTTCCAGCTCCTGTCTGCAGCCATGGAGTTTGGTTGTCAGCGGAGTGTCTGTCGGCTACACGTCCTGTCTTGCCACCTGGTGAAGGGGACATCTTTGGAGTATATGCTCCGTGGTTTGGTCTTCTTGACTGCAGGGACAGGTTGGGGAGTGTGCCAGCCTCAGTTTGTAGTACATGTGGCTGTTCAGCCTTTTGTGACCAGTGCACAGCCTCACCAGGACAACTTGCTGCTCTCTAGACAACAAGTGGTAGTCATCCCTGTGTTGTCTCGGCATGGAACCCTGATGATGCTCCTCTTCTCACTGTAACTGACGCTGTTGTTAGGTTGTTCTTCTCTGCCTCCCTCCTTAGCAAGGATATCAGCTTGCTCATTCCCGAAAACTTTGCAGTGGGCTGGAATCCACTGCAGAACTGCTCTTCTGGTTGTGGCAACCTGGTGCAGAGCTCTAGACAGGAGGGGGAGTGTGGTGTTCTGGCATGCCTGCAGCATGGAGAGGGCATCAGACAAGAAGACAACCTGTCTGCAGTCACAGTCTGTAGCCTGAATCATGGAGGCCGCTTGCATGAGTGCTTCTGTCTCAGCACGGTAGTTAGCACAAAGAGTCATCTGTAACATCAAAAACATACACACAAAGAATTCTGGTGTCTCATGCACCTGCCTTCAGCAGAGATCCACAAAAAAAAAGACTGTACATAAGTCATGTGTGTTTCAGGTTTATTTCAAATTATAATTAAGCAAAAGCTGTCTGGTTACTCTTTGTGCCTCTGTCTGTGTGAAAGAGTCTATGTGAAAGAGTAACTGTTTTTTTTTTTATGGAATATTAATTAAAGGCCATCTGCTTCATACAGTTCTCATTGAACCAGCAGTACTATAGAGTCCTGTTGTTTTCAGTTCAGCGGTTCAGTCTGCATGGAGTTTAATTTGTGTGTGTGTGTGTGTGTGTGTGTGTGTGTGTGTGTGTGTGTGTTTCAGAGTGGGGGAGAAGGGGGAAGAGAGAGAGAGAGTGTGTGTGTGTGTGTGTGTGTGTGTGTTCGTGCGCGTGCGCGTGTGCACATGCGCGCGTGTGCATGACTTCTGTAAGTCAAGATATATTTTCCAGGATGTAAAGACTGATTGCTTTGTATCATCAGGCAAATATTAATAAAGGTAATTGTAGATTGTCTCTTCTGGTAACTTATTAGTTGATATATATCTCATTCATGTTTTTTACAGTTCATTTTAGTGATGATATGAAATACGGGATTTGCTTTTGTTTTGTGTTCAGTATTTTGCATATTGTTTGATATAAGGTTTTATTTTTGCATATTATTTGATATAAGGCTTTATTTTTGTAATTGTGATTGTTGTTGTTTTGTCATTCCTTCTTTGTTATTCTTCTTTTTGTAATTGTGATTGTTGTTGTTTGTGTCTTCTTTCTTTGTTATTCTTTCTTGCTTGATTTCTTCTTTTCCTTCTCTACCTCCTCCTCATTGATTTTCTTGCCAAGTTCTTTGTACTTTGTGTGTGTGTTAGCATGTATATGACATTGTGTGTTTAAAATGGAAATCAGAAAGAAAAGTATAACGGCTACCAGGCTAAACCTATCTCTCAGTAAAATGGCTACTCACTTGCGTAGATTTCATGAGACTATGTAACTGGAATTTGGAAGTCTCATATTTTTGACACCGATAGTGATTTACAGATTTGACCATTGGTTGACTGTATCATTGTTTTGATCAGTTAGTAGGTCTATCTGTACAAAGTACATCAATGAATGCGTGTTTACACTTCAGTAGCTCTGTAGACAGATCTAAGCAAAAACAATTTAAAATGAGCATTTCATACAGCTTTCTGTGCTGTTGGTGATGATGTATTGGAGTGGCCATGTGCAGCAGTGTTGATTTTTGAGACATCAGACAACTGCTCCTATGCAAAAGTTTTGAGACGTCACCAGAATTCAGTGTCATTGTGGCTGTTCCATGACTGATTTCAGTAGGTTGGCCAGCCAAAAATGCAAAACAATAAATTGTATGAAACAAATATATAAAAATGATTTTTTTTGGTTTAGAATCAGGTGTTGATTGTTGATTTCAGTGAAAATATTACCAGTCCGTTGTAAATATTGGTATCAAAAGCAAGTGTCGAGAATAAAGTGTGATGATAGCTTAACTTACAACGAAGATGTTATCAGTCTGTTGTAAATCCTAATGTCAAAAAACACAAATACAGACTAAAGTGTAGATCATAGCCATGACTTGCTGTAAGATATCAATTTATAATGACAGTCTGTATCAGTTGCATGCTTAAGTAAGGGTCTCCTGAACTCCAGTTTTGCTCATTCTATGTGTCTGTGTTTGTTGCAGGCGGCCCAGTCAGGCCACAGGACCTTGCTATACGGCCATGCAGTTCTCCTGCGACATTACCATGGAAACATGGTACGTTGATGAGGGATCATTTTTCCCTGGTGACGGCCAATGCATCTTCTGGCCAATGCTAATGGGGTCTTGCTGGTGTTGGTCTAATTAACACTCCTCCCATGGCAATTTCTCAGGCTATTGGTTCTAGCAGTTGTGTCTCTGATATAATGCCATATGCAATACTATATTGATGGTGTATGTGCCAAACTGCTTTATGCGATCCGTTGATGGGGTCTATTGATGGAATGAAAGTGTTAGGATGTATCTTTTCTGACTGATAGATTTTGCTATTGTGTGTCGGTGCTGTAGAGTCTTCATCTAATAGAATAAAATGTCTTGTGTGCTTTACCTGTGAATATTTGAAAGTTAGGAAAGGTCATATGTTACATTTGTATATAGGTTGAGTCATTTGTTTTGATTTATGGTAATTTGTATTGATTATCAACTATGTATCCATTGCTATAAAGGTTCACTTGGAAAACATTGTTGTCGTTGGAGTGATAGTCTGATAGTTAAAACACATACATTTAGAAAGTGACAAGGCCAAGGTGTGATCCAAATGGGACAGGCATTTGTCTCTGTCTCAGACCCCCTTTTCTCTCCTTTTCCGCCCTTCAGTATGTGCTATTCTTTCTATTGATTTGCCATTGCATCATTTAATGCACAGAAAACTTTAAAACGGACATAATAGGTCTACAGCAAATTTATCTCTCACAAAAATTATGGTAGAAAATGGATTCACAAACAGAAACATGTACACTCCCGGAATGAAAACAGAAGGGAAAATGGATGATACCACACTACTGTAGAAATATGTTCTGTCCATGTCTGGCATGTGGATTTCACACACAAGTTCCTTTGTGACAGGCTGTAAATGCAATGCACTTTACTACAATGCAGAATAGTACCATACAACACAATGCAATATTATGCCATGCCATGCCGTGCAGTGCAGTGCAGTGCAGTGGCAGTATACTGTGGTGCAGTTGAAATTATAATACAGTAAAATAAACATCAGCCAGAAGAAAACAGAGGTGTTAACACTGAACATCCCAAACCCCTCACCAATTCAAATTGAGGAGACCTACCCACAGTTGAGGAGTTCATCTACCTATGCAGCACTGTCAGACATGACAGAGCAGTAGGCAGGACCTCAAGAACCATCTGAGCAAAGCCAAAAACACTTCAGAATGCAGAACAGTTATGGAGGTCCCCCAAGTACAGTATCAACACCAATCTGAAACAGTACCAGAGCTGTGTCCTTTCCACCTTACTTTATCATCATTTTATTGCTCAGAATATTAGAGGATTACAAAGAGCGACCTGACCTTTCCAAGCCATAACACCTCTGAAGAATTGTACGAATCTTCTGGCCCAGCACTAACTCCAGCCAGCAACTATTTGCTTAGTGTGATCAAGGAAATCTGGACATCATCATTATGAAAAGATAGTGGAGATGGATTGGGCAGAATATCACCTGGACTGCCCTCAGTTGGACACCATAAAGAAGACACTAGAGAGGAAGACCCAACTTCAGGCCCTAATACACACCTGGAGCACCATACAGAGGCATGGCCACAACACACAGTAGTGGAGCATCTTTTCTGTTACCATGCAACCCTTTGGCAGAGTAGGCTGGAAGTAAGTTCAACACAACAATTATAAGTATTTCTGTTTGTGCACCTATGAAAATGTATGTGGTGTGTACTGTCTGAATAGTCAGTAATCACAGTACAGTACAGTACAATACAATTTGACAAAGATGTATGAAGACTTTGATGAATGAGCAGCAGCGTACTGTGCCGGTAGATAAATTATAATGTTGGAATTAAGCCATAGTGTCAAAGACATCCATGCTGATGATTCTTGATGCCTAGTACCAGAAACTTACCTGGTCACCTGCAAATACAAAAGAGGAATAGAAGAGACTGTTGAAGAAATAATCTGCAGACTAAATGTGCTGATAGGAAAGAGCACACTGGAACATAAACTATCCACATTTGGATATATTGTATATCTGCAACATGTAGGGATGCCTGTGGAATAAAACAGCCAAAGGTTAAGACCACGTTCTCAGAAATCCAGATGTCTATGAGAGATGGAGAACATTTGGAAGAAAAAACAGAATCTCAAGAAACAAAGAAAGAAACGGAGAAAGTGCGCTTCGAAGAAATCTCAGCTGGAATGACATGTGGTGTATTCCCCTCCCCCCCACCTCCTCCCCCTGGGATCATTTTCATCCTCAGATCTCTGTACGACCTTTTTGCCCTCAAATGCAAATCTAGTGAAATAGAGAAAATCAAATGAACCTGTGTGCCCACTCTGCCAGGGCAGACAAACAATGGAACATGTCCTGAGTTAAGCAGACTAGCACTAACCCAAGAAAGGTACACATGGAGACAAAGTCAAGTGTTTAACTCTTTGTTGACGTGAATTTTGCAGACTGATTTTCCCCTGTGACGCACGTTTTTAGGCTATTTTAAAAAAATTGCCAAAAAAATAAGTGTTTTAATTAGAAGGAAACAGGAAGTGGAAATAATTATTCTAAGTCTACTTTTCAGAAATGCATGCTGTGTATTTGTAATAGACATGCATCTTACCTTCAATTCCACATGAAATATGGTTGCAACAGGTCCCTCGAAAAAAGGTTTTACTGATGGTAATCCAAGGCCCCTACACTTCCATGAATCATAGACAGCGTTTACACAGGTCATAGGTGCACATATATGTTTCTGGGACACAGAAGAGGTACTTGATAAATAATCCAGCACTGATTGTTCCATATTCATGAAAAAATGGTGTTTTATATTTGCCTACACAAACAATGCATAAAATATTCCACAGGGAAATTTCACACCTCTCCTCTACAGTCTGAATTCACTCCTCTACAGTCTGAATTTTCTTTCTCTGCAAATAGTTTTCTGTGGTGTGGAACACTCTGAAACACTTCAGGCACAATGGTTTCTGGCATCTGTCACTGTTAGTGTCATTTCCATCTGCAGCATCGCCAGTGTCACTGTCAGTGTCACTTTCAGCACCACTGTCTCTTTCGGTGCCGATATCACCGATAGGAACGTAACTTTCATCATCAGATGAATCTGGACTTTCGTCTAGTTCACTAAATAAATCCAGCTCAACATCAGACCCTCCTTCCAACACCATTTCCACTGCTTCTGATAATGGGATGGTAGTCGCACCGCATGCACGCTTCCTGGGCGTCGCCATGTTTGTTGCGCAAAGCTGACATTTTTTTCGTAACTGGGTCAATGCAGTTAAGTCGCTAGCAAAGCCATTCAAAGTACGAAAATATTAGAAGGGAAGTAATATGGGAAAGAAGACAGACTGAGGTTTCATTTTCTATTGGTTGTTGCCTCCCTTACACCGTTGGCTGCTCTGTAAAAATATCGCATATGTCACTGACGTGTCGACAAGGGAATGACAGCCGTCGCGGATATATCGCTGACGCGTCAACAAAGAGTTAAAGGGATCTCACAAGGGATCTGTACTGCCAGGGGCCACCAGACACACCACCAACCATCTACGTGGCAGGATGCAGCAAACTGGCTTGAAAACCTGACATTTGGAGCATTTCAGCAGGATATACTGGGTGGAATAGATGACTGGGAGTGCACAGCAGATTTTCCAGAATGTGAAAAAAGCACCAAGAAATCATCAACAAGAGTGGCACGAGACCAGACCACCTCCATTCATGAAAAGAAATTCTAATTGAATGTATTTACTACCATATGAAAGGAAAATGGAGGAAGCCCATTTCTACAAGACTGAAAAGTATGCTTGTCTCTAGCCAGCAACTTGAGGAAATCTGGCTTCCAAGCCAAAGTCTGCGCTGTAGAGGTTGGAGTAAAAGGATGGTTGGCACACCTACCTGTGATCTCAAGAAACAACTCTCAGTTTCAGTAAGAAGAGGACCATACTCCTAAATGTAATGGCAGAAACAGTGGAAAAGAGTTCCATTGGGATCTGGTTGAGGAGGAACAGAAGTGAACTTTGTAAGGCTTAAAATTCCTTGTGTGCAGCAGGTGCCAATAACTAAGTGCTTAGGACATCTATCACAGGGGTGACTTAGCCTCAAGATGTGGTTTGAACCCAGGGAAAGGATAGGCAAAAAAACAACAACAAACGAACAAAAGAAAAAAACAAAAAAGCAACAGCAGAGGGGTATTCAGGAATCATGAGCTGGATGTGGCCTGGTCCCCATAGATATTAAGGATTACAAATGATAGTACCATTATATTTGGACAGTTTTCTCCTGTGGGGATGCCAGGGACTCTTTCAGTATGAATAATGTCCCCACCTTCTGGAAATTCTGTGCTAGAAATTACCTCTTTTCTGCCACTCTTTGTTTCTGCTTTGTTCCTTTGCTTTTTGTCACTTCTTCCTGTCAGTTTGTCTTGCTGGTCCATTCACCTGTATGTGTTCAATAAAGTCTTACTACTTTCTCATAGGATTGATAATTGGGTACATGTATTAAGTGCATTTCTGGCTCAAGGGAAATGAGATATGCGGAAGCAATTTTAGGTAATTTAGGCCCATTTTTATGTATGTTTTAGTATCCTTAGTTATGTTTAAATTTGTATTCAGGTGTTTTTTAAATCCCCTGTGCAATAAATTGGGCGGAGTGGTCAGTGCCAGGGGCATCTCTTTATATCATGTGCGTGAATGTGTTGATGTGTGTACTTAATTTTCATTTTCTTTTTTTTTTTCCTGTTGAAGTATCGTGTGTGTTTTGAGATGGTTATAGCCCTGATATGGCGCTACACAGTTGACTGGACTTTATGCAAAAATAACAGTGACAATAACAGTAGACAGAGTTTAAGCTTCCATTTAAGTAGTGATTGAGAATATTGTTTGGTGTATTTTGTGCAGTATCTATCCTGCCTTTCAACAAGCTCATCCAATGACAAACTGGCATTTGATGTTGGCCTACAAGAAACTGCTGAAGGTGATGTGTTGAGTGTGTGTGCGTGTGCGTGTATGTGTGTGTGTGTGTGTGTGTGTGTGTGTGTGGTCGTGTGGTCTGATTGGTTTGTAATCACTTTCTGCGAGAGTACGGATATAACTGGGTTGTACCTTCTTTTTTTCCTCATGTCTCTTCTTTTCCCTCACTGGATCTCTGTTTATTTCTCTTTGTCAGTTTTTTAATGTGTAGAAGATATAACAGTTGAAACAGATCATAATTTTTCTGTGTTGTCTCCTTGTTTGGAAAATACAGTGTCCTATAGTTTTGTCTCAGTACAATATTTATGAATAGAGAATGACTGCCAGGGACCTGCTGAGTAAAGTGAGTGAGTATTGTTAGAGCCCTAAGAGAGGGAAAGCAGGGTTGTCTCTCTTGTAGTGGAACAAACATTTTTTTTTTATTACAACCTGTTAAGCCATTTTTGTTTGAAACATGCTAAACATGCTGCATTCAAGTGTGAGAAAGATCTGGCTATCTTTGAAGGTATAGTGCTAAAGCTGTTGAACACCATATTTTCCAGCATCATCAAATGTGATTGATTTTAGGCGAAACCTGGACTAGATGTAGATTGTTGTAAGGAAAATGTTTGAAAATATAAACTGGTGTCTGATATTGCCAAGGTTGATAAAACAAAAGCTAATGGCATCATCTGTCTCTTGTTTTTTTGTTTTTGTTTTTTTTGTTTGTTTGATTTTTAAAGGAATTTTCAGTCTCCATGCAAAATCGATTTGGACCATCTCGGTGTGTTGATGGTCTCAGGGGAAGATAAATAATTTGCCAGAAGAAAGTTGAGGCAAATTCTGTCTCACCTACAGTACACCTACAATACACTGTAATGCATAGGATGGAGGATTGTTGTAATTGTTTTAATTATTTTGCCACATAGACTGCTACACTGTCATCAGAGGATTTTGACCTTGTTCCCAGAGGATGATGTTTATCATTGAAGAATTAACCATGACTAATTATAATCCTCACTTGTAATTATAAGAATTAAAAAAAGTAGTTTGTATCCAAAAGAACAAGTAAAAGATACTAAAAGCAGTTGACCTGTAATTATAAGAATTAAAAAAAGTAGTTTGTATCTAAAAGAACAAGTAAAGGATACCAAAAGCAGTTGACCTGATACACAAATCTCATTGCTGACACAGGGAACGGCAGAACTCGGGCATCTGGACAAAGAATGTGAAAAAATGTTGGCCTCTTCAGATATCTGTATAGATAACTGTAACTCAAACCTGGTCAGACATTGCCTAGAGTTACTGTGGAACAGGTACAACCGAAATCAAACTGGTCAGACTTTACCTATAACGACTGTGGAACAGGTACAACAGAAATCAAACCTGGTCAGACATTGCCTAGAGTTATTGTGGAACAGGTACAACCGAAATCAAACTGGTCAGACTTTACCTATAATGACTGTAAAACAGGTACAACCGAAATCAAACTGGTCAGACTTTACCTATAACGACTGTGGAACAGGTACAACCGAAATCAAACTGGTCAGACTTTACCTGTGATGACTGTGGAACAGGTACAACCGAAATCAAACTGGTCAGACTTTACCTATAACGACTGTGGAACAGGTACAACCGAAATCAAACTGGTCAGACTTTACCTATAACGACTGTGGAACAGGTACAACCGAAATCAAACTGGTCAGACTTACCTATAACGACTGTGGAACAGGTACAACCGAAATCAAACTGGTCAGACTTTACCTATAACGACTGTGGAAGATACAACAGAAATCAACTGGCAACATTGCAGTGACTTGGAACAGGTCACCGAAATCAAACTGGTCAGACTTTACCTGATGACTGTGGAACAGGTACAACCGAAATCAAACTGGTCAGACATTGCCTAGAGTGATCTTACAGTTACAGTAAGTACAACAGAAACCAAACTGCACAAATCAGAGAAACACAGGGCAATAGGAACAGTTTTTTGTCTGCCAACTTTTTGCTTCAAAAATACAGTGAATGGCAGCGCTTTCTGTTCGACAGATGAAATGATAATATTGTTACATACAGGGTGGTAGTTATTGGATATACACAAATTGTTTTGCAGAGATAGCAGAGAGAGTTTCATTCAGAAACAAAACAACAAAAGCACGGTATATTTTGTGACAGCTGGCTGAACAATGATGGTAGTAGATGCGTTGAATATATGCATACATATTTGTACCTCATTCGTTTCCGTCCTTGGTCATTCAGTTTTGTTTTTTGAGTGTTGTTTGTTTTTTGTGCTGATGTTCTTTTCTGTTTGTTGTGTTTTGTGGAGATGCTAGCGTCAGATATTTACAAATATTATAAATCAAAAACTTTTGAAAACAAAATAGAGCAGAAGATACCTTTAACTCCTCCTGTACGTTAAGGGTTTTCAGACTGGACACAGGGTTGATCTGAGACCTATTTTGGAACAGGGGGTAAGGTTAGTAAAACACTTGTAGATATGTTTGTATTCAACATAAAACAAAAAGGTTGTTATTGGGTTGTGCAGAATTAAATTCTAAACAACATACAGGTAATAAAATTATGATAATGTTCATTATATAAAACTTGACCCGTGAGTTTTGCATGAATACTATTTGATGCAGATAAATTTTCATGCATACAGTTAGTACTAACTAAGCTCCAGCTGACCAGGTAATCCATATAGCTCCAAAGTCAAAGAAGAAAAAATGTTCCTCAACATCCATTAAATGAACACAGCACCTTAAAAAAGTTCATTTTTCATATAATATGAAGTTACATAACACTGATCATTGTCAGGTCATGTACCTAAAATAACACAAAACTACTATTATTACACCACTGTCCATCCTGGGCTTGCACTGGTGTTTAACCTACTTTGAGCAGGCCTGCCTCTATCTTGTCAGTCTTCCCCTACAACCCACATCACCACTGTCACCAGGAGAATCAGCCGATCTGCCTTGTTCCTGCCCAATGTGTTTGCAGATGATGTAAAAGAAACAGAACGGGAGAGGCATGGTCTCTTTGCAGAACAAGAAGGCCCTTCACGATCGTCAACACTTGCTTCTACTGACTCGGCACTTGATGCAATCTCAACAAAGCTATCATCACTGTCACTGGCAGCTATTTCATCATCACTTTTGTCAAAAATTTCTGAAAAAGTGCGACAGCCTGAGCAGCAGTTAACCTAACAGGATTCCAACTGCCTGACACCATGGCAACTCCACTTACGAAAGTGAAAACATATCAACAAACGAGGCGCACACACAAAGAAAACACATGGAATCACAAAGCAAACTGGCTGAAAAGGAAAAGGAAGTATCTGACTGTCGTTATCTAGCGTCATGCAGTTGGTATTTTGTTAAATGGCAAAGAAACGCAAGCACAAAGTGACGAACCGTGCCGAGCCGCAGTGAGCGGCTCACTGGCCATTTTGAAAGTCAGCCAAGCCGCTCACTGCGGCTCATCGGACAGAAAGTGTTAAGATTAAAATATTGCAGTTGAGGCAACTGGGTACACTCTTCAGTGCCTTGCTTCTTACCTATTTACTGCCCACTGTACAGTTGGTATGTAAGGGCAACAATGAAGGTCTGCCACTACTGTCTGTTCTGGGGCAGGCTCTGTATGGTGCCCCAGGTGTGGTTTAGGGCCTTGAGTTTTCCTTTTGCTGTTATCATCAGGCCTTCTAGAAATAAAGTTAAATCCTGCCAAGCTCTTTGTCTCTCTGCTGTTTGACTGTGCGTAACCACCACAGTTTTGTATATTATATAGAATTATCCGCAGAAATGAGTTTTGAATGAGATATGAAGAGATTGTCTCTGTAAATAGTATAGTTGTATATGTTTTTCAGAGGACTATGTTTGAAAATGAATGCAGTTGTATGTATTTTAGGAGAATGCGTATGAAGAAGATTGTGACTATTGTATGTGTTTTTCTTGTATGTGTTTTTCAGGAGAAGTAAGAATCAGATTTTTAACATTTTATTATCTCTAAAAGAGAAACTAGACGAGAATTGGTGCCAATCATATTGTGAACTCGTAATTTGAACAATATAGCAAGAAAGAACAAAACAAGCAAACCAGCATAGTCATTCACAACCACATCTGTTCCAACCTGGCTCTTTAGTTGCAGAAGCCCCTACCTGTGACCTGACCTAATTTCAGCCAGAGAGGGCAGGCTATGCACATTACACCTGCTGCTGATAGCAGTAGTGCAGTGGAGGGAACAAACTTAGTTGCTAAATAGTCTCAGCTTTTACAGCCCCTTTTAACAGTCTGTCTGATATGCACAGAGAGAGAGAGAGAGAGAGAGAGAGAGATGAGGATGCAAACACAACCGTCTGTTTGTGAAAGTGAGTGTGTTTGTTGCGTGTGTTTTTCAGGAGAATCATGTTGGTGGACAATCCACCCTGCCTCCAAACAGCGCTCAGAGGGAGAGAAAGTGCGAGTGGGGGATGACCTCATCCTCGTCAGTGTCTCCTCAGAGCGATACCTTGTATGTCAGGGTTATTTTTCTTTTTTCTGTTTGGATTATGTAATTTTTACATAATTTCAAAAGTAAACATGTATATTTATGCCTGTGTGCTCACACTCATACAGCATTCAAGAATAAACATGTATATTTATGCCTGTGTGCTCACACCCATACATCATTCAAAAGTAAACATATATGTTTATGCCTGTGCACTCACACCCATACATCATTCAAAAGTAAACATGTATGTTTATGCCTGTGTGCTCACACCCATACATCATTCAAGAGTAAACATATATGTTTATGCCTGTGCACTCACACCCATAATCATTCAAAAGTAAACATGTATGTTTATGCCTGTGCACTCACACCCATACATCATTCAAGAGTAAACATGTACAGTATTGCATTACATCATGCTGCATTGCTACATAATGTAGCGTACTAAGAAGCACATGCACATACACACACACATACATGCACACGCATGCACATACACACACACATACATGCACACGCATGCACATGCGTGCGCGCGCACATACACATACACACATACACACACACACACACACACACACACACACACACACACACACACACACACACACACACACACACACACACACACACACACACACAGTCCTGTTAATGCATTACTTTAAATTTATGCAGTTTGTGTTTTAGTGTTAAATTTTCCCTT